>CM042838.1:40821113-42021113 GCA_023653725.1 Bungarus multicinctus | reverse complement strand
GTCCAGTTGCCTCTTGAAAAAGTATCTTTGGGACAACCATGACTTGGATGACTGGTAGTTATGCATAAACTATGGTATCTCCACATAATGCTACTATTTTATAAGCTGCATTGGCTTCTTAATTGCTTTTTGATGCAATTCAGGGTGCTGATTGTTATCCATTATGGACTACGGTCAAGATATTTATGGAACTGCCAATCTGTGAACATATCTGCCCATTCTGTAATCTCTGACATAGAGGGCATACTTGAATGCCTCCAATAAATAATGTCATCTAATGGGACCTTGAGATGTGTCTCCTCTGTCATGCACCTGTCTTTGAAATAAGTGTATTTTCTGGGATTCAGATGATTCTGATCTTGCTGGTCTTGCATTAGGCTTTTCCTTCAAGCACTGGGTTAGCAGATTGGATAGGGCTGCCTGGAAAATTGACTTTGCCAGACAAATTTATCAATGGATTTTGAATATATTGTGTTTTGGGCCTCTTTTTGTGCTCCTTATTAGTGTTTTGTTCTTTTTAAAATTTATTGTTTATCTAATTTCAGTGATATATTAGCCACCCAGAAGCCTTATTGTAAGTTAAGTAGCTGTACAAATCATATAAAAAAAACACACTTTGCTTTATGGATAGGCTCACCATATGCACCTTTTGCACTATAGGTTTCTGATGGATTTCTGACTTTGAATATTTTTTTTGCTACTAAATATGCCATAGCTCATGTTATCAAAGTGATACTGAGCTACTTGTTGCTACAAGCGGCACATCATGAAAGAGGAATCATTTGCTCCTGGGCTGAACAATAAATGTTAAAGATTTCTTAAACTGTCTAAAGTTTTGACAGACAATCACAGAAATATAAAAACCTTGTTTGAACCTGGATTATTCTCCACATTCAGGCTACAATCTGTCATGAGTGCTACAGTGATCCATTTCATCTGTTTCACAGAGGAAGGTCTTTTTATTTTTACTGCACTATTTGTGCCTTTGAAGAGAAGAGGGAGAAGTAATAAGCACGGGTGGGCTTCAAAAATTTTAGCAATGGGCTCTTTGCCTGGTTGCTGGGTGGTCATGGCCATGGTGGGCCTGGTCTAATCGGCCTCCTGCACCACGGGGGGTGTTTTTGCCCTGCCTGGGCTGTGGAGGCTTTTCTTGAGCCTCTGGGTGTAGTAAACCTCGAGAGTCCTCTTGACCTAAGGCCCTAAGAATGACCTTCTCAAGTTAGGAATTGCATGATAAACTCAGCTTGGCACGACACGTAGGCAAATAGTTACAGAAACTAGCTGATTACAAAATATCTTGTTAATAGATAATCACGCTATCTTAGCGCACAACAGTGGTTGCATCCTGCCATGGCGCCATTAGAATTATACTTCCTTGCTCCTCTTCACATATGTCTTGCTCCCCCCGCCCTGATAAAACTGCAAAATAAAAGAGGGTGGTGCGTTGCAATCGGGGGATTTTTTCATCTACCCCGGGCACAACGTGCTCTCTCACCTTGAGAAACTATGGTGTCTGTGTCAATTATTGATTCTAGTACTTAAGTACTCACCCTCGCGAGGGTCCCTCTAAATTTCACCCCTGCGGGGGCTCTACGGGCTGATCAGAGAACCTAAGGACAACGAGCAAACCGCAACAACGTGACAACTGGGGGCTCGTCCGGGATCTCTCCCTTCTTCAGCTCCACGGCGTGACTTCTGTCTAGAGGTGCGCTGCCTTCACTCCCGTTGCTACGCACCTGGCAAAGGCTCTGTACAATCGTAAGTAATGGGCTCCTCACTCTCCAAAGTTTCGTCAGTTCATAGGGACGAACTTTACCACTTAGTGAAGAAGGCTAATTGTTTGCAGAAAATTAACGGCACCACTGTATATACCTTGTCTAGAAAATCTATCACCTCCTTCTTGCTTTATGTGGACCAGCACTGTCCTGCTTATCCGGCTGAGGGCACGCTGCATCGCACTTCGTGGGAACGCTTGGGAAAATATCTGTATGATGTCCCCAGAGCTCCACCGGACATTCTTATGTCCTGGCGTGCAATAATGGCTGCGCTCAATACTATCTACCCCTCCACCACTCTCCCCGAGTCTTTATCTCTTGCCTCTAAAACTGTTAAGCCTCCTGCTGTTCACTTTGATTCTTCTCCCCCACCTTACCAATCTGTCGCCTCTTCGGATAATATTCCTCAGCTTGCCTCTGCCCCTCCTTTTCACTCTGACACTCCGCACAATCGTCTGCAGCCCTCCTCTCCTTCTGTCTCTCCTATTCCTACTGATTCTCCGTCCCCACATCCCTTGGGGGGAAATATTACTGCTATCCTGGCTTCTCCTTCCTTCACCTTAGAAACTTGTGATATACCTTCTGCTTACCCTATGACTCTTGTTCCGGGAGCCCCTGGCGCTCCTGTTCATACCAACATAGAGTTAAGAGTGTTGAAAAATTTAAAAGAGGCTGTAAATATGTATGGACTGCAATCCACTTACACTCGTGGCATGCTTGATTCTCTCGTGTCTGCTAACACTGTAATGCTGTTATATGATTGGAAGATGTTGTTTTCTATGCTTATGACTCCTGCCCAGTATGTTGTTTGGCAGTCTGAATATGAAAAATTAATAGATGCTGAAATAAGACGAGGCCTCCCTAATCTGGTCATTGCTGATCACTTAAAGGGAACCGGATTATACTCCACCCTGATTCAGCAACAAACTTGCCCTCGCCGTGCCTTTGCAATCATTCATCTTTGTGCGATGAATGCCCTGAAACGTGTGGATGACTCAGACTCTAAATCCACACACACCTTTTTGAAGGTAGTGCAGGAGGTTGACGAGTCTTACTCTTCATTCGTTAACCGTTTGCAAACCGCTCTGGAACGCCTCGTGGCCAGTCTCGGGGTACTGCACCCTATGCTGCCAAGCCAAAAACTGTTTGCCCTCGTTGCAGAAAAGGTTTTCATTGGGCTTCCCAATGTCGTTCTAACCCTCCTCCTGCTCAGCAATCGGAAAACTAGGCATGGGGTCTTCAGCTAACCCCGCTACAAAGGCTGAAGCTTCTCTTTCCTCTTCTCTTTCCTTTTTACAACCTACTTCTTTCCCTGTACAGCTGACAGAGGACATCGTTTATGATGATCCTGGTTCGGTCTTCACTCTCCCTCTTTCTATCATTGTTCTGAAGCCACTTCCGCCTTCCTTGCCTGTTTTGCTCATACCTAACTCCTCCCTTACCATTGAAGGCGTAGTCGCTGCACCCTTTTTGTACGACTCCTCTTCTCTGAAAAATCTCTCTCTCGCTGCCATTGGCGACCGGTGCTTTTCCCTGAAAGCGGGAACGATTGTGGCTACTCTTATTCTTTTTCCCTCTCCTGAACCCCCTTCTTTGTTTGCTCTACAGCAATCTGTTCAAGCCTCCAAACCTATGTTAACCATATTGCTGAATGGCCAATCTTTTGCTGGCCTGATTGACACCGGAGCTGACGTCTCTGTCATTCGATCCTCTGAGTGGCCATCCTCTTGGCCCCTTGCTGAAACAACTTCAGTACAAGGCGTCGGTGGAGCGCAGGCAGCAAAGGTTAGCTCACTTTGGCTTACTGCCTCTACGCCTCATTCCTCTGTGACTGCTTATCTTAAACCCTTTGTCCTTCCATTACATTGCAATTTGTGGGGCCGTGACCTGCTATCTCAACTCCACACTTCTCTCTACATACCTTGAATTATGGCTATTTCTCCTCTTTTTCTCACTCTTAAATCAAATATTCCTGTTTGGATTGATCAATGGCCTCTTACAAAAGAAAAATTAAACGCACTTCACACTCTCGTTCAACAACAATTGGCAGAAGGTCATATTGAACCATCTACCAGCCCATATAACACACCAGTGTTTGTAATTAAAAAGAAAAGTGGCAAATGGCGCCTCCTACAGGATCTCCGTGTTCTGAACGCTATATTGCAACCTATGGGCCCATTGCAATGCGGCCTTCCAAATCCAAATTTAATTCCTGTAACATTTGATCTCATAATCATTGACCTCAAAGATTGTTTTTTCTCCATCCCGCTGATACCAGAGGACAGGATACTATTTGCCTTCACCGTTCCTGAGTTTAATAATTCTAAACCTACAGCTAGATATCAATGGAAAGTTCTTCCCCAAGGAATGCTCAATTCTCCTACGATGTGTCAATATTTTGTAAATAAAGCTTTACAACCCTATCGGGACAAATTTCCTGAATTTTTAGTGTATCATTACATGGATGACATCCTGATTGCAGCTGATGGTCCTAAAGGTACAGTATGTAAAACTTTTCCATGTCTTCTCTCTCTCCTTGCTCTTGCAGGACTGCATGTAGCACCAGAAAAGGTGCAGTCTCATTATCCGTTACAATATTTAGGACACAAGGTTTTAGCCTCCACAGCTTCACCTCACCTTCCTGTTCTCACATTCCCTCAACCTGCAACCTTGGTTCAGTTACAGCAATGCCTGGGCACGCTCAATTGGGCACGCCCATATCTTTCCATTTCAACTCATATTCTCTCGCCATTATTTCAAGCATTGGTCGGCCTTAAGCATCCAGCAGATCTCATTTGGCTGAATGAGCAACAGCTTAATGCTCTTAAAGAAATCAACAGCGCCTTGCATACCCATTGGGTGGACCGCTCATTACACAATCATGCACTCTCATTGGCGCTTCTTCCCACACCCACACTCCTTACAGCAATCATCGTTCAAATCTCGACTTCAAAGAAGCTACACATTTTAGAGTGGATTCACCTTCCTCATACCCCAAAAGCATCAATCACCACAAGAGCTGCACAAATGGCTCTTCTTATAGAACGGGGGAGGAAAAGAGCTAGAGCCTTGATGGGTGTGGATATCTGCACGCTTTACACTCCCTGCAGACTAACACAATGGGAACCACTCTTCCAAAATTCTGATGCGTTACAAGATGCGTTGGAAGGGTGGCAAGGGAATGTCTCCTGCCATCTACCACCAGACCCACGCATACAAGTACTGAAAACAATTCCGCTCACTCTAGAGACTCCTTTAGTACAACAACCAGTGAAAGATTGTCTTACTGTATTCACTGATGGTTCTAAAACCATCGGGGCTTGTGTGTGGCAAACTGACAATCAATGGCATAAAAAACTTACCACACCACAACCTTCTGCTCAACAGGCTGAACTGTCTGCCTTCAATATGGCACTCACACTTTTTCCCAACCAGCCAATTAATGTAATATCTGATAGTCTGTATGTGGCACAATTGGCCTTGAATATATTTGATGCCTACATTTCTCCTGCAACCCCTTCTCCTTTAATGATGCTTTTTTTTACAGTTACAAGACCTATTGAAGGAAAGGAAAGAATCTCTGTTTGTGGCCCACATCAGAAGCCATCAGCATCTGCCCGGATTTCTTTCAGAAGGCAATCACATGGCAGATGAGGCCTGCAAGTTGCATTTGTTACCAATCCTGCAGAATAACACCTTAACAGCAGGAGAAAGTCATGATTATTTTCATCAAAATAGAAAGGCTCTGGTGAGACAATTTGGAATTACTCATCAAGAAGCCGCGGCAATTGTTCAACAATGTCCTACATGTAGTCTGCAGGCACGAAGTGTCCCAGAAGGAGTAAATCCTAGAGGCACCGAGGCCTGTGACACATGGCAAATGGACGTTACTCAGTATCCATCCTTTGCGCCCTGGAAGTATATTCACGTGTCTGTAGACACTTACTCTGGGTTCATCATGGCCACACTGCAAAGGGGGGAGACTACTAAAAACACTATCAATCATTGCATTCGGACCTTTGTAACACTGGGATGTCCAAAAATTTTAAAAACAGACAATGGTCCTGCATACACGAGCTCCTCTTTCTCGGAGTTCTGTCATCATTGGTCCATTGTACACAAATTTGGAATTCCATTTAATAGCCAAGGCCAAGCTATTGTGGAAAGAGCAAATTTAACACTCAAAACGGCCCTTGATCGATACATGGGGAAAAAAGGCGTACGCCCCCCGAACCTCCCAGCGTTACAGAATGTGTTAAATGTATGTTTATATACCTTGAACTTTCTGAATCTTACTGGCTCTCCTTCTTCTACGGCTGCTTCTCGTCACTTTACCACACCTCCTGTCCCTACCTCCAGACCTCTTGTTTATTTCAGGCAACTTCCAGATCCGAAGTGGAAGGGACCTGTGCAACTGATCACTTGGGGCAAAGGATACGCTGCTGTTCAACTTCCTGATCGTGTTCTTTGGGTGCCTGCGCGCTGTGTTCGACCTTATCATGGGGAGGCTAAGGACAAGTGTTCCTCTCCTAGCCCTTCTGATTCTGATATCTCCTGTCTTTTCTCAGTTTCGGGCTGATCCTGCTGTTATCTTCGCCCCTCCGTTCACACGCGTTACCTTTACCTTTGAAGACATATCTCTTTCCGCCTGTAATTATGCCTTTCAACATCAAGGCCGTGCCTTGCGTCCCTCACCTCACGTTTCTCTTCTGTATGGCTACCAACCCTGTCGGGTCTACCTACATGTCTATGTCACCGCGAATACGGTGGGACCTTATTCCTGCTTAGGCTTTCTTGCTTCCCGTCAATCCTTCAATCATACAATTTATCTCTTTTCCATTTTCTCTGTAACTCGCCCCCCACTACCCTCTATGTTTCTTTCTTGGCTCCTTTTGTCTCAATCTTCTCCTCAATCTTTTTCCCATACCCTGGTGCGCCACTTCTCCTGCTGCCAACCTCCCTGTGATACCACCAGCTGCCTATGGGATGCACCTGGCTCCCATCTCCCTGACCGCTATCCTGGTTCCTGGTCACCGCTCCGCGGACAACGAATTCGTAGACAGCTTCTCGAGTCCTCTCCACATCCTAAATTCAACTCCTTGATTCACACGCACCGTTACAACAATGAGGGAGCACTGCATCTTCGCTCTCAGGCCCTCTCCTGTTACCAGAGGTCTCCAATCAAGAAAAAGGGAATCATCTGGCACTGGTTTTTCAACAATACCATACATCTACAAGACTCACCCAAATATACCATCAATTATCATTTTAGAGCAACTCATCTTTCAGTAACAGATCTGACCCTTTCAGACTTTGGTCTATACCAATGTGAAATTACAAAAATGGTACGAGGCTTTGCCACTTCTCGGCTGACATTATCCCTACAACAAAAGTTTATCCCCCCCCAACGGAGGACACGAAGTGCACTCACCTCCCAAGATGCCAAACATTGCACCCCCTGCTTGCAAAAAACTCAACAGGGGCAGACCATCAGAACTACATTAATATATCACACTCATTTTATTTGCACCAAACCATCCACGCACACCTGTGTGTGGAATAGCACGACGTATAGTATTTGTGAAGATAACAACAAACAAACCTGTTATGACCCCACAGGCCCCACTCATCGCTACAACATCCTCATCACTGTCGGAGCCGGCTCATCGAAAAAGACACTGGTCAATCATGACTTTTATAATCCAAAGGTATCCCAATCGGTCACTTTTGATGCCTGCGAAGCCATGGACTATGGCACAAACGAATGCGGCTCACTTGTCTGGCGACGGACATATTCCAGCAACGAAAAGTACATCTGTGCCAGAACTTCAAATCAACACGACCCCTGTGGCAAAGGCACCTACTGCAATGAATGGAAATGTGTGGACTTTCAATCCAGAGGGCTCACAGTGCGACCCGACACCATACCCAAGAGGGATAACCTTAAAAAACTCTATATCACCCGTCTTAGAGTTCCCGATTCCAACTGTATGCAACATCAGTGCAATCCCATCAATCTCACGTTTCCAGTAACGGAAAATTGGCTTTCCTTCCAAACATGGAAAGGTACTGACAATGACTATGGCTTGGGTATTGATGGGACAGGAACCAACCCTTCAGTAGCCATCAAAATAATAGTAAGCAAAATTTCCATCGACTCAACCAGACACTCCTTATTTCATTCTGTTTATTCGGAATTGGCAAAATTGACTCACCTGACCGTACCACATGAGGTGCGCAACACCTTTGTACACCTTGCAGAGACTATTGCTAAATCATTGCAAGTTAAAAATTGCTTTGTGTGTGTGGGAACTACGATGGGGGAACAATGGCCGTGGCAGGCCCAGGAAATTAACATCACCCATGTCATAACTAATTGGTCCAACTTTGCTACCCTGTTTATTACCTATCTTTATTTCAATGATCAAACGTAGTTTAAATGCTATTGCCGAAGCTAAAGCTGCTGCGCAACTTAATCTCTTAATGCAAAATCATGTATATATGGCAATTCCAACTGAGGAGTGCAAGGCTCCGCTTTTGCACTTATGTTCCGATGACGACACTGATAACCTGCCCTTGAACGAGGTTGTGCAATCGGATCGGGATGTCCCGGAGGGTATGTCCTTATCCAAGCACTATGATACTCCAAAGGAGAAAGGCTTATATTTTGAATCGGATATCGCGGCACCTTAAAAACAAAGAAAAGAGGACTTGTAGTAAACCTCGAGAGTCCTCTTGACCTAAGGCCCTAAGAATGACCTTCTCAAGTTAGGAATTGCATGATAAACTCAGCTTGGCACGACACGTAGGCAAATAGTTACAGAAACTAGCTGACTACAAAATATCTTGTTAATAGATAATCACGCTATCTTAGCACACAACAGTGGTTGCATCCTGCCATGGCGCCATTAGAATTATACTTCCTTGCTCCTCTTCACATATGTCTTGCTCCCCCCGCCCTGATAAAACTGCAAAATAAAAGAGGGTGGTGCGTTGCAATCGGGGGATTTTTTCATCTACCCCGGGCACAACGTGCTCTCTCACCTTGAGAAACTATGGTGTCTGTGTCAATTATTGATTCTAGTACTTAAGTACTCACCCTCGCGAGGGTCCCTCTAAATTTCACCCCTGTGGGGGCTCTACAGGCTGATCAGAGAACCTAAGGACAACGAGCAAACCGCGACAACGCGACATCTGGGAGGGTGAAAAATGGCCTCCTCAGGCTCTGGAGGTTCTCCGGAAGCCAGAACTGGGGCCATTTCCAGCCTTCCTGAACTTCCAGGAGGCCTGTTTTTCATCCTTCCCAAGCCCCATGCGTGCCCTGCACTTACCTGCATCCAAACCAGGCCACATGAGGACTTCTGGGAGGGACAGGGTGGGCAGGGCCAGCCAGGATTGGGATTTGGGGGTTCTCTGAACTGTGCAGAATCTTAGTTAGAGGATCTCCTGAACCCCTGCAAATTCCCAGCAGCCCACATCTGGTAATAAGCTACATTGGAGGAAGCAGATGATTGCCTTTCGTTTTCAAGAGGGTTTAGGGTGGACCCTCTTTTCTAGACCTGAGAGAGAATGACTGGCCCAAGGTGGGACTAGGACTCATGGGACTAGTTTGTAGCTTGATTGAAATGGGATGACATTGGGGAACAAGAGAAAGAGATGCTGCATAGGAAAAATCATACAAGAGAGGCAGGAGACTGCCCCCAGGGACACAGCAGCCAGAAGAAGAAATTTAGGATGGTCCCAATCTAATGAATCAAACAGTTAAAAATACATCTGTTAATGTAGCCGTACAATGAGGAAGAATTAGTTCACCTAGTTGTGTTTCTTGTCTGATTTATCTGGGAGGCTGAAACTGAAGCCTTAACTTCTATTGTCTTTTTCTATTAGGATTTATGTTGTCTTTTTGTCAGCTGAGTTTTTTTATGACTGGTGGAATATAAATTTGATAAGTCCACCAGGCAATCAACCAACTGACCTGTGACCTTTGTACCTGACGTCCTCCTTATTATGAGGATCCTTGCTTAAGAAGGTATCACTAATTTTCAGTCATTTTCATGAAGTCGTGTCTGTGTAAAACCTGTTAGGAATAGAATTAAAACCTAATGATGGAGGAGAGGATTTATTCTTCTTTCTAAATGAGAAGAAAGATGGTTGTGAAATCCCAGCTGATTAACTTCCCAGGGGATCAAATTTTTGGCTTTTGAAGGTACGGTAGCAGCATAGCTGTGGGAAATGAACAGCTGAATGAGGGAAAACGGGAGTTTTCAGAGGTGTTCTGAGGTTGCTGACTCAAACAAAACCAACTGAACACTAACTTGACTGTCTGCATATTTGGAGTGAAAAAAGCCATGCAGAAAAGGCCATCTCCTGAGTCAATCCAATTAGCCATGTTTTGGTGATGTCAAATTTGGATTATTATGCTTGCTTTACTTTTGTGGCCCAAATAAAATAATGGGCACACTGGTCATATGGCCATTCTCTATGGCTGACTGGAACCTTGGTGCAAAATAGAGCAATAATGATATGCTAGTACTTCAACATGGAAATATTTCTTTCCTGGCTCAATTCCTGTTTTTCTTATTAATAAATATATGTAAGGACCAGGAACCTGGATAGTGCTGAGCCATATGATGTTCACAAGCCCTGGGCAATGCAGAAGACTATTGGGAGTGAGAGTCAGAGGCATTGAGAGAACCATATGTCTTCTGATTCTTTTTTAAAGGACTTAATGAAAGGAGATAGCTAGTAGTTTCAGATCACACACAGACCTTACCTTAATTTCATGCTGCTCTTGGCTTCATTGGAAAATTTTTTTTACATCTCTCTGTATAGCCAGGCATGAATTGCTTTTCAAAATTTTCCACCCTATTTGTGCAAACAGTCAGAGAGGATAAAATTTCCCCAAGAGTATGGGAAAATACCTGTAGGTACTTCAGCCATTATTATATATCCCTTGGTACTTCTGATCATTCATTCCCCATGTGTGGTAAATAAAGCTATCATTGCCCTGGGCATAAACCACATACCTTTCACACAATATTATTTCAGTTCTGCTAGGCCTCTCAATATCTGCTGGTCACCCACGTATGAAAAAATGTGAGAAAGTAGATATTGGAAATGGAAGCCCTGACATTTACTTATTCAGGATAATAGACTGAAAGGGGGTGTTCTGGTGGAGAGGCCCACGGTGCCCTTTTTCAGGTTGTTTGTTCTCATTTGGTCCCCATTTGGCACTCAGTTCTCACCTGTGGCTCCAAACAGCAATAAAATGTGCAGCGGCCGCATCCCAGTAAACCATCTTGGCAGACAGGCCGAAGCAGGTAAGGATAGTCAATCTACATAGGAGATTTGTCTATCCCAGACTTGTGAAGTCTGGCCCTAGTAGATTGATGGTAGGAAATTGATCGATAGTTCAACAGTCAAGAAGGTAGGCCCAGCAGTCTTGTGGAGGGTTAAGAGCACATGATGCTGAGATGTTCTGGTTATCCACTGGAGCAGGAGAGAGACAATCGCTTTCCAAAAGAATAGTCCTACCTCTCTTCCTGAGCAGTGGTGGTAACATTTCCACTGTAGCCATCCCTAAAAGGGCAAGTGCTTCTGCATTTTTTTGAGTGAGATTATTTTGCTCCCCCCAAAAAACAAGAGATAAACCCCTCCCCCCATTCAATTCCCATTATATACACACATATATCTCTTTTGAGAAGAATATGGAATTCCATGAAGACTGGCAATCTGGCTTTACTTCAAGATTATAACTTGCAACGGAGCCCAGAAATGGGCTAAGAGCAATTGTAGTTCAGAATAACCCAGTGGGAAGGGACCTTGGAGGTCTTCTAGTCCAACTCAACTCAGGCAGGAACTTTATGCCGTTTCAGACAAATGGTAATCCAATCTTTTCTTTTTTAAAAAAAAAAATCCAGTGTCAGAGCACCCACAATGTCTGGAGGCAAGTTGTTCCACTGATTAATTGTTCTGTCAGGAAATTTCTAGGTTGGTTCTTCTCTCCTTGATTAGTTTCCATCCATTGCTTCTTCTTCTGTCTTCAGGTGCTTCGGAGAATAGGTTGACCCTCCTCTTCTTTGTGGCGGACACTTAGATATTGGAACATTGCTATTATGTCACCCTCTAGTCCAGGGAGTCTTCAAACTTGACAGCTTTAAGATTTGTGGACTTTAACTCCCAGAATTCCTGAGCTAACATGACTGGAGGAGGAATTCTCGGAGTTGAAGTCCACAAAACTGTCAAGTTTGAAGACTCCTGCCCTAGTCCTTTTCATTAAATTAGATGTAGCCAATTCCCACAAACTTTTTTTATATGTTTTAGTCTCCAATCCCCTAGTTATCTTTGTTGCTCTTCTCTGCACTCTTTCTAGACTCTACTCATCTTTTTTTTAATATCATGACAACCAAAACTGCAATATTCCAAGCGTGGTCTTACCAATGTATTACAAAGTGGCACTAACACTTCATGTGGTCTTGATTCTATCCATCTGTTAATGCAGCCAAGGACTGCTTTGGCTTTTTGACAGCTGCAGCACATCGCTGGCTCATATTTAAGTGATCAGTCCACTAGGACTCCAAGGTCCCTTTTGCAGTTACCACTATTAAACCAGGTACCACCTAGTTTGTGAAACTGCTCAGCCAGTCTGTTTAGCCCAGTCATCAAATCTTAAATAAGTTGCAATTTTGGAACCATATAAAGCATTACAAGCAAGCTACCTTGGTTTCACATCTGCACTGATTATGCCCCTTACTGTGGTAATCAATATCCCAGAGCAAAACACCCTCACTCTGTTTATAAAATTATTTCCTAACTGATATCAGTGTACCTAAGTATGCTTTACTTATGTTGAATTATGAGCAAAGATGCCTCCAGCTGCATTGCAGATGTTGTGCAATTTTCTTTTGGCTTGCAAAGGGGATGGTGAGTTACATATTAACAGCTGATTATCACTGATAGCCTACTCAGTACTCATTTGAAGCTTTCAAGAACAAGAACCTGCCTGTTTAGTTTTAAATTCTTCCTGAGTTGTCACAGGAGAAAGCATTATTTTGTAGATTAAAGAACTTTTAGCAATCACTGAGAAAATCACATTTTTTTCAAAGCCACTTGCATAGATGTACCCATTGTAGCCAACAGTCATGCTCATGTCAAGGCAAAAAAAAGTATCTTCATTTATGTATTTGTAGATCATAGAATAGATTAGATGCACTACCCAGTAATTTGTGCATCTTCTTGGGGTTATTTCAAACATTTTAATTAATTTCTTAAGGTTGTAATTGTATACTTATCTATTTGGCAATGAACTCATTAAACTCAGTGGAACTTATTCAGAAAAGGCTTGTGCTGCAACATAATTAAAATGCTTTGCATTGGTATGATAGAAAATAAATGGATTTTCTTTTAGGGTTTTATTTTAGAATACAATGTTAGTTATAGTTCTAATCCTTACATTTTTAGCTCTAATTCTTACAGTTTTATTGTATAGAAAACAGTAATCTCCATTTTTTTCATAACTGAAGCCATGGAACTGGATAGATGGATGGATGGATGGATGGATGGATGGATGGATGGATGGATGGATTGGTGGATGGATGGATGGATGGATAATCAATCAATCAATCTTCAATTCACATATTGTATTAAGCCCACAACAGGTCCATTTGGTTTAACTTAACATGTTCTGTCAAATCAGTCAGAAGGGCTTCCCATTATGGACAAACCAAAACACAATGACATGTTCAACAAAATGGTCCTGACATAGTATTAGATGTAAAAGATGTATACAAACTGAAAAGAAATAGTGTACACTATGTGTGTATTTATTTTACTTAAGAGTAAATAAACTATTATAAGTATGATGATAAATTAAGTATTAAAAGTATGATGTTGACACCTGAATTTTGCCAATTCTTGCCATGCATGTAATAGGATAGTTACAGGAAATAACATGTAAAGGGTATGTGTATGTGTGTGTGTGAGTGAGAAAAAGAGAGAGAGAGACGGACAGACAGACAGAGACAGAGAGAGACAGAGAAGAGACACAGAGAGAGACAAAGAGAGAGAAATACAGAGCAAATAATTGATAGTCTTTGGATCAAATATTACAATGTTTGTGTCATGTGCATGCAGGGATTACCTAAAACGTTTTTGTTGTTTCAAGCAAAGGTGGCTAAAAATTCCTAGTCCAATTAGTAGACAGTCACAGCTCAACCGAGGAATATAATGTTCAACATTCTAACTATCTCCAGGTCAAACTGGAGAAGTCCTGGAAAGATATTTCCAGTGAACCTAGAAAGTAATAGTTTAAATGGATCCATGGTTTGACTGTAGCTGTAAGCTTCCTATTCTCTTAGAAAAACTGACCAGATTGGCAAGTAAGTTGCTCTTCTCCGCTAATCTGAAGGTCCCATGAAGACTATGTGCAAGTTATCTGGAATGTACAATTTTGTCCTCAGTGCTTGAACACCAACAGCCTTGGGTTGCCACAACAAATCTGGATCTAACTCTCTGAAACTATTCTAAATTAGATAAGAAATAGTAGCATAAAGTTCTCCAGGTATTTTGTGCTTTAGCTGCAATGAATACATGAATGTCCCAGGGAAAAGATTAAAAAAACCCTCAAATATGTGAATGCTCCAAGCAAAAGGATAAACACAGTAGGAAGTCCATGAAGAGTGTGGATGAAACAGGGTATAAAAGGTCAGGATGGATAAGAAAAAGATTAATATTTGCTCCATGTCCTTCTGTTGTCTGAATCACCTGCAGCAGGCAGACCTGGAATTTGTTACAGGTAAATAATTACAGTTGGTATCTCCCATAAATATCCCCTTGAAAGTTTACTGCAAAAAAATTGAGATTGTATCTCCAAGCAACTGTCAGATGGCAAGAATAAATTTCAAAGGCTTGAAATACTGATGTGCATTTCTCTCATAGATATCTCTTGGTCTAGACTTTGAGGCTGCATTTTGACAGAACACATAGGAATGGCTGAGAAATTAGCAACTCTGGACCCAAATAATAATAATAAAGAGAGAGAGAAAGAGAGAGAGCATGCGGTGTTGCCACTTGTGGTTTGTGTCTTTTTTTAACCCCTGGATTTGGCAAAACAGGAAGTCATCACTCTAAAAAAGAACAGGAATATTAAGAAGACATATCCCTTTGCATTTAAAGCACTGGAGATCATAAATCTCACCCCAAATGGCAAAAACCTAAAGAGGTCACTGTGAAATGGAAGGCATAATATCAGTGCTTTTCAGTGCTGTAATAAATCTGACATTGCTCTTTTAACTTAAATGGCTTCTGTGCAGGTTGCAGATCAAAAGTTTCTTTCTTCACTCTCTGTCCCCAAAAGATATGAAAAATATGTCTGCGTGCACTATATGTAAAGAGAATATAAAAAGATGAAGAGTACTCCATATATGTATATGAAGGTATGCAGTACCAACACCTGTTTCTCGTTCTGCATATCCAGAGAGATTGGCAGTGATAGTCCATATGTACTAGATGAAATACCTGTCAATTCTTGTATGAGTAATCATCCAAATCCTGCAACTATCAAAACTGTGCTTCATAACTAACAAATTGTTCAGCATCTGAATGCCCCAAAGATGCTTTTTCAAGGGGCAACTGCACTTTCTGGGTTTTTTTTTTTATATGCAGTACAATGCAGTGAGCCATGTGCATATCTGTACATTGGGGAAACAAACAACCACTTCAGGAATACATGGCACAACATAGAAGAACAAACCCATCAGAACTAGAGTCAGCAGTGCATCTGCATTTAAAAGATAAAGGCCACTCTTTTGAAGACAGCAAAGCCCATGTTTTGGACAGAGAGGCTTGAAAGAGGGATCAAAGAGGCCATCTATGTCAAAACTAAACAGCCCTCTCTCAACAGAGGAGGAAAGATACAACATCATCTATCTTCAGTCTACAACACAGTCCTTCCAAGAGTCCCAAGAAGGTGCCACACCCATTTGCACTACTCAGGTGACCCTGACCATACAGATAAACCTCCAATTGGCCTTAATGACTCACTAAAAGAAGCCAAATGACCAGCTGTTTGCAAGGAGTATAAATCCTTCCATTCCCCACACCATCCAGTCAAAGCTGAAGAAGCTTCTTGGATGAAAAGCAAAACATCTTCAAAGAAAAACCCAAAAGTCCAATTGCCTCTTGAAAAAGCACCTTTGGGACAACCATATCCTGGATGACTGAGAATCTCCATAGACAGGGCAACTGAACTTTCTTTTCTAAGAGGATTTGGGATGCATTTATATACTTGATATAAGGGAGCTGAGAAAGAGAGAGAGAGGGAGGGAGAGAGAGAAAGAGAGAGTGGGAGGGAGAGAGAGAGAGAGAGAGAGAGGGAGGGAGGGAGGGAGGGAGAGAGAGAGAGAGAGAGAGAAATGTATAGAATCACAATGTGTTATACTGCATTTTGTTTTGCTTTGTGATATATCCACACAACACACGTACATATCTCATAAAGGATAGCAAGTCAATAGAGTATCCATGTGCACAGATAACTGGGTCATTAAATATAACATTTTAAAAGGGGATATTTTGCCTTCCATTTGAAAAAGCTTTTAAATAAACAAATAACTATTGAAATTTGTACAAGTTGCCAGGGTCCATCTATGGCTATCATGAGATAGCTGTTGATTATCCTTGCCCTGGAACACAGGTTAAAAGAAAAGGGTGGGGGGAGACCTAACCTGCCAAGCAAGGATTTTCCAATGAAATAGATAATTCAGGGCTTCTCTGACTCAAACCTGCAGCTCATAATCAGTATGATAGAGGTTGAAGTCATAAAGCCAGATCAGTAGGTGCTTTGTCTTTCTTCAACTCTTGGCTGGCCCAATGCAGATAGGCCAGGTTACTCCAGCAAATGCACTTCCTGCTTCCTTTTATTTATTTTATTTATTAATTTGATTTGTCAATCGCTTACAAGATAATAGGTATAAGTATATATATAGTTATGAATACATGAAATGGGTACATATAAGAAAAATAAAAGAAACAATAGGACAGGGACGGTAGGCACGTTGGTGCACTTATGCACACCCCCTACAGACCTCTTAGGAAAGGGGTGAGGTCAATAGTAGACAGTCTAAGATTAAAGTTTTTGGGGTTTGGGGAAGAAACCACAGAGTCAGGTAGAGTATTCCAGAAATTGACGGCTCTGTTGCTGAAGTCGTATTTCCTGCAATCAAGTTTGGTGCAGTTAACCTTGAGTTTGTATCTATTGTTTGCTCTTGTGTTGTTATGGTTGAAGCTGAAGTATTCATTGACAGGTAAGTCATTGCAATGTATGATTTTATATACCATTCTTAGATTTATTTATTTATTTATTTATTTATTTTATTTTATTTATTTACATATTTATATACCGCCCTTCTCCCGAAGGACTCAGGGCAGTTTACAGCTGACTCTAAAACATTCCACATTATAAAAGTTAAAAAGGATTAAACATCCTAAGGCTGCCTTTAAAATTTGTGCCCAACCCCAATAAATTAACAATAAAAACCCCGAATATTAAAATCCTGAAATTTAAAACCCAAAATTCTAAAATTGCTCTTAAACTCCCATTTCAGTCCAGGCTGGCCTGCTCGAAGAGCCAAGTTTTCAGTGCACGTCTGAATGCTCTCAGGTCAGTGTTGTTACGTAGCTCAGGAGGCAGACCATTCCAGAGGGTGGGAGCCCCCACAGAGAAGGCCCTATTCCTTGGGGTCACCATAGATGCCATCGGTACCCAAAGGAGGCCCTCCCTGTGGGAGCGCACAGGTCGGTGGGAGACTACTGGCAGAATGCGGTCTTGCAGATAGCCTGGTCCAATGCCATGGATCACTTTAAAGGTCAAAACCAGAACCTTAAAGCGAACCCGGAAGGCCACCGGCAACCAATGCAGCTCACACAGGAGAGGCGTCACATGGGAGTTTCTTGATGCCCCCATAACCACCCGCGCAGCCACATTTTGCACCAGTTGAAGCCTCTGGGTGCTTCCCGCAGGGAGCCCCATGTAGAGAGTGTTACAATAGTCCAGGCGGGAGGTGACAAGGGCATGAGTGACAGTGCGTAAGGTGTCCCGATCCAGAAAGGGCCGCAATTGGCGAATCAGGTGAACCTGATAAAAAGCCCCCCTGGACACAGCCGTAATATGGTCTTCTAAAGACAGCCGTGCATCCAGGAGGACGCCCAAATTGCGAGCCCTCTCTGTGGGGGCTAAGATCTCTCCCCCAATAGCCAGCAACGGAGTCAAACCATAACCACTCAGTCTTGGAAGGGTTGAGCTGGAGCCTATTCCTGCCCATCCAAATCCGCACAGCCTCCAGGCACCGGGACATAGCCTCCACAGCATCGTTGGGGTGGTTTGGGGTGGAGATGTAAAGCTGAGTATCATCAGCATAGAGATGACACTGCACCTCAAGACCACGGATGATCTCCTCCAGCGGCTTCACATAAATGTTGAACAAAAGAGGGGAGAGGACCAACCCCTGAGGCACCCCACAAATGAGGGGCCTAGAGGTGGACCTCTCCCCCCCGTCAACACAAATTGCGAGCGGTTAGAGAGGAAGGAGGAGAACCACCGTAAGACAGTTCGTCCAATTCCTAACCCCTCCAACCGCCGCAATAGGATACTATGGTCGATAGTATCAAAAGCCGCTGAGAGATCTAATAGGACCAGGACAGAGGAATAACCCCTGTCATGGGCCCTTCAGAGATCATCAACCAATGCGACCAATGCTGTTTTGGTACTATGCCCGGGCCTGAAGCCCGATTGGAAAGGATCAAGGTAAGTCGCTTCCTCCAGGTACTGAGGGAGCTGACGCGCTACCACACTCTCAACAACCTTTGCTAGAAGGGAAGGTTGGAGACTGGATGATAGTTATTTAAAACAGCCGGGTCCAGGGCAAGCTTCTTTGAGGAAGGGTCTCACCACCGCCATTTTCAAGGCAGTAGGGAGCGATCCCTCTCTCAACGAAGCATTGACAATCCCCTGGAGCCAGCCTCGTGTCACCTCCCTGGAGGTCGAAACCAACCAGGAGGGACATGGGTCCAACAAACATGTGGTGGTATTCAGCCCCCCGAGCAACCTGTCCACACTGTCAGCGGTCACAGGGTCAAACTCCTCCCAGATAATAGTCTCAAGACTTGGACCTGGACACCTCCCCGGGGACCATCCAATTGGAGTCCAGCCCGCCCCGAATCCGAGCGATTTTGTCATGCAGAAATCGGGAAAACTCCTCTGCCCTGCCCTGCAAGAGGTCCTCCCACGCTCTCGGCTCAAGCAGGGAGTGGGTCACTCTAAACAGAGTGGCAGGCCAATTTTCTGCCAACGCAATAAGGGCGGAGAAATACGAATGTTTCGCCGCCTCTATCGCCACAAGGTAGGTCCTAATATGAGACCTCAGCTGTGTCCGGTCGGACTCGGCGCGGCTAGTCCTCCAAAAACTCTCCAGACGTCTTTTCTGGCACTTCATCTCTCTCAGCTCCTCCGTAAACCACAGAGCTGGATGAGATCTGTGCCGGGTCAGAGGTCACAAAGGCACAGCTCGGTCAAGAGCCTCGGCAGCCAACCTATCCCAGGTGGCCACCAAGCCTCCAGCCGAGTTATGAGCCAGAGTCTCAGGAAATGGCCCAAGCTCCTTCTGGAACCGCACAGGGTCCATCAGGCGCCTGGGGCGGAACCATCTGCACGGCTCCGCCTCCCTGCAGTGGTGGGTGGCAGTACAGAAGTCAAGCCTAAGAAGAGAATGATCTGACCATGACAAGGGTTTTATAGCTAGATCCCCAAAGCTACAGTCATTCAACCACTGACCAGAGACAAAAATCAGGTCCAGCGTATGTCCCCCCATGTGAGTGGGGCCAGAAACTAGTTGGGTCAGGTCGATGGCCGCCATGGAAGCCATGAACTCCCAAACCACCCCAGAGGTTTCCCCGAGTGAAGGCAAGTTGAAATCCCCCATGACTAAAAGCCTCTGGGTCTCAACCGCCTGCCCGGCTATCACCTCGAGGAGTCTGGGCAGGGCCGATGATACGTGGCAGGGAGCCAGGTTCACTTTCAAAAGACCCATCTGAACCCCCTGTCCCCACTTCACAAAGAGAGACTCACAACCAGCCGTCTGAGGAACAGTGGCCTTAGGACAAAAGACTTCTCTAATAATCACCGCCACCCCATTGCCCCTTCCCTGAGACCTTGGCCGATGAAATGCTAGGAAACCTGGTGGGCACATCTCCTTCAGAGGAATACCACCCTCTGGGCCCAACAAGGTTTCAGTAATACCTGCCAGGTCCACACCCTCCTCCTGAATAAGATCATAAATCAGGGGGACCTTATTGACAACGGACCTGGCATTGCACAACATCAGCCTGGTACTCAGGGCCTGAGACTCTGCACAACCAAGCCTGCAAGATGGGTGAAGAGGGTCGGAGCGTGCTACCGCTTGATCCCATAACCTGATATGGCCCTCTACCCCCGCCATATCTGCCCCTCCCACTTACCGTGCCGATGGGACCACCCCCTGGTTGCCCACTCTCTGTCCGCCTCCTCAACCCACGACCCTCTGAGCCCTCCCAGACAGTGCGTGCCAGCCTGGCTACCTTCAAACCCCTGCAGGTTGTTCCCGAAACCCGGTTTGGATTTCCCTAACCCCACTAAAAACCTATCTAAAAATTTACATACCTGAGAACCCTCCCCAAAACGTTTCCTGCAGCTGTACCATCTTTTGGGATCCCAGGATCCATCATTAAGATAAGTTTTAGAAAGTTTCGAGGGCCACTTGAGGGAAAGGGGGACATTCCTCAAGGCCCGGAGGTCTTTCGCAGAATACTTTAAAGGCTCCAAGGGATATGTCCCTGCCATCTGATGACGCGGGGGGCCCTCCGATCGAAACCAGGGCCAGGCCCAAAAACGGCCAACCCACATCCGCGGCTCATTCGGCCACCATCTCCATCTCCGGTGACATTGAGGCGGTCGTGACACCGGCAACACCGATGCCTCCGACGCTGGGACTGCCATTGCCGAGGCCACCGCCCCTGCCAAACTAGGCGACGGCCCCAGACCTCAACTCTGCCGCCACTGATGTCATCGTCCTCATGGCCACCCAGTCACCGCCGCCTCCATCGCCATCGGGATCAATGAAGCCATAACTTCCCCCACCGGAGCCACCACCATTGCCATCGGATCAGGAGACCACCTCTGCCGATGCCATTGCTGCCCAAGAGACACTCCGGTGGCTTTGATGTCATCCACAGCTCCTCTGCCACCTCTGTCACTCCGCTGCTCTTCCGGGGCCTCCACCCTCTCCGGCCCTTTAACTACCTCTGCCACTGGTGGGGGCCTAGGGGGGAAGGAAAATCCAACCGCAGCTTCACCCGGACAACTCCGGGGCTTCTGGCAGCATCAACGCCTTCCAGACTCTTCGGAGCCACCAACTCCCCACCCCCCCGGTCTAACCACCTCTGCCACCGGTGGGGACCTATGGGGGAAGGAGGCATCATCCGCAGCCCCATTGCCCCTCTGGGATCGGCGCCGCCGAACGCCGGGCGCGAAATCCGGCCACGGCAGGGCCTCCGCCACCCGAGAACCACCCGGGCGACTCCAAAACCTCCAGCGATGCCGATGCCCTCCAGCTACTTCGGGGCCTTCAACCCCCCTCGGTCCAATCACCTCTGTCACCGGTGGGGACCTAGGGGGGAAGGAGGTCTCATCCGTGGCCCCACTCTTCATCTGGCACCACCGCTGCTGAACGCCGAACACAGAACCGAAACCCAGCCACGGCAGCGCCTCCGCCGAGGACCACCTGGGCAACTCTGGAGCCTCTGGCAGCGATGTCTCCCAGCTTCTTCGGGGCCTCCAACTCCGCCCCCCGGTCCCACCACCTCTGCCACCGGTGAGGAGGAGGGATCATCCGCAGCCCCACTAGCCATCCGGGATCGTTGCTGCCGCCGCCAAATGCCAAATGCGGCTGCCGGAATCCGACTGCGGCAGAGCCTCCGCCGCCCGAGAACCACCTGGGCAACTCCAGCTCTGCCAGTAGCTCCATCGCCCCGTGGCTTCACCAACCCCCCCCCCCGGTCCTTTCGCCACCTCTGCCACCGGTGGGGGATCCAGGGGGAAGAGGCTTACCCCTAAAACTGGCTATCCCAGCGGAGCCCATCCTGGGGACGCCCTCCGGCCGCCATCTTGGAAACGTACAGACCGAAGACAGCATAATTCAAGGTTTTCTAGGTCTAGAATTTCAAGTCTGGTGGCATAAGGTATTCTACAATGAATAGAGGAGTGGAGAACTCTTCTTGTGAAATATTTCTGGACTTTCTCAACTGTGCTAATATCAGATACGTAATGTGGGTTCCAGACTGATGAGCTGTATTCAAATATTGGTCTAGTGAATGTTTTGTATGCTCTAGTTAGTAGTGTGATATTACCAGAGAAAAAGCTCCATAGGATTAGGTTAACAACTCTTAATGCTTTTTTGGCTATGTGGGCTCTAGCACTTAGATCATTAGAGATGAGTATTCCAAGGTCCTTTCCAGAGCTTGGATCATCAACAAGGTCAACAAGGTCTTGACTATTCAGTTTGTATTTTATTTTCTGATTTGTTTTGCCAATATGTAAGACAGAGCATTTATTTGTTGAGATTTGAAACTGCCATTTGTTCGACCATTCTGATACATAGTCAAGATCTTTTTGAAGGATAGCAGTATTGTCTGTAGTATTGAACAATTTTACATCATCAATGAAGAGAACGCAGTTGCTCTTAAAATGATCACACAGAGGTCATTTATGTAGAGTATGAAGAGAGTTGGTCCTAGAGCACTGCCTTGGGGGACACCACTATTGACAGGTACAGAATGAGGACACTCCCAATTTTGACCATTTGTTGTCTGTTTGATAGGAATGCTTCTATCCAGTTATGCAGTTGTCCAGAGATACCATAAGATTTTAGTTTTAGGAGTAGTTTGTTGTGTACTACTGACTTCGCACAGTCACTTCCGCCCTCGTCATCTCCCGCCTGGATTATTGCAATGCTCTCTACATGGGGCTCCCCTTGAAGAGTCTCCGGAGGCTGCAGCTGGTCCAGAATGCAGCCGCGCGGGTGATCGTGGGTGCTCCTCGGAGCTCCCACGTTACACCGCTTCTCCGCAGGCTGCACTGGCTTCCTGTGGCCTTCCGGATTCGATTCAAGGTGGTACTGACAGTATTTAAAGTGCTCCATGGCTCGGGACCTGGGTACTTACGGGACCGCCTGCTGCCATCATCAACCTCCCGCCGCCCAGTACGCTCCCACAGGGTTGCCCTCCTCGGGGTACCGCCGCCCGGCCGTTGTCGGTTGATGGCCCCGAGGGTTCGGGCTTTCTCTGTGGGAGCCCCCTCCCTTTGGAATGATCTCCCCCCGGAGATACGGGCTATGACGGATATTCTGACCTTCCGGCGCGCAGTGAAAACCCTATTTTTTCAACAGGCTGGCCTGGCCCAGTAACTGTATTTTAGTTTTTTAACTTAATTTTAATCGGGGTTTTATTAGTTTTTAATTTTTAACTCTACTTTTGGGTTAGACAGCCGGATCAATTTGGTTTAATTTATTTTAAATTGTATTTATTGAGTATTTATTATGTGTTTTTAGTAGGCTGTACACCGCCCCGAGTCCCTTTTTGGGAGAGGGAGCGGTATAAAAGTTTAATAAAATAAATAAATAAATAAATCAAAGGCTTTACAGAAGTCTATGTAGATTGTGTCTATTGTTTTGCCCCGATCGTCTTCTTGATTGAGCTGGGCTAGTGTTGGAAGGGAGAATGAACCCACCTCCACACAAGGTTGGGGCTGTGCATGGACCCAGGTTGCCACATCCAAGCCAGCCCAATCCTTCTACTAATCTGAAATCTTGGGGGCCAAGAGCAAAAATGGCTGTCCTATCCCAAGCTACTGCTGGTTCTGCAGCAAGAAAAATCCCCTCATCTCTGCTCCAGGAAAAATAGGAGAGAGGAAGGGAAAACAGCACACGCTTTCATTCCTGCTCTCTTTGTTGGAGTGTCTGAAGGAGGGGCTGCAAAACCATCAGACTTGTATCTCCATTGTAGGATCAGAAACTCAGGCTCCAGGAGAAAGAGTGAGATAAGCATTTCATCCAATGAAGATAATGGAGGCATAGCATTCAAAATAAAATAATAAAAAAAACCATGGCACAAAGGTAACTTCAAGTTGTTTCGGTTACCCTGCAGCTGTGCCAGAAATAAGTCAGCTGAGCTTTCTAATAATCTTACAGTCAGGCCAAGATGAAGTTCTGAAGCTCCACTAATGAGGTTATGTAGTGGGACAATGAAATG
Organism: Bungarus multicinctus; assembly: GCA_023653725.1. Lineage (NCBI taxonomy): Eukaryota > Metazoa > Chordata > Lepidosauria > Squamata > Elapidae > Bungarus > Bungarus multicinctus. The sequence goes on along the minus strand of CM042838.1, from coordinate 41,997,006 downwards.
TCTGCAGGAAAATATGTAAGCTCAGAGAGGACCAAAGACCCTACTAAGCTCCTTTGAAATTCATTGAGACTTGTGATGGGGAAATGCCTAGAATTTTCTTGCATTATACAAAATCTCCCCGAGAGGGAGCAAATGGTATACTGTTTTCTGATACCAGCAAGTTAACAAAGAGCATTTTTTAAAAAAAATATCTTCCCAAATGTAAAAGTAGGTTAAATATTAAAACACACACACACGCATACACCCCTAAGGAACTTTGGGCCCGAGATGAGAAGGAACTTGCACTGATAAGCTGTGAACTCTTGGATGCTTTTCTAATAACAAGGGAGGCTTGTAAAATGGTGGTAGAGGAGAGAAGCGGGGAGGCAGGAGAAACAGGGATCACTTTCTGCTATAGGCATTTTAATGGAACAATTCAAAATAGCCCTGAAGGCAATTTTCAAGAAAATAGTGGAGATGCATTTGACAGGGACATTTTTAGCAAGGGGTTATTGTGGCTTGGGAACTATTACTGGTCTCCTCCTCCTTTGGTTCTCATTCCCATTACCATAATTTAGACAAGCTTGATACTGTCCTGGTGATTTACATTATGACTCTCAGAATGTCCAGTCATAGATCGGTTGACCAAGCTCAATGACAATAGTTGGAATTGTGGTGCAGCAGATCTTGAGGGCATTAATTTGGGAAGGTTAATTAAAATTGCACATCTTTTCCTCCTCCTCCAAAATTACCACCTACAAGGTGGCAGTTGAAAAAATGATTCATACCTTTGTCTCATAAAGGGAGAATCTTGTTGTGCACATTCCTAACATGACATGATTTTTTTTCAAGAAAAAAAAATCACTTTCCTACAATCCTAATGTAAACTTAACCTTTGAGGCTTTAAGGTAGAACTAGTGAAGTAGTATGATTTTAAAAAAAAAAAATGTTTGGAACAGTTTATTCAATTTTGCTCAGTGCTGATGCTATAACATTCATATGCATTTCACTTGTTTTATATACATACTGTATTGACTTCATAATTTGAATCCCTGCATTCAAATCTATCATCTTTATCATTATGAAGACTTAACTCTCTAATGAATGGTCTTAAATTTGCTTTAATATTTATTCTTTCTTTAGAATAATTATTGATGCAATATGATAATAAGAACAATGATCATATAATTCAATAATTGGAATAAATAAATGCATAGCAATATATCAGATGTTTTGATGTATTGCTGTGCAATGCTTAGAACCACAACATCAGCCAAATGGTTAATATGCTCCATCAAACCCTTCAATATTTATAATAATCCCCCTTTTTTCTTTCTCTCTCTTTTTCTCGTAATTATGATCTTAACAAACAAAAAAATCCAGGATCCAGGATCATGCAACAAACCTTTCTTTTCCCTTTCACGGCAGCTTCTTGAATTCTGTAAATCTTCTCAGATCGGGGAGAAGGAACAGACAAGGTCCTTCTCAGCTTTAAGAGAAACAGCTTCATACACAGAACTTCATTAGTGTTATTCTATGTTAACTTATTTCTATACTGTGTTGCACCTATCTACCATATTTACCTATTTCAAATAATTTTCTGAACTCTCTGGGCAATTAAATCATTTTGACTTTAGAGCTCCAGATTCAAACTTCATTTCTCCCATTTGCTTTAGCTGTTAGAGTGCTACCTCTCTCTTCTCCCCACATTGGGGGAAAAATCTGGCCTTTTTTTCCTTATTATGGTAAAATTTGGGCTCTCCCCCTCCCAAATGTGGACTTTGAATGTGTACTTCATTTGAATTTTCCCTCTTTCTACTTTTTTTAATAAAAAGGCATCACTTTGAAAGTGCTTCAAAAAGTGTCCCATCTGTTGTGGAGCAATAGATTTTAGTCTGTGTGGGGGAAGATCTCTGTCAAAATCAGTATCTGATATGGTCATATTAAAACTGACAGGCTTGTAGATGTCAATCGGTTAGCAAGTCATATGTCTCAAGACTGCCTGAGGGTGGCATATGACGCCGTGGACCTACAGTGAGCTACGTAAAAACCCTATTTAGAGCCACATGTATTTTGATGATGGAATGGCACCTGACTGATTCCCATCTTCCCTCCTTACATATGGAGAAAGAAATCATTCATCCTTTAAGCTTTAAGAAAATACAAAGGCCCTTTTTGGTTCTTTGGCAAATAAATGATCCTAAAATATTCCCATTTTTTTCATCTTTTTAAAAATTTTGCTTTATCATGGCAATGGTGTTAACAGGCATCAGTATCTTATACTATAAAGCTGAATGACACCCTTCTGGTGGCATTTCATATATCTTGGTAAGGATCTCATTCCTTAAGGCTAATTAACAGGGGAAAATGCTAATTGACACATTTAGTTCCAGTGTAGCTTCCATATATAATTCTAGTATAATTCTGTACTTCTCTTTAGATTTTGAGAAATCATGGTGTCCAAAAGTTTCTTCAAAGATGAAAGAGAAAGAGAGAGAGAGAGAGAGAGAGAGGGAGAGAGACAGTTACATTAGGCCTACAAACTAAAAAAGGACAAGGAGAAAAAAGTAAAAGTGGGAGTTATTCAAAAGCAGAAGTCCAGAATTATAAAACTTTTCTCAATGCAACTGACAATCTTGTTTCTTTGGTACAGGGGCACAAATGCATATGCCATTCCACAAAAGTGTGGATAGCAAAAGAGCCAGGTAATCCAAGGTTAAGCACATGTGGGCATTATATATACTAGTTATAATCTGTGAATCAAAAACAGAAAAATGTCACCGTGTATTCATAACTGTTGACTTAAAAGCATGTGCAGGAAAAGGACAAGAGAACTCGTGATTACAGGCACACCAGACAATGCAGGCTAAAAAAAAAAGTTGCTTCAGCATCTTGATTCTCCTCAGATTCAACAGGTACATATTAACGTTTTACATGTTTCTGACTCCCAAGGACCCTATTTCTCCCAGGGAGCAGTCATTTCCCAAGCATTTAACTTGGGAAATGACTGCTGGGGAAATTCAGACTTCTGCTGACCTTAAATCTGTCATTTCCAGAATTCAAAAATATTCTTGTTTTGAATCAAACCCTTGGGAGTGTCCTTCCTATAGTCCAGTAAGATGGAACCAATTACTCTAAGGTTATAATGATCCAAAAAATAATTTTTCTAACGTATAATGATGAATGTCATGAACAGAGTCACAATATTTTCAAGGAGCATTCTCTTATTCCAAAAGAAGAAATGAGTCTTAAATATATATACACACTGTAGAATAATTTTAATTGTACTTGAGGGAACAGAAACAATGGAAGTGGTCATTCACAAGAAATGTTTGCTCCCTGTATTGAAATGAACAATGCATAAACACAATAACCAATATTTTTTTTAAAATTCTGGTTATTTGCTTAATCTATTGGTTAATTGATTAATTTATCAATTAAATAATTTTTCCAAGGGTTCACATGAGAAACTGGGTCTATGGTAGAGAGCTGTCGCCACCATCCTGCAATTGCCCTTCCCCCTCTCTGCCCTCTGCCAGCACCACTGTGCAGATGCCCCACCTCTCACCCCAATGCCCTGACCCTAATGCTGCCAATGACTCGCCCCCTCTGCCAGTGCCACCAATGCCACAGGTCAGACAGGAACCACCGAGAGGCTGGATGTGGCCCGTGGGCCATGAAATACCTAGGTCTGGCTTAGAAGATTAAAATATATAATGTGAAACCATGGTTAAAATACTTGCACTTTTAAAAATTCTGTAATGTTCAGATAAGACATCTGTTCCAGAAATGTCAGTAGTTCTTTTTTCAGAGTCCACTAATCCAAATAACAAAATAGTCAAAAAATTGTGTTAATTCTGTCATTCACATTCTGGGTCATGGAACCATTGGTCAATATAATAGATTTGGCAAACAGGAATTGAAATTGGGAGAAGGAAACAAGCTAGAAAGCTCAGAATGACAGAAACAGCTGTGAGTCACTGGTCTTGAATATATATATGTGTGTGTATGTGTGTGTCTGTGTGTCTGTGTCTGTGTCTGTGTCTGTGTGTATCTGTTGTCTGTGTCTGTTTCTGTGTGTGTCTGTGTAGGATTGAATAAGACAGTGAGTTTAATACTGGACTTAAATTCATTGCCTCTTTGAGATATCAAGTGCATTTATATTAAATCATTAGGTTTATACTGGATAATTGTAACCTGGGAGTTAGACCTGGATTTGCCAAACTCTTTCCAGAGATTTTCTGTGAGCTCACCATATTTAATTCATATCTCCTTACAAAGCCATTGTATATTTCCTCATACAGCCCCACAAAATAGCCTGCTTTCCTGCACTGCCTCTTACTTGCAAGATACAATTTTATTCTAGTGCACATGATCTCATTATCTCATTTTTGTCACTTGATCTCATTTTCCTTGGTTCGAAAAAGATTTAACAATGAATGATAAGGATGAAATTATCAGCACAAAAAAATAGACAATAATTAAATGTCAGTCATCCTTGTGACAGAGGAAATGCAATTCTGTATTGCACTATTTTTGGTACTGAATAGTATGATACTCATTAAGAAGGGCTCTTTTTGTGGTTTTTATAAAGCTGGACATTTTTGCAATGATTTCAAAGGGAAGAAATGCATTCCACTTACTAAGGCTTTTTTTCCTGCATATTTAATTCTTTCTATGGAAATATTGGCTAGAAAATTGGCGAGAAATGGGATTATTTATGCATCAGAAGAAAAGTATGAATATTAAGAGTAAAAAAAAATCATAGTGCCGTTGTTTTGATGAAGATGAATTGCAACTTTTGAGGCTTTGTAAGCCGCCCAGAGTCATTTCCAGGTGAGATGGGAAGCAAACAAGTCAAATAATTAAATAAACAAACTTTAAAAAAAGAATTAAAACTATCTAATTTATGATAGAGCTTTTCTTCTGATACTCTGCAATCATACCCTCAATTTATAGCTAAAAATATATGCGTTGGATTATTCAGCAGACTTTCGGTGAGCCAGCTATCTAGTTATCTAACTTGTTGCAAATCATTAGTAGGATTTTTTAGAACAGAACAGAATAGAATAGGAATAGAACAGAACAGAACAGAACAGAATAGAACAGAATTGAATTATTGGCCAAGTGTGATTGGACACACAAGGAATTTGTTTCCAGCACAGAGTAATAATAATCACAGTATGCATGCAAAGCAACAGAGTAATAATAATCACAGTAATGATACTGTCCTGTAAGAGGAGGAAGTAGAGAAGATGAGAAGGGTACTAATAATACTACAGCCATTAGTCATAGCTCTCTAATCAGATTTAACCTGCTGCATCATGAAGATAATTTATGAATGGTCTTTGAGAAGCATGTCCTCATGACACCCCTTGCATTTCATTCCTATTGCTGAGGCAGCTTACAGCTTTCCCTAGCTGCTCCAGTTTGCAAGTGTTGTTTTCCTTCTTCTCCCTTGGATGAACCAGGGTGCCGCACCAAGGACAACATAGTCAGAGAGAGTGATCTGCTCACCTCCTGGCAAGTTTCTGGAAATGCCATTCCTCGAACCTTTTTGGCTTTATTTATTTATTTTATTCAACTTATGTGCCGCCCATCTCACCTACAGGCGATTCTAGGCTTCTGCTATAAGAGAGATCAGATATTTGATTTTTCCTCTTTATAATGAAATAAAAAACTCTGCCAGATAGGAATCCCATTTGATGTTTGTGCACATATGGGCCCAGGGGAGGGGAGGGGGGGTCGCGGTAGTTATTAAGGAAGATCTGTGTCCGAGGGAGGCCACTGTATCTCAGACGACCGGGTGTGAGCTCCTTTTCGTGAAGTTCGGTTCCACGGTTCAGGTGGGCTTGCTGGTCGCATACCTGGCTCCCTGCTATGCGGCAGCGGCCCTGCTTGAGCTCCTTGAGGTTATAGCTGGCGTGGCGGTTGGGACCCCCAGGCTTATGGTCATGGGGGATTTCAACCTGCCATCTGCCGGCGGTACCTCGGGGATTGCCCAGGAGTTCATGGCTTCCATGATGGCCATGGGCCTGACCCAGTTAATTCGGGACCCTACTCACGTGGGAGGTCACACCTTGGATTTGGTTTTTGTCTCTGATCAGTGGCAGAGTGATCTGGGTATAGGGGATATAGTTGTGGAACCCCTGTCATGGACGGATCACTCGCTCCTGAAGCTCGACTTCCGTTCCGCGCCCCCTGACCGCAGGGAGGCGGGGCCATTAAAATGGTACCGCCCCAGGCGCCTGATGGACCCTGATAGGTTCCTGACGGAGCTTGGGCCATTTCCCGAAGCTCATTCACACGACTCGGTTGAGGGCTTGGTCGCCACCTGGGATAGGGTGGCTGCTGGGGCCCTTGACCGAGTCGTGCCCTTGCGGCCTCTGACCCGGTGCCGATCCCATCTGGCTCCCTGGTTTTCTGAGGAGCTAAGGGAAATGAAGCACCGGAAAAGACGCCTAGAGAGCAGTTGGAGGTCCAGCCGCTCTGGGTCTGACCGAACACTACTGCGTTCTCATATTAAGACGTATCTAGTGGCAATAAGGATGGCGAGGAGGTCTTACCTCTCCACCCTTATCGCGTCCGCGGAAAACCGCCCAGCCGCCCTGTTTAGGGTGACCCGCTCCCTCCTGGAGGTGGGAGCGCGGGAGGACCCCTTACAGGGACGGGCTGAGGAGTTTTCTAGGTTTCTGCAGGACAAAATCGCTCAGATCCGGAGCGAACTGGACTCCGACTGGCCATCTCCGGGTGGGGGGGTGGGGGTGGATATCGGTGGAGTTGGTTGGGTTGAGTTCGACCCTGTTACTTTAGAGGATGTGGACAGGATACTGGGGGGGCTTAATGCCACCACCTGTTTGTTGGACCCGTGTCCCTCCTGGCTGGTTTTGGCCACTCGGGAGGTGACACGAGGCTGGTTCGAGGGTATTATAAACGCTTCCTTGAGAGAGGGGCTGCTACCTGCTGCCTTGAAAGAGGCGGTGGTGCGGCCCCTCCTCAAGAAACCGTCCCTGGACCCAGCACTGTTATCTAATTATCGTCCCGTCTCCAACCTTCATTTTGTTGCGAAGGTTGTTGAGAGTGTGGTGGCACGTCAGCTCCCGCAGTGCCTGGATGAAGCGAGTTATCTTGACCCCCTCCAATCGGGTTTCAGGCCCGGGCACAGCACGGAGACGGCTTTGGTCGCGTTGGTTGATGATCTCTGGAGGGCTCGGGACAGGGGTTGTTCCTCTGTCCTGGTCCTATTAGATCTCTCAGCGGCTTTTGATACTGTCGACCACAGTATCTTATTGCGGCGGTTGGAGGGGTTGGGAGTGGGGGGCACCGTGTTACGGTGGTTCACCTCCTTCCTCTCCGACCGTTCGCAATTTGTGTTGACAGGGGGGCAGAGGTCGGCCCCGAGGCCCCTACTATGTGGGGTTCCTCAGGGGTCGGTGCTCTCGCCCCTGCTGTTCAACATTTATGTGAAGCCGCTGGGTGAGATCATCCGTGGCTTCGGGGTGGAGTTCCATCAGTACGCTGATGATACTCAGCTGTACATCTCCACCCCGGGCCACCCCAACGAAGCTGTCGAAGTAATGTCCCGGTGCCTGGAGGCCGTGCGGAGTTGGATGGGTCGTAACAGGCTCCGGCTCAACCCGACTAAAACCGAGTGGCTGTGGTTTCCTGCGCCCAGATACAGCCAGCTGGTTCCTTCGCTGGCTGTGGGGGGAGAGGTTTTGACCCCTGTGGAAAGGGCGCGCAATCTGGGTGTCCTCCTGGATGTACGGCTGTCTTTGGAAGAGCATATTGCAGCCGTCGCCAGGGGGGCTTTTTATCAGATATGTCTGATTTACCAGTTGCGGCCCTTTCTGGATCTGGGCGCACTTCGCACAGTCACGTCCGCCCTCGTCACTTCCCGCCTGGATTATTGCAATGCTCTCTACATGGGGCTCCCCTTGAAGAGTCTCCGGAGGTTACAGCTGGTCCAGAATGCAGCCGCGCGAGTGATTGTGGGTGCCCCTCGGAGCTCCCACGTTACACCGCTGCTTCGCAGGCTGCACTGGCTTCCTGTGGCCTACCGGATTCGATTCAAGGTGGTACTGATGGTATTTAAAGCGCTCCATGGCTCGGGACCTGGGTACTTACGGGACCGCCTACTGCCATCGTCAACCTCCCGCCGCCCAGTACGCTCCCACAGGGTTGCCTTGCTTGGGGTACCGCCGTCTGGCCGTTGTCAGCTGACGGCCCCGAGAGTTCGGGCTTTCTCTGTGGGGGCTCCCTCCCTATGGAATGATCTTCCCCCGGAGATACGGTCTATGACGGATATCCTGACCTTCCGGCGCGTGGTGAAAACTTTATTTTTTAATCAGGCCGGCCTGGCCCAGTAACTGTGTTTCAGGTTTTTAATTAAATTTTAATTGGGGTTTTCAGTTTTTAACTTTTAAATTGAATCTGAATTAGACAGCCGGATTAAATTATTTAATTTATTTTTAATTGTATTTATTGTATATCTTGTATGTTTTAGTAGGCTGTACATCGCCCCGAGTCCCTTTTTTGGGAGAGGGGGCGGTATAGAAGTTTAAACAAATAAATAAATAAATAAATAAATATGTATCAGAGATGGTATTCAGCAGGTTCTGCCAATTCTGGAGAACCAGTAGCAGAAATTTTGAGTAGTTCAGAGAACCGGCAAATGCCACCTCTGACTGGCTTCGCCCCCATCTATTCTCTGCCTCTTAAGTCCCAGCTGATCAGCTGGGCCTTCTTTTGTTGCTCTGCACAGGAGAACGGAGCTGGAAACCAGGTTAATGGGGGTGGGAAGGGAATGGGGATTTTGCAGTATCTTTCCCCTGCTACGCCCAGTAAGCCATGCCTAGCAAGCCACACCACGCCCAGCAAGCCACGCCCATAGAACCGATAGTAATTTTTTTGAATCCCACCACTGATGCCATATGTTTGTGTGTGTATGTGTATGAGATTATACAGTAATAGGAAAAGCACCTGAGGCATGAATGTGAAATGAGGAGAGAGGGAGAAAAGAGGACCTTTACCTGATTTGCTAGGATTATTGGCTTGGTTCTTTATGAATAATCATTTGTAATAAAAGTTAGGAATAAGAAATTAAGGCTGAAATCTACAGTTTTTGCCATGCTGCCTTGTCAGGAGGTACAGATGCTGGATGGAGATAGGCGGGAAGGATGATTGGAAATCCACCTATCAGAGCCAGGCATTAAAGCAGGTGAGGACATCTGACTGGTCTTGTTAAGCAGGAGCCATAAACATTGATTCTGATGGCAGCATAATTTACATTAATATACTTTCCTCCTGATTCAAGGATAGGAGAAAGCATGTTCCCATGGCTGAAGCCCAAAGGTTTTATTGATTTTTTTCCCCTCAGGTGATTGACCTCCACTCCCAATATAAATCCTGTTCAGAAAACATGTGTAGAGAAAAGCTTTTGCTACCTCCTCAGTATTCTCAACACAATCACCAAATGAAATAAATTGCCAGAGGTTGTAATGTACAATAGGCTGAATGGATCTTTATTTAAATGATTTGATAGAGAAATAGAAAACAGATCTATCACCCACTATGAAAGCGCCTATGAAATTGGGTCAGAAGTTGTTTGTCTCTGGTGTCTGAAGCAAATACTCAGGGATATTTTCATTGTCAAGTCATGGATATTTTTCTCTGATTCAGTATTCTTATATATATTTTTATGCTCTTTATTGACTTTCTTAAAAAATATTGTTTTCTCTTTGTTGGTAGGGAGAACTTTCGCACAAAACCATAAATTAAATCACAACAGTCTGATAGCTAATGGAAAACATAACCTGTAGGTTCTCCAATATAGTTCTAAGAGTTATGGTGGTAATCTCTTATTTGTGAAAATATATCACATATCACCTAATCATTTCTGCTTTTGTTCTGTACTATTATGTGTACTGAACTCTTGGAAAGTAATTAGCTAGGAAGTATTTGGCTTCAAAATAAGCCAAAACAATATTGCTGCATTAAAATTTATAGAGACTAAATCCTTTTTTTAAACTCTTCAATCTTTTTTTCAGTCTTGGGCAATATAGCTATGTTTAAGGTTTTTTTTTTTAATCAGTTTTATTTGTGCTTTCTCTTGTAAGCAAAACTGTTTAAAATTCCAGCAATTAAAAAAAATGAACTCATTAAAGCGTTAAAGAATTACATTTCATAGCTATCTGAATTTAAGCTTCTTTTAGATATAATAAATATTATTAAAGGGTTTTAATTTTCAAAAATAATCCTCTCGTGAAAAGTTGAGATAAATTAAGCATAGTATATAATTTGAAAGCTAATGTCCTAAGCCTGTTAGGTGATATTTATATTGAGGTTTTCCCCAATCAAGAAATTATATTTTGGTCAATGTGAACTCTCAAGGATATTTTCTAACCTCTCTGAAATTTGAAATTATAAGCCAAAATTAATAAAGTTAAATTAAACAAAAGTGTGGGTTTTTTTGTCACTAATTCTTGAACTTTTGAATACTAGGAAGCGACAACTGCTTTTTTAGATACATAGATTTCATCAGTAAAATAAGTTCTTAGCTTTTTACCATTTTATGGTTATTTTATGGATCCAATATATCTTGTCTTAAGCAGTGGTATATTATAGGTTGAATGATATATGATACATGATATATTGAGTGATATATGGAAATTCTAGATCTTATTATAGAAAATTATAGAGGGGATAAAGGCAATATATGAAATTTGAATGGGAGAATGAAGAGATTGATGAGTGGAACTTCATTTCAACAATAGCTGCTTTCCATCGTACAGCAGATATATGTTCTCATAGCTTCTTTTGAAGGCCACAATGCTATGAAATGGCATATAAAGATGCATTCTTGGTTGTAGCAAGACATGAAACAAATACCAATCCCTTAACATAAAATAGTTCTGTTTCTTTACTTTAACATAGAACTAAGACTTCTCATCCTCCTAGAACAAGCCTCTCAAACTGGTGGCCCATGGGCCAGATGCTAAATCATCTGTAGGCCAGACCCACCCCAGCTCTGCAACGGCAAAAAATATTGTGATACGTCATAGTACATCATGTGACGTGATCGAGTTTGACACTCATGTCCTAGACAGAGATAATAAAATCTGACTTTACACTGACTTAACATCTGTACTTTGTTGGTTGCAAATCCATTAATACTGGTTTACTTCAGATTTCCTAAATAATTTTACATGAAATTAAACCAATTGACTTATTTGCAGCTTCATTTTTTAATTTCTTTTTTCCTACTCCAACCATATATTTCATTTATTTTCACTATTAAAATTCAATTTTATTATAAATACTCTTCAGATTTCTCAAATAATTTTATGTGAAATTAAATTGATTGACTTGTTTGCAGCTTCTTTTTTTATTTCTTTGTCCTACACCAACCATATATTTCATTGATTATTTTCACTATTAAACTTTAATTGTATTATAAATTGTCTCAAGATGCAGAATTATATTAAATCAGAAGAGTGCTCAGATAGAAGATAAACTAGAAATTATATAAAAAAATGCTTTGAGAGAAGAAAAGCAGAAGATACCATTACATGGTGAAGGCATGTTTTTCCTACAGCAACTTGCCAAGTTAACCACTAACTCTCCATTAAGGTTGGGAAAGTTTCCTCTCTGCAAAGAAACTATCCATCAGAAGATACTTAAATAATTTGATTTAGCATAAGGCAGGACTCTCTAAACTTGGCAACTTTATGATTTGTGGACTTCAACTCCCGGAATTCCTCAGCTACTCATGCTGGCTGGGAATTTCTGGGAGTTGAAGTCCACAAGTCTTAAAGTTGCCAAGTTTGGAGACTCCGGGCATAAGGCAACTTCATATGTTCAGGAACCATCTCCCAACCTTAATGATAGCAAAATCAGGCATTTTATTTGGATGTAAGTCTATGCAGGATATTTACTGGATCTCACATTTCCCCCAGTTCGAAGAGGGAAGAACAAACTCACATCAGAGTGAATGAGGAATACATAGTGCAGTATTCAATTCCCTTCAAAATACTAATGGGTAGTAAAGAGGTCTAACCAATTTTTTCACTCCAAAAGAGCCTCGGTATGTATTATCTCCTATTTACATGTCACACCCTAGTTAGATAATGCAGGGATATATCCAAGTAAATTCAATCCCATCTGTATTGGAATGTCTGGTTCTTTTTCAAATGATTTGCATAAACTCTTCCCTTTCCATGCTGTGCTGCAAGCAGCAGGTTGTAGTATTCAGGTTTATGTTTCAAAATGTTGTGTAGGTTTGAGCTACCCGGTCCTTTTTGTGTTTGTGTTATCACAAATATTAACAGGTCACTTTGTTCTCACATGCAAGTTTTTATTGTACTATCAAAGCTTTCTCTAAAAGCTTTCTTTAACTTTTCTTCATCATGCTACATCAAAAGAAAGAAGCTTTGAAGATTGTCTTATATAAAATGTACCTCCAAAACCATGATACACTTTCGATTGCTGATTGGCCTCAGAAAAAATGATGTGAATTTCAAATAAAGGAAGATGGAGAGAAGGCCAATGAGAACATCCACCATCCCCCAAAATGTGCTAGTACATCTCCCAGTTAGTACACTTTCCACAGAAAACTGTCAGCTGTACTTGCCTTTTATCAATATTGCTAAGAAAGTAAATTTGTCACTGTACAGCTGAAAATCTCTTCAAGATCTGCTTTAATGTTTCACGCTACGTTTGCAAAACAAGAGTAATAAAAATAATGACACCATTATTACTCTTCTTACTTTGTTTTCAGTTCATCACTTGCATATTTGAATAATGAATTATATTCACATTATCTCTACATTCTTGCTCGGGAGTTCCTCTGCTGGCTGGAAGTAAAGCTATTATCCAGTTGTCAGTTCTGAAGAGCCATTCAACATAGCAAGCAGCGATTCTGACATGCAGATATACCATTCCGCAAAATTATCTAGTATACAATTTCAAGCTCTAAATACAAAAATTACTATCTGCTGTTTAAATGAGTCTGGAGCAAAGCCAAAATGTTTTAAAAATGCATCTGGAATACACTTTGGGACATAAGAAAGAATTGTAAATGGTTAAAGGCTAATTAATACAGTTGTAATTTGCTGACCACTGTGTTATGAAATCATATGCATATCTACTCAGACATAAATTATGTTCATTAGAACTTACTCTAGGGAAGTAGATACAGGGTAGCAACCCTGAAGATCCTTGTTCTGTTCTTTTAACATACAGCCCTTCAAACAAAGAAAATCCCAGCCATGTTCAATTTCACAGGATCCTTCATACTGAGAATTTAATAACATAGTGTTAGAATTAGAATTCTTTATTGGCCAAGTGTGATTGGAAACACAAGGAATTTGTCTTGGTGCAAATGCTCTCAGTATACATAAAAGAAAAGATACATTCATCAAAAGTGAAGAATCACAAGGTACAACACTTAGTAATAGTCATAGGATACAATAAGCAATCAAATCATACTAGGAAACAGTCAATATAAATCGAAAGGATACAAGTGACAAAGTTACAGTCATATAGTCAGAAGTGGGAGGGGATAAGGAGTGATAAGAAGATTAATAGTAATAGTAGTGCAGACTCTGTAAATAGTTGGACAGTGTTGAGGGAATTATTTGTTTAGCAGAGTGATGGCTTTCGGGAAAAAAACTGTTCTTGTGTGTAGTTGTTCTGATATTTAGTGCTCTATAGAGTCATTTTGAGGGAAGGGATTGAAACAGTTTATGTCTGGGATGTGAGAGGTCTGTAAATATTTTCACAGCCCTCTTTTTGACTCGTGCAGTATACAGGTCCTCAACTGAAGGCAGATTGGTAGTCATTGTTTTTTCTGCAGTCCTAATTATCCAGACAGTTATAGAGATGCAGATGATAGACTCAATAATTCCTCTGTTGAACTGTATCAGCAGCTCCTTGGGCAGCTTGAGCTTTCTGAGTTGGTGCAGAAAGAACATTCTTTGTTGTGCTTTTTTTGATGACATTTTTGATGTTAGGTGTCCATTTTAGGTCATGTGATATAATAGAACCTAGAAATTTGAAGGCATCTACTGTTGATACTGTGTTGTCTAGTATTGTAAGAGATGGTAGTATGGGAGGGTTTCCTCTAAAGTCTACCACCATTTCTACGGTTTTGAGTGTGTTCAGTTCCAGATTGTTCTGGTTACACCATGAGGCAAGTTGTACAACCTCCTGTCTGTATGCAGATTCATTGTTGTCTTGAGTGAGACCAATCACTGTTGTGTCATCTGCAAATTTCAGTATTTTAACAGATGGATCATTTGTTGCTCATTTTATAAACGTATGTCCGATTCAACTCTATTCATTAATTAATCTTGTTTATGAAATGATTATCAAGCTATCACAAGTCCACAAGAAACCTTATTTGCCAATCAAAACTAAGTTGTTAAGGTCCCCATATATATGGAATGGAAATAATTGGATAATTTAACTTAATTGTGCAAAGGTGCCAGGTTTTTCTCCCACTTCATGATGTACTGGGCTTAAAACATAGGGTGTTTCCTAAGAACTTTAAGATATGTGCAGATGGAGGAGGGTGAATGAATTTATAATATTAATACATAATATTCATTTTACTATACTGTTTATTACCTAATGTTAAGTTAAGAAACATCAGTCAAGAAAAGCAAAGCTTGTCTCCTCATGTTTGTACTTCATACTATTCAGTGTTGAAAGATGTGTAGCTTCATGATTAGCTGTACTCTCCTTCCATAAAGCTATCAGATTATTGCTCATCATTACTGCTTGTGCTTGTACAAATCAAAGCTTTCTTTCTTTGACCTGAATGATCTCCCTAATTAAATAACAGTGTTCGGTGTACCTCCGTGTATAGTCATGTTGGTAACATGATCATGGAAGCATCTTTGGGCAATGCTGGCTCTTTCATCTAAGAAATGGAGATAAGCATCACCCCCTAAAGTCAGATATGACTGGACAGGAGAAATTTTTACCTTTACCTTATTTATTTAATAGTATCACACTGAATCAGGTGTTCTTCTTACTTTGACTGATTTAATTCTTCTATGACCTAGAAATGAAATAACTCTGAAATCTAAATGAAATAATAACATTAAAAAAAGAATGCAGGCAAGAGGAAGTCCCATAGGAAATTGGGAAAGTGAAAAAAAATATTCTAGTACATAAGACATCAAAATACAAAAACAATTTTTTGAAGTTCTAATCTCCATCCTATGTCCATGGACATTGTTAAAAGAAAGCTATATCTGGACATTCTTCTTCTTGTTGTTGTGCCATATTCATCATCGGACATTGGTGATCATGTTGGCGATCCTATTTTTATCAACAGTCTCATGAAAAAGTGCTGCTGAGTTTTGTCCAAACCAGTCCCTTAGATTTTGAAGCCATGATGTTCTTCTTCTGCCTGGACCTTGTTTGCCTTCAATCTTTCTGTGGAGGATTAAGTGAAGTATGCTGTATTTTTCCAGGTGTCACATCACATGTCTAAAATATTCTAACTTTCGTTTTTTAATGGTTTTGATTATTTCCCTTGGCTTTCTCAGGTGGCTTATCATCTCCTCATTTCTGATTTTGTCAACCCAACTTATACGTAATAGTCATCTGTAAATCCACATTTCAAATCCTTCTAGTTTTCAAGTGGCTTTCTGTCAGAGACCAACTCTCTACTCTGTAGAGCAAGGTAGAAAAGATGTAACATCTGACAAGCCTGATTTTCAATCTTAGACTTATATTGTGACTGCAGAAGAACTTTTTCATTTTGAAGAATGCTGTTTGAGCTTTCTCTATTCTTATCTTTACTTCAGTGGTCATGTCCCAGCTTTCATGTAAATTAGCACTGAAGTATGTGATTCTTTCAACTTTTTCTAGTGGTATTCCTTCCAAATTTATCGGTGGTAAATTAATAGGTTGTTTGCTGATGACTGTGATGTTGGTTTTTGAGGTGCTAAGCTTCAAGCTGTATTTTTCAGATATTTCTGTAATTCTGTTGATGAGGAGCTGAAGGTCTTCATGCTTACTGGCAAGCAGAACTGTATCATCAGCTGATCTTAAATTGTTGATCCGAACACTATTTACTTTTAGACCAGCATCTATGTTTTCCAGTGCTTTGTTGAAAATTGACTCAGAGTAGATATTAAACAACAGTGGAGACAGGATACAGCCCTGAATGGACAGAGAGGGTTCCAATCCAATCAAAAGGAATATGTTTACTTTTCTACTTAACCAGAATTATTTTCAGTTGGTACAAGCTGACGTCTATGGTGTGGTTTTAGAATAGAATAACAGAGTTGGAAGGGACCTTGGAGGTCTCCTAGTCCAACCCACTGCTCCGGCAGGAAGCCCTGTACCATTTCCAGTGTTGGAGCACCCACAACTTCTGGAGGCAAGTTATTCCACTGATTAATTGTTCTGTCAGGGACTTTCTTCTTAGTTCTAAGTTGCTTCTCTCCTTGATTATTTTCTACCCATTGCTTCTTGTCCTGTCCTCAGTTCATACCATTTAAAAAAAAATACTATTTGGAGCTTCCCTGAATTTAAGATGCCCATATCCCATTCAAAGTCTCTGCTGTATTGTGGCAGCATGGGAAAATTCTACAGTAATTTACATCTTTCTTTTGAAGAACTCACAGCCTAGGATTTTTCTTCTCTGTGTGAATCAGACAAAAACATATCCCTGAAGTCCCAAAGGTGCTTTTTCAAAAAGCAACTGGAGTTTGTTTTTGTTTTCTGAAGGTGTTTCGCTCAGAGGTGGTATTCAACAAGTACTGACCAGTTCTGGAGAACCAGTAGCGGAAATTTTGGGTAGTTTGGAGAACTGGCAAATCCCACCTCTGACTGGAGATTTTACAGTATTCTTCCCCTGCCACACCCATCAAGTCACGTCCACAGAACCGGTAGTAAAAAAAATTGAATCCCACTACTGGTTTTGCTTCTTATCCAACATTTCAATGTTTATTCACTTCTCTCTCAGAATTATTTTTGGGTGAGAACCGAAACATTTTCAAGGAAAAAACAAAGTCCAGTTGCCTTTTGAAAAGCATCTTTGGGACAACCATGACCTGAATGACTGAGAATTTCCATAGATTTCTTCCTGAAGGCAGTGAGCATACTCTGTCCCAAATAGCACTCTCCAAGCCTGACCTCCATGCCACGTCATATTTCTTTTGCCAACCAACAACATTCCCAATCCTCTCCATCATGTATGCATGGGAACAGGAGCATTTCCCCATTGCGATAAGGGCAGCCAGCAGAAGATGAAGCAACTGAGCCTTAATCTCCATACAGCCCAAGTGGAGGTGATCACTGCACCAAAATAATAAAATTGGTAGAGAGAAATAAATGGGGAAGTGCCCTTTCATTGCCCAGAAAATATGTCTGTACAGCATCATTTTGCTTTCAAATTGTGGTGTTGGAGAACATTCTTGAGAGTCCCAAGGAGATCAAATTAATCAATCCTAAAGGAAATTAACCCTAACTGTTCTTTGGAAGAATAACTATTGATGTTGAAACTCAAAGACTTTAGCCACCTAATAAGAAGAGAGAATACCCTGGAAAGTCCCCGATATTGAGAAAGCTTGAAGGCACAAACAGAAGGGGATGGCAGAGGATGAGATAGTTAGAGTATCATCAACACAATGAACATGAATTTGGGCAAATTCCAGGAGACAGTGGAGGGCAGGGGTGCCACATGCTATGGTCCATGAGGTTGCAAAGAGTCGGATACAACTTAGCAACTGAATAACAATGGCATCATTTGCCATGGATGACTACATATTTACTATCACTTTGTCAAAGATATGTCCTTCATCAATTCAGTTCCTAAACAACAACAACTAAACAAAACAATTTAAAAGCTTGACTTCAGGGTATCATAATGCCCATGCTACTTTTCACTTAATACTGATTTGTAGCCTTTTCCTTTACCTTCCACACTGAATGAACAATAGGCTATGTAATCAAACCGTAAGAAAAGAGTTTGCCTCTTCCCCTTACAATATGTTTCTTCCTTGTGTTTTTCATCTTGATGCCTTAGTGCAATGCTCAAAGGGAGTGGTGGCAGGTTGAAGATGAAATATTGTAGCCATGTGCAGACAATGCTAATGACATGCACACCTGAAATTATAAACAATACTGGGCTAGTCTAGTGCAAAATAATGGAACCAATGCTCTTCTTTATTAAAGTTATACAAAGAGCTTTTGTGATCTTACCTATGTTGCTTAGGACTAGCATGCATAAGTAGGGAAAGTGACATTTTGAACACAAAAGCAAAGAAACTACATCTAGCCATGCATGTACATTTTCACATCTCTCGGTTCTAAGCCACAAATTATTGCAACAAATTAGAAGAGAGTCCACTCTGAATTGGTGCTATTTGAATTGAATTAGTGTCAGGCCCTGCTCTATATCATTCCCATTAGCTATAAAATTTATGAAGGAACACTGAGAATTAATCTGCAAATATATACTAATTCAAGCTGACCTTTTTCCAAGCCGAAGCCCTTTTTAGCACTCAGGATAGGTTTAACATTGCCCTACTGAGTGTTGTTATAATGCGCTGAATGGTTGTCCGTAATTATATAATGCAAATGACATTTGCTTTTTTTGTTTGAGCGTATTCCCTCAGATGTTTCCTTCTTTTTATCACGCTCCTCACACATCTGTGTCCCTAAAATGGCAGCGTAACCCCTCCTCTTTCGGTCCCCAAGTTCCTCTTTCTGTCTTTGCCGCCTGTCACATAGCAGCACCAAACAGTTTGGAATGAGCTGGGCTATGACATATCCTTCTGACATAGGTTGGGCTGCCAGCTGGCTGGAACAGGTGTAGACTGATTCCCACCATCAAATGGCGACATAGATTTGGCACTGCCCCAGTGCACAGACGTGAAAAACCTGTTCTCTTCCAAATTTGAGGGAGGTAGAAAGTGGGCAGTTTGAGATAGATGAACTGCACTTCAATAAAACTTCCAGGGATTCATCCGCCTTCTCCCATGTCACTTGGTTTAAGATTTTTCATCAGGATTCTCTGTAATCCAAACAAATGATTTGTTCTTTTGTCCCTTGTTCGATCAGATGAACTTTTCTGGCAGGAGCTCATTAGGGGTGCTGTTTT
Source organism: Bungarus multicinctus (assembly GCA_023653725.1). NCBI lineage: Eukaryota > Metazoa > Chordata > Lepidosauria > Squamata > Elapidae > Bungarus > Bungarus multicinctus. The sequence goes on along the minus strand of CM042838.1, from coordinate 41,977,904 downwards.
ATAATCCATCATTTTAAGATCTACCTTTATTCCCTAAAAGATAGCCTTGGCTACACACATACACACAAACCCTAATTTTTTTTTTTTTTGCATCATAGAGTAAACACAAATCACTGGCGTATGGCATCTATATTGCTTTGTAACTTCTGCCTCCGCAGTGCAATATAATTTTTTAAAGAAGTCAGCTATGATCACTGCTGTATTTTACTAATGCAATAAATTCTGCAGGAGGATTAAGGAGCTTGTGTGTTATCAGACTACTAGATGGATGGGGGACGCAGAGATGGGAAAGATCTAATCAATATAGAAGAATCATTGTGGAGAAGGCAGAAACATAGGAGGATCTGTATACTTAAGAAAACTGACATTTTAGAACAATAGAATAACAGAGTTGGAAGGGACCTTAGAGGTCATCTAGTCCAACCCCCTGCCCAATGCAGGAAACCCTACACTGCTTCAGACAAATGGTTATCCAACATCTTTTTAAAAACTTCCAGTGTTGGAGCATTCACAGCTTCTGGAGGCAAGTTGTTCCACTGATTAATTGCTCTATGAGCCACTTTTCATGGAATAATATGCACACTGGAATGCAATTTGGAGGCAAATGTCTCCAAATTTGGTAACATTATTCAGTTTTCAAAAACGATGAGGTTGAAAATAGGTTGGTCATTTGGAGAAATAAACATACAATTTAAATGTAAATTCTTATTGTTTAAATGGCTAAGATAGGACAGAATGAGCTTAAGTTGAATACAAACGAAAATTGGCAAGCGTTAGAGATGGGCTGATCCTGTTATCCTCATAGTAAAGACTTTTTTTTTTTTGCACCCTGACCTATTTGAGCTGTTTTTTTTTTTTTTTGGTGCGTTTCCCTTTTCTCTCCCACTTTTAAAACACAGACAGCCACCTCACAGGCTGCATTTATGCTGCTCCTGGATTGGCTCCATGCCCCCGGTGGGTAGCTAAGCTGATTTATTTCTGGCTCAGCTGCAGGGTATCAGAAATCGCTGTGAGTGTGTGTGTGTGTGTGTGTGTGTGTGTGTATTTGTGCTTACAAGGCTATAGCTCTGCAAAGCCTGGGCTGGGGCATTTTCCCATCAGCAGGAATGCCCAGCTGTTGGGCCCTCCCTACTCCCTGGGTTCAGACCCAGTGGCATCAGGCCAAGTTGCTACCCTTTCACAGTCCTTTTGCCTTGTGAGCAGTGAGATGGTGCCATTCTGGCTTTTTCTCATCCTAGTTAACAAAGGGAGGATGCAAGGTCTTGATGGGGTACCCCTTTTATGAGACCCTATCCCAGAAAGGTAGAAGGAGCATCTGGGGTTCCCAGAATTTGAAGGGTGGTTTTACATGATTGCTGGCATGAAGGTTTGAAGGTAGGATGAATGTACCCAGAAAGAGCGAAAGGTAGTCACAACGCACCTAGAAAAAGCCCAATAAATTATTACAAATTATTGCAGCCAAATAATTGTTTTGTACATCCTGTCCAGCCTTTCCAGCTGACTTCAATGTAGAAGCAATGAAATAGTCTGCCTGGAAACCTAGTGGTCTCCCCAGCATGGGAGGTTTTCAAATCGAAGCTGGATGATGGCCAACTATCATGAGATGGTTTAATGGATTCCTACACAGAGTAGTGGATGTATTACTTTGCCTCTAAAAGCCTTTCCTTCTGGGGTCCTTGCTGCACTCTGGTTGAGATGATTAGGAGACTGGAGGCTAAAACCGATCAAGCACCATTGCTGGAATTGGGTATGTCCAGTTTAATGAAAAGAAGGATTAGGGGTGACATGATAGCAGTGTTCCTAGAATTTAGGACTAAGGAGAAATTTCCTGGCAGAACAATTAATCAGTGGAATGACTTGCCTCCAAACATTGTAAGTGCTCCAAAGACAGGAAGTTTTAAAGAAGAGATTGGACAATCATTTCTCTAAAATGGTATAGGGTTTCCTACCTGGGCAGAGGGTTGGACTAGACTAAAAGAACTCCAAGGATTCTTCCAACTATTCTATTCTATTCTGTTCTGTTCTGTTCTGTTCTGTTCTACTCTACTCTACTCTACTTCTACTCTACTCTACTCTACTCTACTCTACTCTACTCCACTCCACTCCACTCCACTCCACTCCATTCCATTCTATTCTTAATTTCATTACTCAAACTAGGTAACATCGTCAGTGTTAGTGATTAGCACCGATGATGTTACCTAAGTAGGCAATGAAACATCTGCAACAACCAAGCTCAGAGAATACCAAGGAACCCTCATGTCAGCCCTGAGCTAGAAATATTCTCCTTTATTGGTCCTTCAGTGCATAATCTCTGTGATTCTTATCAGACTCAGCTGAATATCAGGAAAATATCAGGAAAAAAAGGACCTAGCCTAAAACAAATGGAACAGCCCGTTTAATTTTCCAAGAAAACTCCAGATTCATAGGCACTACAATTCTAAGAATTCCAGCAACTAGGTCAGGCTGGTTCAGATGTGGAACCTACCACATTTGAGGACATTGTGTTGACCAATTGAATTGGCATGGGACATCTAATGCAAGACTGCAATCAAGGGCAGCCATGACATTCCTCATCAAAATGCAAAGGGTAGGGGAGCGGTTCTCATAATTTGTTCATTTGTGCTTGGCATTCAAGGTTACACTATTCTTGAATGCTGAAGTTAAGCCACAATTAATAAAGGTAAAGGTAAAGATTCTCCTCTCACATGTGTGCTAGTCGTTTTCGGCTCTATATACGCTCATCTCCATTACAAAGCCAAAGAACCAGCGCTGTTTGAAGACGTCTCCGTGGTCATATAGCCGGCATGACTAAACACCGAAGATGCACCAAGTGGTCCCTATTTTTCTACTTGCATTTTTACATGCTTTCGAACTGCAAGGTTGGTAGAAGCTGGGACAAATAACAGGAGCTCACTCCGTTACACAGTGCTAGGGATTCGAACCACCGAACTGCCAAGCTTTCTGGTCAACAAACTCAGCATCTTAGCCACTGAGCCACTGTGTCCCCAAAATAAATAGGGGCTGATAAATCTCTATTCCATTAATTCCTATCCTTTTTAAAAAGTAATTAAAATCATTACTTTAGCTTGTGGTGGAAAATTCCATAAATCAATAATTTTTTTAAGTGCGATCTTTATGCCTAGGTTCCTTTTTAAATAATGAAGAAAGTTAACTGGTAAGGTGCAATCTATAGTCAGCTTCATCTGGGCTCTTGTCCTTGCCTGGATCATCTGTCAAGTGACCAGGTAAGTCCTTGCAATACCTGGAAGCTGGGATGCTATCCTAATTCACATATATTTCTTTTTATTAATCAGGAAGACATGAAGGCCTTGCTACAATGTGTGTGTTAAATGAGGGTGATTGCTTCATTTTCCTCTTCTCTCCAGAGTTTGTGTTTCCTGGGATAAACACAATGACTTCTACAAATGAGGCCATATACTGTCTTCAGGTTTTAGAGGCATCCTGTACTGAATAATAGCTACTTCTTGGTTTATTGTCTGTGTTTATTGCTTCTGGATGTCCCAAAGATACTTTTTCAAAAGGCAACTGAATTTTGTTTTTCCTTAAAGACGTTTCACTTCTCATCCAACTTCAGCAAGAGAACTGAAGAAGCTTCTTGGATGAGAAGCAAAACATTTTCAAGGTAAAAAAAAATTGCCTTTTGAAAAAGCACTTTTAGGACAACCATGCCCTGAATGACAGATATTCTTCATAGACATTGTTTCTAGACATTAGCTCCATTCTATCTTAGTTCTTTTTATATTCTTGAATAAGTATTCACAGCATTAACACTGAAGACTGTTTCATACCAACACACATAGATATTATCAACAAATCAGAGGGAGACTTGCTGAAAAGTATCTACTACTTTATGCATATTACTCCTCTTGATCCTGGGAAATGACTGGGAAATCTATTCATGTATTTCTTGGCCAGTATACTTGAAAAGCCAGCTTGATATAAGGTTGAAGTCAGTTTGATATACAATTGAAGACATCCAGAGGGCTAGAAACTGGGAGTTTGTAAGTTCTAGTGCCATGAAAGTCAACTGAGTGATCTTGGACCAATCACTTTTCCTCAGTCCTTAGAAGGAGGCAATGGCAAACCAGTTTTGAAAATGAAAATCTTTCCATGAAAACTGTAGGAACTGTAAGGACTTGTCTAGGCAGTCACCAGGTGTCAACGCATATAAACACATGCACACACCCTCACACACAGAGAGATATACAAATGCATGCACACACGCGTGCGCGTGCGCACACGCACCTGCACACACACACACACACACACACACACACACACAAAGGGACCTTGAAAATGAAGATCCTTGCAATAGTTTCCATTATATGATTCTCCTTTGTCCTGGAGTCAACTATTTCTTAGAGCAGCTGTCAAGCTCACAACCTCCGGGCTGGACACATCACATGCATGCCCAGTTTAGTAAAGGGGAAAAAAATCCTGATATGTCATGTGATGGCTCTGTAACGATGTGAGTTTGACACTCCTGCCTTAGAGTTTGTTAAAATATGAGCTGAACAGGAAACATTTTAACAAGTAGAAATATACAATACGGTGTTCGGTGGTGTAAGGCACATCCTTTGAACCTCTATTTTTGTTTTGTTATGATTTAATAATTGAAAAAAACAAATAAAGAGCCAGCCAATAACCTCAGCTTTAACTCCAAGAGTGTCTCTGAGCACCTATGCTCAGAAAATAAAATGCTTGGTAGGCACAGCCCCCAGCGTTTTGTTTGAGAGTGTGCCCAACTTCAAGGGAAGCAGAAGAATTCAGAGATTAGGAAACACACATGGGAAGAAATCTGACCCATTTGCTTTCAAATCAACAGACTTTTGTGACTTGTCCCTCTTAGCATATTAGCTGTTTTGTGACTACACAAAGCCATAGCAGTCATTTTGTTAAAAGAAAAAAAAAAACTATCTCAAAATTTCTTTCCAATTGCACTCATAGTTAGTGTGTCTGCCTCTGTGGTTTTAAAAAAATCTATTTGAATAGAGGAAAGTAAAGACATTTCAGTGTGGCAGCTAAATTGTGGGAAACAGGCATATGGTGCAAACTACAAGGATGAAAACAAAACAAGCATTCTGGTGTCAGATAAAAGTATCTGAGCCACAAGCTTGTGTCACAAAATAAGATGAGTGTTTTGTCATTTGCACATATATATATTGATGCCAATGATGGGCAAACAAAGCTAATGAACCCACTGCTACCAGGTTTGAACTGAGACATACAATACATATAGGTTTCCATGTAATGATCCTCCAGATTTTTGCAGCCCTGATCTTGTATCCACAATGAACTAAAGCAGGCAGAGTATTGTTTCTTCTTTTCTTAAGATCTGGAGAGATCTGGGCCAGTCTGGTGTAATGGTTAAGGTGCTGTCCTAGTAACCAGGAAACTGAGAATGCTAGTCTCACCTTAGGCATGAAGCCCGGCTGGGTGATTATGAAGTAGTCACTCTCTCTCAGCCCAACTCATCCCACAAGGTTGTTGTGGAGAAAATGAGAGAAAGAAGGTAAACTTTGTTGCCTTGTGTTACACATAAAGTAATAAAGGCAGGATACAAATCCAAACAGAGGTGGTATTCAGCAGATTCTGACTAGTTCTGGAGAACTGGTAGTGGAAATTTTGAGTAGTTCGGAGAACCAGCAAATACCACCTTTGACTGGAGATTTTACAGTCTCCATCCCCTGCCATGCCCACCAAGCCATGCCCACAGAACCAGTAGCAAAAACAATTTGAATCCCACCACTGAATCCAACGAATAAATTCATAAAATAAATGAACTCATTCTTCAGGACTAGACAACTGCCATAATGACCCTATTACATTCATATTCAGCTTCAAGACTGATGTTGTCATTAAACTGGATGGGAAACTGAGGAGGGATGAGTGGGGGTGAAACATCTGGGCTAAATTCTCCTGGACATTTAAATTTTGCATGGAGAATGAAATAATAATGCAGAACCTAAACTGAATTCATCTCAGGCTGGATGTACATACTTTTTGTTCTTATTTGCAAATTACTGCTTTGAACTGCATGTCCATTACCTGACCAAGCTACTGGAAAAAAAAACATGTACAGGTAGTCCTCACCTTATGACCATGATCTCCTAAGAGAGACAGTTATTAAGTGAGTTTTGCCCCATTTTATGACCTTCCTATAACACATTTGTTAAGTGAATCATGGCAGTTGTTAAGTGAATGTGGCTTCCCAACTGACTTTTGCTTATCAGAAGGTTGAGTCACTGCAACCATCATAAATATGAACCAGCTACCAAGCATCCAACTTTTGTTCACATGACCAGGGATGCTGCAAAGGTCTTAATTGTGAAAAACAGTCACAAGTCATTTTATTCAGTGCCATTGTAACTTCAAACTTTCACTAACTGAATTACTGTAAGTTGAGGACTACTTGTATTACAAAAGGAAATGTATATACACACACAACACCCACCAGCCAACTAACTGTTCTATTTTTTTTTTAACTGTTTATCTTTAAAAAGTCAAGTTAGTAAGATGAACAGCATATGAAATAGGGTAGGGTAGAGTAGGTAGGGTATGGTAGAGTACAGTAGAGTAATGTAGAATAGGGTAGGGTAGGGTAGGTAGAGTAGAAAGAATAGAATAGAATTAGAATAGAAATAGCACTTAGACTTATATACTGCTTTAAAGTGCTTTACAGCACTCTCTAAATGGTTTACAGGGTCAGCATATTGCCCCAACAATTTGGATTCTTATTTTACCCACCTTGGAAGAATGGAAGATTGAGTCAACTTTGAGCTTGGTGAGATTTGAACTTTCAGGCAGTTGGCAGTCATCAAAAGTAGCCTGCAGTACTGCACTCTAACTACTGCACCACCATGGGGAATAGACTAGACTAGACTAGACTAGACTAGACTAGACTAGACTAGACTAGAACAGAACAGAACAGAACAGAACAGAACAGAACAGAACAGAACAGAACAGAACAGAATAATAACAGAGTTGGAAGGAACCTTGGAGGTCTTCTAATTCAATCCCATGTTCAGGCAGGAAAACTTATACTGTTTCAGACAATTGATTGTCTTCTTAAAAACTTAACAGTGTGAGAGCATTCATAACTTTCAATGGCTTCATAGATACAGATTTTCCCAGGCTGATTATGCAGCTGCTGATCTCTCATTTAAAACTTGCAACCATATGTGCCTTGAAACATACATACCATACCATACCATACCATACCATACCATACCATACCATACCATACCATACCATAACATGACATGACATGACATGACATGACATGACATGACATGACATAACATAACATAACATAACATAACATAACATAACATAACATAACATAACATAACATAACATAACATAATACATCACAACACAACACAACACAACATAACATACATACATATCATGCATTCATATCACTAGCTTTTCATAGGCAATGCTGTGTATTTATTTATTAATATATATTTAGTTTACTAAATCTGTCCACAATGTCACATTACTTCTTTTGCTGCATACAATATTGTTTCTGGAGTATAATTTTTAAATGGCCCAGTTAAGCAAAAAAATGTTGATTTTTTTTTTTTTTTGTCAATCTCATGTTGACATTTGCAACTTGAGATACAAGGATGGGGTAATTCTAAACAAACTTTAGGAACTTTAGCTGCATGTTGCAAATGCAGCACAGTCTTACTTTGTTTAATATCATCGAAACAGTAGGATTTATATAAAAGTGCTATGCTGAAATAATTTAGTATGGACTAAGATCTGAACTGAAATATATAGAACACTGCAACGATGCTACGAAAACATTTTTTCTCTCCCTCTCCAATGCTTAATTAGGATGCAAATACTGATTATTTTAAGCTTTACAAAAGAATTCATTGCATATTAGAGTGTCTGTTTCATGCAGCTCATGTGATAAAATTCTCACCAGTCTTAAAATGACAGATGTAATATTACCTTTAATAAGTGTCTACCGATGCATGCAAATTGAATTAAATAGTGGGAGTACAAATTTGTCTGATAATTAAGATAAAATTTCATGTCAGCTTAAGCCCTGGTGTATATTAGTAACCCTGTATACTTCTTTAGCCACTGTTCTCAACCAATTATTTTAAATGTCGAATTCCTGATTACTGCTAATATGCAGACTTAAGAAATGCTTAAAAATGATCTATGGAAATTATTAAGCAAACAATAGACTTCTTTTTAAGAGCATCTTCAGTGTGGGCAAATTATTGCTATAATTTCAAAAGTCGCTTAGATTGCTAAATTGTAGTAAGTTTCCGATACATTTTTATAAAGCTAATGCTTCTTTAAAGATACAGTCACAGTGTAATGTAATTTATCCAATAAGATTCTGTCCAATACTTATCTTAATTTGAGATGAGTGATGCCAGGAGAGTCTATTCAATCAGGTATGAATGCTATTAAGGGAAGAGAGCCAATTTAGTACATTTTAGCCAATTATGGTTTTGTGGGCATATAGTTCTTGTGTAAAAGAGGAATGGTGTACAATTCTGCTGGTTTATTGAACTCCTCTTTGTGGGTTAAGATACAAAAGGTCTGTTAGATTTATCATGAAAAATGAATGTAGTCATTACTGTAGAGAATGGAAGGAATGACCTGGAGAAACAAGAGAAAGAGCTACTACCAAGGTAATAGAGAAGAGGGTATTTGGGGGGCAAACATGTAAAAGGAAGGGCAGAAGCACATTCAGATTTGCAAGAGTCTACTACAGTAACTTCATAATAAGAGTACAGGTAATCCTCAACTTACAACAGTTCATTTAATGATCATTTAATCGGCTCAAGGTTGACTAAGCCGTCTATCCTTCCGAGGTTGGTAAAATAAGGAGCCAGATTGTTGGGGGCAATATGCTGATTCTGTAAACCACTTAGAGAGGGCTGTAAAGCATTGTAAAGTGGCATATAAGTCTAAGTGTGATGACCCGGGGCATGGCACAAAGGCAGTACAGCCAGATAATAAGCATGGATCCCTTTAATAGCTCCAACTTTGCCTCCAATGTCCCCGTTACCTTCTGGTCTGGAGAAAAACTCTCCTAGGAACCTGCAACAGCCTTTGGCTGCAGATATTCCAGTACAAAACATTGTAAACAGAAAACTTTAAACTATAAACCCAACAAGGCAAGATAAGGTAATAAATCTGGCAGGGCAAGATAAGGAATTCCAGAAGTGAAGTAACACGGCAGTAAATCAAACCAATTGGGAGGATGACATGAACTCAGATAACAAAAGCCAACATTAGATAAATTCAACTTTTGTTCCCAACAAATGCCACTCCCAACTATTTCTTCTTTAAACTTCCTCCCAGGGTGTGCCTTGTGAAGGGAATCAGGGCCCTTTCCTCCCTCGTAAGCCACACAATCCATGTTGCTCTCTTCTCCATTCTTCCCTGCATGACCTAGGATGAAGAGGGGATAGGCCTTAGTCTTCCTGTGAACCCCCTCTCCCTTGTTGTACCTCTTCCCTGATCTACCCAGCCTGACTTTGCCCTTCCCCAGTTTTCTCCAAAGACAATGGAGCTACTCTCCTACTCCTTGTCATCTTTCTCCTCGGATTCACAATCTGACGGGGGCCATGACACTAAGTATTATTGCTATTGCTATTTAAAGTGAGAACAGAACTGACTTATGACCATTTTTCACATTTACAACCATTGCAGAATCCCAGTGGTCATTTATTCAAAATTCAGATGCTTGGCAACTGCCTCATATTTAGGACGGTTGCAGTGTCCCTGGGTCATGCAATCAACTTAACAACTCCAGGAATTCACTGAACAAGCATGGCAAGAAAGGTGGTAAAATGGGGCAAAGCTCACTAAACAACTGTCTCGCTTAGCAACAGTAACTTTGGGCTTAGTTGTGGTCATACGTCAATGATGACCTATAGTACTGATCTACATGACTTTGGGTTCCTCGTCTGATCTACCTTGATGGGCTGACAATTACAAAAGAATTTCAGAAATTCTATGTCTTAAATGCAAGTGTGACTCTGTAAATCATTTAGAGAGGGTTTTAAAGCACTGTGAAGCGGTATCTAAGTTTAAGTGCTATTGCTATCGCTGTGATATCATTCCATCAGGCTCGGAATCAAAAGAGCTAAAAGAGTTAGAATGCTATTCCTTTGGTCCACTAATATTTATAAATGTCAGGTTCAGTCACTTTGTTAAAATCCATTTCATTGGATTGTCTGGGATGGCTTCCCTATTTATTTTGCTTGTCAGAAGGTCACAAAAAGTGATCACATGACCCCAGGATACCACAACCAGCATAAATACCTCCCAATTACCAAGCATCCAATTTTGCTTCCATGACCATGAGGATGCTACAATGGTCATAATTTAAGAAATTGTCATAAGTCGCTTTTTTCAGTGTAGTTATAACTTGGAATGGTGTCTTATTAATGGTTGTAAGCCGAGGACTACCTAGTCTATGTCTACATCTAAGTATATTTCTGGCAAATAGAAGAAAATAATCTGTATATTTGACCCATACCATCTATATTACAGAACTACAGACAATTATAGGTCATGGGAACCTCAGGCAGGATTCCATAGGGAATAATTAATAATTGTTATTAATAATTAATAATTATTAATATTTATTAATAATAAAAATAATAGTTAATAATGTTTGCATTATTAACTTGATCTTCTTTTCTCCTTCCTTCTCCTATCCATGTGAATGTCATGTTGGCCTTTTCTGCTCAACAACAGAAAGCAAGAAGATTGTTTATCCTCCATGCTTCTTCAGTCTTGAGCTGATTAATAATTCTTCTGTAATTTTGCAACAATTAGAATGCACTACTGCAGGCTAACTCATTGTTTACTCTAGGAGTTCAACGGCTCAAAGTTGACTCAGCCTTCCATCCTTCTGAAGTCGGTAAAATGAGGACCCAGATTGTTGAGGTCAATATGCTGACTCTGTAAACTGCTTAGAGAGAACTCTAAAGCACCATGAAGCGGTATATGAATCTAAGTGCTATTGTTATTGCTCACTTGCTTGGAGAAAGCAAAAGCATGTCTCCCTATCTCAGGTATCCTCCCCATGGCTTGTCTTTTTCTCTGTTCCCATAGGCCAAGGATCTTCAAACTTGGCAAGTTTAAGACTTGTGGACTTCAACTCCCAGAATTCCTGAGCTAACATGACTGGAGAAGGAATTCTGGGAGTTGAAGTCCTAAAAAATTCTGGGAGTTGAAGTCTTAAAGCTGTCAAGTTTGAAGACCCCTGCTGTAGTCTTTCAATTGCAGCTCATCGAATTCCAACAAATCCTCAGAGCCAAACATAGCTTTTCACTACCCAATAGACTGGGAGGTAATTACCCTATTATTTAAGAAGTATATGGCAGAGTAATGAGTTGAATCCAGCCACCACAGTCCAAGATGAAGAACACCAATGATACAGATAGTATCATAGTGTGCACAAGTGCAGCCATCTTTCCTGACTCTCCTGAAGCCTCTCTCTTCTTCCTACTGGCTGAAGATTAAATAGTTTTCAATTAAACTCTCCCAGCTCTCCAACTTTCCAAACTAAGTGATACAACTAGCAGTAAATGTGAGATTGCTTTAATGGCATTGTCTCCTGTTGTTGTAATTTATGTCTAATTGTGAAGAACAGGGCTGCATAGCCTGATATGCAGAATTGCAGAGCTGAAGAGACACTGAAAAGTCAAGAATGGCCTACTCAAATTTTAAAACAGAAGAGCCTATGATGAACCATTGCCACCCTTTTCCTGCCACACCATTACCTCATCGTTGGACAGTGGAAGGCCAGAGGTGGATTTTAAATTTCAATTTTCACCACTGCAGTGGCATGACCCCGGCAAATGAGAGACAAACCTCAAGGAGATTGTTTCTGTTTCAGGATGTTTCAACTGAAGCTTCTATAACTCTGGTTACATGCCTACATGCATACTTGTCAGGTTATTCCCTACTGGGGCATGCAACATTGCCCTAAGTGCAAAAAAGAAGGCAAGAAATTGTAAAGGAAAATAGTTAAACACATGGCATAGGAGAGAAGGAAAGGAAATGTGGATAAAACTGATTTTAACGAAGACCTTTTCCCTTCATTTCTCCATAACATTGTGCCTAATGAACATTTTTGCTTCTACCACATTCATCTGCAGATTCATACAAAGATTTGTTGCATTCCTTGTTCCTTGTTGTGTTTAGCCCATTAATATCATCAATTGCTATTTCCTTGGTCTTGTCCTTCTTTTCAGTCCACTAGCTCTTCCTTCATAGATATAATTTTTGTGATCAAATCTTCATTTTTTCTCTCCAGATAATTGCATTTATTTATTTATTTATTTATTTATTTATTTATTTATTTGTTTATTTGTTTGTTTGTTTGTTTGTTTATTTGTTTATTTGTTTAGTTGTTTGTTTATTAATTAAAATGTATATGGTTGCCTAATTCATTCTCAGTGGCTCTGGGAGGCTTACAAAGGTAGAAACCCAAGATAAAAAATAATTTAAAAAGAAGTAACATCCCACCCCTCCTCCCTCTGATAACGATAAATAAGACACTTAATAAAGTGGTAATGATAAATAAGACAATTCTGAAGTCCCTGGGCCTATTGGTGAAACTACACACACACACACACACACACACACACACACACACACACTCATACACACATATATTTTCAGCAGCATTCATGAATGAGGACATTTATTCATGTTCCTAAGTAACACACCTTTAACATTACCAAATGAATTAAGGTGGTTTTACTGTCTGACTAAGCGTAGGATGCATGAGATTTCAGTCTTAACGAAGCTGAAAATTATCCCAACACAATCTGACCTGATGCTCTTCTGTGGTTTGTGTGAATGTCAAGTTGTAATGGCCGAAAGCAATGCGTTCTGCAAGTCTACCCATATTCTTCACCGCAGGCAGAGCAAAAGCGTTTCATGCAGACAGGCACTCCTAGCTATAAATGACTATCTGATCTGCATTCCTCAGAGTAGGCCTGCTAGGCCTATCTCAGGCTGAGAATACACTGGGAAAAAATGGCTAACTGTGGTCTTTAATTTGTCAATAATGATTTTAGACCGTGACCCTTAATAGGACTTTGTCACATTTGCTGTGATTTATGCCTAGCATGATGACATCAGTACCAATACTGCTGATAAAAGAACACTTATATTGAAGCAAACAGGATGATGAATGGAGTACAAGTCTACTTACTCATCTCATTACCAGCTCTTCTGTTCACCAAAGAGCTAATGTAGCGAGTCATTGTGTGCCTTGGGAGTATTTTGCAGATTGAATTTAATGGCAGACAGGCAGGAAACATAGACTTGCACTAGGTTTGACGTGCCAAGATAGCCTATATATATGCGGATGTGTACAAATGCACATACACACCAGAGAGAGAATCATTCCCATTCAGTAAAGTAAGTGATAAATATTAATTTAGTTTTTCAAATCAAATTACAAACAGAGGAGAAAAATGAAATTGGTGTCACCATCACCATCACCATCTTCATCAGCTCTTTGTCAGATTTCCCATAAGTTTTGATCTAAAATAAACTTATATAGCTTGGGATACACGAGGCTCTTGAACTAGATGAGGATGTAATTCTCCAGTCCAGTTTAAAAAAAAAAACACATGCTTGAAGCCAGATGATTTGTAAAAGATCTTTAAATTTGAACAAGTGTGAAATTAGAGTATTTACACAGGTATTTATGCAAGGCTCTTTCCAACATCCATAGTGAAAGGCAATTGTAAGCTCAACATATGGCAGTCACATTGATCAAGTGATTTTACTGATTGATTGGTTGGTTGGTTGGTTGTTCAGTTTTGTTCCATTCATGTCCATCCTGATATGTAAAGCTATGTTATTTAAAGTAGTTACTTGTGCCATCTCTATTGGAAAATGTACAATCTAGCCAATAGCTTCCTAAGAGATTATTTTTCCCTCGGTCTGTCCAATAAATAAATAAATAACCACACCAGGAATTTAATTACTAAAAATTTCTGGGGAATGAAACTGAAATCTGACTTCACTCTGTTAGTCTCTCTATATAAAGTATCTCTATGAGCCGTGGTGGCACAGTGGTTTGAATGCAGTACTGCAGGCTACTTCTGCTGACTGCTGATTGCCAGCAGTTTGGCAGTTCAAATCTCACTGGCTCAAACTTGACTCAGCCTTCCATCCTTCCAAGGTAGATAAAATGAGGACCCAGATTGTTGGGGCCAATATGCTGATTCTGTAAACTGCGTAGAAAGGGCTATAAAGCATTGTGAAGTGGTATATAAGTCTTAGTGCTGTTGCAATTGCTATTATGTAGGCATGGGGATATTTACAGACCAAGGGAACTGAAACCTGTGGTTCTCTGGTGGCTGTTCAATTATAACTGCCCCTATGTTCCCAATGGGATTGCTTGGAGTTCTGAGGCAGCTATATCTGGAGAGGCAATTCCATACAGCAGTTTAAAATGTCCAGATTGGAGTTGACTTTCTTGGACTTGCCCTTTGAATGTACAGGAGCACTATACACGAGTATAGTGGCAGGCCTCCTTATTTCAGGAGGTTTTGCATGTGTGAACTTCCCAGCATCCCCTGCCCAAAGTCATTAACAAATATTAATTAGTCTAGTTATTCAAAGTAAATAATTTATACATTAACAACTTCTCTAATGAGATCGGTTTCTTGAAGGATAAATGCAATGACCTATTAATGAAAAAAGCTGCTAGCATAATAAGAAAGGCAAAGGAATTCCCTTGAGTTCTTCGAGTCATGTGGATGTCACCAATAATTCTCTGGCCATTGTGAGCTGGTGATGTTGCATGTAGAGAGGGATGTTAAAAGCAGTTTTATTAGTTGGGTTTTAGTGCTTTGGCCAGCTGCACACTTTGCTGTATAAAAGATAATTACTTCCAATAGTAACAAGCTAATTGATTGCTAATTAAATCAATTGGCACTCTAACCGCTGTCAGGGAGTGACAGATTAGCCAGTCACATGACTGCACGTTGATAATGAAAAGTGGACATGGTCAGGGTGTGATTGACACAGTGGATGAGAAGTGATTTGGATCTCATCGGTCGTCATGAAGAGGGCATGGCAAACATGATTGATTCAATGGCAACTGTCAGAGAGGAAATGAGAATTGAATGGTATTTTGTGTCGGCCTTGGAAATACACCACATGATGCTTCACATTGTTCGCATGGAAATAAGCCAGACAGAAGTCGTTTGCAAATGTAACCTGAGAGAAATCTGTTGAGGAGTGGGGGGAAACTGGAAGAGAAAATAATTAAAGTTAGCACACTTGAGAAATGAAGAAAAATAATGGTAGTACGGAGGACAGGAGAAAATGATCTATCACCTACCTTTGTCCTGTAAACCATTTTGACTTTATTGTCTTAAATGATGCTTGTTCACCTGCCAATATGATTTTGTTGATTTGCTTCAAGTAAGATCTGTCCCAACAGAATCCACCATCTATTGTTGGAAGCCCTTTTCAGGAAAAAAATCTTCTTACAATAAAATATATATTCTATTTTCTGATCATCTAAATTTCCTTTCTTTCTTTTATTTTTTTTGTATGTGTATGGACGTGAGTGAAATGATCTTCATTAAAACAAACCATTTACTAGCTCCAGAGTACCTTTTCTTCACGGTGATAACATTAAGTGGTTAAGATGACCCATGCTAAGTTCAACTGATAAATACATTGCAACTTTAGTTCAAATGGACCCATGGATTCTCAGTTGATCTGACAACAACAGAGTTTGAATGGATTAGGACCATACAGAATCCACTTTTGTGAGTGAATTGTGAAAGGCTTATATTTGAACACATAAACACTGGTCATTGTCATTGACAGAAGAAGTTCTTGAGTCCAGGCAGGGAGGAAGAAATCCAAGTGGTTTCCTGAAACTGGCAGCTACATGGAACTTGACAGAAGCTGCATTACACTGTTCATTTAAATTCAGCTTGTAATCAATTACTATTTCACTATCGTTTTCATGAGAACCATTACAAAGGCAAGCATTCTATTTGATTGTTTCCTTCTGAAAAAAGAAATTTTGCATTTGTCTATATTTCATATTGTCTAAAGTTTCATACTATGGTAGCCCATGTTTCTCACCTAATAAGAATGTCTGAATGCTATTTTCTCAACAGTGGGAAAATGTATCTGTACATCGGTTTGACTTTGAGGCATGTACAAAAAAGGCAGGATTTCTTTGATTGTCCTGCCTCAACTGTCATCTTGACTTTTCTTGATCCTCTTACATGCACTGCTGTGCCCCATTCAATTTTGGGTTATTGGTAGTTTTTCATCCAAGCCGCTAATAAAAATACAGAAGAATAGTGGTTCTAGCACTTTACCTTTCTTGATTCCATGTGAATCTTAATTCCAGTTGATTCCAACTTGATTCCATGCTCCATAGAAGAGTGGAATCATAAAGAGGCACTCTTCAGGATCAACTTATGAGTTATCTATGTATCCATTAAATCAATGTTTCCCAATCTTGGAACTTGGAGATGTGTAGACTTTTTGAATGCTCGCTGAGGAATTCTTGAAGTTGAAGTCCACACATCTTCAAGTTGCCACGTTTGGGAAACATTGCATTAAAATAACATAATAACAGAGTTGGAAAGGTTCTTGGAAGCCTTCTAGTCATCCAGCATGTCATCCAGCCCCACCCACATTTAACAGACTTGTCTAATCAGCAAATCAGACACTTTGCTGAATACATCACATTCTTCACTTCCCTGTGAGTGTATATAGGAAGAAACCCCTCACTTGTGGTTACTATTTTCACATTGCTTCTATACAATCATATACTGTATTGTAGTTGTTGATAGACTGGTAAACAGCAAACTTACAATTGATCATGTGATTTTTTTTACAGACAAATGCTCTGTAGAGATAAAAAAATCTTGGAAAGTGTTGGAATTTGAAAAATGGGGATTAGAAGGGGGAACATATTGAAATAACTTGCATGCAAGTAGTCCTGCTTGACCGGCCATTGTCCAAAGTTGCCTGTCCTCATGATGAAAAGTTTCCTGACATAAATTGGCACAAACAGCAATGCTGCAAATGCTTTGCTGCTCCAAAGAGGGTAACTAGAAAAGGATAGCAAATGTAAAGCCCGAATGACAAAAAAACCCTCCAACAAATAAAAAAAGAAGGGCAGTTGAATGAGAAGACATTTTGGGTGCTGAAAATGATAAAACGCTACTGGCAAATGCCAAGTAGATGCTGCTGCTCACTCTTCACAATTGCAACTCACTGCTTATCTTGTAGTGACTCTTCTGTTCCAGGAGAAATGTCCCCTGAAGGTGAATGAGCCACAAAGTGCCAGAAAGGTGGGATTTAATAGCAGACAACCGCCAAACCTATAGCACTACACTGGCAGTACAAATGCTGAAGCATCTTAACATAAACTCTTGTGCCTGTGACCCAACGCTGCCTTTTCATCCAGGTTTCCGGTGATAAAGAGCTAATGCAGTATACCAGTTGCCCTGGCTGTCCTATTTCTTTCATTAAGTTTACAGCATGTGATAAGGGCCAGCCAGGATAGGAAGAAAGCTAGAGACCGCATTTCTACTCCAAAGCTTGTCCTTTCAGCCAAGAGAGCAGGGTGCGGGAAAATCCTCTAATCCACAGAAGAAGGGGGGAAAAAAAACAGAGACACACTCATAACAATGGACTGTGAAATCTTTGAAAAGGTTATTACAGTTGGTATCATCCAGCAAGAAGCTTATACTTTAGTTAAGAAGAGCTGGTGGGTTCATTATTTTTTCCACTTATCAGGTGCTTTATTATTATATACGCGACAATGTGAAATCACAGCTGCCGGTTCTTTAGCTGCTGTCATACGCATTGAGTTCTTCCCAAGAGCCTAAAGTGTTATAATGTATTGGCGTAATATAAGTGTGGATTCAAGCAGTGTGGCCTTTTTTGATGGACAGATGGAAATTTTGTCAATGCTCAGATTTACTGTGGGCTATCCAAGATTTTGTGGAATGGCATCCAGAGTGCTAATAACCACTTAGACCACAATGGACCATTATTATTATTGCTGTTATTATTGTTGTTGTTTTGTAGTTGTTTTGTTGTTGTTATTGTTATTCATTAACATGAAACTCAGTCAACTGAACAATTTAAAATGTATCACAAATACCATTGACTGGCCCTGATGATTGATCGGGTTGCTGCCAGCATCCTAGGCATCAACCAACCATCTTCTTAAAATGGACGATGTTCTGTGTAGTGCAATTTTTTGCAATTCTGCTGGTGTTCTTGCAGGAAGTTGTGATTTCTTGATGTATTTTATAAAATTCTTGGACATGTTACCAAGTGTCCTGATGACAATGGGTATCAGTGTTACATGTTTCATCCATAATCGCATAGTTTCAATGGCTGGGTCACGATATTTCATCATTTTTTCCCAATACATCATCAGGACTATTATCATCATTATTATCATCATCATCATCATTGTTGTTATTGTTGTTGTTGTTAACTGATAACTGATTTCTAGAATTTAGATAAAGATTACATTGTAATTGTACACTTACAAGAAGAGCATAGGGACTATGGCATGTAGGATCTAGCTGGCAGAACTGGTAGGACTAAATCTGGAAAACTATATGAGGACATAAATAAGCATAGTATATCTGCATGCCCAAATAGGTTGAAGATCTTCATGTTTTTACCATGAAACTTTGAAAAAGTTCCTGAGATGTTCTGTTGTATGCAGTTGCAACTTTAGACTAGAACGCTGATAGAGCATGATTCACAAATGTAGGACATTTTATCAATAAGATAAAGGTTTCCCCTGTCCAGTTGTATTCCCTGTCCACTCTAGGGTGTTGATCTCCATTTCTTAGTTGAGGGAGCCAGCATAGTCTGAAGATCCTTTCCATGGTCATATGGCCAGGATGACTATATGTCAGGGTCAGAGGTGGTATTCAGCAGGTTCTGACCAGTTTTGGAGAACTAGTAGTAGAAATTTTGAGTAGTTCGGAGAACTGGCAAATACCACCACTGACTGGTCCCACCCCCGTCTATTCTCTGCCTCCCAAGTCCCAGCTGATTGGCTGGGTCTTCTTTTGTTGCCCTGCACAGGAGAACAGAGCTGGAAAGCAGGTTAGTGGGGGTGGGGAGGGAATGGGATTTTGCAGTATCCTTTCCCTGAAGTGGGGAGGGAATGGAGATTTTACAGTATCCTTCCTCTGCCACACCCACCAAACCAACACCCACCAAGCCATGACATGCCCACCAAGCCACAACCACAGAACCAGTAGTAAAAAAATTTGAATCCCACCACTGGTCAGAAACACTGTTACCTTCCTGCTGAAGTGGTATTTGCATGCTTTCAAACTGTTAGGTGGGCAGGAACTGAGGTAAATAATGGGAGTTCACCCTGTCACATGGCACTCAGGTCTCGAATCTGGGCTGTCAGATTTCCAACTGACAAGCTCAGTGTCTTTAATCACTGAGCCATCATTCCCTCTGTTTTATAAATGCATTTAACTTATTTTCAAAAGTTCACACAAAAGTGCACAAGGTGCAACGTTCTGTCACAAAACCAGTGGTGTAAGTTTCACATAAATCCTTAGGATGAATTCATGCAAGCATGTATCCCTGTCTTGGCTGTCCAAGACTGGAAACAAATCCCCTCTACTTTCTAGGCATAAAGCTAATATTTATTGCTACATCTCCTAACTTTAGTATTCTAAGTATATTTAATACACTGAATATTTGTGGGAAGTGGGTAACTGAGATATTAAAGAATGAAAAGAAAAAGAAAAGAGAGAAAAGGAAAGGAAAAAATAAAATAAAATAAAAATGCATTAATGGTATTAACTTGTTTGGGTAATGAAACATCTGCAAGAAAACAACCAAGCACAAAGGATCCCTCAAAGAAAAATAAGTATGCTATGTATTATGAAACAAAGAGAAAGGGAAGAGTCATATGATCTTATAGAACGAAATTGATGAATTCATGTAAAGGAATGAAGGCGTAAGTTTGATTATTCATGGAAGAGCTAAAATGTCAAAAAGTATGAAATGGTTTCATCTAGACTGTTGTGGGTGCATATGAAAGTTGGAATGTACAGGTTGGCAGGTTTTCTTTTTTCTTTTTAATAATAACATTTCACTGCAAAGAGTTTTATAGAAAGTGATAGGGGAAAAAATACAAAGATGGCAAGGAAATACAGGAACAACTATAAATACAAAACAAACAACATTCCTCTCACCCCCACCCCCGCCTTACCAGAATATAGTAGGAGTTGCATATTAAGCTCCAGTGCACGTAATCATAAAAGAATCAGGTGTAAGTTTGGAGAATAACTATGCAGTGATTTCAATGACTGTTATCCAGGGAAAACCTTATTCTAATAGGTGGTAGGAAGGGAAGGTGAAAATCATTCTAGAATCATTGGGTTGGAAGGAACCTTGGAGAGTTCCTAGTTCAACCTTGTGCCTGGGACAGGCTTCCTCAGACCACCTCAGACAAATAGCAGACCAAACTTTTTTGTAAACATCTAGTGATGGATCACCTATGATTCCAGAGGCAGGCTGTTCTGAACACTCAGAGAACAAATTTCTCTCTTAGGCTTCCATGGCATTTGCAAAAGACCCGTGGTCTACCCCCTTACAAGTAAATTAGGTGACATATTACAGTACGTGGTCCTCAACCTCTTTGTTGCTCTTCTCCGTATTTTTCCAGTTCTTCAGCATTTGTTTTGTATTGTGGCAACTGAAACTGGACAAAATACAGGTAGTCCTCAACTTAAAAACACAACTGGGACCAGAATTTCCATTGCTAAGCAAGGCAGTTAAGTAAGTTGTGCCCAATTTTATGACCTTTTTTTTCACCACCGCTGTTCAGTGAATCATGTCATCATTAAGCAAATCTGGCTTCCCTCATTGATTTTGCTTGTCAGAAACCACCTGGGAAGGTGGCCATCACAGGACCCTGGGGTGCTGCAACCATTATAAATCCCTGCTAGTTGAAAAGCATCTGGATTTTGATCATATGACTTGGGGGATGCTATGTGGTAAGTGTGAGGACTGGTTGTAGAACATTTTTTTTCAGGACCATTGTAACTTCAAACAGTTGCCCAACACTTGATCTGTACTGTATCAGGATATGTGTGTGTGTGTGTATGTGTGTGTGTACATACACACACACACACAAAGAAAATACAAAAGTAAATTTTAGGGAAATTAGGGAAGGGAAAAGGGAAATGAATAGCAAGGGGAAAAGAAAAAAAAAGCATTGATTTCCAACTCCTTTGGTGCAGTAGAATAAAGCAACAACATCTATCCTCAACTTTTTACTTCTTCATAATAATATAAACTAACAATTTGTATAACAACAAATCTATCTAATCGGTAAAACTCAAAATCAAAGTTTCATTTTTTTTGTACCAGAACACCAAGATCCTTCTTACAAGAACTGTTTCAGGGCCAGTAGTATATTGTATCTGTTTCTTTGATTGTCTCCTACTGAAATACCAAAACCTGCATTTTTCATGCGAACTGCATTTTGTTGGGAAAGGATCGATGTTGTTGTTTTTAGTATTAAATTTATTTGCCACCCTTCTCAAGATTCAAAATGACTTATTCAATATTCAAGTCTATCAAGACCCTTGTCATCCTGTTAGCAATATATTCTACCCACTTTATTAGAAGAAGGGAGAGTTGGGAATGTCAAATAAAACCATAAAAGTAAATTGAGCATAGTCAGAATAGAATAGTTAAGAAGCTTATGCAGTCAAACAAGAAGACATGGGGACAAAAAATGAACGTGGGTTAATGAACATGGGTTTAAAACTGAGTGACTGGTATGAATATATATATATATATATATATATATATATATATATATATATATATATGTATGTGTGTGTGTGTGTGTGTGTGTGTGTGTGTGTGTGTGTGTGTGTGTGTTGAAATTATTTGGATAGTATATACTTCTACCTCAAATATCAGTGGAGATATTTATTGACTGTTTCACCCTGGCTTTATTTCTTTTTTTAACTCATCAAACTCTAAGTACAGTTGTTAACAACAGTGAATCAGGAAGGCCAATTGGATGCTATTATACCAGGGATACCAGCAGAAGATTCAATAACGATTGAAAACTGAACACTTCTAGTATGGTAGAGGGAGTAAGAGATTAGAATTCCAATATGTGGATGTTATGAAAATTCTTCCATAGGGCCAGATATTGGAGATCTACCATATTTAATATCCTTATCTTGATACAAGAGAATGATCAATACTGTTTTATTACTAGCAATCTGGAGAATCCCACACTAAAGAAATGCTCAATGGCTGTGTGAATATTATACTGGATAGCTCTTGACTAGAATTATGACTTCAGTGGAGACTCAGAGCTTATTCGCATGATTCTTGAAGTCATGACCAAATGCTTATTTTCTGCCTGGAAATCCAAGTGGACACCTTTGCTTTATTATGACAAAGTTTACCAAGACGTGTATGCAAAATTAAGTGTAGTGCTTGTTCAACTGCCACCTATTTTTTCTCCTATACATTTTTTCCAACATCAAGATTATTACCTGTAGGATCCTGAATTTGTCAGATTAATTTATATTAATCTATATTCATATATCTCCTGGAGATCTATGAGCATTTTAATGTATCTCCTTCCTTCCTTCTTTCCTCTCTCCTTCTTTCCTTCCCTCTGTCTCTCCCTCCTTTCTCTCTCTCTGTGTCTCTGTCTGTTTCTCTCTCTCTCTCTCTCTCAGTCTCTCTCTGCATCTCTCTCTCTCTCTCTCTCTCCTAATATACAAAGGAAGCATAAAATAAAAATACCATTTGAAAATATGTGAATATTTAGAAGGAGCAATGCCCTTAAAAACTTATTCCCTGCTCATTAAATTATATATGAATTATATCAGCACTGACCCTACATTTTCACCCGGATTCTACTTTATAGAAATTTTAAAACAGAACATAAATGCAATGCCTGGCATCTACTTTTCACAAGCTTCAGGCATACAGTTTTGTAACATCATCTCAAGGAGATATATGCTTTGGAACAGGGAGGAAGAAAGTTGTCAATCTGATTTCGTGAAATGGCCTTAGGCCATTGATTATGTGATTTAATAAGCAGGCTGAAGGCTAACCCTTATTGTGAAAGGGAAGCCTGCAAAGATTAAATAAGGACCAGTGACTATGAAGGAAGAGCTAAATATCTGCCTCAGTATACCAATATGTTCCATATGAAATATTTACTTATTTAGACAGTTTATTTAGATAAGTCTGGGTAGTGAACAATATTTGAAATCAATAGAAACCTCTACAATCGTGCCGACCAAAATTAAAATGCATAGCAACCAAGAAAAAGTACAGCAGTCACTAATACAACCAAGAGATGGATCACTTTACACAATTGGGAAGGGGGGGGGGGCAGGCTTGGGACAAGGCCACTCTTTAAGGCCTTATTAAAGGCCAGCAGAGTCAGAGCCACTCTAATCTCCAGAGGGAGGATATTCAGAGGAAAGCACAATGGTAAAAAAGGCTCACTTTTTAAGCCCCCACCAGCTGACATTCTTTAGCTGAAGAGACCAAGAACATGCCACACCTGCTGGGCCAGATAGGATGGGTAGGAACAGCAGGAGAAAAACAGTCCCTTAGGTAAGCCAGTCCCAAACCATAAAGGTGACAAGCAATACCTTGAATTGCACCTGGTAGCATATGGCAATGTTCTGACCCAGCTTCTCAAACATGACAAACCCTCTGACGTGAACTCAAAAGATTCCTTTATTAGATGCGCTGACAGCCCCAGCAAAAAGTTTGTCTTGCAGGTTAACAAGTCCTTCTGGCCGGAAGATGAATAATTGTCTGCCGCATCCATTCATCTCCGCCCCCTGCCTTTTATCCCTAGAGCTAGGATGGGGCCTTGCTAGCAGTGGTGGCTCTGGCTTCCCCAGGATTGGCCCATGGATTTCCACTGCTCTCCTCTCCTCTGCCTTCTGCACAGCCGCATGTCAGGCACTGGACCCAGTTGTTGCTCCTTTTCTTCATCAACCATCTCTAGACCTGGGGGCTGTTGATTCTCCATCTGAGGGCTGACGGATGGCCCAGATTCCTCTCTCTCTCTCTCTCTCTCTCACTCACTCTCTCTCTCTCTCTGCCAGCTCCATCCCCTCTTCCCCCTTCCTTCCTACTGCTCTTTACTCCCACTTCTCTGATTTGGCTGTTGGAGGGGCCGGCGGCTGACAGGCCACAGCATGCAGTCAATGCAGCTCAAAAAGTAGTGGTGTTATACGCACTGAATAGCTGACGCCGCTTATTATCCATCATTCTCATTCTGCACCAACTGAAGCTTTCAAATGTTCTTCAAGGACAGGCCCGTTTAGAGTATATTGCAGTAGTCCAGACATGAGGTCACAAGGACATGAGTCACCGGAGCAAAGAATGGGCCCAGCTGGTGCACAAGCATTACATAAGAAAAGAAGAACAAGAGCTTTGTTGCAAAGCTCTTGAAAAAGTCACTTTTTTAAAAAGCATCCTTAATATCTGCTTCTCAGAGTTCATCAAGAAAAACAAAATGCTTTTTTCACCTCTGTGCTGAGTCTGCCTCATTCCCCTGTCAATATTAGGGTTAGAGTTAAACAGAGTACATGAATGAAGATGGCTGTTATGTAGCAATTGAACGAGCGTCAAACAAGAATAGATATTGAAGTCATCATGTTCAAATAATGTACTAGCTTGCAAAGCTTGCTGCTAAGGCAACTGATGTGAAACCACCTGAATTTGAGAAAGACAAAATGAAAGAGGCACATGACGATGATGGGTGAAATGTCTGTCTGTGAGGTGGGAAATGGCTTCAAGAAAACACATTAGCTTTGCCCCCTTTGAGCTGGGCCCAATCACTTATGTGGGCATCAAAGATAAGCCTGGCTCTTGAGCCTCAGCAGGGAGCCAGCACTTGACTCTTGTTAGTGGCTATTCTGGAAAACTAAATTTGGATGGGAGAATACATAGATGGGACACTATTTGGATGGGAGAGTACAGATAGGAGACTATTTGGATAGGAGACTGTTTGGATGGGAGACTGCAGGGTATTGCATGCCAAAACAACTAGGCACAGAGACAGGTTATTTTTCCTTGTGTCATACTCTGCTGAGCAGCTAATTCCCACAGTACTATCTTATGTCTAAGAATATTTACCCATGTGGTATGGCTGTATTACTTTTATTCTTTTCCTCTATTCCATTACCTTCTCTTATTGGTATCATTATTATGATTATTAGTACACAAAATAGCATAGTACACAAAATTGTCTGTTACAATGTCTTACCTGTCAATGACTTCTTTGGCCTTAATCACAACAATACACAGGCAAACAACCAATACAAACTCAAGGTACACTGCTCCAAACTCAATTGCAGAAAATATTATTTCAGCAACAGAGTGGTCAACACCTGGAATACCCTACCTGACTCCATTGTTACAGCCTCAACCCCTCACAGCTTCAACCTCAAACTGTCTACTGTGGACCTCATTCCATTCCTAAGCGGTCCTTAAAGGGGGCATGCATAAGCGCACCAGCATGCTTACGTCTCTGTCTTACTGTCCCTATTTATCTGTATTTACTCCCTTTGTTCTTGTTTATGTTCATACTTATACTTGTTATCTTGTACATATATGACAAAAAAACAAACAAACAAATATATGGGAAGAACACAATGGTTAAATGTATCTCACTCTGTATTGGAGCACAACATAATATTTATGCAGGATCTAGAATATCATTAAAGCAAAATTCCAGATGGAGCTTAGAGGTAGATTCTTTAAGAGAAGAAGGGAAGGTTTGAATGCTAATAATTATCCTATTCAATGAAAGCTGTGTTAAAACCAAGAATGGGTTTATTTAGAGCATTCCTGCATTCTTTTTTCTTTTGCTTCTTAAATGTATTTGCAGCATTTCTTTTACAATTAGAAGTGAAAACAAAGAAATATGTCTTATCAGGTCTTTGAACCAATATCTTGCTGCCGCATGGAGGAGATACTTTGATGATACAGTTTTCATTACTAAAAATGCTATAGAATAATAAATTAATTCCGTGTTGTGCACTTATCTATTAGACGCATTACTACAGAAATATAAAAATGTTAATTATTCATTATCATCCCTGTGATTATTTGTTGTGGCTGATAATTACATTGAATGTATTTTATATCAGTAATAACCTTCTGTCTACATTTACGACATATCATATCTGGGGGGGCTTGTCAAGCTTTTTCCCCAAAGCCTTTTCTTTATTAAGACACAGACCTCAGGAGTACATAACCTTTATGTTGAAGCCAAAGTTTTTCTCCCCCTCCTCCTTCATATAAAGAGCAAATATTATAGATTAATTAATCCAATGTGATTATAATTTAATCACCCTTTCTTGGTGCGCACTAGGGATTCGTCTGTTATTTGGTGACTTATTCATATTGTCATGAAGTAGAAATGCAGTCATAAAATATTTGTGCCCTGCTCATTCATGGAAGAGCAAACTGAAGTTCATGGCCCCAGCCAGCTGTAGTCAGAGCCAGCAAGGTAGAAGGTGTGACTCAGAGGAGGGAATACAGATGCATCTTTCAATGCACGTTGGTCCATCTCACTCAAAGCAGCCGTCGCTCAGTTGCACGAATATAATATGCAGCCAAATTATACCAAGAAGGGACAAATGTGTCTAAACCTGTCTAAGCACATGTCATATAATGAATAGGCAAAATGTTCTTTTCAAAACCACTAGAGTTCACTGAAAGCCTCAAATGATGAATTTAAAATTATCACTGGCTTGCTAGAGTATACGCTCTGATTGGGTTCATGTAGCTCACTAAGGCATCGTGTGGTTTGTTTGGGGTTTTAATTGAGTGTGTGATTCATTTTTAAAGTCTTGATTTCACTCGTAAGCTTTTTTTAAAATTTTTTTTAAATGTATTGTTGTTGGTATCACAGTTTGCCATGATAGGCATAGGTTGCCTTGATTATCTGCTAAAGATAAAAACACTGTAGTGAAAGAAAGAAAGAAAGAAAGAAAGAAAGAAAGAAAGAAAGAAAGAAAGAAAGAAAGAAAGAAAGAAAGAAAGAAAGAAAGAAAGAAAGAAAGAAAGAAAGAGGAAGGGAGGAAGAAAAAGAGGAAGGAAGAAAGGGAGTGAGGGAGGAAGGAAGGAAGGAAGGTTGAAATAAATGCAAATATTTGCTGTAGACACCAACCATTTGCTTGGTAGGAACTGCAAATACTATTGTGATATATGGATCATATCATACTCAAGTAACTTACAATTTAATTACATATGATGAAGTGGCCATGTAATTCATTTTCCTTTCTCATGTAAACTCAAGGTCTAAAGTCTGCTATTAAATTCAGGGTGAAATCATATCGGCTGTTTTCTTCTGATATTGTTAATCCTGCCTTTCATTCAGGAGCTCCAGGTGGCATAGACAGAGTTTGCTCCTCTTATTTTTCCTTATCACAGCCACCTTTAAAAATAGCTTGGCTGAAAGGAGCAAGTGAGTTTCTATGGCTGAAGGTAAAGTAGAATGTGAATCTCTTCTCTCCTAGCCCAATACTTGATCCATTACACCACAGGTGTCAAACTCACGGCATCACCTTGCCGTCGCATGATGTATCATGTTTTTTCATGGAGCTGGGATGGGTGTGGCAGGTGTGTAACACATCCACTCCAGGGGCTGCCAGTTTGACACCCCTTGCATCACACCATGTTGGTTCTCATAATCTTCTTATCTATCTTGTGTCTTGCCATGGAACTGAGCTGAGGCAAAATTGCCTAAAGCAATACAGCAGGCAACAATGACCAATATCACTCCTTTCTTCTCCCTTTCTGATTTATATATGAACAAAACAAAGGTACACATGGCTGCTCTACTTCACTGGGTTTGTCATTGACTATATCAAGGTGAACATACTGGTTAAACAAACCAACCAAACTCTCTGGGTTTTTATAAGAGATATCCCAAAGTGTTTTCATCTAGTTCAAAAATTGCACATCCAAACTTAGAATAAGGTTGTAATTACTAGTCACTGAAGCAGACTTTTTCTCTCCAGTACTGCAGCTAGTCCTCAATGTAGGACCACAATTGAGCCCAAAATTTATGTTGGTAAGTGAGAAATTTGTTAAGTGAGTTTTGCCCCATCTTACAACTTTTCTTGCCACATTTGTTAAATGAATCGTTGCAGTTGTAAAATTAGTAAGGTGGCTGTTAAGTGAATCTATCTTCCCCATTGACTGTCAGAAGATTACAAAAGGTCAGAGGTGTCCAAACTTGGCAACTTTAAGACTTGTGGACTTCAACTCCCAGAATTCTTCAGTCAGCTGCTGAGGAATTCTGGCAGTTAAAGTCCACGAGTCTTAAAGTTGCTAAGTTTAAGGCCCCTGCAAAACATAGTCACATGACTCCAGGATACTGCAAGCATCATAAGTGTGAGTCAGTTGTCAAGCATTCGAATGTAAATCATGTGACCCTAAGGATGCTGCAACAGTCATAAGTATGAAAAAATGTCCATAAGCCACATTTTTCAGTGCCGTTGTAACTTTGAACAATCACTAAATGAAGTGAAACAACAAAGTGTTGTAATACTCAAGTCTTTCTATCCCTGAACCACGTAAATTTTTAAGCAGCAAAATGTCTATCAAAATGTGTTATCGACTGCTTCCCGTTCTTTTTGTTTTATGTGAGAGATATAAATTTCTGAACCAGAGACCTTTGGATAAAGTGTAACCTATGAGTGCAAATGAAATTACTATTTGATCTAAAAAGAGAGAGAGAGAGAGAGAGAAACATTTGGAAGGCTAACTCTTATGACAACAGTATTTAATTAAATGAAGTTTAATATTATACAGACTATTTTGTTTGAGGAAGCTAAGCTAATGTTTCATTAATACTTTAGGAAGAAGTCAAAGTTAAATGAGGTTTTAAAATGCAAAGTCTTCCCTCTTCCATCTCCTGAACCACTGGGACATATCACTCCAGCTCTAAAAATAAAATGCACTTTAAAAATGTCCCACGTAGAAATTTGTACAATATCTCAGTGGAGCCCACTAATGGGATTCCCAATGGAGTATGTATGCAGATTCTGCAATAGAAAGAAAGAGTTGGATGCAAATTAGAATCTGCATCCCTCAAAATCAATAGGGCAAGTTGGCTATTAGTTAGGTGATGTCCCACCGATTTCAACAGAATTTACATTCAGATACTCCAAACCATTATTTTCTTGTCAAAATTGCATTGGTGATCAGAGAAGAGTGCTATTACCAATTGTAAGACGGGTGTTTTGCTTACACAAACCTGTGCTGCATATATTTTATTTCTAAATTTATTACAACTATAACTGTG
Organism: Bungarus multicinctus; assembly: GCA_023653725.1. NCBI lineage: Eukaryota > Metazoa > Chordata > Lepidosauria > Squamata > Elapidae > Bungarus > Bungarus multicinctus. The sequence goes on along the minus strand of CM042838.1, from coordinate 41,948,497 downwards.
AATTAAAAAGAATGAACAATTGAAACCTCAGCAGAGGACTAACACTGAAGCAAATATATTAAATCATTTAAAACACAGGATATTTGCACTGCCTTCCTAAGCATATTTACAGCGCTAGTTAATTAGATCTTTCTAACAAAGTTGCTATCTAACAAAACTAGCCTGTGTTTTTTTTTAAGATTCTAATCATGCCACCTGTTGTTTATTTGGCTTCTCACCTAAACTGGATCCCCATCTTTCATTGAGAGAGAAAGTGAGAGGGGGAAACAGCAACCGCAAATCACAAATATCTACCTTTTATTGAGCCAGAGATATGAATCAAAGTATGCCAACAAACCTGTGGATTTTTATGTTTTTAATCAGTGAGGGAACCTATACCTATGATACAGTTTTAGTACTTTGTTATCACTACAGAGAAAAGAAAAAGGCTGTGTGGGATTTTAGGAGAGATTTAATCCAGATCCCGTCTTGAAATATTCTGTTGAGCATATAAGGAGAATGGGAACAGTTTGTGTATTTCTTTCCACACTGAAAATGATAGCAGATCACCTCAACCCTCAAATCTTTGCACAACAGAAATGCTATCTACATCAATATTGGTTGACACACTCATAGTAACTCCCTAGCAGAGAGATCCTTTTGTAATTTTCACACTAGTTGTCACTTGAAAGTTCCCTGTACATCCATATTTACTGCCCATTATTTAAATATATCCATTGCAAATGAGCTCTCAAGTAGTTTATGGGGTACAAAAATAATACAGTTGAAATATAGCTTGCAGCTACATCACCCTCAAGCTGTGATCCTGTCAGCGCTGTGTAAATTGAATGGGCTTACATTAATTAATCCAACATCTGGATGGGAATCCAAAGGAAACAGAGTGATAAATAATAACAGTGAAGAAAATTATGAAAATGAACTCCTGTGAAATAGAGATCTCTATAAGGTCTTCAATTTTCTTCAAATAAGAAAGTCAAGCAGAAATGATGTCAGCCATGATATTGTCTACCTATTGTCTACCTATCTACCTATTTCTCTACCTGATCCTTGGCTTAATATCCTTCTTTATGACAATATGCATACACTCTGTTCATGCCTCCCAGACAAGAGTCCCAATGATAGAGGTTAAGCCCAAGATATTTTATTGCCTGAGATCAAGGGTGGACTTCAAAAATTTTAGCAATGGGTTCGCTGCCTGGTTACTAGGTGGGCATGGCCACTTTTACCCTCCCTGGGATCTAGAGGCTTTCCTTGAGACTCTGAGAGGGTAAAAATGGCCTCCCTGGGCTCTCTGGAAGTCAGAAATGGCTCATTTCTGACCTTCCCAAACTTCTGGGAGGCCTGTTTTTCACCCCCCTGAGCCTCCATGCATACCCTGCACTTACCTGCATCCAAAATGGGCCGTGTGGGGACTCCTGGGTTGGGTGGGCGGGGCGGGGTGAGGCGGGGCCAGCCAGGAGTTGGATTTGGGGGTTTTCTGAATTGCACAGAATCTTAGCTAGGGTCTCTCCTGAACTCTTGTGAACCCTGAGCAACCCCTGCCTGAGACAGAGCAGAAAATAACCATCCTATTCATGCAAGTGCGATTAATTTAATTTTAGCATCTGACATTAGTATAACATATCACCACACACTTATTTTCCTTCATTTATAGCAAAGCTGTCACATGTTTATACCTTTCAAAATTGGAATCATGCAAGTCATAGTATCCCTGTGACATTTTATGGAAATGGGGAGAATGGGGGTCCAAATTTGCAAGATGGAAGACAAAAGTGTCATGATTTGAACCTATCCCACACAAACATATGTCAATCACCATGCTACATCCATCCTTTTAGACATTTTAATATATACGCCCTCCCCCTTTCCATGAATATTCATGCTTCCTCAAATGAAGTTGTGGATTTCCAATAGGTCCAATTACCCCTCTACTTTTACAGCCAACCTGAAAATGCAATAAGGGTTGTCTGTTTCTTATCACTCTTAATATGTTGACTTCTCAACTTTCCCCAACAATAAATTTTGTTATAAGGGATCATGACTTAATGAATACAGTAGGGTTTGCTTTTGGGAAACATGGACATGATTGCATTGGACAAGATGGTAAGTATGAGAGAATGACTAGGTGTTGAACTACCACACAGAAAATATGGCAGCCGGGGGCAGTCAAAACATTTCCCTTGGCTGCTCAGTTCAGATCATTTGAAACATGTTTGTAACATTTCATAAAGGCCAATTTCTTTGACTCTGATCATTTCATATCAAAAACTTGTTGCTTCAGAAGACATTTGATATATTCAAAGGGAAAAAAACAGAGGGTGCAGATGGCATTCACTACAGAGAATAGAATAAGCTTATAAAATAAAATATGCAACAGTAGAAAATAAACTTCTTTACCAGACATAAAGAAGCAAGCATCATAATCATTATAGCTAAAAGAGCAGATTTAGGACATAGGCATGTTAGCCTGGTCTGGACTCTTAGAAAATTACTGAGAGGCATGATTAAAGTGGGAATACGTAAATATTAATTTATATTCTATTTTTCCCACTAGACATTGCAAGCAAATTATCCCCATATTTTCAAAACATTTCTGTTATTTTCTTGGCCTTTCCAAGCACATGCAATGCATTGAATATGGTCTATGAATGCAAATGTCCGTGAATGTACTGTAGATATCCATGAATGTAGATGTTCATGCATATACTGTACATGTTAATGCCTCCTAATCTACTCTCTATGGTTCTATTGAAGAGCAACAAGGAAAGGACAAATCATGCAGATTTAGATGTAAACAAACATCTGCCTACTGGGGTTGCTATTGTTTTTTAATTCCTATCCCTATTTCTTTGAACTGTTCAACTGAAGAAAAAGCACATTCTAATCCCATTCATATGCCAGAAGCCCATGAACAGAGCTAAGCTCTGTTGAACCAACCATGGTTAAGGTACATTCATACTGTAGCATATCTGAGACCATCAAATCATAACAGAGAAAACTTCCATAGAATTAAATGAGTAATGGACCTCAGACAGAACCTTCTAAGGAATTTGCACACAATTAACTCATACTTTCTTGACTTGGATACAAGGCAGTGACTAAAAGTCTGAGGGCTGAGCAAAGTCAGCAAAATAATTCATGTGCTTTCCATCTTAAATGAGAAGTGCAGCCCCACTCTTTTGCAGGCATCTGTACTAACCTGAAGGCACTGGGGTGGTGGCTACTTTAAGAAGCTAATTCACTGAAGCTAACCAGTCCTTTCAAATCGGTGGCACCTTTTCTACAGGCTTGTATGCAGCCTAAAAAAGGGGGGGCAGCTTTAATGCATACTGGTCATCCCAAAATTGTGACCAGTTATTTAGTTACAAGGTTGACTCAGCCTTCCATCCAGTGGTGGGATTCAAATTTTTTTAATACCAGTTCTGTGGGCATGGCTTGGTGGGCGTGGCATAGTTTGGTGGGCGTGGCAGGGGAAGGATACTATAAAATCTCCCTTCCCCTCCCACCCCACTAACCTGCTTTATAGCTCTGTTCTGCTTTGCAGGGCAACAAAAGAAGATCCAGACTATCTGTTGGGACTCAATGGGAGGCAGAGAATAGATGGGGGTGGGGCCAGTCAGAGGTGGTATTTGCCGGTTCTCCGAACTACTCAAAATTTCCGCTATCAGTTCTCCAGAACTGGTTAGAACCTGCTGAATATCACCTCTACTTCTATCCTTCCAAGGTGGGTAAAACGAGGATCCAGGTTGGAATCAATCTGCTGACTCTGTAAACTGCTTAGAGAGGGCTATAAAAAAAAGTGGTATATAAGTCTAAGTGCTATTGCTATTGCTACAAGGGGACTTACAACCTGCATCTGAAGTTCCAACAATTACCCGCTTGTGGTCACATTACTTTGGGCACTTGGCAATATGATCACGATGGTCATTTGCAGAGTTCCACAGTCATATAACTTGTTTACAACTGCACCCATAGGAAACTGTTAGTTCATTAAATTAGCACCGCATTTACATAATGACCACTGCAAAAAAAGGTATAATGTGACCGACCCGTTTTATGCCTCTAATCACTTTTGACTATAATTACAGTCTTAACTTGAGGACTCCTTGTAGTGGAGAGGTGCTGAGCTTGCATCCCCATCTGACATAGTTCATTCCTGAAACATGCACCACTTTCCTGAGGGGATATGGGATGATATCAAATAAATAAATAAATAAATAAATAAATAAATAAATAAATAAATAAATAAATAAATAAATAAATAAATAAATAAATAAATAAATAGGAAAAAAAGTTGAGTGTGCATGAGCTTGACATGAACCTTGAACCAATATCATTGAGACTGCACTTTCAGATTTCACAATTCATGAAATACGCTGGCATCAGTGGACTTATTTTTTCCCCAGGCATAGCATTCTCTTACAGCAAGAATGTTAAATTGAAAATTGCATGAGTAGAAGAGCCTGATATACAAAAGGAAAACAAATAAAGATATGATAAAGATGTCCTTTGCTGGTGGTCTTCAATTAAAATCCAGATGCCCACATGTTGGAAATCATCTAATTTTGGACTGGTTTTATGCAATTCTCATTCCATTGTGGTCTTTCCCCCTGCCCCCCAAATAATTTTTTAAGAACTTGTATCTGCAACATGTATTTGGAGTTAAATGTAGGATTTGCCAGGATTGCTCAACACTACCCAGAATTTTCACAAGTCTACAACCCAGATATTTACATCTTAATTAGTATTTTCAGTAACTTTAAGCAGTATAATTAAAAACTCTTCGGTAATGCACTACTTATAAAAATTATTTTAAACTGAAGCATGCAGGTGCCAGCTTTGTTTTAAAAACTAATCATTACTCGGCAAATGTCATACCTGTCTGGATGACAACGCTCAAAAGTTTCTTCTTTAAAAAAGGGAAAAGACAATATGTTAATTAAAGGTGGAAAATAAGTGTTCTGCTGGTTAAGGATGCCGCTAATTTTTTTTTATAAATGTGTGTGGCGTGTTTCATTTTATCCTTTTATTCAGCTTCCCATCTTGCTTAATGTCAACACTTCACACTAAAGGTCTGAAGTTAATTGAATTTCTTAGTCAGAATTTATGGTTTGAAGTGAATTCAATAGGGGAGACATTTTTGCATTTCCCACAAATTGGAAATACATCTCCCCCCAAAAGAGGGCAGAAGAGATTATGGGTTTACATAACACGATGTGTATGCTAATTTTAGTATCTGGGTACCCGTTTAGAAATGATTATTATCATTACAATTGAAATGCAATGCAAGTCATCAGGAGTTGCTAAGGTTTTAACTAAGGAAGCTGTGTGTGTGGTCAGTCTGAAGCCAAATGCTAACATAATTCATTAGCAACTTCAAAGCTCTCCCTCTTACAGTTTTCTTTCTCTTTCAATTGCATTTGGACTGTACAAAATTCCAGACAGAAGATGCCTTTAGGGAGAACATTATTCCTTATCACTTCAAAATTGGACGTATGGCTACTTTAGCTTCCTCCTTTGAGGATGCTCACACATGTTATCTTTGTTTTAAGAATGGTTGCAGGAATTGGGCATGTCTAGTTGAATGAAAAGAAGGACTAGGGGATCACATGATAGCAGGGCTCCAGAATCTAAGGGGTTGCCACGAAGAAGAGGGAGTCAGCCTATTCTCCAAAGCATGAGAAGGCAAGAAAAGAAGCAGTGGGTGGAAATTGATCAAGGAAAGAACCAACTTAGAAAAATAAGGCAAAATTTCCTGACAGAACAATTAATCAGTGGAACGGCTCCCCTTCAGAAGTTGTGGATGCTCCAACAACGGTGTTTTTTTTTTTAAAAGAAGAGATTGAACAACCTTTTTCTGAAACATTGTAGGGTTTCCTGCTTGAGTAAAAAGGTTGGAGGATCTCCAAGCTCCCTTCCAACTTCGTTATTCCGTTATTTTAACAAATCACTGCAGTTTTTATATTACTGTAAACATCAGTCTGGGAGGTGAATGAATACAAAAAATACTATTTGTCTGCAGGCTGATTCTGTTGTGATGGTAGTTATAAGGAAATCATATTTAACCTTATCCTAAAAAAAACCCACCACAAATCTAAAACAATTACTATGCATTATAGTTATAGATAGAGACAAAAATCCCCTTAACAACTGGATTCCTATTGGAATGTGATTTTAACATATTTGCTCCACTACAATGATATGTAAACCAAAATGCAATTGCTCTTTTGATATTTATAACTATTTAGAAGTTTGAAAATATAAATGGAAAACCTTCACAAATTTAGCATATTGATGAAAATACTCTAACCATGCTGTATTATGTTATGCAGAACTATTTGCAAACCTTTATATCTTAAGAAGTGAGTCATAAGTTAACATATTAAAAGAAATAGGCATAAGGAAGTATGATGTCTTAGGCAAAGTTTTTATCCCCTAGAAATTGTGTATCTGATGCTGAAATAAAATGGAATGACCCTAAGATTAAAGAGAGAAAATAAGAATGAAATCAAACCTGATAGATGCAGCCAGAGAACTCTATCAACTCCATCTAAATTACAGTCCTCACCATGAGGACATTTTTCTTCCTTTTTGAAATGAAAAAAAAATAAACCCACATCTTTTAATAAAACCTCTGAAAAATAATTAGCTCAGTGGGGAAGGACTATGGCTTCATTGGTCGGTAGAATGTCCAGTTGAAATGGTCTCCCAAGGATTGACTCAGAGGCCTTTTCTAAAGAAAATGCCTCTCTCTGTCAGCACATGCAAACAGTCTTCTTATCTTCAATATTTTGGATTTAAAAAACACACACAATTATTTTGATGGGATTCAGGCAACATCATTGCTTATGCCTCTCAAATTTGAATGGCTGATTCGCAACGCCTTTTCGTAAAGAAGTAATATTTGCAAGATGCCAGAAAGAACATTCATTTCTGGATGAGCTTTCATAAAACTGACAGTATCAGTGTTTGTTTCATCTCAGGTCAAGTGCTTTACTTGCCACCTTCAGGTCATAAACTTTTTACCTGTGCACATGAACCAAGCTTTTCCCGATCTCCAATCCATTTGCAAATGGGAGAACAGGAAGATGCAAAGAAGCAGATATAAAGAGATGGTTCTCTTGTTTGACTGAAAGCAAAACTCTCTGGTGATCCAAGATGGCACGGAAACCTCCCTTCCCAACCAGGTGCATGAATTTGGCTATGGACAAATGCCTTGGGAAATGGGACTGAAATAAGAAAGACATCATAAATCCACTGCTCACTTGCTATATGAATCGTTCTGTTTTTCATCCTGAAAAAGAAACAAAAATAAAGTTTAAGGTGAATCTTCTTACTCTCTGCTGGGATGTGGACTGCAATAATGAAATATTAACTCATCGGAATGTATGTTATTTAATTGGGTTCACTGTCAACTGCATTAAGACATAGTGGAAAGAATTGCTAGGGGAGGAAACATTAGACATGGAAATTATGATGCTTTCATTTATGCAGTCTATCGTAATATGTGTCCCAATGCTTTCCAAAATAATTTTCTCACCGCACTGCAGAAGAAAAATTTTGTTTCCATTATAGTTTATCAATGGCATATTTGTGTGTGTGTATGTGTGTGTGTGTGTGTGTGAGAGAGAGAGAGAGAGAGAGAGAGAGATTCCTGTTTGCCCTGAATATATTAAAATAATGTAATGTTTTGTAACATATCTCGAGATTAAAAAAGGAGAAGGAACACCTTATTAGCTTTCCGTTTCATGTCTCTTATGAAGTTTTGTTTGACAGAGCGTAAGATAGTGGTGAAATCCTACAGTAAAGGTTAAACTCCATTTTATTATGTTTACAGGATTTAAAGGGTAAATCAGGAAGTGCTTATTTAACGTCCAAGTGAAAGTGGTGGATTAGTAACCAGACCGAGACTTAAAAGCGGCCTTAATCCTTAAAAATCTTTGAAGGTGAAAGGTCATTCTTAACACCACAATGAGGGGAGAATAAAGCAGACAGAAGCTTCTGTTTCATCATTGCCCTTCTAATCCACTGAGGAAATGAGCAGATTCTCTCTCAGTTCGGCCCACTGCTGCCAATCGCCAGACTAAGGAAGCCTTTGCAGAATCAAAAGGAAGCAATTAAAGGAGGTTTATTCTGCAATGCTGAAAAAGACAAGGCGTTTGAGAAAAAGGGGAAACTAGACCCAATGAATATCAAATTAAATGTATTCATTTATTTCTATTCATTCAGTTTGGACACATGCCTAAGTTGAAAGATAATTCACGTGTTAATTTATTTATTGATTGAGAGGATAGTAATCTCCATTGAAAAAGCTAGGGATAAAATCAGTCTTAGAAAATTTCCAAACTAATTTCTTTGTTTCAATTAAATTCCACAGCATTTATAGATTTATTACCCTTTGTTTTTATCTTACAACAGCAATCTTATGATGTAGGTTGGGCCAAGAGAAAACAAATAGCCCAATGCCACCCTGTAAGCTGTGCAGTTGAGCATGGACTTAAATCTAAGTCTTCTCAGTCCCAATCCAACCGGTAGATCACAATGATAGCCAGATGCTTTAGAGATCCCAAAAGAGTATAAACTTCATATGAATTTCAGTCCCAAGCTACCTTCTGGTCTAGCTCTTAAAGGCACTGAGATTTCCTGGAAAACAAAGGACTAAAGCAAAGAGAAGATCCTGACAATTTTGAATGATTGACCAAAGTAGAAGGATTTAGTGCCTCATAAATCAAATTCTACCTTCAAACTTAGCTGAGCAATCTAAGGAGCCAGGGAGATAGCAATAGCACCCAGATTTATATACTGCTTCATTGTGCTTTACAGCCCTCTCTAAACAGTTATAGAGTCAGCATATTGACCCCAACAATCTGGGTCCTCATTTTACTGAAGTCAGAAGAATGGAAGGCTGAGTGAACCTTGAGCCAGCAAGAATCGAACTGCAGGCAGTCAGCAGAATTAGCCTGCAATACTGCATTCTAATCACTGTTGCACCATGGGTCCTTGCTGGAGAAGTTTTCTCTTTTTAAATTTGACCCTGCCATGCAAACTATTGTTTCTTCTACTTCCTTTGACTCTGAAGGGAGAGAATCTATTGAACAAGCTCTGGAGTTTGTGCAATTTATTTAGTTTTGAGGAATAAGAAGGAATGGACAGCTAAGATCTTATGGATCTTTAGCCAACAAAAAACTCCCAATCTGTGAGCAAAAACAGGAACAAATTGATTAGAAAAATCACAGGAACAGGCACAAGCCAAAAAATGTGTATAATGGCACAATCATTAGTATAGTCTTTTGCAGAATGCTGTGCATCTTTATGGGGAAGAAGTCATACCAACAAGATTGATGTTCATCTTAATGACAAAATGAGAATAATATCTGGAACCCTTAAATCCACCCTTAAATTTTCTCATGGCTTCATGTTCTTTCTAACATTGCCCCTCCTGATCTCAGATGACAACAACCGACAATCCAGGAGTGGAATAAGATAAACATGTCATCAATTCTTAGAGATCTTTCAATACATAAAACATTAGATTCTCTACCTCTCACCAGGCTGAAGTCTATGAAACCAATTCAGAATAACATACCACAATCTTACACTCTAGATCAGGGGTCGCCAACCTTTTGGACCTCAGGGAACATCAAACTCATAATTTTAAATCCTGGGGACCACTAATATGAATTCTAGGTTGACGGTGGCTTGTTGACGTTGGTGGGAGGGAGAAAGAGAGAGAGATATCTGATCTAACATCTCTCTCTCCCTCTCCCTCTCTCTGTCTTTTTCACACACACACATACACACACACGCACACAAACACACAGAGGCAGGAGTGGGATTCAAATTTCTTAACAACTGGTTCTTGGGCTGGACCTAATTTGTGGGTGTGACTTGGTGGTCATGTGACTGCTTGGGCATGGCTTGTATGTAAACATTTTAAATATTTATGTAAATGTTGATTTTTTATTTAAAAAGAGCAACTTTTACCCAAAATCAAGCAAAGCAGGCAGGCATATTGAGTTGCTCACAGAATCACAGATTCAGAGATCTACGTATCTTTCTGCCTTTGGCTACCTGAGTCTGTTACATAAAATTTGCTTGCAACCAAACTCATTTGCTAGCAAGCAAACTCACAAAATTAACTCACAACATACCATGTATATAAATATTGAATTTTTTATTTAAAAAAAGAGCAACCTTTACCCAAAATCAGTCAAAGCAGGCAGGCAGATTGAGTTGCTCACAGAATCACAGATTCATTCAGAGATCTATCTTTCTGCCATTGGCTATCTGTGTCTGTCAAATAAAATTTGCTTGCAAGCAAACTCACAAAATTAACTCACAACACACCATGTATGTAAATATTGATTTTTTTTATAAAAAAGAGCAACTTTTACCCAAAAGCAGGCAAAGCAGGTAGGCAGATTCAGTTGCTCACAGAATCACAGATTCACTTAGAGATCAATGATTCTGCCATTGGCTACCTGAACTGAATAATAGAAGCTTCAGTCCTAAGGAAGGTTCAGCTCTGCTTAAAAGCAGAGCCAAAGATCTAAAGATTAGTTAGAAAGCAAGAAGTCCAACAATTTCCTGCTTTCTAGCTAATCTAAATCTCCCACAGAACAGCTGATGATTGGGAGAAAAAAGGAAAATAGCAACTTAGCAGGAAAGTTTGCCAGGTAAAGAGTGAGTGGGTAAGGAGGGTTTCTGTGTGCTCCCACACAGCCTGGATTAATTGCTTTGGGGGGTGCTCTGGGGGTGACATTTCTCTGCGGACCACCAAAATTTTCTCATTGACCACCAGTGGGCGCAGACCACTGGTTGGCGACCACTGATCTAGATGAAGAATGGTGATTAAGATGGACGACTTTCAATAACCACAACCAAATAGATCACACAAATCCAACAAAACCACTTCCAGGAATACAATCGCCTTGGAAAACATGAAACCACTCGGTGGTGGGATTCAAATATTTTTACTACTGGTTCTGCGGGCGTGGCTTGGTGGGCGTGGCAGGGGAAGGATACTGTAAAATCAGTCAGAGTTGGGATTTGCCGGTTCTCCGAACTACTCAAAATTTCTGCTACTGGTTCTTCAGAACAGGTCAGGACCTGCTGAATACCATCTCTGGAGCCACCTGAATAGAGCCAGGACTGGCCATGCCAGAATCAAGGCAAAGTTCTTCAAGTGAGGAATGACTGAGAGCCTGAATGCCACTGCAGTGCACTTGTACAAACTACACCACATATCATTCAAGAATGTCCCGTCAAGAAATTTCAAGGCACCTGGGACGATCTCACTACAGCCATACCAGAAGCAATTAGATGATTAGTTTCCTTAGATATTGAATCATAACATCTATCCCATTGCAAATCGATGGCTCCCTGTTATAGTGATAAAATCTGTTAAAGCATATTCTGATGCTTTATTTAAGCTAGATGTGTATCTCAGTGATTGCATGACCTCTGTAGATGCCATACGGTATCTGTGTGCATATCTCTCATCTATCTCCAGAGCATTCAGTGGCTCCTGAGATGCCTTCTAATAGATTACAAGACTGCAGTCGAACTGTAATTTATGAAACATTTTAGAGCCTACTATTTTCTAAATATTCCTACAAATTGTGTAGACAAATCTTAACTTTTGTTGAACAATCAATATAGCAAGGCAAAGCTATTCCATATTTTAGCTACTGAGAGTTTTTTCTTTCAATATGAACAGCCTTTTCAATATTTATACCAATCTCACCATTATTAAATTATTGGTTTTAAAAAAAAGAATATGAAGGGTCTGCTGTAGTTTAATCATAAAGACTAGCCCAGGTATTCTGTCATATAAAGTTACCTCACACAAACAGATGAACTTAGCTTCTTTTCATCATACAAGAATCAGATTATTATTATATTTTTGCCTAAGGTACTTTTGAGTTAGTCAGCTGCTAAACTTCTCCAGCTTATTTTTCCCCAGAACTGGTGGTTAAGTGTTATGTTTAGTGTTTAGGGCCACATTATATTATTTAATCTTTTTTTTTAAAAAAGAGCCTACAGTGTGCTTTATGCAAACTGTGAAACATGACACCTGTTCTTTGGTGGATATTTTTTTGGTGACATTTTTTCCCTTTTCCATTAGTCTTTTTTTTTTTTTTTCACTGATATCTCAGATAGTTTAATCCTTTTATTCCTTTGTTTAAATATCTGCCCCAACATTTCTGCTCCCTAGATTTTATACAAAACTGTAAAAAAACAAACATTGTAAAACACACTGTGTCAATGTAATAAAAACAAACTATTGCACAGAAAGAAAGAGCAGAAAGAATGAAGCAGGTTTTTAAAATATAAACAAGATGAAAAGATAAGTTTTATGCAATATGAATGTACATAGCACTCAGGTCAATAGAGACAAATTCGGCAGAGTCTTGTTGAACTTTCCCTTGTTCTCATACACCAAATGGATAACCAGGATATATTCCAATTATATCTGTCCATCAAGAAAATGGAAACTCTTAAGAGAATGGGTATCTCTTTCCCCCAAATCTTCCTTCCACGATTTGTTAGCATATTTGGGTGGTAGTTTGAAAGTGCAAATGCCAATTTGTATGACACTGGATACAGATTAGAATACATGAAATGCTCTTCTAACTCTAAAGAGACCTTATCTTCCTTCTCCAGTAGGGAAGGAGTGAGAGACAGCAATTATCTATGGATCATTTGTGGCTGAAAGTCAAGTGTATTTCTCCTGTTCTGAATGTCTAATTTGTTTGGGACTACTTTCAATTTCAGGTTGTGCTTTGGAGGTGTGTGGAATCTCCTACCAAAAAGACCATAGTGACTGCCTATGAGAGGAATCTCATTATTTTTTAAAGATTAAATCTACAATCTCTCTCTCTCTCTCTAGAGGGATCTCCAGATAACCTAAAGGGAGGACCAAAAGGGGGCTGAGTTTAGAGTCATTGCATTGCAATAAGCAACACAGTCTGGACCTCCCCCAGAATCCTTGAAGCCTTATTTTGCTGATCCCAAGGGAATACTGTCAGCTTGATGAGATCTTCTTCTTCTTCTTCTTCTTCTTCTTCTTCTTCTTCTTCTTCTTCTTCTTCTTCTTCTTCTTCTTCTTCTTCTTCTTCTTCTTCTTCTTCTTCTTCTTCTTCTTCTTCTTCTTCTTCTTCCTCTCCTCCTCCTCCTCCTCCTCCTCCTCCTCCTCCTCCTCCTCCTCCTCCTCCCCATTAGCTTTGAGACTGACTATTTCAGGTTCCAAGGATGAGAAACTTAGAGACCTCAGAAAATAACATTCCTGAAATTGTTCCTAATCTATTTCCAAATAGGAACACCTGGTGTTTCTACACTGGAATGATAACTTGCAGTTGTGCTCTTATGGAGGAGAAAGCTCAAAAAGGAATTACAAGGGTGAATTAAAATTATGAAAAATAAGAAGCTGTTATTAATCACAGAGCTGGGAACAAAAATAAATCTTACAGTTTTTCTTAAAAGAAAAGAAATTCCACGAGTCTTTAATTGGGTCCATCTTTTAAAAATATTTTAATAAAAATTATAAAATTTGTGCACAAAATTATATTCAAAAAGCATTTTATATCCTGAAAAAATGATATATTTGACTCTATTTTCAAGCTAGGGTGATTTGTTCTTAAAGTTTGATAGCTGTTCTTCACTGATTGCATAAGAATTGAAATAAAATTATCTTTTCACCGGAGGAGTTAGAAACTGTTGCAGGAATCACTTGTACTTGGAAAATATATAACTTTGTTTAAATCTTTTTCAATGAAATTAATAACTTCCCACAAATCAATTTAAGTTCAGCCAAGATTTAAAAAAACTTTCTTTTGAATCCAAACGTGTAGCCTATGGAAACTTAAAAATAGACAGTCAACTTATTACTGCCACTTTCTGGTACCCCTAAGCACTCTTAGGCTCTTCTAAATGCTCTGTTTCAGTGGAACAATTTATTCTCACTGTGGTCAATGGTGCAGAAAAATATAGACTTTTATATTTCTGATTTAGGGAAATAATAGAGAGCTTCTTCTTCTTTCTATATCAAAGGAACTTCTCCAAGTCAATGACAAATCCAGAGCAATAAGATTGCCACAGAATGCCATTAATGGTCAAGGATGTTTGCTCAAATAATAGATCAGCAATCCATTGTCCCAGAACCCTATTCCAAAATCCAAAGCACCTCACAATTTTACTGCCAAAATTTAATGGCAAGACCCTGTAATTCATTGAGGACATTTGCATCAATACTTGCAACAAATGGAACTCCCCAAGGATTTGCAAGGCAACCCCCAATGCAAATGTACACATGACTGCAAGGTAGTGTAGGAACTAGATTTAAAAATGAATACAGGTAGTCCTCGAGTTAGGACCACAATTGAGCCCAAAATTTATATTGTTAAGTGAGACATTTGTTAAGTGAGTTTTGCCCCATTTGACTGCTTTTCTTGCCACAGTTGTTAAGTGAATCACTGCAATGGTTAAGCTAGTAACACAGTTGTAAAGCGAATCTGGTTTCCTCATTGACTTTGCTTGTCAGAAGGTTGCAAAAGCTGGATCACATGACTGGGAAACAGCAACCATCTTAAGTAGAAACCAGTTGCCTGGTTCATCTGAATTTTGATCACACGGTCATGGGGATCAGTGGTGGGATTCTACCAGTTTGGTGATCGTGCACTTCATGCATGCATGCTTGTGTGTGTGCACTCAGTTTTCCAAACACCAGCTCTGGTGCACCAATCAGCTGAGAGGATAAAGAAGAGAAAAGCACAGGGGCAGGTGGGAGGGCCGCTCCTGCGCTTTTCTCTTCTTTATCCTCTCAGCTGATTGTTGGAGCTTTTTTAAAAAAAACTACCAGTTGGGCTGAACTAGTATCATTTTTTGCTACCGGTTTGGTTGAACCAGGCCAAACCGGTAGCATTTCACCACTGATGGGGATGCTGCAAAGGTTGTAACCAGGTGTGGGATTCTACCATTTGCACCTATTTGCTAGAACCAGTTGTTAACATTCTAAGCAGTTTGGAGAACCGGTTGTTAGAAGAAATTACTGGCCTAATCCTGTAAGGAAGGCAGGAAGGAAACATTCTGGTGTTGCTTACAGAAACTGCCTCTCCATTAACCCTTATTACGTTCTTGGCAGAACTAGACTTCCTGTCTCTAGAACATCTCTGGAGGTTTTTTCCCCTCTTTTGCTGGTACATTGCTTGTGTGGAGTGACCACTCTAAGTTACAATGGCACTGAAAAAAGTGACATGACCATTTTTCACACTTATGACTGTTGCAGCATCCCCACAGGCATGAGAGGCCAGGCGAGGAGATGCGTGCCTCGATGTGAGTGATGTTGAGTTGGCCATGCCCAGCCAGTAACATGAGCACCAAGCCACGCCCACCAACTAAGCCCACAGAACCGGTTGTTAAAAAATTTGAATCCCATCCCTGGTGGTAACTCTGAAAAATAGTCATAAGTCACTTTTTTCAGTGCTGTTGTAATTTTGAACGGCCACTAAATGAGCTGTTGTAAGATATCCGTGTGGAATTGGACCATGCATTAAGCATACAGATGCCTTCAGGCAATCTTTGTATCCAGTTAAGCTCATAAAAATCAAAATTATCCCCATAGAAAGAAGCCAAGCTTGGTTTATAGCAATGAATCAACCTATAAAGTAGAGAAGCCAAATCAAACAGGTAGTTTCAATAGTGCTCCATAGACTGTAAGCCGCCCTGAGTCTCCGGAGAAGGGCAGCATATAAATGTAAATTTAAAAAAAAAAAAAAGAGGAAAATGTAGATAATAGTTCAGCTTTATTCCCCTTAAAATGCCAGAATGATATCTACTGAATAAAGGAATGTGGATCAGCAACAGAACATTCCAGCAAGGTGTGTTCTGGTGTCTGGATACATTCTAGTCATCCTGAACTCAAGCTGTGTAAATCGGTGACATAATTTGGAGTTACAACTTCTTTCGGCTATCATTTGAAACAGTGATTTTACAATGATCTCTATTTGGCGGGACAGGAAGGCCAAGAAACGTAATATCTGGAAGGTTTTTTTTAGTACACTAAGGAACAAATAATACAAAAGCTGCCAGTATAAAAGGGGAAATATTAATTTACAACACTATAAATATTTTTTTGGTCTCTTGTTGAAATATATTACTCCCTGGAATTTTTAGTGTGTACAATTGTGTGATTGTTTGTGAAGCCAAGCAATTCTACAGCTCCTGGTTCCTAAGTTCTATTTTTCTTATTATCATCCTTACCAGTATATTCAAAAATAAAACAAATGCTCCCAAGACTCCTTGCTTATGACAGGAGTAATTGAATTCAAGCAGACACACCATGATGATTGATTAGTGGTGAGGGGATTTTCTTTATAATTTCTTTCCTCCTTTAGTAATATGTTATGGACAAATAGCAACGTTGAGTAATTTGTTCAGAAAAATAAAACATGGAGGTTGCAATGCATATATTAAAATATCCTGAGTGATGGTTTACATTTTTTTGTGTGAAAACAAAACAAAATAATATACGGCTTGCACCAAACCAAAATGCTGGACTTTGTTCCGAAACCTGTTCTTTTCTTTGAAGAATTCAAATTAATGGCAAATTAACATTTCCTAAAGAAAGGATCAGGAAAGCCCATGATTTCCTTTTCATCCTGAATATGAGTTGAGTGTTATTTTTGGCAATGCCACATGGACATATTTGCTGAAAATGACAAGCTCTTTCTGGTGAGCTAGGATAGAATTCAAACATCACCTTAAATGTGTGCAATTCATTGCTGGAGAAAAAAAAAGTCTGCCAATATCAGGAGCAGAGAGTTCTTAGGCATGCCAATTTGGGGGAAAAAAATGTATGCACGTTTTCTGTCTCTTTTTTTTTTTGGTCTTTTTCTGAATAACAATAGGGTGCTTTTCCAAATCTGATTTCTGTGTCGGAGCCCTCAAAGAAGCAAATAGCAGGCAGAGGAAGAAATAATCAAAATTGGAATTCTACACCGGTGAGAGTATTACCAGAATATGTAGGGATGGAACTGGAAGGGGTGGGTGAAAGTTTTATATAATTAGGAATAATTTTGGGAAAAAATGAAAATATTCTACATTTCTAATCGTGCTAAAGAGGTAGAATTGCATGTCGTTTTCATATTAGGGAAAGACAAAATAACAGAGATGGAAGGACTCTGAACTGGAAGACCACCAAAGTCCCTGCAACTGTGTTATCCAGAGGTGATATTCAGCAGGTTCTGACCAGTTCTGGAGAACAGGTAGCAGAAATTTTGAGTAGTTCGGAGAACCGGCAAATCCCACCTCTGACTGGCCCCGCCCCCATCTATCCTCTGCCTCCCGAGTCCCAGTTGATCGGCTGGGTCTTCTTTTGTTGCCCTGCACAGGAGAACGGAGCTGGAAAGCAGGTTAGTGGGGTGAGGAGGGAATGGGATTTTTCAGTAACCTTCCCCCCAGGAATGGGGAGGGAATAAAGGTTTTGCAATATCCTTCTCCTGCCATGCCCACCAAGCCACACCATGCCCACTAAACCATGCCCACCAAGCCACACACACAGAACTGGTAGTAAAAATTTTGAATCCCACCACTGTGTTATTCTATTTACTGAAGGGACCTTCTTCTAGTCCAACTGCCTGCTCAGGCAGGAAGCCCTATACCATTTCAGAGAAATGGTTGTCGAATTTCTTCTTTTTTTAAAAAAAAACTCAGTTTTGTAGCATTTACAACTTCTGGAGGCAAGTTCTTCCATTGATTAATTGTTCTCACTGTCAGGAAATGTCTCCTTAGTTCTAAGTTGCTTCTCTCCTTGATTAGTTTCCAGCCATTGCTTCTTGTCCTGCCCTCAGGTGCTTTGGAAAATAGCTTGACTCCCCCCTCTTTGTGGAAGCCCCTGAGATATTGGAACATTGCTATCACCTCAACCCTGATCTTTCTTTTCATTTGTTTCATTCAGGGACAGTGAGATCCCTAATACCTCCCTGCTATGATCACTGTACTGATTATACACCGGTAGCATATATAATGGGTAAACCTGAAGAATAATTGTAGGTCGAATAAACAAGGAATTATTCAGAAAGGATCAGAGCCAAAGTAAAATAAAATGTCTAAGATTCATCCAGCTTACCATGAATAGTGGAACATAGAACACAGAATATTAGGGTTGGAGGTCTTCTAATTCAACTCCTTGCTCAAGCAGGAGATCCTATACCATGCCAGACAAATGGCCGTCCAATCTCTTCTTGAAAACTTCCAGTGATGGAGTACCCACACGTTCTGGAGGTAAATAGTTCCCTTGATTATTTGTTATTACTGTCAGGAAATTTCTCCTTAGTTCTAGGTTGGATCGCTCTTTTTTTTCCACCCATTACTTCTTGTCCTGCCCTCGGGTGCTTTGGGGAATGGGTTGATCCCCCTCTTTTTTGACAGCTCCTCAAGCACTGGAAGACTGCTAACATTTCACCCCCAGTCCTTCTCTTCATTTGACTAGACATAGTCAATTGTTCATTGTAAGGTTTAACAAATAGCACTGAGAAATCAGATCAAATTGATCTGTTCAACTATTTATCTGTTCAACTATTTACAAAGTCTGCACTACTATTATTGTTAATCTGCTCATCACTCCTTATCACCCATCCCCTCCCACTTGTGATTGTAGGACTGTAACTTTGTTGCTTGTATCCTTATGATTTATATTGACTGTTTCCTAGTATGATTTGATTGTTGATTGTACCTTATGACTATCATTTTGATTCTTGATTCTTAACGAATGTACCTTTTCTTTATGTATACTGAGAGTATTCATACCAAGACAAATTCCTTGTGTATCCAATCACATTTGACCAATAAGGTATTCTATTCTATTCTATTCTATTCTATTCTATTCTATTCTATTCTATTCTATTCTATTCTATTCTATTCTATCAAAGGGTCTACATTTGCACAATTCAGTTTTTATCACATATCATTTACTACGGCAACACTAAAAGTGTATATCTAATATCTAGACATTAATTGGATTGAAATGAAAGACTGCTATATTACACTGTTACGTTCCCATAATACTATTTCATTACAGGAGCTGTTCTCCCCACTCTCAGACAAATATCATCATGGTCGCCAATATCACTGATATTTATTTTAGCTTCACCTATTGCCTCTGACCAACATGATGCTGTCTCGGTAAATCCAGCTAAGTACTGCTTTGTTGTCTGTAGGATTCTCCATATCAATAAGCAGCTATTAGATATCTTTTTACCCAAACAAGTTGATTCCTTACTTTTAGTTTTTTTTTAAAAAATAACCAGCCACATTAAAAAATGTTTAATGAAATCAAGTGTTGTGGTTTTGTATGTTATTGTTCATTTTCATTACTCACCATTGGAAACTGTATGTTTTAATTTTGAATTTATGAGAACTGGTATTATAATAATAATAAAATAAAACCCGGACTGAAACGAGCCAGTTCACCTACAGATAGTCCTCGATTTACAGCCATTCATTTAATGACAGTTTGAAGTTTAAAGCAAAGTGATTTATGACCGTTTTTCACACAACGTTTAGCATCTCAGGAATCACGTGATCAAAATTCAGACACTTGGCAACTAACTCGTATTTATGAGAGCTGCAGTATCCTGGAGTGTCATGCCCCTATCGGAGTCTGAATCCAAGAAGGAAGCCGGATAGCTGACAGGGAATGGGAGTGTGGCTCTCTTGGCTGTGGAGGAGGCTGGGGAAGGGCAAAGTCTGGCTGGGCAGAGCAGGGAAGAGATAGAACAAGGGAGAGGGAATTCAGAGGAAGAACTAGGCCCACCCCTCTTCATCCTAGGGCACGCAGGGAAGATCGGAGAAGAGAGCAATGTGGGTTGCGTGGCTTATGGGGGAGGAAAAGACCCTGATTCCCTTCATTAACCACAGCTGGGAAGACAGTTGATAAGAAAGGTAGGCTGCGTACAGCAGGCTATGGGAGCAAAGTGACTTTATCCTGTGTTGTCGTGGCTTATCTGTATTCCTGGAGTCTTCCCAACCATGTGAGTTTTGCCGTGCCTTCAAGCCTGAAATTCTTGCTTCTGCCCTCCCAAATTAATGACTCAGTTTGGTTTGTTTGGACTTTAAGTTACGGTTTGTGTTGCTTATATTTTGGACTTAATTTTCTTAATTTTCGGTTGTTCCTGGGAGAGTTTTTCAAAGGCTGTTCCTGGGACAAGGTAACCTGGACATTAGGGGCAAAGTTGGAGATAATAAAGGGACTCTTATGGCTTATCTGACTGTGTTGCCTTTGTGCCATGCCCTGGGTCATCACATAGAGTCCTGTAATCACTTTTTGTGACTTTCTGATGAACAAAGCCAATGAGAAAGCCAGTTTCACTTAACAACCATGTTACTCACAACTGAAGTGATCCACTTAACAATTGTGGCAAGAAAGGTTATAAAACGAGGCAAAACTCACTTAACTTGTCTTCTTGGCAATGGAAATTTGGGGCTCAGTTGTGGTCGTAAGTCGAGAACTATCTGAACTCTATTTATAGTATAGCTTTAATTGAATCCCCTATTCTCATGAAGCTCATTTAAGATTTAGAAAAGAAATTGAGAGGTCAATCACTTCAATTTATAAAAATGTTTTTCCATTTTAGGGCTCTTATCTACCAAGGATACATTTGATACAATAGAGCAGGGTTGGTGAATTCTGGGAGTTGAAGTCCACAGGTTGCCAAGATTGGACACCCCTGCATTAGAGAACCCATGGGAATCTGAGGCCATACTAAATTTGCTACCCTGCAGGAAAATGCCTTATTGTTTACTAAGGATAAAGGCCTATTGAATCTAGTGGTACTTAGTTTTGAATAAGCACACTTTGTATGTAGCTGCACATCATTCTGCCATTGCTAGATCCTCCTGCCATTTGTCAAAAAAATTCCCCTGATCCAAGTGGTCAAAATAAATTACTTTGGCAGTTTGTCCTGTGAATTGCTTTGGGATTCAGACCACGGTGAAGAAAAAATGCCATCACTGCCTATAGAAATTCAGACAAAGATGCTGCATTTCCCAATTAGTTGTTCATTTAATTACTAGCCCTGTTCAAGTTGTCTACAGGTGAACAGGGGATAGACGACTCTGGTTCTATTATTATATGCTCATTTTGCTTTAGTTCCACAAGGATCCGTTGATGTTACCACAATTCCTTATTCGTCCAAAGATGCCGGTGTCATATGGATATGTTGTCATATCTAGGAGGTTAAGACTGACCAGCGGTGGGATTCAGCCAGTTCGCACCACTTCGGAAGAACCAGTTGTTAACTTTCTGAGCAGTTTGGTAAACTGGTTGTTGGAAGAAATCATTAGGGCAGAGAACCGGTTGTTAAATTATTGGAATCCTACCACTGGGCCTGACCTTATGGTGTCAGTGCTGCTAAAAAGGATATATTTAATCATAGGTTTATTTCCGAAACCCTTTACTTAATCAGTAACTGCATAAATTTCAAATTTCATTGTATTCATGGAATGCAATGACAATAAAGGTATTCTATTCTATTCTAAATTAAGCAATGGTGGCATGGCCTACTATCCTTAAGAGACATACTGCTGAATGAATGATAATACCACAGCATTTCATTTATAATAGTTGCATTTCCCATGAATAGAACACCTCAATAACTTGATTTATTCCAGGGTCAGGTCTTTTTATCCCCTTTCGTTGTTTTTTTTAAAGCCCTTAATATTATAGATGAGAATTTTCCTCAAAAAACAATTATGACAAAAAATAACAATTTATTTAGAAGAACAGTTTGGTAATTATTTTTAGGAGGAAAGAAAAGATGGAGAGAGTAGAGATCATAGTACCCAGTTAACTTACCCTAAAATAAAACATGCTGAATTTTAACACAATTCCTGTGTAAGTAATTGAATTTAAGCAATACAGTACAGTTACTGTAAGTCTACTGTGAGAAACAAGGGGCGGTGTAAAAGTAAATCATCAGAAGCCCCTTCTAAAACTAAAGAAAACTTGCCAGAACTTTAGAAAACAATCTAAAGCAGGCATGTCCAACCATGGCAATGTTAAGACTTCTGGACTTCAGCTCCCAGAATTCCCATTGCTGGATGGGGAATACTGGGAGTTGAAGTCCACAAGTCTTAATGCTGCCAAGCTTGGACACCCTTGTTCCAAAATACATCTCCATCTCTAGCTATCAAAAGATAAAAGCTCTTTATAAATTTTACCTTCTGGAACAGCTGGCCTCTTCAGAAATTGTGGGTGCTTCATCACTGGAGGTTTTTAAGAAGGGACTGGACAGCCACTTGTTTCAAATTGTGATGTGTAGGGTCTCCTGCTTGAGAAGTGGGTTGGATGAGAAGATCTCCAAGGTCTCTTCCAGCTCTATTCTGATTGATTGACTAACATTCTTGCACAGCAGGAGAAAATGAATGTTCCCTTTACATCCTTGTGTCAGGTTGTTTATGTACTATCAGGAGCCCAGGTGAATGCTTATTGGTGCTCTCCGTTGTTCAGTAATATGACAACACTAAGGGCATTCCAATGGAGGGGGTAAGTCTTCAAGAGAGGATGGAAGGTTGGTAGGAGCAGTTCTACTACATTCAGCCTTATTTTTCCTTTCCATCTGATGAGGACTACTGGTAATCATTGGATTGTATAAATTCCAATTTACACTTTTTTATTATAATTTTTAAATTTACAATTTAAATTGAGTGGCATGGTGGTCTAGTGGCAAAGACGCATGCCTCCCACTCGGAAGGTTGAAGGTTCAATCCTAGGTAGCAGTAGATGTTTCTCTCTCAGGGTGCAAGGAAAAATATCTGCTGCAAACTCGGTGTAGGCATCAAGACAGTGGTGGGATTCAAAAAATGTTACTATCGGTTTGTGGGTGTAGCTTGGTGAGCATGGTGTGGTGGACATGGCTTGATGGGCATGGCAGGGGAAGGATACTGGATAACGGATGGAAACTGAACAAGGAGAGATTTAACCTGGAAATGAGGAGAAACTTTCTGACAGTGACAACAATCAACCAATGGAACAGCTTGCCCTCGGAAGTTGTGGGAGACTTGAGACTTTCAAGAAGAGATTGGACTGCCATTTGTCAGAAATGGTGTAGGGTCTCCTGCTTGGGCAGGTGGGTGGACTAGATGACCCTAAGGGGAAGATCCCTTCCCACTCTGATTATCTGTTATCTGTTACTGTAAAATCTCCATTCCTTCCCCACTCCTGGGGGAAGGTTACTGCAAAATC
Source organism: Bungarus multicinctus (assembly GCA_023653725.1). NCBI lineage: Eukaryota > Metazoa > Chordata > Lepidosauria > Squamata > Elapidae > Bungarus > Bungarus multicinctus. The sequence goes on along the minus strand of CM042838.1, from coordinate 41,925,255 downwards.
CCATTCCCTCCCTACCCCACTAACCTGTTTTCCAGCTCCATTCTCCTGTGCAGGGCAACCAAATAAAACCCAGCCAATCAGCTGGGACTCGGGAGGCAGAGAATAGATGGGGGCAGGGACAGTCAGAGGTGGTATTGCCAGTTCTCCAAACTGCTCAAAATTTCCACTACCAATTCTCCAGAACTGGTCAGAACCTGCTGAATATCACCTCTGCATCAGGAAGGGCATTTAGCCAGTAGATACTCAGCTCCATCCAGTTGCCCTAACTCTACCCTGAATTAAGGGATTATAGGATAGTAAAAAGGGAGTTGTATTGGAATTGTGTAAATGGAGCTTCATGTCAACTATTACAAGACTCGGTTCATGTTTGAAACAATGATCTGCTCTATCAGCTTGAATGGGAAAGTTATGACTCAGTTATGTAGATGTTTGAAGAATATTGCAAAAACACACTAAAGCAAAGCAAATGATGTGAGAAATAAAATTAAGTGTGAAATTTTCATACTTACACCTGTTAAGACAAAGTTTCAACCACAGGTAATTCAGAGGGTCCATTATAAGTTAATGATTGATGTTAGGTAGCCTGAATTGATCAAATTACTAAATGCTTACTCAATATCTTCAATTCAAAGAAGTACATTCTGTGATTGAATTAGCCACTTTTTAGGGAATGGAACATATCTTCTGTGAAAGAAACGTTTCTTGGCTTATTGTTTGTTAGCGTTCGTTGTTTTTAAAGAAAGCCTGCACAACTTATAATAGAGAAAGGGCCACATTGATCAATCAAAAATGTGGGCCGCAAAGGAATATCTGATGTGCCAATCAGCTGTCATTGGAATTGGTGATGACAATGATGCCTGGAGGTGTTGGCGACATTCGATAGGATGCCTTTTGGGGCAGAGGTGAATTTATAGTTTTTTTTTTAATGCCGGCAGGCTGCACAAGGCTTTTTGGTGGGTTTCATGTGGCCTTCAGGCCATATGTTGTACAGGCTTGCCCTAGTAACCTTCTTTAAAAATCTGCACAAGGTTTGGAACTGTTGGATTCCATCTTTTCAGAATGTGGTATGCCATGTGTTTTAATAGCTCATTAAAGTCCTTTATTTCAGAGACGTACATTTTTAAAAAGACAGGCATTTACTTTTTACACTGGATGTAGTGAATATTCCCACAGCAGTGTTGACCCAGACTTCAGTACTTCTGCTAGTAAATCAGTCCATCAAAAATCGGGCACGTAACCTTGCAATACATTATTCTGACACACCATCAGTTTTTCACCTGCTTATAGTATGTTTTTTAGGTACAAAATGAATGGTTTTATATATAATAACTAGCAATAAACATAGATCTTTATACAAACTCGATTGCATTTACAAAAATGTAATGTATACTTACAAAAGTATACAACAGGGAAAGTTGCATGTAGAATTACATATTAAGGAAAGTTGCAAAGTTTATGGATGTGAATTTTTCACTATTTGTTTTTTAAAATGACAAGAGTGGGGATAACACATGAAAAAGTTACAGCTGTCTTGCTTTAAAGCTTGGCAAGTAGCACATATGGGAAGCTAATTTGCAAAGCTGTGAAAGAACGCAGAGGTCAGAAAGCCAAAAATGCAACCAACCACAAGTTCTGAGTTTTTATACCAAGGTGGGTTTTGCAAGGCTTCACCAAAGTTGCCTGAGGATCCAGATGCAACATTCATGCCAAGCAAGAGGCTCCGCAAGAGAGTCAAGGTTCAGCATCACTGAGATTGGTGAACAGAGTACTTAGATGCTACTCTGTGAGCACTTCCTGAAGAGCCATATTCAAAATTTGTAGGGGAGCCCGTGGTTCTACCAGAAATTTTGTGTCAAGAGGATGGTGCTTGTTGCAGCTTCCATTCTCAAGAGCTTCTGTTGAAGGCCTAGGATTGGCTTCAAGAAGATCATTGACCACAGCTGCTACATCTCCCCTATGATTTCTGCAGTTTTCGGCTGCGCTCTACTGTCCATTTTTTCCCCAGTGCATAGCATCTCTTTTAGAGGCAGAGATGCACGTTGATACAGAATTGATTGTGCTTATTCTGGCCTCTATGTATGATTATCTATGTTTTAGTGTAAATGCTGCTGTTAACAGCAAAGTGCTACGTAAAACAAGTATGTCAATAAATATTACCATCATTTATAATTCTGTTTGTGAGCTATCCAAGGCATTTGGTTAATATTGTGGGAACAAAATTCTGGATAGAGCATACTTTGATTAGAGTAGGGTGACCTCATATATTCTTTGATACCTCTATTAAAAGCACTGATGATGTTGCCTAGTTGGGCAATGAAATGCTTGCAAGCAAAAAACCAAGAAAGAAACAAGAACTCCACAGTTATTAAAACCTTGTAACCAGGGGTGGGATTCAAATTTTTTAACAATCGGTTCTGTGGGCATGGCTTAGTTGGTGGGCATGGCTTGGTGGTCATGTGACTGGGTGGATGTGGCTTGGTGGTCATGTTATTGACTGGGCGTGGCCAAGTCAATATCACTCACATTGAGGCACGCATCTCCTCGCCTGGCCTCTCGTGACTGTGGGGATGCTGCAACAGTTGTAAGTGTGAAAAACGGTCATAAGTCACTTTTTTCAATGGTCACTCCACACAAGCAAAGTACCAGTAAAGGAGGGGGAAAAAAATTCCAGAGAAGTTCCTGAGACAGGAAGTCTAGTCCTGCCAAGAATGTAATAAGGGTTAATGGAGAGGCAGTTTCTGTAAGCAACACCAGAATGATTCCTTCCTACCTTCCTTACAGGATTAGGCCAGTAATTTCTTCTAACAACCGGTTCTCCAAACTGCTTAGAATGTTAACAACCGGTTCTAGTGAATAGGTGAGAACTGGTAGAATCCCACCCCTGCTTGTAACAGTTTGTGGATATTTCCCATTTTACTAGAAATTAGAATGTTTAAATCTGCATCAAAGTGCTTTGTTTGAATGAAGAATGAGCAACTATCAAGGATGAAGTTCTTTGTTTTTATGTAATCCACATCCTGAATGCAGCTAATTCATCAAAGCTGTCATTAGAGCTAATGGCTTGGGATTTTTATTTTGTTCTGCAGACATTTTTGACTATGCTCATAAGTATTAGATGAAGAACATTTTGAATTTCCAGTGCAGATACAAATCTACATCTATAACTGCAGTTCTTTGTTCCTTCAACCTGTTTCATTTATTTGTCCAGCATATTGCTATTTTAATGTTCAGTATACTTTTCTACCAATAGGGAACCTCAGGCAATCAAAATCTTAAAAAGTTAAAACTGAGTGAAGAAGTTAAAATTAGTATCAATCCAACTTTAAAGGAAGTCCTTGATTGCAGCTCAGGCAAAAGTGGTTTCTGAATGACATAGAGATTTTTGTTACATGCTGTGCTGCCAAAAAGTGCAGAATAAATGGAATACAGAATTAACTAATATGCCATCTTCTATATATTTCTCCAGTGTTCATAGGATGCTTTAATTACTTGAAAGGATGCACCAGTTGGATGACTGAGACTCCTTTCAGATTATTTAATGTCTAGGATTGCACTGCTTTTGATTTCAACAGTTGCTCACTGACAGGTCCAAGTACATTGTGTGGGTAAATTCCAGATTCAACCAAATGTAAGTACAATCTGGATTAATTTGTTATAAGACTTGCAATCGTTTAGTCTTGAATTTCAGCCATTAGTATGTTTCCCATTTCTTGCACTGTTGCAAGGCTTCAAAGTATGCTACAAACTAGGAGATCTTATTTTTAAAAATAATAACATTAAGAGAAACTTTCATAAAAAGCTGGTCCTTTTAAATTAGTAGTGGTGAAAGACTTAACATTATAATTACTAAAAAAAAGGCTTGGAAAAGGTTTCAGGTCAAATAATTGCAGGAATATCTAAGGGTGATTCCATGGATTCAGAGCCACATCTGTTTTATGGAAGTTATATTAATCTTCAGTATTCTTATGCTAAGCATTTTTTTCTATTTTCACCCCCCAAAAATAGTGTTCCTTCCTTCTAATTCATTTGAGTAGATTACCTTTCAAGAATATGCCTTTTTTAAAAGGTTCTCCACTTCTAGTTTTGCTTTTTGCATGTTTACCTTCAGTCTTTGTGTTAATAGGATTCTATTATGGATTAAATATTTTTATTTCATGAGTGTTGCTCCTCGTCTAAATTGTTTCTTACTCATATAATCCATTAACAAGTGAATTTGCATGTGATATTTGGTAAATCTTATAGGTTTCTCTGCTTACAACCTCCCAAACATGTTTTGAGGATCTGGATAATATAGCCAGGAAAATCTCTGCGCAACTATATCTTGGTACTAGTTATAACCTTTCCAGAAACTAAGGTTGTGCATAATCATAAATGTGTTTTAATTGGACTATTGTAATTTGTTCTGTATGGGGTTCCCCTGTAAAGACCATCTAAACTGATTCTGCATGCAGTGGTCTTAATGGCATTGAATGGCCCATCAAGATTTCCCCATTAATACCAATATTCTGGCAGTAACATTTGCTGCCAGTTAGGAGTTCTGGGATATAACTCAGGTGTTGCTTATCACCTGAAAGTCCCACATAGTTTATGGCCTGATAATCTTCAAAATCACTTGCTCTGAAACATAACTGGTAAATGCAGAACTTTTGTAGAGCTTTTTAAGAGAAATGAAAACTTGGTTGAAAGAGAAAGGATTTGGGGGATATTAACTCTGAGCTCTACCCCTGTTGGTTTATGCTATTATGGTTTATACTGAATTAATTAATTAAAATAATAAATTCAGTTTATTGTGGTTTTAATTCCTGCTGGTTTAATTCTTGCATGAAGTAATTCAGCATAGAGGCTAAATGATGGACCAAAAATGGAGAGATCCAGGTTCTAGTCTGTTCTTGGCCACAAAAGCTTATTATTGCTCAAGCATTCCCTCTTAGCCCAGTTTATCTTGCGGAATTGTTGTTGGGGGAAAAATATGAAAGAGGGATCACTATGTATGCTGCCTTAAGCTCCCAGTCAAAAGGCAAGATGTACATCTAAAACATGAATGTTCTTCTATTCCCAGAATCGTTATTTATATGGATATGTTGAATTTATTTAAATTAGATCTATGCCTGTTTTGGTTAATCTTTCTCTTTATGTATTTCTGAACAGCATCCAGTTTTACAGATGTTCAAAGTGTATAAATATTATCAAACATTTCATATTAAAGAATTTTCCAATGCAATTGTAGAGAACATTTTTACTGTTTATCTTCAATAAGTTAAATTGGTCTAATTTGAGAAAGGTATAGTTACTACTCAACTGAAAATTTCTTTGAGAATACTAGGGTTATAAACTGGAATGGAAAAATTTAAAAACACCATGGAAAATCACTTCCATACTGCCAAGAACAGCAGGTGGACTTGTATTGTCTATGGAGATTCTCAATCATCCAGGTCATGGCTGTCGCAAAGCTGCTTTTCCAAAAGGCAACCGGACATTCTTGGTCTTTCTTTTTTCTTTGAAAAGTTTCACTTCTCATTCAAATGACCTCGACAACTCTCAGAGAACCAATGACTGAACTTTAGAATGCTAAGGGTCCAGAAAACTGCAAAGAATATAAGTGCTTTTATTCCCCACAAGTCAGTTAGAACTGAAGAAACTTCTTGGAGGAGAAGCAAAATGTTTTCAAAGAAAAAAGAAATGAAGAAAGTCCAGTTGCCTTTTGGAAGAGCACTTTGAGATGGCATGTATTGTACATGTCTATTTTGCATATCTATCAGCTTTTCCTTTGTGTTCACTTTTTATTAACACGGTACGCAAATTACGTGAACGACACCCCTGAAATATTTGCAAATTATCTGCATTCTTTCAGTCAGTTATATATTTAATGTGCTTTTCAGTGATGATAAAGGAACTTAGCAACTCAACACTGTAATTTAATTCTTTGCATAACTATGTCATAGCAGATGAAGGGAAATACTATTACAACAGGTTTGGACACTGAAAGAGGAAAACCAGACTGATCAACCCAGGTAAATGGGCTGAGGCAGCAAAAATCTGGGGAAATCAACTCTGAGGAGCCAATCAGGAAAGGGAAGTTCCCCTCTCAGCCGCACCTTTCAAAGAGTAAGGAGAGACTCTATTTTGTTTTTGCCTTTTTTCTCTCCTCCACAGCCAGATGGAGAAATTATATTTCAGGGAATGATACAGCATACAAGAGGCTAATGGAAGCAGTACAGAATAGGTTTCCTGTAATTGACTGTCATCTGAGCTGTACTGTACATTGTCGGTGGTTGTTTGTGGAGCTCCTGGGTTGAGGAAGCAGCTCACCAAAAACATGAATCAGTGTTGCTCATTCTGTGGAAAAGGATGATCCTTATACCATGCCCTCCCATCTGTGAAATTACTGAAGGAAGGGGAATCAATACTATCAAAACAAATAGGGGGTTTTCTGGGACGATGGGATTGATGGAAACTTTCTGAAGTTGGCTTTTCCCAGGAGTTGTGGCTTGTGGATGGAGAGGAATCAGAGTCAAACCCATCATGCTCTGTAGACTTGTGTGTCCCAATATATATACACACTTAGAGATACATATACATACATATGCACACATACACACACACACAAGGTCTACAAGCATCTGTGTACATGTATGTATGCATCCACAAATGACCTACACCAGTGGTTCTCAACCTGTGATCCGCGGACCTCTGGGGGGGGGGGGGGGTTGAGATGTCATCATAGGGGCTCTGTGAAGGCTTGAAGAAATGTTATGATTTAATCTTGAGTTAAGCCTTGGGGTTCGATGGCCATAGTCCATAGACACAAAAGGTATTAAAAGGAGTGGGTCCATGGTGAAGAAAAGGTTGAGAACCCCTGCTCTATACCTATCTAAGAATTTAAACCTTAAGAACTGGTCATTGTAATAATTTAAGTCACTCCAGTTAACAAACTCGGGTTGTGACTGTCAACAGTGTTGGAACCATATAAATTTAATGGGAAACAAGAAGGAAAAATAAATCTGCTTGAAGAGACCCTGACATTATAAAAGGGCATAAATATCAAAATGCAAAAAGCTTTCCCATCACAAATCCCCCCCCCCCTCAAATGTTCAGGAATAAGCATGCTACAGAATGTTTGGTGTCAGCTAAAAGCACAAAATGGAAACTAGGCTGTTTCTGTGTTTGTGGTAGAGGTGAAATACAGCAGCGTTTTATTGCAGGTCATTCGGGCATTGAATACATTTCAGCTTTGACATATCTCAACAGTTATGTCTTAAGAACTCATTTAGTTGTAAGTAATTTAATAATCTAAGGCAAAAGTTATTAATGGCCATTTCTATATAAGCACGCTCTGCCAGTTAAAATACAAATTGCAACAGTACCAACATGATACTGTTCACTATTTTCTTTTTCCTTCAAATCTTATGTGACAAAAATAATCTGATTTTGTTCATTGCCAAGTTTGTATGGGAAGAGATATAAAACTCCAAGAAAGAAAAATATGATGAAGTGCTTAAAATGACATTTTATGTATGTTCTGTTCCTTAATGATATGTAATAAATTTTGGGGGTTATATTTTTTAAAAACTACAAAGTTGTTGACAGTTGTCAGGTTGAGGGATCTCAGACAAAGTGTTTTCATGTGTCTCTTATCGTTCAGCAGTAGTTCACACATTGCAAAAACTACAGTATATTTCAATTCCCAAGTTAAAGGCTCCTTGATTGTTCTCCAAAACTAGTTCACTGCCAAGAATGTTTTTCATGAACTTTCGAATAAGGAGGTCGACATCTTTCATTCAAGCTGAGACCAAGCAGTCATAATTCCTCACTCTATGCTTTTACTGGAAAGGCTGGAGTTGAGTCATACAATACATCAAGCTGCTTTGGAGAAAGCAAGTAGGAACAGGAAGTTGCATAATTTCTAATCAGACCATTGAGTCCTCTAACACAACATTGTTAGAAGCTTGCCCTACCTGGTTCTTACCATGAGTGTGTAACTCCCATTATCCCAAGCAATTGGGATAATTAATGGAGCCGTGGTGGCACAGTGGTTAGAATGCAGTATTGCAGATTAATTCTGCTGATTGCTAGGAGTTTGATGCCGACCAGCTCAAGGTTGGCACAGTCTTCTATCCTTCCAAATTCAGTAAAATGAGGACCCAGATTGTTGGGGGCAATATGCTAATGATCAAACTGCTTAGAGAATGCAGTAATAGCAGTAGCAGTATCACTTAGACTTATATACCGCTTTACAGTGCTTTAAAGGCCTCTCTAAGCGGTTTACAGAGCCAGCATATTGCCCCCAACCATCTGGGTTCTCATTTTACCGATCTCGGAAGGATGGAAGGCTGAGTCAACCTTGATTTTGGTGAGATTTGAACTGTCAAATTGCAGACAGACAGCAGTCAGCAGAAAGAGTCTGCAGTACTGCACTCTAACCACTATACCACCATGGCTCAATGCACTATAAAGCAGTATATAAGTCTAAGTACTATTGCTAAGATGGCCATTGATAAGTGCCAAGAGCATAATGGAAATTGCAGTCATCCTACATATCCAGTTGGTATTAGCATGACAAGGATAAGTTTATATTGATTAGTAGATCTACAGAGTTGAAGCAAAATGTTTCTCAGCATTAACTAGAGATGCCAAGCATGGAAGCACCATTGCCTCTTTTTTAAATGAAGAAGCAGCAACTCTTGAATTTCTGCCCATTGCTCCTTAGTTGCAGCTGTTTACGGATATCTGTCCTGAAAAAAGATGGTAATTTTGAATGTGCACTCTTTCTTATTTACAGGGGTTCTTCCCTGATTCTCATCATGCCTTTAATTTCTGATCTTCAAACAATTTCCAAAGTGAAAAGTGAAATATTCTATCAGGTGCACAAAACATGACATCCTCAGAACATCTGTCATTAATAACTGAGCATTAGATATTATGAGTTGGCAACTAAGTTGCTCAATAAAGTATTTTATTTTCCATCTCCCTTTTTCTTTCTAAGAGTTGGAAAGCTTAAAAACAAATATATCATATTATATAACATGTTGTAATTACATAATTACTCAAATACTTCATCAATCTTCTGCCACCTAGTGTTTCCAAATTTGTTGGAGCAATTCAGAGAATGTCAAGTTAGTATGGAATTTGGCTGTGCTGGCTGGGGATTTTTGGAACTAAAATCTGAAAGTCCCCATTATGGAAGAAGATCTACTATATCAGGGGGTCAATCTCAATTTCATTCATCAGGGTTGTGTTTGACCTCAGTGGGCCAGATGGATGTGGCCAGCTTAACATCACTCATGTCAGGGAGCACCTTTGGTGGCCTGGGCGGGGCTGGGGGGATCCTCCTGCAGCCCTGTGCCACTGAAAATGGAGCCATTTGTGGCCCTCCTGAGCTCCATTTTCACTGGCAGAAGCTGGTCCTTTGCTGTTTTCAGGGTGGCCTCATGGGCCAGATCTAAGCACCCTGAGGGCCGGATCTGACCGTCGGGCCTTGAGTTTGACACCCCTGTACTATATAGAATAAAAATCAACATTTTACCATCATCCCTATATTATCTTTTCCCCAAAAGATTGATTTAATTGAGCAATACCATAGATTACTTGATGTCTTTTAAACATGTTGTGCTAGAATTATCATCTATGGCTATTATGCTAGGAAATTCTGGGCATTCAAATTCAAATATTTGGCACCCAAATATTTGGTGGGAGACTAATGTCGGAAATGAATTCTACATATTTTGTTACATCGCTTCCTCCTTTGCCCTTGTATTTAGTTCATAACAATAGGTAATGCTCATAAGTAAAGGCAGGGGAAAAAAATGAGGAAACTTGTGGCCAATTAAATTGTCATACATGGTAAATTACATTTTCTGCCTGCAGACAAGAGGCAAAAAAGAGTTATTCATTCATCTGATCTACAGCAGGGGTGTCAAACTCAAGGCCCATGGGCCATGGGGTGCTTAGTTCTGGCTTGTGGGGCCACCCTGGAAACAGCAAAGGACTGGCCTGCAGTGCTTCTGCCAGCAAAAATGGAGTTTGGGAGTTCCATTTTCACTGGCAGGGACTGCAGGAAGCCATCGCAGTTGAAAATGGAGCCCAAAAACAGAGCTCTCCCTGGTCTCACCTTTCTCCACTGGAGAGAATGGATCCCCCAGCTCTGCCCGGGCCACCACAGGTGCCCCCGATATGAGTGATGTCGAGCTGGCCACGCCTACCCTGGCCATGCCCACCTGGCCCCCCAAGGTGAAACACAACCCTGATGTGGCCCTCAATGAAATTGATTCTGACACCCCTGAACTGGAGTATAGCCCACTTTTCATTCAGGAGGTTAAAGCAGCGTAGAAAGCATTCGCTTCCATTTTTCCCTACAAAAACAAATCTGCGAGGATTTATAGACTTAGAAAGAAAAGGATTGACCCCAATATGCGCAATTAATTCTTTGGATGAGGCTGGACTAGAATTCGAGTCTCCTGTTACTAGCCTAACATCTTCACTACTATGCCAGCGTCTCTAGTTTCTGAGACCTAGTCAAGTGTTGACAAATGATGGAATGTATAAATGTTCCTCAATCTCAATCAAACTGTACTTCATGTCAGTATCAAAGTCTGAGTGGTAATAGTCTGATATCCCTGCTATAATGCAGGTGGTTGAATACCTGCCTGCTTCTGCTTGATACTAATTTTTAATTGGAATTTGGCAGACAACTGCCATGGGCACCTTTGAAATACAGTCCTTTATATTCAAATGCACCCTGCCTTGCAAAGCATGTGGCCTAACGTGGCAAATATATCATGGAACCACACTGAACTGTTAAGGCAAACTTCAGAGAGGAACAAATTGATTCCTAGTGTCATCCTTTAAATCATCTATACTATTGAAGGGAGGAGGACAGAATTCTTCACTTTCATCTTCTTATACATAATCTCCAGGAAAATATACACGATATTATCTGGGGTTACCACTCTTCCCTTAAGAATGATTTCATTCCAATGCATATCCCGTAACATTTTGATCTCCAGGCTTCATGAATCAGGTTACATGGGAATTCATTGCATTTGATTTACCAAATCACTTTGAAAAGTCTTTCTTTTCCCCCTAACTTGCTTGTCTCCAGAGTTCCTTTCAAAAAAGAGATGATTTATAAACTTGGGAGACAGGCAGTTTTTAGATGCAAATTCAGCAGACAGGAGCCCTGTAAAAAATGTTACTTTGGTTTAAATAATCAATGAGATTTCCAAAACTTTCAGGCTTTGTTCTTCAGCACAAGCCTTATGACAGAGGAATGCGCACACTATTCCCAGTCTCAGTGCATCCCTTTCAAAATAGCTTCCAGTTAATTCCTAAACTGCTCTTTTGAACCTAGAAAAACTAAAGGGGGTAGTGGCAGGCTTTGTTCTTTTAGAAAAATATCTGTTTCTCCTAACATGTAGAAGCTATTTGTATGATGATGCTCTTTGTATCTCAGTGCTGGAATCCCCAACTCCTGGGCCATGGACAGGTACCAGTTCATGGCCCATTGGGAATTGGGCTGCGTAAACGGCAAGAGAATGTGCAAAGCTTCATTTGCACATGTGTGGGAGCCCTGATGGCACAGTGGTTAGAATGCAGTACTGCAAGCTATTTCTGCTGACTGCTGGCTGACTGCAATTTGGCAATTCATATCTCACCAGGCTGAAGGTTGATTTAGCCTTCTGTCCTTCCGAGCAGAGGTGGTATTCAACCAGTTCGCACCGGTTCACATGAACCGGTAGTGGTGATTTGGCATGGGTTGCCGAACCAGTGGCGACCCCTGGCTGGCCATGCCCCTGACCCATTCACCTGATCTCCCGATCACTCACTTACCTCAGTTTCTCTCCTAGCTTTCCCTACCACGTGGTGGCTGTGGCGCAGCTCAGATGAATGTCCCATTCACATGTGCAGCAGCCCTGGGACATCTGCCTGCCTGCCCTCCCTCCTGGAGCACATTTTCTTTCTTCTCCCAGTGGACGCACCTCTTCCAGCCTGGCTGGGCCTGACCAGCTAGCAGGTAGGTGGGTGGATGTCCTGTGGCTTCTCAACCCCCTTGTCACGAGATGTCTGCAGCTGCTATGTACTTTTTTCAGTGTGGTTGCAGTGCAGCAGCCATATTGAAAAAAGCATAACCTGTTCTATGTGCCAGGCCCAGCAAGTATGAACAGCTGGCACATAGAACAGGGTAGCACCAGATAGTTGGAGAAGTGGAGCGAAGCCAGAGATCAATAGCCAAAGTCTTGGCTGTCACCTGGGAGGGAACCACCGAGGGACCCATCACTTGCTCCTGTCACCCCCGCTGCTGTTACTTTTGCTCTCGCAGATGGTCGCACCAGCACACACAGCAGCAACAGGCAGCACCGCAACAATGAGGTACAGTAAGATTTGGCGGTGCAAATTTATCTCCAAGGGGCTTCTGGCAAAAAAACAAAACAAAAACCACCCCAAAACAAAACCCATTCAGCAGACAGGCTCGGCAGGCAGTCGTGATCTTTAGTGGGGCTTTTTTTTGTCAGCCCAAGGGCAGAGGAGGGAAAGGTACGTAGGAAATCGCCCTATCTCTGCAACATCAGTCATATGACTGAATGGCCGTGGCCAACTCGACATTACCTGCAGCAAGGTGCTGTGCCATCTTGCCAAGTTGTTCACGCCCACCCAATCACATGACCACCAAGCCACACCCATAAAACAAGCCACACCCACAGAACTGGTAGTAAAATAAATTGAATCCCACCACTGCTTCCAAGGTTGGTAAAATGAGGACCCAGAATTTTGGGGGCAATATGCTGACTCTGTAAACCACTTAGAGAGGGTTATAAAGCACTGTGAAGCAGTATATAAGTCTAAGTGTTATGGCTATTAGATTGAAAAATCATCCCCTCCCTCCTGCCACTGTTGCTGCTAGCTGCCTCCACTGCTCCCAGTCAGTGAAGCTGGAAAGACTGGAAACGGCTGTCCCAGCTCATGACCCCAAGTGGTTGCCTCCTCATAGTCTTGCTGATCCATCCACATTTATTTTTGTAATAATTCCATTCAATGTTTACACTGAATGGCCATGAATTTTTCCACGTGTGACCATGCAGTGCTGCTCTTGCATGTCTCCACAATGGGATAGAAGTTTTTCAACTTAAAGGGATGAAAGGATTACAGGAAGTGTTCCTGGAATTGCAGGTTTAGGTAGCTTCGCTCTAGCAAGAAATCCCATTTTTTAAAGTGTCTCCTTCCTGAAATATCCCCTTCTTCTAGCCACAAGCTAGAAGCATCCATCCAACAAGCATCCATGTTTCTCACTTGAAGGAAGAGTGGCTGTGCTGCTACCCCACAAGCAATAGACTGCTTTATCCTTTCCTTCGCTATAATGAACTAGCTTAAGAGTGAGGAGATGAAAACTAGAAGCATCCTGGTTTTGATGCTGCCCTGTTGCCCCATTTGGCTCAGAATTATTAAAAATATTAGGAGGGCTGAATGATAAGTAATGCCAACAGTGCTATAAGTCAGCAATGGATGGTAGTACTAACATATTTTAGAAACTCTGGCGTGGTTTCTTTTAGCAACTGTTTTAGTAACTTACTATGAGTATAGGTCATATTGCTATGGTTTGGGGAGCACTTTAAACAATGCCCCATGATTGATTGCTGTATGAAGGCTTCCAATCAAAATTCACTGCCAAATGCAGGGTATTTATGGTGTTGATGATGAGTACTATGTATCACTGGGCCAAAAAAAAAAATGCAATGATGGTGACCAGATAAGAGCTGATTTGTGCAATCAAAAATGAAGCAGATGACCTGTGACAACAACCAACAAGTTCACATTAGAAAAAGTGATGACTTTAGAAACAATGGTTAAGGAGAATTTGGAAGGAAACTTTGCTAAAATGCGACAGAGCTAAGCCTCACAACTCACAAATCACCCAAGAGGTAATTGCAGAGCTGGAACTCACCTTCTTAGGTCTACCAACTAGACACCATCACCCTCCCCCCCCAAAAAAAATCTGAAAATATCTTTGTAGGCATCTATTTGACTCAAATAAAGAGGTTGAAATGACTGCCTGGACCTAGTCATGGACCTGTGATATCTTTAAGAATCATGTCGATTGTTGGCTGAAGTGGGTAGCAAATAGTGATTTCAAGGATTTACTAAAATATTCCTATTCCAGAGATAGAGGTATTACTTTTAGTTCAACTCTGCAATAACTTATTTCAAGATATTCCAAATGGCAAGTGGAATAGAGTACAAGTTTATTATGGGTGCTATTTATTTATTATTAAAATTTATATACCTCCCTTCTCCCGAAGGACTCAGGGCGGTGCACAGCCTACTAAAACCACATATATATAAAAGTTAAAATAGAATTAGATCAGGGCTGTAACCGAATCTAAAATCCCAACCTTAAAATTTATTACTTAAACCCCATTAAAATCAATTTAGGATCAGCCCAGGCCGGCCTGCTCAAAGAGCCAGGTCTTCAAATCACGCCTGAACACCCTCAGGTCGGTGGTCGTTCTCAACTCAGGGGGGAGCCCATTCCAGAGAGCGGGTGCCGCCACAGAGAAGGCCCTGTTCCTCAGGGTCGCCAGGCGGCACATAGAGGCCATCGGGACCCGAAGGAGGCCCTCCCTGTGGGACCGCACATGTCGGTGGGAGACTACTGGCAGAACACGGTCTTGCAGATAACCTGGTCCGATGCCTTGGAGAGCTTTAAAGGTCAAAACCAGAACCTTAAAGCGCACCCGGAAAGCCACCAGCAACCAATGCAGCTCATGCAGGAGAGGCGACACATGAGAGCTTTTAGACGCATTTTGTACAAGTTGCAACCTCCAAGGGGAGCCCCTGTAGAGGGCATTACAGTAATCCAGGTGGGAGGTGACCAGGGCATGAATGACCATGCGTAAGGCATCCCGATCAAGAAAGGGCCGCAACTGGCGCATCAGGCGAACCTGATGAAAAGCCCCCCTGGAGACGGCCGTAATATGATCTTCTAATGACAGCCTAATGAAATCCAGGAGGACGCCTAGATTGCGAGCCCTCTCTGTGGGGGCTAAGATCTCACCCCCAATAGTCAGCGATGGAGTCAGCTGACTATATCGGGACACCGAAAACCAAAGCCACTCAGTCTTGGAAGGGTTGAGTCGAAGCCTGTTCTCACCCATCCAATTCCGCATGGCCTCCAGGCACTGGGACATAACCTCCACAGCATCGTTGGGGTGGTTTGGAGTAGAGATGTAAAGCTGAGTGTCATCCGCATAAAGATGACACTTTACTCCAAAACCATGGATGATCTCCCCCAGCGGCTTCACATAAATGTTGAACAAGAGAGGGGAAAGGACCAACCCCTGAGGCACCCCACAAATGAGGGGCCTACGGGTGGACCTCTCCCCCCTCGTCAACACAAATTGCAAGCGGTCAGAGAGGAAGGACGAGAACCACCGCAAGATGGTACCTCCAATTCCCAATCTCTCCAGCTGCTGCAACAAGATACTATGGTCGATAGTATCAAAAGCCACCAAGAGATTTAATAGGATCAGGACAGAGGAATAACCTCTGTCACGGGCCCTCCAGAGATCATCAACCAACATGACCAATGCTGTTTCAGTACTGAATTTCAGTTTCAGTACAGCCTGAAGCCCGATTGGAAGGGATCTAAATACGTCGTTTCCTCCAGATACTGAGGGAGCTGAAACGCCACCACACTCTCCACAACCTTCGCCACAAAGGGGAGGTTGGAGACTGGACGATAGTTATTCAAAAGTGCTGGGTCAGGGCAGGCTTCTTGAGGAGAGGCCGCACCACCGCCCCCGTTTTCAGGGCGGTAGGGAGCGACCCCTCCCTCAATGAAGCGTTGACAATCCCCTGGAGTCAGCCTCGTGTCACCTCACTGGAGGTAGAAACCAACCAGGAGGGACATGGGTCCAACAAACAGCCGCCCCAGCAACCTGTCCATGCCCTTGGTGGTTACAGGATCAAACTCCTCCCAGATAACCATCTCAAGACTTGCCCAGGCCATCTCCCCCGGGACCACCCAGCTGGAGTTCAGCTCGCCCTGAATCTGAGTGATTTTATTTATTATTTATTTATTCGTACTTCTATACCGCTCCCTCTCCCAAAAAGGGACTCGAGGCGGTGTACATTCAACAAACAAGATAATACAGAAAACAGAAGCGAAAACAGGTAAATAATCAAGATGGCCAAGAATCACCCCTATAAAATTCCAAAATATAAACCCCAATGATTTTATTTGGCTAGACCGGCTTGTTTGAACAGCAAGGTCTTAACTGCGCGCCGGAAGGTTAGGATGTCTGACATGGCTCGTATATCCGGGGGGAGACAATTCCAGAGGGATGGGGCTCCCACAGAGAAAGCACGTAGTCTCGGGGCCGCTAGACGACAGCGATCCAGTGGTGGTACCCCGAGCAAGGCAACTCTGTGGGAGCGTACTGGGCGGCGGGAGGTTGTTGGTGGCAGCAGGCGATCCCGTAAGTATCCAGGTCCTGAGCCATGGAGCACTTTGAAAACTGTAAGTACCACCTTGAAACGAATCCGGAAGGCCACAGGAAGCCAGTGCAGCCAGCGGAGAAGAGGTGTTATGTGGGCGTCCCGAGGGGCGCCCATGATCATCCGTGCGGCTGCATTCTGAACTAACTGTAACCTTCGGAGACTTTTCAAGGGGAGCCCCATGTAGAGAGCATTACAGTAGTCCAAGCGGGAGATGACGAGGGCAGAGGTGACTGTGCGAAGTGCATCCAGATCCAGAAAGGGTCGCAATTGGTAGATAAGACGAATTTGATAAAAAGCACTCCTGGTGGCGGCCGCAATATGATCATCCAAAGATAGCCGCATGTCCAGGAGTACACCCAAGTTGCGTGCCCTTTCCACAGGGGATAATGTCTCTCCTCCCACGGTCAGCGATGGAATAAGCTGACTGAATCTGGGGGCAGGAAACCACAGCCACTCGGTTTTGGTCGGGTTGAGACGAAGTCTGTTATGACCCATCCAACTCCGTACGGCCTCCAGGCACCGGGTCAGCACTACGACGGCTTCGTTGGGGTGGTCAGGGGTGGAGATGTACAGCTGAGTATCATCAGCGTACTGGTGGAATTCCACCCCAAAGCCACGGATGATCTCACCTAGCGGCTTCATATAAATGTTGAACAGCAGGGGAGAGAGCACCGACCCCTGAGGTACCCCACAAAGTAGGGGCCTTGGGGTCGATCTCTGTCCCCCCGTCAACACAAATTGCGAACGGTCGGAGAGGAAGGAGGAGAACCATCGAAGAATGGTGCCTCCAATCCCTAGCCCCTCCAACCGATGCAATAGGATACTGTGGTCGACAGTATCAAAAGCCGCTGATAGATCCAGAAGGACCAGAACAGAGGAATAGCCTCTGTCCCGTGCCCTCCAGAGATCATCCATCAACGCGACCAACGCCGTCTCAGTGCTGTGCCCGGGCCTGAAGCCCGATTGGAGGGGCTCGAGATAATCCGCTTCATCCAGGTACTGCGGGAACTGACGTGCCACCACAGTCTCTATGACCTTCGCTACAAAGCGAAGGTTGGAGACAGGACGATAATTAGATAGCAATGTTGGGTCCAAGGACGGTTTCTTGAGGAGGGGTCGAACCACCGCTTCTTTCAAAGCGGCGGATAGAAACCCCTCTCTCAAGGAAGTGTTAATAATGCCTTGGAGCCAGCCTCGTGTTACCTCCCGAGTGGCTAAGACCAGCCAGGAGGGACACGGGTCTAATAAACAAGTGGTAGCGTTCAGTCCCCCCAGTATTCTGTCAACGTGTTCTTTGGTAACAGAGTCGAAATCAGCCCAGATGACCTCACCGATATCTGACCTCGCCCTCTCGCCCGGAGATGACCAGTCGGAGTCCAGTTCTTTCCGAATCTGAGCGATTTTGTCCTGGAGAAATATAGAAAATTCCTCAGCTCGACCCTGCAAAGGGTTCCTCCCGCGACTCCACATTCAAGAGGGAGCGGGTCACCTTAAACAGGGCGGCTGGGCGGTTTTCTGCAGACGCAATAAGGGTGGAGAGGTAAGTTCTCCTCGCCATCCTTATCGCCACTAAATACGTCTTAATATAAGAACGTAGTAGTGTTCGGTCAGACTCAGAACGGCTGGCCCTCCAACTACTCTCTAGGGGTCTTTTCCGGCGTTTCATCTCCCTAAGCTCCTCAGACAACCAGGGAGCTACTTGGGAGCGGCGCCGGGTCAGAGGCCGCAAGGGCACAACCCAGGTCAAGTGCTCCAGCAGCCGCCATATTCCAGGCGGCAACTAGGTTTTCAACCGAGTTGTGTGTGTGAGTTTCGGGAAATGGCCCAAGCTCCATCAGGAACCGTTCTGGGTCCATCAGGCGCCTGGGGCGGTACCATTTTAATGGTCCCGCCTCCCTGCGGTTAAGAGGTGTGGAACGGAAGTCAAGCTTTAGGAGTGAGTGATCTGACCATGACAGGGGTTCTATAACTATATTCCCTATACCCAGATCACTTTGCCACTGATCAGAGACAAAAACTAAATCCAGGGTATGACCTCCAATGTGAGTAGGGTCCCGGATTAACTGGGTCAGGCCCATGGCTGTCATGGAAGCCATGAACTCCTGAGCAACTCCCGAGGTACCGCTGGCGGAGGGAAGGTTGAAATCCCCCATGACCATAAGCCTAGGGGTCTCAACCGTCATGCCAGCAATAACCTCAAGAAGCTCAAGCAAGGCAGATGATGCATAGCAGGGAGCCAGGTAAGCAATCAATAAGCCCATCTGAACCTTGGGACCAAACTTCACGAAAAGAGATTCACATCCGGATGTCTGAGAAACAGTGGACTCCCTCGGACATAGATCTTCCTTGATAAGATAGATCTTCCTTGACATAGATCTTCCTATTTAGATCCGTTCCAATCGGGCTTCAGGCCCGGGCACAGTACCGAAACAGCATTGGTCGCGTTGGTAGATGATCTCTGGAGGGCCTGTGACAGAGGTTATTCCTCTGTCCTGGTCCTCTTAGATCTGTCAGCGGCTTTTGATACTATCGACCATAGTATCCTATTGCGGCGGTTGGAGGGGTTGGGAATTGGGGGCACCGTCTTGCGGTGGTTCTCGTCCTTCCTCTCGGACCGCTCGCAATTGGTGTTGACGGGGGGGGAGAGGTCCACCCCTAGGCCCCTCATGTGTGGGGTGCCTCAGGGGTCGGTCCTCTCCCCTCTTCTGTTCAACATCTATGTGAAGCCGCTGGGAGAGATCATCCGTGGTTTTGGGGTGAAATGCCATCTTTATGCTGATGACACTCAGCTTTACATCTCCACCCCAAGCCACCACAACGATGCTGTGGAGGTTATGGCCCGTTGCCTGGAGGCTGTGCGGAACTGGATGGGCGAGAACAGGCTTCGACTCAACCCTTCCAAGACCGAGTGGCTGTGGTTTCCGGCGGCCCGATATAGTCAGCTGACTCCGTCGCTGGCTATTGGGGATGAGATCTTGACCTCCACAGAAGGGGCCCGCAATCTTGGTGTCCTCCTGGATGTACGGCTGTCTTTGGAAGATCATATTACGGCCGTCTCCAGGGGGGCTTTTTATCAGGTTCGCCTGATACGCCAGATGCGGCCCTTTCTTGATCGGGACGCCTTACGCACAGTCACTCATGCCCTCGTCACCTCCCGTCTAGACTACTGTAATGCCCTCTACATGGGGCTCCCTGCGGGGAGCACCCGGAGGCTTCAACTGGTACAAAATGCAGCCGCGCGGGTGGTTACGGGGGCGTCGAGATACTCCCACGTGACGCCCCTCCTGCGCGAGCTGCATTGGTTGCCAGTGGCCTTCCGGGTTCGCTTTAAAGTACTGGTTTTGTTCTTTAAAGCGCTCCATGGCATCGGACCAGGATACTTACAAGACCGCATTCTGCCAGTAGTCTCCCACCGACCGGTGCGCTCCCACAGAGAGGGTCTCCTCCGGGTCCCGATGCCTTCTATGTGTCGTCTGGTGACCCCAAGGAATAGGGCCTTCTCTGTGGGGGCACCCGCCCTTTGGAATGGGATGCCCCCTGGATTACGAACGACCAGTGACCTGAGGGCCTTCAGACGTGACCTGAAGACCTGGCTCTTCGAGCAGGCCGGCCTGAACTGACTAATGGGATTTTAAATGGGGTTTTTAGATTACTTGGGACGGGGTATGATGTTTTATTGATTTTAATTGGGGTTTTTAGATTTGGGACAGTCTAGTGTTTAATTCTTTTTTAAATAATTTATACTTTGTTCACTTGTATTTTAGTTGGCTGTTCACCGCCCTGAGTCCTTCAGGAGAAGGGCGGTATATAAAACTCAGAAATAAATAAAATAAAATAAATAAATAAATAGATAACTAACGCAACACCTCCACCCCTTCCCTGGGTCCTCGGCTGATGAAAAACTCGAAACCCGGCCGGGCACATATCAACCAGAGGGACACCCCCCTCTGGGCCCAGCCAAGTTTCGGTGATACCCACCAGGGTATCATGCAGAAATTGGGAAAACTCCTCTGCCCTGCCCTGCAAGAGGTCTTCCCGTGCTCTCGGCTCAAGCAAGGAGCGGGTCACTCTAAACAGGGCAGCAGGCCAATTTTCTGCTGATGCAATAAGAGCGGAGAAGTGTGAACGCTTTGCTCCCTCTATTGCCACTAGGTAGATCCTAATATAGGACCTCACCTATGTCCGGTCAGATTCGGTGCGACTGGCCCTCCAGATGCCCTCCAGACGTCTTTTCCGGCACTTCATCTCCCTCAGCTCCTCCATAAACCATGGAGCTGGATGGAATCTGTGTCGAGTCAGAGGTCGCAAAGGCACAACTCGGTCCAGAGCCTCAGCGGCCAACCTATCCCAGGTGGCCACTAAGTCTTCAGCCGAGCTGTGAGCCAGAGTCTCGGGAAATGGCCCAAGCTCCGTCTGGAACCGTTCAGGATCCATCAGGCGCCTGGGGCAGAACCATCTCCTCGGTTCCGCCTCCCTGCGGTGGCAGGTGGCAGCACAGAAGTCAAGCCTAAGAAGAGAATGATCGGACCATGACAAGGGATTTATAACTATATCCCCAAAGCTATGATCATTCAACCACTGAGCAGAGACAAAAATCAGGTCCAGCGTGTGTCCCCCAATGTGAGTGGGGTCAGAAACTAATTGGGTCAGGTCCATGGCCATCATGGAAGCCATGAACTCCCGAGCCACCCCCGAGGTCTCACCGAGCAAAGGCAGGTTGAAATCCCCCATGACTAAAAGCCTGGGGGTCTCAACCGCCAGCCCAGCTATCACCTCAAGGAGCTTGGGCAGGCCTGATGATACATGGCAGGGAGCCATGTACATTATCAAAAGGCCCATCTGAACCCCCTGCCCCCACTTCACAAAGATGGACTCACAGTCGGCCGTCTGAGGAACAATGGCCTCCCTAGGGCAAATAACTTCTTTAATAATGGCTGCCACCCCCCCACCCCTACCCTGGGACCTTGGCCAATGATAAGCAAGGAAACCTGGTGGGCACATCTGACCCAGAGGAATACCACCCTCTGGGCCCAGCCAGGTTTCGGTAATATCTGCCAGGTCTGCACCCTCCTCCTGAATAAGATCGTAGATCAGGGGGGCCTTGTTAACGGCAGACCTGGCATTGCACAACACCAGCCGGGTACCCAGGGACTGAAACTCTGTGCAACCAGGGCTGCAAAATGGGTCAAGAGGGTCGGAACGCGCTACCGATCGGAGACATTGGGCATGCAGTCCCTTACTCTGATATGGCCCTCTATCCCCGCCGTATCTGCCTCTCCCACATATAGTGTCAATAGACCTCACTCCTGGTTGCCTACCTTCCGGCCCCCTCCCCACCCCCCAACCCTCTGGGCCCTCCCCGGCGTGTGTGCCAGCCTGGCCGATTCCAAACCTCCCTGGGCTGTCCCCCAAGCCTGGTTTAGGTTCTATACCCAAACCCAATACAAATTTTGATAAAAAGTTTAACAAACGGGGATCCTCCCCCAGGTGTTTTCTGCGGTCGTACCATCATTGAGGAAAGTCCTGGAGAGTCTAGAGGGCCATTTCCGAGAAAGGGGGACATTTCTCTGCTATCTCTGCATCTGTAACATATAGTACTTTGTATGGTGGTATCTATGCTTGAATATAGAATGTTAGTTCCACATTTGTGTACTCTGCCTAATCAGCACTGAAGTCCTCCCTCCTGGTTGTTCTGCCTGTGAGAAATGCAAGATGGAGACGGTTTTCCCGCTCTCCTCTAAGACTTGGCAGTATCAACATTATCACAGATATGTGCCAGGGGCAAGGAACTTCATAGCATGATTAATTTTGTTTAGTGGTGTAGAAAATTTGAATCACTCCTTGAAAACTCATATGTAGAATGCAGAAATGCCCATTTAGTTGAATTCACATCTGCTGCCATTTTGTAAACTGAGATCATTTGGAGGAGCGCGACCCATTTGGAGTAAGTAATGTAATATCACTGGAAACACATGACTTTCAAACTTACAGCCACTCAATAACTTCAGGGGTAAAGATGGTTGCAATAGGAAGAAAATAGATACGGTGGTTTTTTTTAATCTACCTAGATAGACTATATAGAAAGATAGTATGATATAGATAGATAGAATAGATAGATATAGATAGGGGTGGGATCCAACAGGGTTAACTACCAGTTCGGTCATTTACGAGGTTCGGTAATTTACAATGTGCTTCCCTGCACGCTGCCGTCAGCGCGTCTGTAAATTGTCAGCAGCATGCTGCTGCGTGCAGAGAAGCAGCCTTTCAAAAAGCCTTCTTTTCCTGCTTTTTTAACTGCAGCTGTGCCTCACACGGCAGCTGAAGTTGAAAAAAATCAGGAAATAAAGGTCAGGTAACAGCCCGGGAGGGTGGGTGGGCCATAACAGCAGCAGACATAGAACCGGTTCTATGTCTGCTGCTCTTCAGAGCTACCGGTTCTACAGA
The DNA here is from genome assembly GCA_023653725.1 of Bungarus multicinctus. Taxonomy (NCBI): domain Eukaryota; kingdom Metazoa; phylum Chordata; class Lepidosauria; order Squamata; family Elapidae; genus Bungarus; species Bungarus multicinctus. The sequence goes on along the minus strand of CM042838.1, from coordinate 41,902,320 downwards.
GGTTGACAGAACCGGTAGAAACCCACCCGTGGACATAGAGATATAGATAATATAGATAAGAACTCTCTTTTTACAACCTTTTAATTCCTTAATTCGTGGTAGCGACAGTGTGATTGGATGGAGCTGAGTGTTTACTGGCCAGATGCCCTTCCTGATGCCTATATGGAGTTCGCAGCAGATTTTTTTTTATGCCCTAGGAGACATCTGCTGTTACCTAGGATTGAACTCTCAACCTTCCGAGTGGGAGGCAAGCGTCTTCACCACTAGGCCACTATGTTGCTCATATAGATGATGTAGATACAGGTATAAATATAATACGTTAAGAATAAACCAAATACTGATACCTAACATGGTTGTTGTATAATTGTGAATTGATGGTTCTTTATTATAATAAAACCCAGCTCTATGGAAATGACAATTCAACAAAGGCAAATATCAAGTAATGTAGATTTCCCTCTCCCTGAATTTCTTTTCTTTTTTTTTTTGCCTTTTACAAAAGAGAATTGATTTCTGAGCATTTTGGCCAAATAACAATTCATTCCATAGAATAACAGAATTGGAAGGGCCCTTGGAGGTCATCTAGTCCAACCTGCTACTCGAGCAGAAGAGCCTATTCCAAATATTAGCTCTACCTAGGATCAAACTCACAGCCTCCTGATAATGAGGTGAGAGAATTCCCAATAAGCCATTTGTAAGTAGAAGCATCATTAATGTGACCCAGATTGCATCACCCTGACGTTGCAACACTCCTAATTCATCCCTGAGTGGTCATACTGACTTTGTGTTACGTCCATGTGGGTGAAGGGAGAAATGAAGAGATGTGCATGCCAATGTGAACATGCAAATAACATGACTTAATATACTTATATCACATGTTGGGGTAAAAGTATACTAGGGAAACATTTGCATGATATCATGTTTGCTCCCATTTGGGTATCATCACAAAATGGTGCAGACAACACTGAAATCAAACCATAGTTGTCTGATCCCCTATTGTTTTGAAAGCAGATGAAGAGAAGATACCAAAAAGAATATTTTAACAAACATCAGTTCCACTGGCCTTGACTCTACCACTTATCAACCTCCCCACTCTCACCCCCACCCCCTAGACATGGATACTGTTGAGAAGCAAGGAGCACAGCTGACATTTAAGAGCTATGGTGGCACTGTGGTTAGAATGCAGTGCTGCAGGCTACTTCTGCTGACAGCCACCTGCCAACAGTTCAGCAGTTCAAATCCCACCAGGCTCAAGGTTGACTCAGCCTTCCATTCTTCCAAGGTCAGTAAAATGAGGACCCAGATTGTTAGGGGCAATAGGCTGACTCTGTAAACCGCTTAGAGAGGGCTGTAAAAGCACCATGAAGTGGTATATAAGTCTAAGTGCTATTGTTATTGCTGTTAAGAAGCAAGAAGTGGCTTCATCCCAAAAACAGAGGCAGGTTTTTTTGGGAAAAAGAGATAGAATTAGGATTAAAAATTGTGTATATATAAAATGAAAATTAAATACAACATTATTCCCCATTTAATTAATGATTTTCTCTTTTTATTTTTATTGCAATTTGATGGCAATAAACTGACTTGCATATAAGCAGCTCATACATAAGGGTGTACATTTAACTATATATTTATGATATACAGCTCACCATCGAAGTAAAATTCTATTAATGTGTAGTTCCTGTCGTGCTTGAAGTAAAATGTGTTAAGTTTGTCCTTGCTGGGGATATCTGTAACCAATAGTTTAGTACTGTTTCCAAACCTGCCCACTTGGCCACTTATTTCAGCAGTGTCAAACTCACGGCATCACGTTGGTGTTACAGCGATGTTTTCCCCTTCGCTAAACTGTGCATGGGCATGGCCAGCATGTGATGCATCTGGCCTGTGGGTTGGGAATTTGACAGCCCTGACTTATTTCTAAATTCAGATCATTTATGAAGACGTTAATGACCACTGACCTCAACTAGATCTTGGGATGGCTAAGCTGAATCCATGAAAACTAAAGCATGGATAATATTACCTCTCCACCCTTATTGCGTCCGCGGAAAACCGCCCAGCCGCCCTGTTTAGGGTGACCCGCTCCCTTCTAGAGAGGGAAGCGCGGGAGGATCCCTTACAGGGACGGGCTGAGGAGTTTTCTAGTTTTCTGCAGGATAAAATCGCTCAGATTCGGGACGAGCTGGACTCCAACTGGGCATCTCCGGGCGGGGGGGGCGGGGGTGGATATCGGTGAGGCCAGTTGGGTTGAGTTCGACCCTGTTACTGTAGAAGACGTGGACAGGGTGTTGGGGGGACTGAATGCCACCACCTGTTTGTTGGACCCGTGCCCCTCCTGGCTGGTTTTGGCCACTCGGGAGGTGACACGAGGCTGGTTCCAGGGTATTATAAACACTTCCTTGAGAGAGGGGCTTCTACCTACCGCCTTGAAGGAGGCGGTGGTGCGGCCCCTCCTCAAGAAACCGTCCCTGGACCCAGCATTGTTATTAAATTACCGTCCCGTCTCCAACCTTCGCTTTGTTGCGAAGGTTGTAGAGAGTGTGGTGGCCCGTCAGTTTCCCCGATTCCTGGATGAAGCGAGTTATCTTGACCCCCTCCAATCGGGCTTCAGGCCCGGGCATAGCACGGAGACGGCGTTGGTCGCGTTGGTTGATGATCTCTGGAGGGCTCGGGACAGAGGTTGTTCCTCTGTCCTGGTCCTGTTAGATCTCTCGGCGGCTTTTGATACTGTCGACCACAGTATCTTATTGCAGCGGTTGGGGGGGTTGGGGGTTGGAGGCACCGTATTACGGTGGTTCTCCTCCTTCCTCTCCGACCGCTCACAATGTGTGTTGACGGGGGGGCAGAGATCGTCCCCAAGGCCCCTGCTTTGTGGGGTGCCTCAGGGGTCGGTGCTCTCACCCCTGCTGTTTAACATTTATGTAAAGCCGCTGGGTGAGATCATCCGTGGCTTTGGGGTGGAGTTCCATCAGTACGCTGATGATACTCAGCTGTACATCTCCACCCCGGGCCACCCCAACGAAGCCGTCGAAGTGATGACCCGGTGCCTGGAGGCCGTGCGGGGTTGGATGGGTCGTAACAGGCTTCGTCTCAACCCGGCCAAAACCGAGTGGCTGTGGTTTCCTGCACCCAGATACAGCCAGCTTATTCCTTCGCAGGCCGTGGGGGGAGAGGTTTTGACCCCCGTGGAAAGGGCGCGCAACTTGGGTGTCCTCCTGGATGTACGGCTGTCTTTGGAAGAACATATTGCAGCCGTCGCCAGGAGTGCTTTTCATCAGATTCGTCTGATTTACCAGTTGCGGCCCTTTCTGGATCTGGGCGCACTTCGCACAGTCACTTCCGCCCTCGTTATCTCCCGCTTGGATTATTGCAACGCTCTCTACATGGGGCTCCCCTTGAAGAGTCTCCGGAGGTTGCAGTTAGTTCAGAATGCAGCCGCGCGGGTGATCGTGGGCGCCCCTCGAGGCGCACACGTAACACCACTTCTCCGCAGGCTGCACTGGCTTCCTGTGGCCTACCGGATTCGATTCAAGGTGGTACTGATGGTATTTAAAGTGCTCCATGGCTCGGGACCTGGGTACTTACGGGACCGCCTGCTGCCATCAACAACCTCCCGCCGCCCAGTACGCTCCCACAGGGTGGCCCTATTTGGGGTGCCGCCGCCTGACTGTTGTCGGCTGGCGGCCCCGAGAGTTCGGTCTTTCTCTGTGGGAGCTCCCTCCCTATGGAATGATCTCCCCCCGGAGATACGGGCTATGACGGATATTCTGACCTTCCGGCGCGCAGTGAAAACCCTGCTTTTCGAACAGGCCGGCCTGGCCCAGTAACTATGTTTTTTGGTTTTAATTAATCTAAATTGGGGTTTTATTAGTTTTAATTTTTAACTTAAATTTTGAATAGACAGCCGGATCTAATTATTTAATTTATTTTTAATCGTATTTATTGTGTATTTATTGTATGCTTTTAGTAGGCTGTACACCGCCCCGAGTCCCTTTTTGGGAGAGGGAGCGGTATAAAAGTGTGATTAAATAAATAAATAAATAAATTATTGCATTACCTAGGATTCACTTAGAGCTTTGACATGTGAGAGACATTAGAAAGTATTTTCACATCATCTTCACTTAACAGATGAGATGTAAACTGAGCTTCTTGAGGTTATACCATCTGTCTTTGTATAGAGATTTCTTAGAAGCATGGGGCTGTTGCTGCACAGCTGTTTTGAGGTTCTTACATTCTTTTTGCTTCTCAGCACAAAAGGAAGTAGTTGTAATAAAAGAAATGAAGATGGCCTTTGTGTCTTGGAGATGCAGCTTTTATATACTGATCATATGCCTACTCTCATTCTCCACTCATGCCTCTGATTGATCTAGCCTATTAAAGTTGAGTTGGCACTGTAGGCTGGGTGAAAGAGAAATCCAAGGTCAGAAAGCCATGTAAACAGGGATGAAACAATTTACTTGTGACTCCCAATATTGTATTGCTATACTCCTAGTTCAACTGAACAATATATTTGTAATTCTGGTGGAGATGGAGACTTGTCATCAAAAGCCCATTAGACTATTTAGACAAGATGCCCATGTAATCTGCTACAACTCTCCCTGCTCCTGGTGCCTTGTGCCTCTTCTTCACCCAGAGCAATGCATCTGTCCTTCATTAGAACTGATAAATAGGCAGACTAATTTTGTTTTCCTTGGACTAATTAAGAAATAGATTGCTGGTTTTTTATAGCCTTGGGGAAAAAAAGGAAAACCCAACATTGAGAAAAAGGTTTCAACCATGGGATGAGGGCTATACTGCCACTGTTCCCTACTCCATTTTCTGCTAAAGAAGATGAAAATATAATGTAATATTTTAGGGTAAAATAATTGTATGGATTTCTTTTTTTTTACTGCTGCCTTTATTGAAACCCTGGGTAAGATAGTTGATTTACATATGGATTTTCAATTAGAGACACAGAGGGCTCATTGGATTCCATCCATCTCTCTCTTACCCCATTCACCCTCATGACGCACACACCCAGCCCAAAGAAGCACATACGGTACAAATATCCTTGGTTCTTTAGTGTTAAATTCTTGAAAAAAGAAATATTTTTGCGATCCAAAGAAGAGCCTACACTGATACATTTTTTAAAAAAGAGAGATGTCTATACAAAAAAGATAAAAAGGACTGGTATGCTTTTTTGCAATACACAAAAAAATAGCCACTTAAATCATTTACAATAGACTCATTTAATCTTCTTAACCCACTGCCCAGGGGAAAAGTAAGGTCTATAAAAGGATGCAGGGTCAGGACCATCCAGATTTCAGGGAAGTGCGCTGGGTAAGCACAGTGACTGAGGAGACATGCTTCCTGGATCCCATAGGATGTTTCTTTAATATTAACAAACTCCAAGGGATCTGGAGCATGCCAATGCTGACAGATCTTGAGGGACGGGCAGAAATAGTTGGAGATGGTGTGGGTTCCCTCAAATGATCTGGCCTTGCCATAAGAGTCTTTGTAGATGAAAACTAGCAACCTGAATTGCACTTAGTAGCTCTCTGGTAGCTAAAGAAGCTGGCAAAATAGTGGTATTGCATGGTATACACCAGGGGTGTCAAACTCATAGCCCATGAGCTGGATGTGTCATGCACTGGCCATGCCCATGCCCATGCCCAGTTTAGTGAAAAAAGTCATGATACATCCCGTGATGACAACGTGATGCTGCAAATTTGACATCCCTGGTATATACTGAGTATTATGGATCAGCAATAGGTTCAAGGGCAGGTCTATATATAGCATACTGAAATAATCCAAATAAGAGGTGACCATGAACATGAGTGATCATGAACAAGGCCATCCAATGTAGGAACAGGTACCATTAGGGCCCAATACAGACTTGTGCAAAGGGCTTCTTAACCATGGCTACATCTGATTTTTGAGCAGATCCCTCAGGATGCTTATCACTTCTGTCTGGGAAAAGTGCTACACCATCCAGAACCCACAATGGAAGGTTCCCCAATATGTGTGGTCTTGTAACACACAGCCACTCAGTCTTTCTATTATATTTGCAAATGTTATCACATACAATTACCTTTGGAATTTCACAACTACTGCTCAAACAGCAGTTGCAGTAAAGAGGAATTTTGCAGATGCCCATCTTGTGAGGTCAGTAGCATTCACAAGAATAAATCTGTTTTTTAAGTGGAAAAATCTTTTTTTTTCTTTACTTGCAATATTTTCTTTTCTTTTCTTGAAAAGTATGTCCTATTTAGGCAGAGTAGTGAAATTTATAGTTTCATATATGAGGTTAAAAAAAAATCAGGTAGCTTTGTGTTCAGATCATATGTCGTTAATAAGCCTGAATTTTCCATTCAAAAGTAATAAAATTAATTGATGGTTTGGAGCCCTTTCTGGATGTGTGTGTGTGTGTGTGTGTGTGTGTGCATGTTTATGTACACACACACACACACACACACACACAAATCTCTACTTTTAATGCTGTCTTTTTACATTTTGAAATGTTTGTTCTATACTGTATGTACTGCATGTATGATTATTATACATTGTCTAAAGAAATTTCTCATGAGATGAGTGGCTATATAAATCTGATTAATAAGTACATAATACTAATTGGTTTAAATCTGAATGAATGCCTTTGGGGCTAATAAGCTATCAAAACCAATTTTTTAACTGCATGTTTTGTGCAAAATTAATATTTCAAAAATCAATGTTTTGCCATGGATAATTTTTACCATCTGTGATATTCTTATATATCTTTTTAAAAGGTATTTTTAGAAATGTAATTTACTGTTTCAAAAGTTTATACAGGGAAATTCTGTTCCTTATTTTTCACTCAGGAAGCTTCAATTACAACTTAGAGAAGAAGGTTTTAATTTTCCAGCTTTAAGTTTATATCATAAACTATATTTTTCTTTCTTGGATTAGTGAATGCTCAGTTTTGCCCACTGGAAATGTGCCCTTGTGGGCCATTTTGATGGTTAACACTCTGTGTAAATGAGACGGTATCATCTATCTTGGAAAGTATGGAATTATTTTCCATTCTATATTAGCTACTAAGGGATATGTGGCATGGATTAAAATACCAATCCCAGTTAGAGTTATAATTATGATATATTAGCATTATGAGAAACTCAAACCTGAAATTAATAAGAAAACCGTGGAAGTAAGAATAGTGTATGGAGTATATATTTTATATTACAGTAAATTTTAGCAAGTCTATAGGATGATAATGATGAATTTGTTATTTCAGAACTTGAAACATATATCCTTTGGCAGCATTTTCAGTTTAAACACCTTTTTATATCTAGTTATGAGATGGCAGCCTTCACTTTCATAATCTTCTAGAGAAATGAATCTATTTGTCAGAGGTTGTATTCAGCAGGTTCTGACCAGTTCTGGTGAACCAGTAGCAGAAATTTTAAGTAGTTCGGAGAACCGGCAAATATCACTTCTGAATGGAGATTTTACAGTATCCTTCCCCTGCCACGCCCACCAAGCCACGCCGACAGAACCATTAGTAAAAAAATTTGAATCCACCACTAACATTTGTTCAAAAAATAATAATAAGGCTATTATACTTATTTCTGAATGCTTATTAGAATATCATCAATTCACCTCTTTATGAAATGGTTTTACCTTTAATACAAATGGTTTTCAACTTACAACAGTTCATTTAGTGACCATTCAAAGTTGCAACAGCACTGAAAAGTGACTTACAGTTATTTTCACATGACCATTGCAGCATCCCCATGGTCATGTGATCAAAATTCAGATGCTTGACAACTGACTCAAATTTATGACAGTTGCAGTGTTCTGAGGTCATGTGATCACGTTTTGCAACTTTCTTATGAGCAAAATCAATGGGAAAGCCATATTCACTTAACAACTATGTTAGTAACTTAACAACTGCAGTGATTCACTCTGGCAAGAAATGTCATAAAATGGGGCAAATTCCTTTAATAAATGTTCACTTAGCAACAGAAATGTTGGGCTGAATTATGATTGTAAGTCAAGGAATAGCTGCACTTTAATTTAAATTGTCAACACTAAAGGCATACAATAAGAAATTGAAATATCCAGTATATTGAAAACCAATGAGATAATTTGAAACTTATGTCACATTTATATTGATTAAAATTATAATTAATCCAACAAAATTATTTCATGTCTATTGAATACCTATGCATTTCTTCAGGAGTATACTTCTGGATTAAGTTTAGTTGTTAGAAGTGATTCTTAAAACAAAATATTGGTTCACATATTAGGTTGATAGTGACTCCTTTTTAAATAAAGATTGTTTCATTAATTTTCTTCTAGAAAACTCGCTAGCTTTTCTATCTATCCATCATTTTTGGGGGAGAGGGAGTTGTATCCCAAGGATCTGAGGATGAAAATCAATTTTTCCCACCTTTATGATTGAGATACACCCTTGAATGAATAGATCTTGATTTCCCATAAATTATCCAGTCACTTGATCTTTTTTCCCAATTTTTTAAAATTTCAATCTACATATAACAACAATACATTAATAAATCGTGGCATCAATAAATCATACTTCTCTAATTGCATATATTCATATTAATTCATACTTCTTCAATATTTATTTTCAACCTTATTCTCTCCAAATGCCTACCACCATATCAGTTAAACATACCTAGTAATTCCATTATTTAATTTTCTCCCTGTTTTCATTTTATTTATTTTTTAATAAAAATTTCTCATTTGGCAAGCGGTATCACATCTCAATACAAAAATGACCATAGTTATCTATCATAGTTCCAGGTTTTACATCTCAATACAAAAATGACCATAGTTATCTATTCATTTTATTTGTTTAATTTCATATTGTGTCATCCTTATCATTATTAAATATTAAGCTTATCTTATCCAATCCCAATTTACGTTCTTTTATCTTATTTTACAATATTATCTAAAATTCTCATCTCAATACTTTGTTCTTTTATTTAATTCCAAATCCTAATATATCTCCTTCCATTTTTCTTAATATATTGTCATATCTTATTTTTCAATGTTATCTAAAATTCTCATCTCCTTTCTATTGTCATTTCTCATATTATTTTTTTCTGTCACATTTGTCATTTTATCAATCCTTATCTGTAAACATAATTGTCCCCTCTAGTTAATAATTTGAGCTAACCACCTTCATTCTTCCTTAATATCAATCTCCCTATCTAGTATAAAAACACAAATATATATATTTTTCTCAGATTCCGCATATATTTTCTCTATAAATCATCTATACATTACAAAATGCTATTTTCAATATATTCTTATACATCCCAACACATTGCCTTGTGGAATCCCCTTTCTTATCCCTTTTTTTTCCACCCATTATCTCTCATGCTTTGAACAGTGTGCCTTCTTTTCATCCTGGTTTGTTTCCTGTTCCTCTTTACTTTCTGGTCCTTAATTCCCTTTTTCCCCATTCTTATTCCCCTCCTTTTCTCATTTCAGTTATTAAATTTTTCTCTCTCCCACTTTTGATTTTCCTTTTGCATTTTCTTTTTCTGCTTTTTCCTTCTCTCTTTAGCCATTTCCTGGACCATTCTCCCTTTTGTCATCCCATCAGACCACAAATTTTTAATTCTAATTCCTTTCCCCCCCTGCTTAAATAATTGTTGTTCATTTTGTTGTTCTGAGTTGGCTTCTTCTTTATAGAACTCCCCCCCCCCTCTAGTTTATTATGTTCTTGTGCATGCTGAGTCACCATTTCTAATTTCTGTAGTATATAATTACACATTTCAAGTTTGATTTTTATCATGTCCCTTGTATCTTGCATATCCGATCTTATATCTTGTGAGTCCAGTCTTATATCAACAAGTAGCTCCTCCATTATATCTTCTCCTTTTTTCTTTTTCTTTCCTCTTCCTTAATAGCTGAAATCCTCTTCTATCATAGATATATTCAATCCCAGAGTCCAGTATATTATTTCAGCCAATATCTTTTGAGTTTGTTTTCAACAATTCATACTCTTGAGTCTTTATTCCAAATCCTCTAATTGGCCTCTCAACTATTTCCCAAATTACTGGCAATAGTAAAGTTCCTTTTATTTTCTTTCAAGTTCGAAAATCCAGTCTCAAAAAGACCAGACACTCATTTTAAAACATACTAAAAATTTTCTGTACCATCAGGTGGTGCTCTTGAGTCTTTTTCTTTTTAACTTTCTATAGTATTTTTATTAAGTTAGTTAACTTCAGTCATTAGCTATACTTTTCAACACACTCAATTCCAGCATTTAGTTATGCCTTTTAAGTGCCCACAGTTCAATTTTTAAACCTTTGTTGTGTTGATGTATTTTCCTTTAAATTTCTCCTCCAGATTAGTCCAATAGAATAGTCAAATCCAAGTTTAAAGACCCATTTTCTTTCTCACTTTCTCTGGTTGCTGCTTCCACACATTTTCCTCCAAAATAGCCCTTTAATTTGATACCGGGGTACCTCAAAAGTGATGTCCTTTGCTTGGTTCACAGTCTGCTCGCTACTTCTCTCTCCAGCACAAAACTTAGTTTCCCGGAATGTCCTTTGTCTTCATGGTGACCATTTTAAGACCACCACTGCAGCTTGCTTTTGGGAAGGATCTTCCTGTCAGGGAGGGGAGTTGTGGCTCCCCTCGACCCTCCAGGTGATTTCCCCCTTCTTCACCACCCCACCAGGGTGGTTCCAGTCCTGATTGGGACCCTCCAGCAAGTGAATTCGGGCGAAACCGTGCATGATCGCGGATTCCATACTGACACCGATGAGGGATAAACCGGAAGACCGAAATGCTTTTGATATTTGAACAAGTAATTTGCCAATTGAAATCCACTTGGGGATCCATTTAGATATCTGGGTCACATGTTCATTTTATTTCTTTAGATTCCCATGTCTTCTTTAGTTAATAAACTGGCAATGATTCTATAAATGGACATGAATTTATACAGTATATGTCTAGTTTTAATTAATACATGAGACTTTGTTGGCTTTTTCTTTTATTTCTTTCCTTAGAATCAAATAACTCATTTTAGATAGTCAACAAGATTCTGTCAAAACTACTAACTTTCCTCTGAATTGTACAACTGAGAAAAAGTATTCATTCCATGGGACACTATTCACAATTCCATTTTGATTTTCCTTGTGTTAACCTGCATTCCTTGCCATCAACATGTAGGATCTACAGCAGGGGTGTCAAACTCGCATCATCATGGCAGCATCACATGATGTAACAGGACTTTTACCCTTCATTAAACTGGGTGGGGGTGGGTCCCAGCACGTGACACATCCGGCCTGCAGGCCGTGAGTTTGACAACCTTAGTCTAGAGTGTAGAGTGGATGTTTGAGTGTAAGTTTAACAATTACCTGAAGTTAACCTCCTGCAACAAATTGGAGGATGTTGCATGGAGTAATGGAAACATGCTACTCCTGTTCTTACCTTTACATACTTATTTAGGTCAACAGTCAAGCACAGTGAATTTTCTATGCACATGAATGCTCAAGTCAGTGGGAGGTGAATGAGCCATAAAAAGCAGGCAACTATTTTGTTAGTATCCTAATGTCCTTGGCTGTGCTGAAATACTGTCTCTTGCCTTCAGATTAGAACTATCTGAGGTAACAGAGCAAAACCAGAATACAAGCACAACATTGCATTCTGAAGCAAGGATTAATCAAATCCCATTTTAACAAGCATTTGCAATATTCTAAGAGCTTTCAGTACTGAAACACTTCAAGCAAAGGTCAAGTGTGTGAAGATTTTAAGGACTGGTAGCTGTAAATTACAGTGGGAACATGGAAAATATGAAGCATGAAAATGGTGGATTACATCTAAAGCATCAGCAAATAGAGATAGACTAGGATTGGATGTTTTCATTCAGAAGATAACACTGTTTATTACTCAGTACATGAAAAACTAGGAATGGTATTGCTTTTATATTTAGGAAGGGTAGAACAATAACAATTCTTGGCTACTTTACAACCAATGATTGAATAAAAACAATTGAACTCTGTGGGCAACACTTTCATATGTCAATCATCCAAGTTTATGGTCCAGCCATTGATGAAGAGGAGGCCGATGAGTCTGATAATCAAGTGCAATATGAGATATGTGGTTTGTGATTGTGAACTGGAATGCTTAAGTTGGAAATATTGAAGAAAATGCAATTGGAAACACTTTGGCTTAGGAAATCAAAACAAAGCAGGAGACACATTTACCAGTTTCTTATATTCCAATGATTTCTTCATAACACTGTCTTCAAACAACCAAAACAGGTATACTATATATGGACATCATCAGGTGTAAAACATAGAAATCAAACTGACTATTTTATTACTAAAAGGAAGTATGGGAACTCAGTTACAGCATCAAATACATGGGCAGGTGGTGACTTGGGAACAGATCAGAAATCTCCATGAATGTAAAAATAGATTGGAAGATGAGCATGGTTTGAAAACTGGAATTAGAAATTTTTATTTATTTTTATTTATTAAATAGTTTTATATACCGCCCTTCTCCCGAAGGACTCAGAGCGGTGAACAGCCAACTAAAATATATATAAATTACAAATACAATTAAAAGAGAATTAAATTATAGGCTGCCATTTAAAAATTTAAAACCTCCGATTAAAAATAAGCTAAAATTTTCATACCCCAACCAATCAATTCTAAAACCCCTTATTTAAAATCCCATTTGAAGTCAGCTCAGGCCGGCCTGCTCAAAGAGCCAGGTTTTCAGATCACGTCTGAACGCCCTCAGGTCAGTGGTTGCCCATAGCCCTGGGGGCAGCCCATTCCAAAGGGTAGGTGCCCCCACAGAGAAGGCCCTATTCCTTGGGATCACCAGGCGACCCTCTCTGTGGGAGTGCACCGGTCGGTGGGAGACTACTGGCAGAATGCGGTCTTGTAAATATCCTGGTCCGATGCCATGGAGCGCTTTAAAGGCCAAAACCAATACTTTAAAGCGAACCCAGAAGGCTACTGGTAACCAATGCAGCTCGCACAGGAGAGGCGTCACATGGGAATATCTTGACGCCCCCATAACCACCCGTGCGGCCGCTTTTTGCACCAGTTGGAGCCTCTGGGTGCTCCCCGCAGGGAGCCCCATGTAGAGGGCGTTACAGTAGTCCAGGCGGGAGGTGACCAGGGCATGGGTGACCGTGCATAAGTCGTCCCAATCAAGAAAGGGCCGCATCTGGTGTATCAGACTTGGTTAGATTTAATCAAATCCTTTCTTAATTATGGTGTCATTTTTACTCTTATTATACGGGTTCCATCTAAAGTCCCTCCTTCAACACCATTGCATAAAATGTGCTTAGGTTAATAATCATCACCTTTAATATTGATTTTAAACTAACCTAGATGACTTTGGTTGATCAAAAACAAAGCTGGGTTCAATCTAATCTGGGCTCAGTCTGGGTTAATATCTGATTGGAAACCACCTGGGAGTATTATTGCACTGATTTAATGGCACTTAAACCAGCAGTACAGATATTAAAAGCATTGTTTAGAAAAAGCTATGTTTCTTTTTCAGTAAAAGTAGCATCGGTATGTAGCTTTGTTTTCTAAACTAATCATCACAATTGCATTTAGTTACAAGTGCAGATATTTTCACCCATACTTGCAACTTACCCACCATCAAAAGTAAATGAGAAATCCACCACCAAATAAGAGCATACAGCCCTACATTTATGGACCATTTGTGTATTTAGCAATTGAGAACCACAATACAAGGTGCAAATCAATTGCCTTTATCCATTTACAAAAGCTCACCTGATTTTCACAGGTTTTTTTTTAGTTCTCATATTGTTCTCATATTGTTCCAATTTCAGAAAATATATCCATTGCTCATTTTATTGACCACATCTAATCAGTCTATAATTTTGAAATGTTCACCCCATTTCCTTCTTTATAGACTGGAATAATTCAATGCATTGATATTATCAATATTATCAATCTGGCAGATTCAGATTCAACATTCTGTATTCTGTATATATATATATTTCTGACGGTCTAATAACCAATGTGATCTATTGTAATAAATGGCTGAGAAGTTATCAGTCAGTAATGGTTCATCTCTTCTACATATTCTACCACAGCAGACCATGATTGCACAGAAATCCATATAACATTATATAGGTATAGCAACATAATGATGCAAACTTTGCTCTTATATACTAACACAAATATGTAACTATGGGCTTTGTATCATAATGTCATGATTCATATATTGTCACCAGTTCTATTTTCCCACATCCTGCAAACACCTGTAGTCTTCTCCACACACATATATATTTCTGAAGGAAACTGGGGAATCTGTGATTATGAATCTGACATAAGTTTTTATATAAGCTTAAAAACTTAGTTTCAACAAGTAAAAACTAATGAAGAGTAATTTATGAAATCATTAAGTGCCCTATCTGAAAATCATCCTGCGCAATGTGCAACAAATATCCAAAATGTAAATCATTTTCTGCTATTATACACATCATTCAGTATCACAGACACAGCTGAGTTTACAGATAATTTGGGGTACGATGGCTGAATCTAGACTTCAAGATAAGCCTGGTTGATTTTGATTTAAGCCCAAGCTATGAATGCAGCCATTCTTAATTGTCAACCATGGCTTGTGACTTAGTCATATTATGTGAACCAAGCGCACTGTGATTGATTCATAAGCTGTAGTTAAAGAAGCCATGGCTTAGAATGATGTATGGGCTGTAATTAATTTAAGCTGTCATACTTCAAAATGTTTAAGCAAAAGGATACGAAGGCTCTTGTTCCTTTTCTTCTGTCCCATCCTTAGTGCTAAAATTTCATGTCCGAAATTTTTTTCGTCTGCCACAGGCCTATAATGGATTAGAGTAATGTCCTTCTTGTAACTGCAGTCCGAGTACATAAATTTCCAGAGATAACTGCCAACCATTGATTGATAACTCCAACCATCACCCATTTGGCAGGAAAGAAAGCGCCAGAGAGTCGAAATAAGCAGACATGTGAAATTCACTGGCGGGCAAACACTTCTTTGGTGGGCCAGAAACAGAAACAAGCATCTATTGAGATTTTTACAATACCAGCAATAACCTCAAGCTAGAACTAGATGATGCTTGAAAATTGTTGACTGACCAGCAACATTTTGTCTTCTCTCAACAGACAGCGAAAAAAATGTATCCAAATGGCAACTAATGAAATGCAGTGAAGTAGGAAGCTTGAAGCAAGCTGATGATATGCTTTTGAATTTACTCTGCATTGTGGGGAAGGAGAATAGAAAGAGTGATTGTGGGGTTCCTATTATCAAAGTAGCCACAAGTTTCATATCCAACTCAGACAATGCATTCAGGCTGCTTCTTCCTAAGTAGCCATGTAACATTTGATGAGAATTTTCTATTTGATGCTAATGAAGGAAACAGAAGTGTCCTCTGTTTCTTTTCAAAGTTTCACACCCTCTGAGGGGAAAAAAATGACAGAGAAGACTGCGCTGAAAAGCATGAATTCAAATTAAAAAAAAAAATATGTGGGAGGAAAAACCAAAGAACCAAGAGGATTATTAGGGAATGGCGACAACATAGAGAAATCTGATTCATCCAGTACTATAAATTGTGCATCATTTTCTCACTGGGAAGTGGTGGGGGGAGTTTGTGGCTTTTTAAAATTTTACTCTGATGATGTGGAAGCATTTTTTAAAGAAAAAAACACTTTTGTTTTCAATAAATCATACTGAATTCCAACACGTGTTAACTTTTCATTGAAGATGAAACTGACAACACATCTGTTTCTGCCATTTTGAAACAATTTAATCTGGCTTTTTAAAAATGCTATGATGGGGCAATATTCATGTCTCGTCCCACTACTGTTCTATAGCCACTGTAAAAGAAGCCAGAGATGAATTTTTTCTAGCACATCATCTGCAACATTTTAAAATAATTATTTTGGGGTTTGGGCTTTTTTAGCCATT
Organism: Bungarus multicinctus; assembly: GCA_023653725.1. NCBI lineage: Eukaryota > Metazoa > Chordata > Lepidosauria > Squamata > Elapidae > Bungarus > Bungarus multicinctus. Next base: position 41,886,390 of record CM042838.1, on the reverse strand, counting down.
TAATTGCATGCCAATTCTTTGTGTTACTTCATTAGCAGACATGATTGGATCCAATAACTTACTCTTTGACAAAACAAAAACCACATTTGCATCACATTTTAGGTGTGAATACATATGCCAATTTTAAAATGAAAAAGACTGAGGGACCCAAACCTATTTTGCAAGGCTGTGATAACTTAGCTCTTCCCTCAGGGATGTTATTGGTTGTGGCTTTGTTTGATCTGCAAATGATATAATGGGGGGAGGGGAAAGGCTCAACTCAGTTTCGTTTGAATTGGATACATACAGTATAGTTTGGTTGTGTTTTATTTTTGTTCACCATCCAGAGTTCCTTTGATAGATGGGCAGCTCTCTAAATCTGTTAACAAATAAATAATAATGAAAAATAGTTCCTAGTAAACAGTAAATATATATTTGTATGAATGCATTTAACAAAGCAAGTTAGATATAATGCAACTCACTGCTGCAGTGAAGATCTCCGTCATCTTGTCAAAAGGGAATCTGTAGGCCCAACACTATCTTCATCTCATAACATTGTTTCCTGCTAATGTTTTCATCCAAGAAGGTGGCTGGAGATGGGAGCAGGAGGAAGAGGCCTGTTTAGGTAATATTTTCAATAACAAGGAACACCTTGGATTAATGTTTCTATTTCTTTGAAGTAGTTAGAAGCAAGAATTTGGATTCTGATAAGAACCAATTCAAGGCAGCGAGAGGCGAGAACTGCTCAGAAAGTGAACTCTAGTAACTAAAAAACTTATAATGTCAAAAATTGCACCTCTTGAATACTCAATTAGTCCTTAGCAAGATTATGTCAAGAAGATTATGTGATAATATGAATTGTGTATACATGTGGAAGGTGAGCATGTTCTCTAGATGATTAATGATTCAAATTATGCTAGCCAATGAGAGGACATATTCCAAACCCAATACATTTGAACTGTTTATAAAGTGATTTCTCCCTTTCCTAAGCATCTTTCCATCTTGTACGTGTGAGAGACATTTCCTTTATTTATTTATAAATAAATAATAAATAAATAAATATTTGCTTTCTGACCCAGGTGTTATTTTAAGCAGGGGCACATAGGGCTAAGAACTTTGCCATGATTTATGCCTAGTAGGCTCACTTTCAAAAATAAACCCAACCTATTTGACTATATTATGATTGTTATTTCTTTTCTTAAAGACTCTTCTAGTCTCTCTTTTGGCACCACAGGGCATATATATTGGAAAGGGCCCCTGTTGAACGTCTCCTCAGATCAAACCAGATTCAACCCATTAGCTGTGGGGTTTTTTTTAGAATTTATTTGATTTGTCAATCACTTACAAGATAATAGGTATAAGTATATACATAGTTATGAATACATGAAATGGGTACATATAAGAAGAATAAAAGAAACATTAGGACAGGGATGGTAGGCACGTTGGTGCGCTTATGCACGCCCCCTACAGACCTCTTAGGAAAGGGGTGAGGTCAATAGTAGACAGTCTAAGGTTAAAGTTTTTGGGGTTTGGGGAAGAAACCAGTCAGGTAGTGTATTCCAGACATTGACCACTCTGTTGCTGAAGTCGTATTTCCTGCAATCAAGTTTGGTGCGGTTAACCATGAGTTTGTATTGATTGTGTGCTCTTGTGTTGTTATGGTTGAAGCTGAAGTATTCATTGACAGGTAAGTCATTGCAATGTATGATTTTATATACCACCTTCCATATGCAACACCTTCTATTAATTGATTCCGATTCATTGATTTAACTCTGTTGGATAATAACACAACTGTAAACTAACTTGGCAACACAACACACACACCGCAAGTCAAGGAACCCATAATTTAGCCCAGCATGTTGTGTGAACCTCATTATTGATTCTTGACCTGTGGGCTTTCTAGAAAGTGCTATATAAATCTTCAGGGTAGATAAAGGACCCACATTTTGTTTGATTGCCTGGCTAGCTGGAATCAATTTCCTATATTTTTACCTGCAAACCACAACACAGAGCTCCCTGTAACACATATTTGTGTTAGTACATGAAAGCAAGATATTATCCAAGCTGCACCATCTTTATTTTAGTTGCTTATTTATTCAGAGATACCAGCTACATTCTGAATCAACATGTTTGAATATGTTGCATGAATGAGGGCCATTTTGGTTAATTCACTAAACCATCTTTTAGTTACCCCTGGGTTAGTTAGCATGTTATATGAAAACAATTACTTTCTCCTCTTATGTGCTTAATTATAACCTCTCCATAACAAAACAAAATTCATTATCTCTCTCTCCCTCCCACCTTCCCTCCCTCTCCCTACCCCCAGAGCCATGAATACAAAAATACTATGCATTTTCCCCCTGAATGTGTTTAAATTAGTACATTATTTTGATATGGATATGCATTTTATGGGATTCCACAGTCAGACTTAAGGTTCATGTTAAGATTCTGTTTAGTGTCAGTGATAGTCCGCCAACCCAGGCACAAGAGGTCAAAGGAATAAATCAGTATAATAAAACAGCACTACATATTATGCAAGTCTATTGCTTATAGGTCTGTTTGAAAAGCAGATTGTCCATATTTATGGAGACATTACCTTATATAAGAGAAGATAATGGATCTGAATCCTGGGTCCAAAAATAACTATCAGACAATCAAGATCTCCTCCCTCCCCTCCTTTTTTTTCAAAAACATAAAATGTTTATAAGTTTAGACAGGAAAAAAGTCAATGTCATTTCAAATCAAATCTGATTTTAATATTTTAGCAATTACTCACATTCCTTCCCAGCAGCAGGTCATTCTCCTGCAATTCCCTTTGTCTGCTGAAAAAGATTTCTGAAAATTAGACATTCCTGGCAGTAGAAAAATAAAGATCAAGTGTAACTTTCTTTAAAAGAGGTAGGTAAACTAGAGACAAAGATCTCTGGATCTTTTTGAACAGATTTTGTTTGTTTTTGGTTGTCGTTGCTTTTTACCTTTGTTCCCATGTTGTCATGGCCTTTACATTTTTTTTTCTTCTCAAGAAGTGAGAAGGTGGTATTCAGCAGGTTCTGACCAATTCTGGAGAAGCAATAGCGGAAATTTTGAGTAGTTCGGAGAACCGGCAAATCCCACCTCTGACTGGAGATTTTACAGTAGCCTTCCCCTGCCACGCCCACCAAGCCACGCCCACAGAACCAGTAGTTTAAAAAATTGAATCCCACCATTGTCTCCAACTGTTAGTACTAATTGTGTAAGACCCTCAGTGAAGGCTGGGTTGCTATGAGAAAGACCGAACAGCTTTCTTAGCAAGCTTCTCCAGTGACTCTGCCAAGGAAAGCCTGCCTTACAGAGTTCCTTAGCCACAATTTCGAAACATATTCCTTCAGTGCAGTTGGAAACATATGTTTTTATTAAATTCTTGCTTCAAAAGCAAAGATTGACAGTTAAACCCAAAGCTTTGATACTTATATAAATTGCTAAGTGGTTGCACTGGAAAGTACATTTCAATTAATATGTCACATTGCATCAAGGGTGGCTTAACGTTTGCTGTTTCCTGGCTGTTTAACAGCTGCATGCAGGTTTTTCCTAAATCTCTTATGGACAATAACATGAGTTCATTGGACTCTTCTCTGAATAGAGTTTACAGCCAGGTTAATTGGAGCTGCCAGGTTGCGATTTGTAGGTCTACTTCTTCCTCCAAACACATACATAATCCATCTATGTTTAAGGCAAAATAACTGTAACTTCTTTCATTCTTTTCTCACCTCAAATCCGTTGCCTGCCTTCTTTTTCACCAACCTGTTTTGTTATGCAGCCAGGGGTGGTATTCAGCAGGTTCTGACCAGTTTTGGAGGACCAGTAGCGGAAATTTTGAGTAGTTTGGAGAACTGGCAAATATCACCTCTGACTGGCCTGCCTCCATCTATTCTCTGCTCTCCTGTTGCCCTGCACAGGAGAATGCAGCTGGAAAGCAGGTTAGTGGGGTGGCAAGGAAATGAGATTTTGCAGTAACCTTCCTCCTGGAGTTGGGAGGGAATGGAGATTTTACAATATCTTTCCCCTGCCATGCCCACCAAGCCACACCAACCAAACCATGCCATGCCACGCTTACCAAGCCATGCCCACAGAATCAGTAGTAAAAAAAATTGAATCCCACCACTGTGTGCAGCATATTTAAACCCCAGCTCATTCCTGAGGTGGCTGAACACAGTGACTGGACACCATCAAAGCTGACACCATCTAGAACATAGAACATCTCAAAGAAATAATGCAAGATCAGAAAATGTGGAGAGACCTGGCCCATAGAATCGCCAAGAGTTATGGTGATTACTGTATGGATATCATCATCATCATCCCTAAGGCCCAGAGAAAATAAAGATATAGCTAATAACATTATATAGCAACATGAATATTCATGGTCATTATTGGCACACAAGATTCTGGAGTTCTAATCCAAAGAGTTTTAATCTTCAGTTATGATCATAAATTGAGGATTACCTTTATCTGATTTGGCAGTAATATAAACATAGCTCTTAATTCATGAATCCCATGAAATCTCTCTCCAACACTGAAGATTATTCACTTTTGCTCAAATCAAAGTGATATCTCCCCATGGAAAATAGGGCTGAACAGAAATAGACAATGAAAATTTGGAAATATGAATGAAATATAACCGCAAGAAATTAAAAGAATTTTCTTACAACTGAAATTAGTTTTAACTATCTCACATAGTTACTGCAGTAATTACAGAAAATAAAATAACTATTATAGCTAATGTAGGAAGTTGTAGAAAGACTGTTACTTAGGCCACCCTTCGGTTATTTGTTATGTGGTTTTGATGGTCTTTATTGTTTTCTAATGGACCATAACCTGCCATAAGATCCTCTAGAGAAATTGCGTAAGTATTTAAAATAAGGAAATTGAGTGGGTGAACAAAAAGATAAACTGGAAGATAAGCCCAGGTCTAAGGCAGATCTCCTATCTCCTGTATTTTCTGCAGTTCTCCAAAATAAGCATCTTCTCTTTTGAGTTTTCCTCAAAAGGAGCCTTAGTTTTCTTCATTTTGCATGCAACAATTAGCATCATGAACCCCAACAGCAGTTGTGCATGTGCTTGCCTTGTATTAACTGAATTTTGACTTACCTACCGTGTTTCTCACAAAATAAGGCAGGGCCTTTTTTTTTTTTTTTTGAGCCCTGAAAAAATGGCTAGACACACACCCGAGCAGCGGAAGAAACGCTTCCACATTCCTGCCGGCACGACAACAGCAGCAGCACCAGCGGGAACGTGGAAGCGTTTCTGTTGCTGCTCGGATGTGTGCGGAAGTCTCCTGTGCAGGAGGCTTCCGCACAGACCCAAGCAGCAGCAGAAACGCTTCCACGTTCCTGCCGGCGCTGCTGCTGTTCTCGTGCCGGCAGGAATTGTGGAAGCCATGGAGGCAGCTCCCCCACCCGAGAAGCAGCAGAAACACTTCTACACTTCCTGCTGGCATGAGAACAGCGGCAGCGCCGCGCAGGGCACTGTTAAAGGCAAGTTTCCCCCCCCGCCCTCCCCCCCAGCATGTTTTAACCCCCACCCTACCCCTCCAGCATGTTTTAACCCCCGGCCTTCCCCCCAGCATGTTTTAAACTAGGCCTAAATTTGGGGGGAAGGGCTTAATTTCATTTCATGCCTAGAAAACATGCTGGGTCTTCCTATTGGTGGAGGCCGTATTGTTGGAGAAACACGGTAGTATAAATTTTTAATTCATACTAAATTGAATATTGTACTATTCAAACTCACATTAATCTTGACCATGATCTCCCTAATCTGAGAATCCTTATTGTTCAAAAGTTCAGCATGAGCCAACAGTGGGATGTAGCTGCTGAAAAGGCAGATGCTCTCTTAGTTTCCTTATTATCAGGAGTGCAGAATCTTGGGAGATAGTTGTCCCATTCTATTGCACCTTCATCAGACAGTGTCAAGTTCTGGGTACCACAATTTGAAAAGGACAGTGACAAATGATAGCAAATCAGAACAGGAGCAATGAGGGTGACTCTGGAAACCCTCCCCAATGAAAAGCTTTATGGCTTTTAAAGCTTTAATATTTTAATGCTTTATAGCTTTGCTAGATTTTCAATGGAAGGAATTTGGAATATTGCAAGGACATCTATTATTTTATTTTATTTTATTTAATCCAAAGGTGCTTTTTCAAGAGGCAACTGGACTTCCTTTGTTTTTGTCCTTGAAGACATTTCACTTCTCATTTGAAAAGCTTCTTCAGTTCAGTCAGAAAAAGCACCTTTGGGACAACCATGACCTGGATGACTGAGACTCTCCATAGACAAGGGAACTCATGTTGTTTTTCCAATAGGATGCCATCTTAAGAATCCAGTGCCTTAAAGATGTCTTATCACTAAATACTCTGCTATCAACATTGCTAGCAAAAACGCAAACAATATTCGGTGGTAACATGCCAACTGTGGAATATTTTTCACAGAGATATTCACTCTATGTATTGCCCTTTCCATGCTAGCCAAAGAGCTTTTTTATTTACCCAAGTATTTAAGCTGTATATTTACTTCTGCTAACCTGTATATGATGCAACTTTAACTTTGTAGCTTGGAACATTTTATTTAATTGCATAATGCATTTTAATTGTATCATTATAATATAATAGCCTAGGGATATGATTGACAGTTGCTATAAAACATACTTTTGATAAGTAGTTTTTTTTTTAAAAAAAGGCTTGACCAGCAAAGTAGCTATTACTTCTTATAGCCCAGCTGTAAAACAATAAATAACAATCTGGTAGCACAGCCCCCTTTGCACTCTGATGAACTGACCTAAAGGAACAAAATGACAGAAAAAGAAATTGACTGCCCCACATCTCAAAGAGTTGGTGTTATGGAAACAATATTGTGCACCCCTCAGTATTGATTTTTGCTCTTTTTAGGGCGAAACCAGTGACTTCAGAGAAGATGGGAAATGGATGGATATTGTTGATTAAGAGTAGAAAAAAATGTATCAACTTTATTGATTGATTGATTGATTGATTTGATTTGTCAATCACTTACAAGATAATAGGAATAAATATAAACATGAGTAAGAATACAGGAAATAGGTATGAACAAATGGGAACATTAGGACAGGGACGGGAGGCATGATGGTGCACTTATGCACGCCCCTTACAGATCTCTTGGGAATAGGGTGAGGTTAATAGTGGATAGTTTGAGGTTAAAGGAGTGGGGGTTAGAGGATGTAACAACAGAGTCAGGTAGTGCATTCCAGGCATTGACCACTCTGTTGCTGAAGTCGTACTTTTTGCAATCAAGTTCGGAGTGGCTTATATTGAGTTTGTATCTGTTGTGTGCTCTTGTATTGTTGTTATTGAAGCTGAAGTAGTCATTGACTGGTAGGACATTGTAGCAGATAATTTTGTGTGCTATGCTTAAGTCCAACCATAGGCAGGGTAGTTTGAGGTTGTCCAACCCTAAAATCTCAAGCCTGGTGATATAGACTGTTCTGTTGCAAGCAAAGGAATGTATTACTCTTCTCATGAAATACTTCTGGACTCGCTCAATTGTATTAATGTCCAATATGCAGTGCGGATTCCAGACTGATGAGTTCTATTCAAGTATTGGTCTAGCAAAAGTTTTGAATGCCCTAGTTAGCAATTCAATATTTTCAGAGGAGAAGCTTTGTAAAATTAGATTTACAACTCTTAATACCTTTTTGGCAATGCTGTTACAGTGAGCTCTGGAACTTAAGTCATTTGATATGAGTATTCCAAGGTCCTTGACAGAGTGAGGATCATCAATGAGGTCATATCTGCCTAGTTTGTATTTGGTGTACTGATTTTTGTTACCAATATGTAGGACAGAGCATTTGTTGGTCGAGATTTGGAGTTGCTAATTGTTGACCATTCGGACACATAATCAAGGTCTCTTTGAAGGATAGTAACATTGTCGGTGGTGTTGAATAGTTTTATGTCATCCACAAAGAGGATGCAATTGCTTATAAGGTGATCGCAAAGGTCATTTATATAGAGTATAAAGAGTGTGGATCCTAGAACGCTGCCTTGGGGAACATTACTGTTAACTGGAGCAGGGTTTGATATAGCACTCCCTATTTTTACTATTTGTTGCCTGTTTGACAGGAACAAAGTAATCCACTTATGAAGGGATCCGGAAATGCTGTAAGAGTTTAGTTTTAACAGTAGTTTGTCATGTACCACTGAATCAAAGGCTTTGCAGAAGTCTATGTAAATTGCATCTATAGCTTTATCCTGGGCAAGTAGAGTAGTCCATATGTTTTTGCAGTATAAGAGTTGAAGATTGCAGGACAATTTTTTCCTGGATCCAAATTGTTTTTTTGGAAAGTAGGTTGTTTAGACTCTAAGTGGAGGGTAATGATTGATTCCATGACTTTGCATGTGACACAACACAGTGAGATTGGTCTGTAGTTTTCAACCAGGCTAGGGTCACCTTTTCTGAACAGAGGGATGACCATAGCTAAGGACCATAGGTTCAGTAAGGAGCTGGTTCTGAATATCTCATATATAATGCTTAGGGGTTCCGCTATGGCAGAGGAGAGGTTTTTAAAAAGTATGCACATAATCCATTGGGGCCAATAAATAGGGATGGTTTTGGGTTATGTAGTGCCTTTTCTACATTATCTTTTGTATAGTCAATATGTAGTAGATCATTACAGTTAGTTTTGTTATAATTAGGAAATGTGGAACATGAGCAATTGCTGTTTACAAAGACTGAACTGAAGAATGTGTTGAAGAGGTTGGCCTTAACGGCTTCATTGTTGAATTCTTTCCCATTTGGTCCTTTTAGGGATGGGATGGTTCTTGAGTCTAAGTTTGGTGTTTACAAAATTGTAGAAGGCGCAGGTGGATTTTGTACGCAGGAGGTTTTCCTCTTGCTTGTAGTGGTAATTTGTGCATTTTGCCTTTATCTGTCAGCATTCTCACATGCATATGATCCAGTGCAAATCCTGACAGGCAGGAATCACTGGTTAATATATAACTATTGTTGTTTTCACCAGCCTATCTTTCCCAGCAGGTGTCAGGAGATTCCAGATAAAGAAAATTGAATAAATGGTAAATAAAAGAAGTGCAAAGGTTACACAGAACTTGGAATTAGCTTGCTGAGTTGTTTATCTTTGACATGCAATTCCTATTTCCCAGTTGTGTTTCAGAAGGTCTGTTTATGTTCGAAGACTGCCATTCTCTTATTTTTTTATTTATTTATTTTTATTTGTCAATTGCTTACAAGATAATAGGTATGAGTAAAAACATAGTTATGAATACATGGATACATATAAGAAATATATACAGCTTTCTGTTGTATTTGAATGTCAGAAAGCCAGCACCAAATTCAAACAAAAAACGACTGCCTAGCCTGGCACACAAAATTAAAAATTAAAAACCCTGAAGATGGCAAATGAAACTCTGCTAAAACGTCGCTGTAATAAAAACACAAATATTACGTGGGAAAATACCCGAAGAAACCTAAATATCACATATATAAATACCCGCGAAAACATAAGAAAACAAATATATCTTTGGTTCTTCGGGTTTTTTCCTGCATAGAATTGGAAGTATCTAGGCAACGTTTCTATAAAGTCTCATTCATCATCTTCAGGCTTGTGTCTTCGGCCTTGTGCTTCTCCGAGTAATGTAAGCTTGCAGCTGCTTCTTCCTTTTAACTGCTAGTGGGGATATGACTTGATTGGGTGGGGGCTTGGCTGTGTTCTGATTGGGTGGGAGTGTGTTCTCATTGATTGGGGGTTTGGCTGTGTTCTAATTGGTTGGGGGGTTGGCTGTGTTCTGATTGGCTGGGGTGTGTTCTGTTCTGGTGGGGGCTTGGTTGTACTCAGGTTGGTCTTAGTTGCTGGGGGATTTGACCACGGACCAGAAGCCGCACCACAGCTGCATCACTACCTGCTTTAACCCCCCCCCCAACCCATACATGAAGCGAACTGACGCCCACCATAAAGATGTGGCACGACCACGAACATGAAGCCAAACAACAAGATCACAGCTCACCAGCTCAAATTTCATATATATATATATGAAACATTAGGACAGGGACGGTAGGCACGTTGGTGCGCTTATGCATGCCCCCTACAGACCTCTTAGAAAAGGGGTGAGGTCAATAGTAGACAGTCTAAGGTTAAAATTTTTGGAGTTTGGGGAAGAGACCACAGAGTCAGGTAGAGTATTCCAGACATTGACCACTCTGTTGCTGAAGTCATATTTCCTACAATCAAGTTTGGTGCGATTAACCTTGAGTTTGTATCTATTGTTTGCTCTTGTGTTGTTATGGTTGAAGGTGAAGTATTCATTGACAGGTAGGACATTGAAATGTATGATTTTATATACTAAGATCGGACTGAAGGTGGTGTAGTTCTAGGTTTTCTAGGTCTAGAATTTTGAGTCTGGTGGCATAAGGTATTCTTCAATGGGTAGAGGAGTGGAGAATACCCAACTAACATATGAAACACATTGTAGCTAATCTAATATGCAGTCAAACTGCCACTATATTTCTGGTTTATTGTACCTCGATCTAAAACGATGATGCACCTGTTATGACCTTGGAAGTGGCCTTAATCGCAAGTAACTTTTTTCAACCAAGACTCACAAAGCATCTTCATTAACAAGATTTATTGAACTGAATGATTGGGCTACAGATATTTCAGCAACTGTGTACAGCAATTCTTACATAACTAATTTATATCTTATAAATATCTTAGTCCAGAAACTTATTCCATTTCTTCTTAAGAGTTGATCTGGAAAGTGGTGAGGAATAAACATCCCCCCCCCCTTTTTTTTTTTGTCCTTTAGCTAACCTGTCTCCTGAATAAACTCTTTTATCGTAACATAAATGTACAGTACAATCTTTCCCCCTGCCCCCCATGATGAGCAAAAATTGAGTTGACCATCACAGCTGACTTGATTTTCTGGATGTTGAGAACGATATTTGGGAACAATAGGACAGAGTAATTGAAAGGTTGAGGTTACCTAATTTAGCTCTTGCCCAGTAAGTATTAACAGTATAGATATTATTAACTATCTATAACAAATCAGAGCTCACCATCTTCCAAAGTAAGCTGTTCCATTGTTCAATAGCTTTTACTATTAGGAATTTTCTCCTTAAGCCCAACTGGTGCCTATATGTAATTTAAACCTGCTGTTTTCACTCTTGTCTCCTAAAACCGCATTGAATAATTTTGTTCCATCCTCTATCCTTCAATCTTCCTTTTTTTCAGACTAAATATATCTGGTACCTCTGACTTTTCCTCATTTTTCTTCCATGTTCCTTATTGTTTTGTTTGTTCTTCACTGGGACACATTCCAGGTTTGTTAATGTCATTTCCAAAAAATGGTGTCCAAAACAGGATATAGTATTGTAGATGCTGCCTAACCAATGCAGCATAGAGAGGAGCAATGGCCTTTCGGTCTTGATTTTGCCTGTAACACATGAACTTGATATTTATCTTGACCTTGATATCATGAGATGAATTTTTCTTATGTGAGTGCTTCAGGTTAGACAGAACTCTAAAAAAGGGAAAATCAGAACTTTTGCGCCTGTCATTTTTTTTTTCCAGCACACAGAGGGTAATGCGAACAGTAATGGAGGCAGAGGGAACTGGCATGTTTGTCTCTGCACTTCCTCAGTGTGAGAGGAACATGACAAAGTAGCATGACTTGTACATAACAACATGCTCAGGTTGCTTTTATTGTACTCCAAGGTTCATTATGTAGATTAAGATGCAGCGATAGCAATATGATAAGTGAGACTTTTTTTCTGTACAGCTGAATTATGTGACAGCAATTAAAGCAGTTCATGAACCTTATCTCAGTACAAGAAACATTTCTCTCAATATTTTGAGTGGTTCCAAATGCATCACCAGAGTAGTCAAGGAAGGAAGGAAGGAAGGAAGACTGGTTAATGCAATTCTGATAACCTATAGCAGAGGTAAGCAAAGAAAATAACTGCAGCCCTATACAGCAGAACTGCTGATCCCTTTCCACAAATATCTCTTTTTAATTTTCAATGGAGGAGAGGAAATCCAATTAGGGAAATCTCCATGTAGAATGGAGAACCATGTAGAATGGTCCACTAGAGAAATACTGAGATGACCCCCTCAAATCCTCCTGTATCAAACCTCTACCTTATTTCTATTATTGTGGGATTTAAAGCCCACTTTTGCAGGTGGGGGGCTCCAGAACCTTCAGAATATTCTTTGGAATCCCCAATTCCAAAGAAGGCAGAAGAAAACTGAACCACTTAAACAGAACAAACCTATGCTAAACCAGGAGTCCCCAAATTTGGCAACTTTAAGAGTTGTGTACTTCAATTCCCAGTATTCTGCACTTAAGAACTCTGAACTAAGCCCTGTTTCTGTATTGACAGGAGCAGCCCAAGTCACACCGAGAATGAGTAATTTTATCAACAGTTCAGGTGGCAATTTCATCACAACTGACAGCAGCTCAATTTCTAGTAGAGTGATAGAAGGATGGATCAACTTAACTCTCTCTGTGTGTGTCTGACTGTCCTTTGCAGATGTATTGGGAACTTTCCTCATTACCATCACTGCAGCAATGAGAAAATATGACTTAGAGCCTTCTACAAGTTTATCATTGAGCCAATAGCTTCCACATGCATTCCTCCACCATAGGAGGAATATTAACATAATCTCTCTCAGCATTTTCTACTGGACTGATGTTAGTGGTCTGTAATAATGTGATGCCTGATACCCAAGCATGAATATGTTGGCCCAGCTGTTGAAGACAAGCTCTACAATTGCTTGGTTTTAAACTTTTCACTGTGTTTTCACATAAGTCCCAAGTCTTCAGGTCCTAGATTGCTATACAGAGATTTCAAAGCCCATGAAATCTTACATATCTATCTCTCATCTTGACTGGGAGGGATAGACAGCTTCTACTAAGAAAATTACCTTTTGTCATAGAGGTGGCCAATTACAGAATGCCCCCTTTCCCCAAACTATTGAACTCACCCTTGTTCTATGGTTCTTTCTAGTTTCTCTGACTTCATTTTTTTATGCCTTTGAGCTTCTAGGGTTGTTATTTTCTTTGACAGTAATGCTTTCATTGCAATGAAATTATTTTAAAAGCTGTTTTAAAGCTACTACTGTAGTTTTATGGATTCATAATTTTCCTGTAAAGCATCCAACATTGGAGGAAGAGAGGGGTGGAGAGAGAGAGAAATAAACAAGGTGCAAAGCACATGGACTGTCGATGTTATAAAAACCAAGTAGAGCTGGAACTGGTCAATATCTCAGTGGGAACCATCCAACAGTCTGAGTAGCATTCTGGACTTTAGCTATTTCAGGAAGGCAGGATTTAATATAAAAACTAGGCTTTAAAAAGAAATCCTGCTGACAGTTTTGGAACCTGGTGTGTTCCATTAATTCTCTAAAGTGGGCCAATCATAAGGAACAGCTAAATATCATGAGGAGGATATTATAAAACTACGAAAAATAGCTTTTACCTAGGCTTCAAAACACAAACAAAAGATACATCACAATTTCCATTTGATTTCCATTGTCCTACAAAAATACTCAGGAGTATAATTAATAACCATTTGTAGATGGATTAGATTGTAATCTGTAAAAAAAAACAGATATTTTTTAAATGACTAAATGTATCTTCTTGATTCAAGTCTGATGTAATTGCTTCCCACCACTGGATAGGAATGGGTGTATGTGTAGAGACACATGTGCGTTTATGCACTTTAGAAAAAGATAATTTGCTCATCATTTTCCCACTAGTATATTAAATAGTGATATATGAGTGCTATGAAAAATGAAAGTTGGCAGAAGCAGTCAGTGATAAAGACTCTACACAGGAGCTTGGATATTAAATATAATCTTGCTGTATATGCTAAATGCAGATGGGTGCATTTGCTTTAAAAAAAAACCCCACACACTTGAGAATCTAAAAATGCTTTGTGTTCAAGACATATATACACTTCCTGCTATTTTGCTTCTTATTTATTCAAGTGTTTGTGCATCTGGTTAACCTTTTTCTTCCATCATAAAATATGTTTCCATTCTGTAATCATTCTAAGGCTACTGGCCAGCGAGATGAGGACAAGGGTGAATACAACTTTTAAATATAGCATAGGCAACCAGTTCTGAGATATAGGAATTACAGCATTGTCATCTGCCAGCCTTGATCCATTCTTGCTAAGAATTCTGGGAATTGCCATCTGATTCTCATGACATCTGGAGAGCATTAGCATGGGGTGTTTGTCATAAGACAATGCAACATAGCTATTTTATTTTTGAGTCATTTTACATACTGTTTTTCAATGCACTGTCACACGCCAAAAAGAAAAAATATATAGCATATTTGACACATACCCTTTAGCAAAAGCTAAGTTGTTTTCTTAAAACTAATCTGGAACACTGTAAGCTAATTCTGAGAAGAAAATGAAAAGTTCTTTCTGCACTAGGAGAGAGGATAAGTGAATATTATATTTCTGTCTCTTTCAGCAGAAAGTTTCTCACCCAGCAGAATTTGACTTGATGGCAAATGAGAGCATTCTCTAACTCAGAACTGGAATAATGGACTCTTTTATTATTATTTTTCCTGCCAAAATTGTGGACAGAAATTAAATGAATGAGTTCTCTAAATTTCTCCAGGAGAAGGAGAAGTTGTTTGACCATTTTAAATGACCAGATTGCCCCATAGAGATGACAGTGGCATTACAGTTGGAAAAAGCCCCTTAGATAATCTTTCCTGGAGATTTAATGGAAGAATGGGAAATCAGAATGAATGGAAAATGCTGGAGAGGATTGTAGAGTACAGTGATATTCACTTACACACCCATATCCAGACACTCTTAATTAAAAACAGGTGAGAATGCCAAAATTCATCCAATGAATTTTTTTCTAAAATTCTCCTCTCCTTTGCTTTCAAAGCAATTTTTCTTTCATTTGATTGAATGAAAAAAAAAATGCAAAAGAAATTTGCACTTGACATCTTTTTCCCTTGGCTCCTATTCAGATATCTGCAATTACTCCCTAAAAATTGATACCCTAGTAGAGCCAGATAGGGCTCTATGAGGATTGAATTATTAAAAGTTACAATTTTATTTTTGCAATGCACTTAATTTTTTATTTTTAAAACTGGAGGTTTTAAAGATTAAATATTAGGAATGTTCAGGAGACAAAGTGTCTTGAGTTCCCTTTCAGGGCAACAGGCAGGAACAAAGCATTTTAAACATATAAATGAAATCAAGAACAGTTGGGACCAGTTTTCCTTGCTCAAGTTTCTTTAAGGACTTTAAAAAGTCATTTAAAAATATAGAGTGACTTTGGACTGAGGATCTCCCTAGGTTGTCCCTAAAGTGGAATATCTTTTTTGGATTATGTCTGATACACCTGAAGAATTTTAAAAGGGCAGGAAATCCCCCAAATAAAATAACATTCAACTGTATCTCCCTTTATGTTAAATCTGATGCTTCTTTCCCTGCTTTCTTCTGCTGTGAAACATCATAAATCATAAGTTCACGTGTTTCTTCTTTCAGCCAAAAGTCCATTAGGGGGTTTATCTGAATCTTTGTTTTTCATGCTGCGATTGATATATACAACTATTTCAAAATCTGGCTCCGCAAGTGTTCAGTAAAACACAAGTTGGTTGATTTACCTCTACCTATGAGGTCTTCATGTCTATATGTGATAACTTCTTCACCATCATCATCATCATCAAAACAGGTCTCCTTCAATTTGAGTTTCTGACTTCTGATAACCAAGCACAAGTGTTGTCTCTGGAGTTTTCTTGGCAGCAATGCAAAAGTGGCTGGCCTTTATTTCAGGAATTCTTTTCCCTTATCTCTACAATCTAAACCCTGGTTTTTCCTGGTACTCTCCCATCTAGCCACTAACCAGATCTTGGCATTGTTTAGACTTCAATGATCAGCCACATTTGCCTAACTTCTATCAGCTGATGGGCATAAAATCATTCCTGCTAGCAAAGTTGGGCCTCTGAGCTGTCCTTCTAATTTAGAATCAGAATCAGAATAGAGCTGGATGGGACCGTGGAGGTCTTCTAGTCCAGCCCTCTGCTCAAGAAAAGAGATCCTATACCATTTCAGACAAGTGACTGTCCAGTCTCTTCTTAAAAACCTCCAGTGATGAAGTGTCTGAAGTCAAGCTGTCCCATTGGTTAATTGTCCTCACTGTTTATTATCAGATGTTTTTCACACATCCCACAACTGAGACCTTTTGGAGAGCACTGAAGTGTTTGTAAAACCTTTACCATCAATCCTATTTTTTTTCCCTTAAGTGAAAAGAGTACAAGCAAATTGACCCTTTCCAGAGGTCAACTGTGTTTGCACGTGCATGTGTTTATGCTTTGTGTGTGTGTGTGTGTGTGTGTTGTCGTGGATATACAACTGCACTTTAAGTTTCAGCTTTATAGCTTGCTTTGGGATTACTACGCGAGGAAAAATCTGTTTCTATAAAAGGCATTATAACCTTTATGAGATGACTGTGAGCATTCCGACTTTGGGATCTGCTTTTTGCAAGTTACAAGACAGAAGGGAAGTAACTCTGAAATTGCAGAAAATCCGACACCGGAAATTTTAACTCCAATAAAAAGCCTTAACATCCTATGTAGATTCCATTCTGTGGACTTTAGAAGGAGAGAAAAGACACACTAAACTGTTTTAGATGGTTTGATGTATCAATCTAAAAAGACAATGCTTTCAAATTATGTTTTCAGAAAGTCCTGGTATTTTTCATTTCAAAAGAACAGCACTGTCTTACTGTTGCTCCCAAATCACATTCAGTATTGGAGATGAAGGAATTAAAATGATGCATTTGTGAATCGATACACTTTTCATAATTTTGTTACTGCTCTTTGCTTTGGGTTAATCTGCTCTCCAGTGCCAAGTTCATCTTGCATGCTGGCAAGCATCACAAAGAGAACACCAAAATGCAATCAAAGCTTGAATGTGCTTTTTGCCTTCAACCAAACCAAAGGGATTTTTCAGATGAACAGGTGTGTGCAGGATCATCCTCCCCTCCCCCCCAAAAAGCTGGTTAGAATAACAGAATAGCAGAGTTGGAAGGAACTTTGGAGGTCTTGTAGTCCAACCCTCTGCTCAGGCTGAAGATCCCTGTACTGCTTTTACCTCATGTCTTAAAACTGACGTTTCATTATGCTCAATTGGAGCATTAAACAATTCTTTGGACTAAAAAAAATATATCATTGTAGTGGAAGACAAGCCTGGGCACTATGTAATTAAACAAGGTAAAACAGGGGTCACCAACCTTTTGGACCTCAGGGATCATAAAACTTAATTTTAAATCCCACAGACCAGAGACCCTGGGAAAATCCCCAAAAAATCTGCAGGAAAATTCCCCACCCCATTTTCCTACTGATTGATCATTCTTTATTTGGGATTGCCATCTCCAGCTCTGGAGAGAGGAGAGAGAGAGAGAGAGACTTTTGACTTCATGCAAGGAAAGCAGCAAAAATCTTTCTTTCTCTGCCCCAAATTCCACCAGAAATGAGTCTTTGCCAGCACAGCCTCTTGGAGCAGGATGCCTTGCAGGGTCCCAAAGACTCATTTCTGGCTGAGTTTGGGGGAGAGAAAGAAAGACTTTTGCTGCTTTCCTTGCACTCAGCCAAAAGCAGAAGAAGAAAGAAGTGGAAAGAAGCAGCCGGTGGCCAGGCGAGGCATGTGGGGTGCATGGGGCAAGTTCCCCCCTCCATCCTTTCCCCCCTCCCCTCACCACCTCGTGTTGTTCACAACGCAAGCAACACAAGCCTTGTACTCCCGTGGGCCATGTGGGGGGAGCAGCCTTGTGTTCCCGCGCAACCTGGATTAATTGCTTTGGGAGTACTTTGGGGGTGACATTTCTCTGCGGACCACAAAAATTTTCTTGCAGACCCCCAGTGGTCCCTGGCCTACTGGTTGGTGATCACTGAGCTAAAACATATGTTTGAATGTCCATATAGCAGGAAAATCTGCTGTTTTGGAAAGATATTTTACAATATATTTTATTTTATCTAGGTGGGAAGTACTTGTACCTAGTCTTGACTGACATCTTCTGTCTATCAACCTACTTGCTCCTGATATTTTAAAGTAAGAATGCCTCTGACGCCAATATTTTGCTTTTGGGGAAATTCTGCCCCCCCCCCCCACCGCCTTCTTTTCTTTAAGAAAAGAAGGCAAAGCAACCTTTCTTCTCTATGGCAGCAAATATTTGCAAGGAAATCTTGGAATTGTTTTACCTTTTTGAAATTCTATAAAAATGTTATAATTTTACAATCTTACAATTGTTTAATCATAATTTTAATATGTTAATGTCAATTTTGTACCTTGTTTACATATTGATTACATTGTACATTATTCAAAGCCCATCTTAAAAAGAGATGATTGGCTTAGAAATAGGAAACATAAATAAATAGATACAAGCATGTATACATACATGCATACATATATACATATATACATACGTGCATACATATGTGCATACATGCATACATGCCTACAATGCTTGATTCAATTTGAAATATTGGGGGTGCTAATCAAGATTTCCTGTGAATGGAGTCAAAGAACTGGTAGCCTGCTTATCTCTTTGCCTTTCTCCATGCCCAGAAAAACTAGACAGATTAAGCCAAAATGGTTTGCTTTAACTACCAAATAAATTATGCAACAAATATAAATAGTTGTTCTAGAGACCATGAGATATTTACAATGAGCTAAAGAAATAAGAATAACAATCAGAAGCCTGCTTTGCACGCTAGTAGATTTTATCCTGGTTTTACCCTTTTCTCTATAGATGAGTTCACAGTCAAATTTTAGCCAGCCAGCTAGACAGCCAGATATATAGAACAGCTGTCAAAATATTTATATGCTGTGCAACTACTGTATTTGCAAAGGAGACCTCCCCCAAAACTTTAGCTGTCCAATTAAGTCTCCCCATCCCAAGAAAAAGTAGAATCAAGTGCAGAGAGACATGGCAGGATGTAGGCATGTGATAATTATTTTTCATAATAGGTTCAAACCCATTTTAATATGATCTCTAGTTCTGCTCTTTCTAATTCTAAAGAAGAGCCATGAAACTGTGGATGACTAGAGGCTTCCATAAGCAGGAGCTGAAAGATGGAGAGAATATTATGAACAACAGAAGATAATCTTTACTTAGCTCTTTCATAAAGAGGCATCTATCACGGTGGGTAAAATTCCAATTGCCTTAACTCTTAATGTGACAAACCCATTGCTACTTAAAATAAAATAATTCAGAACTGAAGAAGCTTCTTGAATGAGAAGTGAAACAACTTCAAGGAAAAACAAAGTCCAGTTGCCTTTTGAAAAAGGACCCTTTGGGACAACCAGGACCTGGATGACTGAGACAATAATTCACAATTGACACAGTACCTCCCTTAAAGGTAGTATGGTATGGTATAACATTGATCTATTTCTTTTATTTACATACTTGACAATAGTTTATACTCATTAGAAAACCAGTTCATTGGGTAACCTAATCTCTCTCTCTCTCTTTGTTAACTTGAAAGAAAACTCAAGGCCCTTAAAGGAGAAAGGGGGAGGGTAACCCCAGGTGGTCTGCTTTCTTCTATCAAAAAGAGAAGGAGGCTTTAATAATGATTGCTGGGATTAGATTTTATAGGCCAGGTTCCTAAGAAATCTCTGTCTTCATTCCATATGGTTTGTGCTAATCAGAAACAGGAACAAACAGAGAAAGACTGCTATTTAGTGAGGTTCACTAACCTATGCTCTTTGTTTAGCCTTCCCAAACTCATCGTAGCATCCTCCAAAAGTCATGCTGGCTGGGGATTATGGGAGTTGAAGTCCAACATATCCACAAAGTGTCAGAAAACATTCCTTCAGTTGTTTTGCTTTCACCTTGTCCCTCTCTCTTACCAAGCATATACAAGCAACTTTTGTCTGACTTCATGAAAATTTTACTGTATCTCAAAAATAATTGGGTGGGAATGTCAGGCTTTCCCCCAATAATTTTAAGCCAAGGTTACCTAGGAAGGCTTCAAAATAAATGAAAGTTGTTTCTGCATGGGAAGTCCGAAGTCTGAATTAAAATTTAAAAATGTGAGAGAAGTGGGAGGTATCTTGTATTCTCAAGCAGGACCTATTGTTTGGAATATCTCCAAGATGAGCATAGTTTGGTTAACTTGGAATATTCGGGTTTGTTTTCCTTATAGAAATGATATGATCAAGGAGTTACCCTGTGGTTAAGATAGGTGGCTGATAAATTTTCTAAATAAAATAAAGCACGCAGGATGGTGGACTGTCTTATTGGTAGCTTTTTGTATGCATTTTGAACTAGGCAATATGCCCAAATCACACATTGCTTTTGAAATGCTCATAGCCAGTCATAGCCAGTCATAGCCAGACTTTGAAAAGAATTCCTGCTGCAGAATACTAACTTTATCAGATTTTAGACCTAACCTAAGCAGGATATGACCAACACTAGTCCTTTATTATAGAATGTAGGAAAATTATGTCTAGTTGACCAACACAACTCACCCCAAGTTCATTCTCCAAATTATATAAAATAAGAATGGAGGGGGGGGAATGAATGGATGAAAGAACATTAAAGGTCACCTAGGCAGTAGAGAGGAGTCCTCTAAAGTATTATGTCAATTCCCCTATCTTGGTGCGATTTCCAAATGATATAACTTTCCCTTCCCTATGTCAGATGATGATCATGATGTTAGCCATTCAGTTGTGTCTAACTCTTGGTGATTCTATGGGCCAGGTCTCTCCACATCTGAACTTGCACTACTTCTTTTGAGTTTTTCTATGCTCTGGCTGGTGTCAGCTTTGATGGTGTCCAGCCACCATGTTTTTCCTACAGTGTCCTTTTACAGCTAACTCTTCCAAACATAATTGCTTTTTTCAGTGAATTCCCACACATGACATGGCCAAAATAAGTGAGACACAGTTTCATGATTTTGCCTTTTAGTGACATGTCTGGTATTATGCACTCCAGTACTTGCTATCCAAGGAATATGCAGGAGCCTTCTTCAGTGCCACAGGTCAAACAAGTTGATTTTTTTCCAGTCTTGCTTTTTTAAGGTCCAACTTTCACAACCTTTTGTGTCATTTACATAGCTATTGAAAAGCAATGGTCTGAAATGGAGTTGGAAATATCTTTAGAGCCCATTCACAAGGATCCTTTGGGTGTGATTACACCACCAGTTGTAAATCCATAGTACCTCTTCCCTCATTTATACATCTTGTCCACAAGAATATCATGGGAACTCTTGTTAAATGCTTTACTGAGATACAGGTATCCTACCTTCACAGTATCCCTTGACAATAGCCTTTCTGTTCTTAGAGGGGAACTAAAATATAATCTGTTGTCTCAAGGAAGCCCCCCAAAATCTTCTGGAAAGTGGAACAATGGATTAAATTTCAACTTTATATGGGAGCCTGACTTTAGGAACAGAACGTTTCCATTTGGATCTTAAGATTGAACTACTAGAAACCCGATGATGCTTTAGTTTTGAACTTAAACTGTTATATTGAGCAAAATGTCATTAAACTCACAAAAAGGTTCAGGAGAATTCAATTTCTATAGCATCAGTTTAGGACACTCTTCAAGAGAAAGGATGGTCCAGGATATATTATTTCAATCCTAAATTCAAGAATTATCTTTCTGCTCATGACCTATTTTTGGCACTCATTCTCTCCAATCCCATGATTACTTTGATTGTCTACTTTAACACATTTTCCAGTTGTACCATATATTTTTTAAGATGTGGTGATCAGAACTGAACACTAGGATCCAAATGTAGTCTCACCAAATATTTGCACAAGACCAAGTATGATAGTGTGGTTAAGGTATTAGACTTGTCAGGACTGGAAGATCCAGGTTAAACCATTGTGAAAGAAGGTACATACTGTAATCTTGGGAATGAAAAAAAGAAATCATCAAGCCATTAAAGAAGTTCCAGAAAAGGTTACTCAGCCCCAAGGAAAAGAAAAGTGTGAGAAAGAAACTCAAAAGAAGCACACCTTGATTTTGTTCAGTATGAAATAGAATAGAGAGAAATTCTGATAGACATTGAAAATGTTGTTACTCTGTCCTGCAACAGTAAGGAGTACTCTTGGAATCCCTGTTCTGCTTGTTGTTAACTTGCCCTATGGTACTTTAAAGGGCATAGAAACTCACT
This sequence comes from Bungarus multicinctus, assembly GCA_023653725.1. NCBI lineage: Eukaryota > Metazoa > Chordata > Lepidosauria > Squamata > Elapidae > Bungarus > Bungarus multicinctus. The sequence goes on along the minus strand of CM042838.1, from coordinate 41,864,240 downwards.
GAGTGACTCTAGAGTCTAGACCAACCACTCTAATTTAGCCTAACCTAACATTATGATTGTTGTTGCTGTGGGGAAAAACATCTGAGGGGAGTGCTATAGTCACTATCATGAGTATTTAAAAAGGGGAAAAAACAGCATATAAAACAAACAAATACATTAAAATAATTACATTAGCAACTGTATTTCAATTTTGTTCCTAATAATTCCATCAAGAAAGTTACTTTTGTTTTGTCTGCAACTGCATACTTGATTAACTTTTCAATTAAGCTTTCCATTGTAATTCCATGGTTCCTTTCCTGGTCAGTCATTGCCAGCTCAGATCCCATTAAGATCTATAAGCATTCTAGGGCTTTCATGTCAGCATGCATCACTCTACACTGGTTTACCTTGAACAGCATTTACCATTTTAAAGGAGAAACTTTTATTTTTATGACAAAAGATCAAAACTTTTAATATTTTTTAAGAAGTCTTGGTGGAAATTATATGAATCTGGGATCTGTTTGTTTTAATTGGTCTTAGTTCAATTTTCTTCCAGAAAAAAAGAGAACTTTGACACAGGTCATATAGCAGTGAAAACATAAACAAAATAATAAGAACACTAATAATAATTCAGTAAGATTCATTTGGTAAAATCAAGTTAATTTATTCCATTCATTTCCCCCTTTCCTTCCTATAATTGAAAGCAAAATTGTAGTAAACACCACATCAGTTTTTTCTTTGAAACTGACTTTGCTATTCAGTGACAGGAAATATGTTTCCCCAAAAGATGTAATTTTTAGAATGCTTCCAGTCAATAGGCATGCTTAAGAACTCATTATGCATTAAACCATAGAACAATAGTAAACCTGTGAAAAGGTTTTTCAAGGCCATCAGATAATTTCAGGCATAACCTTTCCTGTCATGGAGAGCAGGAAAAATGAAGTCTCTATAATCCTTCTGTGACATCAGATCAGAAGATCCATATTTGGTCTGTATTCCTGTCCATCAATCTATCTGGCCATTTTTATCTTATGCAGATTTTGAATAAGAGTGATTTTTTGATGGCTGCATTTGGTAAAAGTAGTAAGATAGGGGTGTCAAACTCATGTCATCACATCATCGTCATGTGACATATCGGGATTTTTCCCCCCTTTCCTAAACCGGGGGTGGGCGTGGCCAGCACGTGATGCACTGGGCCCATGGGCCATGAGTTTGGCACCCCATAGCAGGGGTGGGATTCAAATTTTTAAACAACTGGTTCTGTGGGCATTGCTTAGTTGGTGTGCATGGCTTGGTGGTCATGTGACCAGGTGGATGTGGCTTGGTGGTCATGTGACTAGGTGGATGTGGCTTGGTGGTCATGTTATTGGCTGGGCATGGCCAACTCAATATCGAGGCATGCATCTCCTCACCTGGCCTTTCATGACTGTGGGGATGCTGAACAGTCGTAAGTGTGAAAAATGGTCATAAGTCACTTTTTTCAGTGCCATTGTAACTTTGAATGGTCACTCCACACAAGCAAAGTACCAGCAGAGGAGGGGAAAAAACTTCAGAGATGTTCCTGAGATAGGAAGTCTAGTCCTGCCAAGAATGTAATCAGGGTTAATGGAGAGGCAGTTTCTGTAAGCAACATCAGAATGTTTCCTTCCTGCCTTCCTTACAGGATTAGGCCAGTAATTTCTTCTAACAACCAGTTCTCTGAACTACTTAGAATGTTAACTACCAATTCTAGAGAATAGGTGCAAACTGGTAGAATCCCACCCCTGCCCCATAGTAAGGTATATATAATTTGCAAATGCCACATTCCAGTTATCCTCCACAGAACAGACATTGCACTCTTTCGCGGGCCATCCTGAGGCTGTAGAACACCATGCTAGCTAAACCAGGAAGGAGGTTTCAGAAGACCTTTTGGCACTGTGGTGAGAGGACCAGCCATGTCGACCCTTCTGGCTTTAAGCTCTGCAAAGGAACAGGCTAGGCACAAAAGGGGATAGAGACTATAACATGTTCCTCTATCTTGTGATTTCACAGTGGCACACAAAAGTCTGGCAGGTCAAGGCATAACCGTGTAGTCTCATGACTGTGCCATAGAAGGGAGAGGGAGAGGCCATTTCCATATGAGACCAGGCAGCACTTTGCGTTTATTTCCATATCTGGAAAAGAGAGATAATAATATTTATCTCAGAGGACACTAGTGAAAATTAGTTAGTTTCACAGCACCAGCCATTTACAGCAGTGCTTAATCCAGGATTATGCTTTGTTTGTTATACTGAAGCTGTCCGGCTTGTATGCAGATTGATTTAGCCCATGCAAATTGAAGAGGAAGTGGAAGAGACATAGGGTCCCTTGAGGTCACGGCAGAAAAACATTGTCATTGCAGTCCAATAGAATTGCAGGATTATCAGCGATTAATCAGATTCAGAAGCAGCAACCAGATTGGCCAGGAAGAATCCTCTCGCATCATAATGAGCCTTTGATTAATAGCCATCTCTTCCGTAACGTCATCAATCATACCTGATCAAAAGCACAGATGGAAGAGGGAGCCCTGCTCCTTGCGAACAAAAAAAGCAAAAAAAAATAAATAAATGGCGAGTCTCGGATCGTCCGATAAGATGCAGAGAGTCAGCATGAACAGGGTTGTGTGAGAGGCCATTAAGAATTCACTTCCAGGGCTCCGATTGGTAATTAAGTGACTCATCTAGTGGCCGACAGTCCTATATGCTTCCCCAGGCAGTTGTTAGTTCTTCGAAAACCACTCCTGACAAAATGAGGTTTGCCCTTGGTACACAGATAATGAGAGTGTGTTTGACAGGTGTGGCACGATTAGAAAATTTCTCCGTGAGCTTCATTCCACTAGCCATTCTACAGTAAACAGACTCATTAGAACTTGCTGGTCCCAGGAGGCAAAGCATGTTTGACATTATTAATTGGCTTTTCTGTATAAGGAGTCAAATAGATGAAAAGGTTTATCAAGCTGAAATAATTAATTTTGCCTGAATTCGCTGACAGTTCAGTTCTCCCGCAAAAGACCATTTTAAGAGGATTTTTTTTCCCCTGCTCTTTATTCTCTTGAATTTCAAAGTTCAAAAGGCATAATGGTGGTAAAAGAGCAGCTTTTTAGTAAATTGTAATTAAAGGGAATTTAATTAACTTAGAAAAGGAGGAGAGGGGAAAAAAAAGAAAAGAAAAGAAAGAGAGCTCTCCTATCTGAGCCTATACAGAAGTCGAGATGGTAAAACATATCATGGCTTAATAATGCATTAATTTTAATCTAATCAAAGTGTAATAAAAGAGGTAATTATGTTTAAAAATTATCAGGCCCCAATATTGGTAGAATTAAACACTTAATACATAAGTTACGCAGCGTCTAGTTAGCAAAATTTGTAACCGTTGCCCTCGAATTTGGCTTAGTTAATGAAGGATCTCACATCTTCAAGATTAATTGAATAAATAATTGTAATAGCCCTTGTGAAACTGATTATCAGGTTCAAATTCCATGGCGAAGGGCGGGGGGGGGGCAGAAGGGCAAAGGGGGGGGGGTTCGGGGGGATCCAATCTCCTTTTGTTTTCTCTCATCCCGATTAACTCTCGCCCTCCTCATTTCTTCTGCCTTTAAAACAATGCAAACATCCATTAGCCCAGCTTTTAAAGATGGGGCCTGACTTGCTTCAGGAAAAGAGTGGCTTCCTTCCATCACTTCCTGTAGAAAACCACATTTCACATCCACAAAGCTGACTTAAGGGTCCTAATATATCATCCCATTTTAAACTTCTTGTCATCTATTCATTTCTGCAGGGGGGTGGGTGCACAGAGGAAGGAAGGCAGCTTCTTGACTGTGCCTCCACTCTGCAGCTCTGCGTTGACTACAAGACCTCCATCCATTTTTTTTGGGGGGGCACCTCAAAGATTTTAACTTTCCAGACTGATAATCAGAGGTGGTATTCAGCAGGTTCTGACCAGTTCTGGAGAACCAGTAACATAAATTTTGAGTAGTTCAGAGAACCGGCAAATACCACCTGTGACCGGAGACTTTACAGTATCCTTCCCCTGCCACGCCCACAAAACCAGTAGTAAAAAACTTTGAATCCCACCACTGTTGATAATCCCTCGCTTAGATTAGTCAATATTGACTAACATATTCAGAAATCTATTCCAAGGCATTGGCACTGCCTTGGAAAAGTGATAAGCAATCAACAGTAGTTTCTTTCTAAATGATCCAGTGGGTTAGATGGATTTGGGATGGATTTTGATTAACATTATTTTTTTAAAAATGATATTAGAAAACACTACTTGAAAAGGAGCATGCACCAGAAAACCATGTGCATTTCCTCTAATGAATGCTAGTGCAAGCACCTATTGCAGCTTCAACAATGATGTGAGAAAATATGCTGCTGAAGAACTGAGGAAGCTTCAGTTTTTTGGATGAAAAGTGGAACATTTTCAAAGGGACACACACACACAGATGAAAGTTCAGTTGCCTTTTGGAAAAGCACCTTTGAGACAGCCATGACCTGGATGACTGAGAATCTCCATAGGTGTGTGCTACTTTTCCAACTGAAGTTTGTTTGATAAGAAAAAACCAACCAATTGCAGATCAACAAGCAATTAAGACAGAAAATGAAATCCAGGTTTAAAAATAAGAGGAGGGGAAGCAAATGCACGAAATTAAACCTGACTATTGACCCTTCCCAGACTACAATGAATGGCTCTTGCTCCGGCTTTGAATCCATGGCTTTGTGTTATGAAATCCAGCAAGGAAACAGAAAAAAACAAAACAAAACCGCAGAATTGTCATCCAGCCTTATATCATTTTCCTGATGAGAAAGTGCTTCTGCACTCCCGCGTTTCTAGCATTCAGCAGTTGTTCCGGTTGGGGTCTGGCCCTCCTCAAGGGATTTGGAGGCATTGTGGTCAGCAAAAAGGTACCCTGGGGCATGCCACGTCTGCCCAGGACCTCCCTTTCATTCATTAAGCTCTCCAGGGGCTCTAACTAATTAGATCAGGCTGCTCATTTTAAGCTGATAATTGATTTAAATAGATTGCTCATTTCAGATAGAAGGAAAACCTGCTAAACATTTGGCACTGGCCTTTCTTCTCTTCCTATCTCTGCCCCCACCTCTCCTCTTTTTTTATATGCAAGTTTCAATTGCAAGTGCAGTGTAGCATAAAATGTAGTGGTCTCCCCTTTCTAAGAAGGTCACAAAATTAATTACAATAAGTGAGAAATAGGGAGAAAGAAAGAGAGAGAGAGAAACTCCATTAAAAAGAGTTTAGGGATTGAAATTATGATGCTAATGGCAGCTACATGGAAGGAACGAAAACAGAATTGGTTCTTGTTCCCCCAAATGAGGACTCTTGTGAAAATTCTAATTTAGGAAAACCTAGGATGGTCAGAGTAGATTGATATCTCTAGGACAAATTCTTGAAATCAATAGGATTAGGACTTAATAATGCTCTTTGCCATGTGTTCCTATGGCTATTTAAAATTAAAAAAAAACTGTTTGATCTTTATAAAATGAACAGGGCTGTACCTCTCTACAACTTACATGGAAGATCCATAGCAAATCCCAGGACTGTAGGCAAGACTGTGGAAGTTTCTTAAAAAAAAAAATCTGCGTAAGACATTGGCAAACCATATTCAGATTATTGTAAGTAAAATGATATAGATGTATCCTTGAAGTCACCAGGAGTCCAGCTCAACTTGAAGGAGACTCTGCATTCAAATCAAGTTGAATGCAGTAAATTGGCAATGTTTTTATTAATGAGTTGCAAGGATGAAAGCTGAGGAATGCTTATTTTCTTCCTAGTCTATAGTGTCAATGTCAGAGGTATCCAAAAGGAAAGAGTTTTAAAAAACCAAAGCCCATTCTTTTTTGTGTTATCACTAGATATAAAAAGGGGCTTGGCTTTGATTGTATAGTTGTGGCTCTTCACTTTTTTTGACATACACACACACACACATACACACCTCTAATCAGAGTTTTTTGGGGTAGGTTTAGGTCAGCCCTCTAAGGTAAACCAGGTCAAAAAACAGACTCCAATGGAACTCTACTTTATAGTTGTAGGACAATATTTCTTAAAGTTTGTTGTAGTTCTACGATCCGTGGGGGTCCCTCAAGACATTCCCAGGTTGTTGAAATCAAAAATTGTCAACCTACGATGAAAAATACTACAACATTAAAATCCCATTAAAAACACTTGTGAAAGTGGTAACAACAGTGAATCCATCAATTTTAATGCTTGATACAATAAATATAAATAAATATAGCCTATAGAAACAAAAGCTCCTTCAGGGTTGCCCATAATTTTTGAAAGCAGGAATGGCTCCTCAGAGAAAATGTTAAGAAATGCCTTACAGTATAATAACAATATATTGGAAGCTTGCCAAAGTTTCCCTTTGTTCTTCCTTATACTACAGGTAGTCCTTGACTTATGAACATGTGTTTGAAGTTATTGTGACCTGTAAAGCACTTCCAGCCATGGTAAAATGCCCATCTTTTGATTGCCATCTAGGTGTTTGGCAATTCATTCCCAGTCTGACCAGTTGCCAAACTCCCTGCGATCATGTGAATCACTATTTGCATTCTCCTCTGCTGTCTCTACCTCTCAGTGTGACTGTGGTGCAGGGAAAGTTGCAATCTTCTGCTTCCTGCCAAGAGGATTCCTTCTTGTCTTCAGGAGCTGAAAAAGTTGCTTGTGGAGGGAGCTGAACACCTTTGGGTGGAGGGGAGAAGTGGAGCTCAGCTTCTAATGATTTGACTTCCATTCCTGTATCCCATCCTGTGCACAGAAAGAAGTTGACATCCTTCACCAGACAGCTCTTTCAGCCAGCCCCTAAAAATGAGAAGGAGCTTATTTATTTATTTAACATATGGCAAATACATGGACTTATAGTAGTTCAAATGTTAAAGCTCCTGATGGACATTCGGACACAATGTGATGGATATTTTGTCGAGGAGCACCACAATCACACTGAGAGGTAGAGATAAGACCCCACTTAAACAATGAGTCCTGACAGACATGTTGGGTATGGATCCTGTTCAGAATTGACCAATGCTGGCGAGAAAGCTCAAAACTTGGCACCTTTTGTGCATGGTCATTTATATAACTGCCTGCATCAGAGTGTTCAGCAGCCCATTTGGCTTTCCACTGTGTTTTGATGTCAAAGTTGTTAGACAGCTGTTGAGTGAATTGTAATTTTGTTGTACTCCTTCACTAAGGCTTCCTGCCTTTATAGAGCTGGTGATGCAGTGTGGCTCAGGACAGGGAGCCATTTTGTTTACCCATTGCCATGAGAGAGCCAGGAGTTCTACAAAAATGTCTGGCTGCCAACTGTCGTTAACTGCCAATTCTTCAATGTAGTCTGGCTGCCAATTGTTGCTAGTCATTTGGTTCACACTTCCATGCTATCCAGGGTGCACCATGAGGACGTGAACTAGCATCACACCCCGAGAATGAGCTAAAATCCAAGAAGAGAGTGGAGAGGCAGAGAGGTAAGGTAAGGCATGTGTGCTGCTTCGGAGGGTTGGGGGAGGCCCTGGGAGGTTGCATGCAAGTGTCTTCACTCAAAGGCTGAAAATCCTGCCTGGGTTTTGGCAGGGAGGATTTTAAACTCCTGAGCAGAGCCTCCCAGTGTTTCCTGTCCTCCCCCCATCCAAGGAACCCAATGCTCCTTGCTTGGGATTCCATCTGTTTAATAACCCACATGATTGCTTAATGACTGAAACCAGGAGAGTCAGTCAGTGAGCAAACAGGTCACACGAACCATCCCATGACATCTCATATAACAACTGCTTCACTCATCAAACAAGATTCTGGGTTTGATTGTGATTCTAAATTGAGGATTGTCTGTATGTAGAATCAAATGGGGATAAGTCTCTTTCTGATACTTATTACTTTCCCAGGGCTGAAATTTCATTTTCTTTTACGTGTTAACAGCTCCAGCCTCCCCTTGCTGATATTATCTCTACTTCCTTCTACACCTGTTAAATTATTCAAGGAGATAAAAGACAGTTCAAACTTTACTTCTGAGAAAGAGGAGGCTGTCTTAACCTGTTCTCACTTCATTCCTTTACCCTTCCTCTTGCCTACTCTTCTATCCTTTGGCAGGAATAGTACTACTACTTTTCTAAAGTTGGCATATACAAAGAGATAATAAGACCACTAAAGCTACAGATATACCTTCTCAACTGTTCAGTACATTAATAGTTGAGAAAATATATCCATATCCATCTGTATAATGTTTCAGTAGAAGAAAATAGAAGTTCTGCTTTTCACCTCTTCTATCCTGAAGATCAATAATCATGTCCCGATCTCTGCTTCAGTTATCTAACAGAAGGACTATTGTAGAAAAGCCAAAAGATCTTTTCTCTCCAGATACTAAGGAATAATCACCATACTCAAGGAAGAGTAGAATGGTGGAACAAGAAAAATTACAACCTATGGTCAAATGAGCCCTCTCTAAACATCCCTTTTCTTCAGTTTCTGTACTATAAGATTACAACTTCACAGACCAAAGGATTTCTGAGCAAATTCTTTGATAAGAATTCAGCATTCCTTTTGGGGAAAAATCAGGTTTCTGCTAAATCTAGAATCACAATGCTAAACACATAGATTTGCATGGAATTCATCATGTAAGCAAGGCCGAGCCTAAATCTGAAATACCTATAGAAGCTGCTAAAGCTGTAGTAATGCAATGATTATTGTAGGTTGACTCTGCCCACAGCCAGGAGTTCGATCCTGACTGGCTCAAGGTTGACTTCGCTTCCCATCCTTCTGGGGTTGGTAAAATGAGGACCCAGATTGTTGGGGACCATATTCTGACTCTGTAGAGGGGACTGTGAAGCACTGTGAAGTGGTGTATGTGCTATTGTTATTATGCATAAGGTACATTTCTGGCCTGTAAATCCCACATACACAGGCAGGAGGTGGAGGATGAAGGGAGAGGCAGCAATAGAGAATGAGCCAGCTTTGTCCTTAATGGTGCAGGGGAATGGCAGTGGTGAAAGGGAGCCTCTGGCAGTATCTCAGAGCCACAAATGGTGCCAGTGCCAGTGAAAAATGAAAGCAGTGAAAAAATATGGCTTCATGAAATCATTCCTTGGCAGAAGCAACCGAAAAATTGCAAAGCAAGTGGGGGTGTCAGAACCAGCTTCACACAGCAGCAAAAAACCAACTCTCTTTCTATCTCTTCCAGTTTAATTTCAGAGCTGAAGAAGTTTCTTGGATGAGAAGTGAAATGTCTTCAAAGAAAAAACAAGAAAGTTTAGTTGTCTCCTGAAAAAGCACCTTTGGTACAACCATGACTTAGATGACTGAGAATCTCTACAAATGTTTAGCTATACAGTTTTGGATGAACACCCTTGGAATGGTGTGGGAGTAGGAATGGATTTCCAGAGGAAAAATGCAGACTACAGGAACCAGGTGATCCTGAGGACACAGATAAACCTCCAGGTGCTTCAGTGACCCACTAAAAGGATGCAAATGACCAGCTAGGAAGCAAATGTCAGCAAGGAATATAAATCCTTCCATTCCCCACTGTCCTGTCAGAGCTGAAGAAGCTTCTTGGATGAGAAGTTGAAGCATCTTCAAAGAAAAAACAAGAAAGTCCAGTTGCCTCCTGAAAAAGCACCTTTGGGACAACCATTGAGAATCTCTACAGACTTTCTTCCAGTTTAAGTTGACTTTCTGTACAGCACTGGACTAGTGCTCTCTCTCAGAACAACAAGATCTGTCTTAGAACACAGATCTAGCATTTTGAGAAGCATTGGTCATGAGCAGAAGCAGATGTTCAGATTCACTTATAGCATAAGCCAAAATGGACCTGGAAGGTAGAATCCATTAGTCTCAATGGATACAAGATGCTGAGCAAATCCAGCCTCTGATTACCTCACTGATGAAATGTGCTAGATCAGGGATGTCAAACTTGTGGCCCGTGGGCTGGATGTGTCACATGCTGGCCCCGTCCCTGCCTGGTTTAGCAAAGGGTGGGAAAGTCCCAATATGTCACGTGATGCTGCAATGATGATGTGAGTTTGACTCCCCTGTGCTAGATCATCTCCAAGGCAAGGAACTGCACTGAGAAAAGAGAGAGAACATCTTTGAAAAGTGGACAGCTGAGAATGGCATTAATCAGCCTCAAGTGTGGGTAGAAGACAAAACAATAAGCAACAAGGGAAGACAGGGCCTAAAAAGTGCTTAGTGTGCCATAATTAGGGAGATGTGAACGTGATCCCATAATGTCAAGAAAACAAATGTAATGTGGATTAACTGTTAATATTCTCCATGAAGGACAGCTGCTCACATTGTATAAAGTTATTTTACAATTACATACAAAGCTCTATGGATAACTAAGATCAAATTTACATATTTAAATCCAGAACTGCTTAAAGTGGATAGAATCTGAGAGAACGGAAATTGCTCTGAACCAATTAGGTGCCCCATGGCTGAAACTAATCCCTCCAGTTCTGAGGATTGTTTCTCACTTTTTGTTCTTAACCCCTTGGCAGTAAATGCAAGCTGAAAGAAGACTAAAATGTTTAGGAAACAAAATGGCAGAGGGAAAGGGGAGGGAAAGATTCAAAGTTCATCTCTGTTCACTGCTCCCTTCATTATTTCCCTGTTAAGATTAAACTCACCACTGTCCAGTAGGTGCCTTTGTATGGACAGAGTAGTATGGTGTTTTTAGAGTATGTTAGAATTCTAGATTTGCTTCCCTCAAAACGATGCTATAGAGCACTGCACATCAGAACAATTAGATACAAGAACAGTTTTTTCCCAAACGCCATCACTCTGCTAAACAAATAATTCCCTCAACACACTCCAACTATTTACAAAGTCTGCAATACTATTACTGTTAATCTTCTCATCACTCCTTATCACCCATCCCCTCCCACTTGTGACTGTATGACTGTATGACTGTAACTTTGTCGCTTGTACCCTTACTATTTATATTGACTGTTTCCTTGCATGATTTGATTGCTTATTGTATCCTATGACTATCATTAAGTGTTGTACCTTATGATTCTTGACTCTTGATGAATGTATCTTTTCTTTTATGTACACTGAGAGCATTTGCACCAAGACAAATTCCTTGTGTGTCCAATCACACTTGGCCAATAAAGAATTCTATTCATTCTATTCTACTGTTTAATATATGAATGAACGGGATTTTGTACCCACCTAATCAATGTGTTTATAATGTTTAAGCAAATAGAATCTTTTGGACCTACAGGATTTATTCGAACAGGGATTCGTATACTGTACAGTTTACTAAACCCTGATACTATTGCAATGAAAGTTTGAAGAATCACACTTTAACTAAGATAATATGAAGAGTAAATCAGTGTCATTGTCAACGGATGGCTGAGATGAGCTCTCAAATATAATTAGACCTAGAATGTCTAAGCAGAATGTTTTTAAGGTTTGTCAGTCAATGCAAAATAAGTTTAAAATGATGCCTCTCCTGCTTGTGCTAGAATGTTAATGTTCCTTGAAGAGTCTACAGTTTCTTGGCATCTCCTGGATCTGGGGACATTCCCTCGCACAAGGCCAGTTGAACTGCACCAGCCTTTATGCTATTCTCATTCTTGTCAGCAAATTTACACATTAAAAAGGGCTGGTGGATTGTGCCCTCTGCCTGATTCTCTGGCAACAATGTTGATTCCCCCTCATTATGAATTGCCTTCCTCTCTCCTAACAATTAAAATTAGAGATGCTGGAGAGGCAAGCTTTGAAGGGAATTGAGGGGGTGTGAGTTTCAGGGATTCAATACCTTGAAAAACTATTCAAGAGCACTTGCTAGTGGCTGCAGCCTGAATGACACATTTTGCATTGTATTCTTCAACTTCTCCTCAAATGGACTTTTTTCTCTTCCCTCTCCCCCTCTTTTTTTAAATGGTGGAATACACACCAAGATGAAAAGAGCCCCAATGTAGCGTTGCTACTGTCACTACATTTTGCATTTAGACAGCAAGTGATTTTCTCACTAAAGGGAAATATTGCATATCTAGCTGACTTTGGAAGTTGCAAACTTGGGCTAGATAAATGCATGGATGGGAGAATTCCAAAACTTCAGGCTAGAGTCCAACCTTGGCAATTTTAATACTTGTGGGTTTCGACTCCCAGAATTCCCCAGCCATAATGCCTTTAAGTCTACAAGTCATAAAGTTGCCAAGGTTGGACACCAATGGGTTAGAGTGAATGTTCAAAGCAACTGGCAGAAGGCTCTATCAACCACTTGTGTATCATGTCAGGAAAACTGCATGTGCCCATCAAGTCACATGGAGTTGAGTGTCATCCAAAACAGAACTTTCCTCTTTGGGACCATTGAGGCAATCTATTGAAAATGGTTCTCAGTTTGAAATGAAGAAACAATTAAGCTGGCTGGAATCTCTGCAAAAGAGATCAAAAAAATCAAAATGACAGTCACAAACCTGTGATCAAAGTCCCATCTCTTTTTTAGATTCGTCAGACAACAGGATTGTTTCTTTAACTGAGTTGGATAATCAAATTTCTCGGTGAATTTCCCTGAAGATGCTTGAATAGATGACTAAGTCTGGATGATGATGGTGGTGGTGGTGGTGATGGTGGTGGTGGTGATAGAACCAGATAAGCAAAAAAAGATGGATCCTCTGAAATTTGGATGAGGTCTGAGTTTGGTCACCTTACAGTTCTCTAAAGGGCCCTTGAGAACCAAAAAAGCAGCAAGTCTGCTATCTTGTCCTAGGAGTTGATGGAATCTGTAGGACAGCAAGACATCAAGGCAGTTTCTAAAGCAGTTGCATACATCTGGAAAAAGACACAATTTCTTTAACAATTTGTGCATTCCAAAACACTTCTTTGAATGGATTTTTAAAGTTACAGTGGTTGTTCCAAGAAAGTTGAGAAAAGGAAAATGGCAGCTGCTACTGAGAGACCTTTGGATACATTCAAGTAATTCTATCTCATGAATGTAGATGAACTCAATTCCTATCTTCCAAATCTGCTATAGTTGCAAAGGGAGGATGGCAACTGGCATCATTGAGCTTGAGCTTTCTGATCTGCTTTAGTTTGAAATAGATCGTAATTGAATCACACTACAAAGCCTACTAACCTCAAATATAAATTAGTTTTAGGATGCCCTCAATCCTCAATAAGTAACTCCAAAATATTTTTTCTTCCTTTCTCAATATTTCCTTTCATCTGAAATTCACAGTAGAGCTGTAGCAATTAATTAATCAGTGTATTCTTGTATTTTATAATAATTTTCTTTCTTTCATTCCTTCCTTCTTTCTTTCTTTCTTTGGATCTGACAAGAAAGGTACTACTATTGAATGTACTTTATAATAATGCAGTAGATAGATAAAAGATAGATGTTGGATGGATAGATAGCACAGTAGATAGATAATACGATAGATAGATAGATAGATAGATAGATAGATAGATAGATAGATAGATAGATAGATAGATAGATAGATAGATAGATAGATAGATGATGGAGGAGGAGGAGGAGGAGAAGAAGAAGAAGAAAGATAGGTAAATGAAAGAGAGAGAGATGAGAGAGAGAGAAAGAGAAAGAGAAATGGTATAAATATAGAGAGCTAGAGGGAGATATGATAGAATTAGAGATAGTAATATGAATATTGTAAAAATTGTAGAATCAATAACACAGAATCCCTATCAAGAATATGAGGAATATTGGTCACTGAAACCATTTCTTCTAATTATCTAATGAATGCTTGGATGATTTATAGATCTCTTCATAACCAAAGGAGTAGGTGGTCTCTACAAAAGAGTAGATGAACAACCCCTTTTCTCCACAAAGGGTGCTCAGTTAACCATCTTGAAGCTTGAGGTCTTAAGGGTATCTGATGCAAAGCTAATTTGAGGAATTGCCATTGTTGAAATAAACCATAAAGACACCAAAGCAACAAAAGAGTTCTACTTAATATAAAAGCAGATTCCATCTGGCAATGAGTTTATTTCAACAGAATGACCAGAAACAAAGCTATCAATTTTGGGGCTCTCAGCACTAACTATTTGAGGAAACTGGCTTGCTGTGTCTGACAGCTGGCTGGTCCTACCAAACATCTGAGATGAAAGAGTCTCTCAATGAATGTCTGACCTTATTGATCTATATAGCTCATCGTTCCTCCCAAAAGCACAAGATGGGAACCTTTCTAACACTGGCAGTCAGCTTTCAGTCACAATTTGTGATGTGCTTTCATATTTGTTTCTTGCCTACTTTTTATAGTCCTATATGACTCACTGCTCATTGTATATATCAACTGTACAGATGATCAAGGGATGCCTGTTTGTAAGCTGCTATTAGTAATAGTATTAACCTAAAATGTGTCTCAATTAACAAATTACTTTTTTAAATGTTCTGAGCATTAAAAAAACTACATAACTTCTCATAAGGGGATGGTAAGCTTTGATTCCATTAATATCTTAAATATAATCAACTATTACTTATTACACATATAGTAGAGGCACCAGTGGAGACACAGGGAAACACAGAAAGTCCCTTTCTTACCAATATACATCTGAGTAATGGCATTCAAGCACAGTCATCTTGACCAAGCAAAGATGCTGTGGTGAAAGAGAAAGATATAATAGGAAAAATAGAGGCACCGGGAGCTAGTGCAGAGATATTGTCTTTTCCTTCCAGAGAAGAGAAGGGACACTCTTTCTTCAAAACAATCTGTGGAACAGATTGCCTGCTAAAGGGGAAAAGTGAAGGAAGTGGTGTGCTGCTTTTGATTAATAGTGAACTAATTCAGAATCTATGTAAATATTGAGCGAGGGAGAGAAAGTTTAATCTTTAAGATAGGAAAATAAAGTTAGCAGAATAACCCTGGAGGTTTTCTAAGTCAACCCTCTACTCAAGCAGGAGACCTATACCATTTCAGACAAATGGTTGTCCAACCTCTTCTTAAAAACCTCATATCAGCTTGAAATTGTGCATGAAGGGTGTATGTTGCAATTATAGCCACCTCTACTCCAGGATATTAGAATGCAAATACTATTCAATGCCCCAGTGAGTAAAGAGTGATGTGCACTTAGGATGTATTGTAAGGCACATGATAGCCTCCTTCCCTATGAATCAATATATAATTATCCTTAATGTTGCCAAACTTTGGTATTTTTGTAGGCTACCTTTTGGTTTTGCCTAGATGAACCTTAATCTATAGTGACTCTGCCGTCCATCCCACCGTAAGATAGTCTTGGTGGGAATGTGAATGATGCTCAAGTCCATCTAACCTTGAATATTCAACACCTCTCCAAAGTCATTTAGAAAGGAGAACTATTAGACAATGTTGGAAGTTACCTTTAGTCAATTTGCTGCTTTAGCAAATTCCATTCAATATTGATACTCAATATTTTCTAGCTACACTGACTTGAAAATTAGAGTAACATTCTTATTCCAGTACAAACTTTTGAATTTAGGAGAGGTTCTTTCTTGGAACGTTAATGAGTCCAGGTAAAGTATGTCCAGTTGAACATTAATGCCTCATTAAAAGGCCCACAAATTATAATGGATCCAAAATTTAGAACAGATGGTATATCAGAGATTTTATTAAACTGCCAGTAGTCCCTTCAACTTGCAAAGGCTGATGTGGGGATTCTGTAAATCTTTTGCTATGAAATGTTTAACTGCCCATTCTGCTTCTGCTCCAAAGAAAATGTTATAAAGACAGTTTTGGATCACTTCTTCTGGAACTGCAAAGCAGCTGGTTTCCAATTGGAAAAACTCCCTCCTCCCTGGTCTACATCTTTCTTGAACTAAAGCACCACCATGCCTTTGTCTTCTTCATCCTCTCCAGTTGTTTGCTCAGAGGAATGGATTTGCTGAACCCTAATGATGGGATTGGATGTGGGTATGGGTGTGTGGGGGAAGCATTTTTTACTGCAAAAAGCAAGGGAATGAACAAAGATATGCTTTTTCAGGACTTTCTTGTTTTTTCTTTGGAGACATTTTGCTTCTCACCCAAGAAGCTTCTTCAGCTCTGACTGGATAGTGGGGAATGGAAGGATTTATATTCCTTGCAGACAGCTGGTCATTGGCATCCTTTTAGAGAGTCCTCTTTGAGGCACTTGGAGATTTATCTGTTGGAACAAAACAATAGTACTATTTGCATTGCAGTAGGAAAACGCTACTAACAGTAAGAGGGGAAAAGATAGTACCTGTTTTGCAATGCCTATATTTACATGTTTGTGCTCAGATTAGTCAACCCAGGTTTAACAATAGCTTCAAGAATGTTGTATCAGAATTGACATAGCTGTTTTAATTAATTAGCACTATTTCAGTTACATGTTGTATCTCAGCCCATTTCATTGTCCTTCACATATCTTTGGAGGGAGTTTCCAATTCGTCATTAAGAAACGAAAAATGCAGTAATGCTTCTTTTATTCCTTGGCTAGTCCTTCAGCTAGTTTTGTCTGTATGAAAGGTCTCAATTGGAGAAAACCCTGTAATGATCAAAGGCACAAGGATAGTAATTTGCCTCTACATAAAGGGTCAAACATTGCAAAGAGAAAAAAAATGGTTGATAGCGAGTCTGATTTATCTTTATTAGTCATAGTCAGTGATTGCATGTGCTTCTATTTTCATTCATGATTTTCAAAAACTCATTATGATTACGGTGCAGTCATGGGGAAGTTAATTCATCAGGGGTCCAGGACTGCAAAGGGAAGGAAGGAACCATAAAATATAAGACAAAGTGAACTAATTGCTACCGTTAGTGTCTCAAGCCACAAAAATGTAAAACCATCAGCTCGAGGGATTCTAAATAGACTGAACAATATTTTTAAGGAAACCTTCACTTGGTTGATGCCACAGTAATGAGTGTATGTGCCCCCAGGATAATCTTGAAAGATGGTAATGAATCTCAAGATTTTCCTCTCTTCCTTTTTTCCGGCATCATTTTAACTATAAAAGTGCTCAGATTCGAGCAATCAGACAAGATGACTTACTGTCAAATATTCAACTTCCCCCGCCACCTTCATGAGTAGACTAATCTACCTTCTTAGTGCATTGTTCAGCTGAAACCTCAGCTTTAGTCTTTTGAACTGTCAGGTATATTTTCTTCAGGCACCCAAAAACAAAAACATCCCCATCAAACATAAAGGCATAATATACAAAGCAATCTCAGAGGTAAAGTTATCTAGCATGTGGATCCGTGGTGGAGCAGAATCTATAGATATTAATTTCTCCGACTCATCTAATGTTTTAAGAATGGCTGGCACATGAAAGAGTGCCTTTCCCTATTAGAACTGCCAGCAGGTTAATTCATAATTATCATAGCAATTCTAGCAATTCCAAAAACATGAATGCTTAAAACATCTTCCCCATTACAAGCTGTCTGGTTCCAGCTTCTGTCAATCTGGGATTGGACTCTCCAGTAAGGACAACTGTAATCCACAACATAGGGTCACTTTTTACTAGCACTGAATTAAAACCAGTTGGGTTAAAAAAAATCTAGTACATGACTGTGTAGTTAACAGAAGCTACTAGTAGAGTAGTCTCTTGATTTTACTGGCAGATATATTGTATATACTATCTCAGATGGATGAGTAACAGCATCATGATCCTTTTGGGACTGTTGCCTACCTCTGTAATATGAAAACTAAAAAATTGGCACATTTAGAAGAGTCTCTAAAGAATTTTGAACAGAATGTGCCAGCATAAATTCACTCATGTGCCATTATGAAGTGGTATAATGGGCTATAGGAATAATCTTAAGGAATAGAAAGAAGATGACAATCCGATAAAAGAAACATGAGTCTAAAGCAGAAATGCAATTGGAGAACTTACCTTGGATCTGATCCACCCTAATTTTCTGAAACATAGAAGCAAAAAAAAAAGGGTGGTGTAAATCGAGACTTGCAAAATTGATATTAGCCTTTTGGGGTAGAACAGACTAGTTATGAATGCTAATACTACTTTCATTGCAAGGTTACAGTAACAAAATCTTGTAAGACTGAATGTGCCTTCCCCCATTCTAAACCTTTAAGAAAAAGAGGGAGAGTCAAGTCTGAGATGTTTTCTCAAATTATATTTCAGTTTTTGCCTCAAATTTATTTTATCTGACCATTGCCTTAGTTGCTTTTATCTGACCATTGCCTCATATTGCTCAAAATCATTCTTAAAGTCCATTACGAGTGTGTCAGGTCCAAAACCAAGAATGATATGTAGTAAGTCTTCCAAGCTTATTTTTGAATTGGATTACACCTATAGACAAATTCTTGCCACACTGAAGACCTTAGTCTGCATCTATAATATACTCTGGGAACTATCAAGAAGGGGCTGACTTCACCCTCTTTCTCTCAAATATAATACCTGGGCTGAGTTGCCTCTTAGTCCTCTGCAATCTACCCATGCAATTTTAAAGCCAACCTTCTCTTTCTTTAGCCTCTTGCAACAATTTATCTTTAATTTTTGGAGTTTTTTTTCCTTGTCAGATAAACTTAGAAATATATCCTTGCCTTTCATTACAAAGAATATTGGTCATCAGTACAAGAAGTATCTGGAACAAAAACAACATCTTTGGTAAAACATTCATCTTAATTATAAATATTCTATCCAACAAAGATAATTGCAATTTAGCCTATGTTAATAGATTTTTTTTAATGTCATTCTAAACATTGCCTTTTACTCCCCTAGGATGCACTCCCAGTTTCCTGGGGATCCATCTCCTCACTACGTTCAATCACAAGTGCCAACAAGTGTCAGACACAAGAAATCAGGAAGCAAGGTAGTTAAATGACTCAGGTTTATTACATGCTAACACCCTCTACAACACTAGTGTCAAACTCGCAGCATCACATGATGTATCACAATGTTTTCCCCCTTCGAGAAGCTGGGGTGGGCGCAGCCTGCACATGACGCATCTGGCCCATGGGCCGCCAGTTTGACACCCCTCCTCTATAAGAACCTGAACTACCAATGGTCCAATCAAATTGGGGGTAGATAATAGTCAGTGGAATTCAAAGTAGGTTGGATTTACATCTCTTGCGGGCATGAAGTGATGAAACTGATGACATGCTTGACCCCTCTCTTGGACTCAGCCTGGCCATCTCCAACATTAGGAGGTTTTACATGATCCTACTTCTATAATTTGTTTCTCTTCTCTCTCCCAGTGCCATAAAATCTATTGAAACGTCATAAAGTGAAGAGCTCCCCATGATATAAGAAGCCTATTGGACTTGAAGGGCTACCTACTCTGACTGAAGGAGCAGAGAATTTTATCACCTTATCAAGGTCTAGTAAATTGTGAACTGCAGGATTGTGAAACTCATGGTCCATGGGCCGGATGCATCATGCATTGGCCATGCCCATCCCTGTTTTAATGAAGGGGGGAAAGTTGAGTTACATCACCTGATGACAATGTGTCATCGCGAGTTTGACACCCCTGGTGTACTGTGTCTGGGAGGCAAATTCTATTTTATTCTTTGCCTATAGATAGCAGACTGATGCCCTTGAGTCTTCATGAATCACCCATTCAACAGCACAGAGGCCATTAAAAGGAATGAGAAAGCTGACACAACCTCAGCAGCAGTGGCGGGAAAAGAAAAGAAAATCCTAAATGATGGGACATTCTTTCGATGGACTCAGGATGTGAAGCCTGCTGCACAACAGAACCCAACATGTTCACTCAGAGCAAGTTAAGGCACAGAGGAAAGGGAAAAAAGGAAAGAATGGGAGTTGAGAATTTCTTACTCATCTAATCAGGGAGGCTTACACTGGGGTAGAGCTGCACACTGTCCATAGGGTGTGAATTTCTCCACTTCTCATACATTTTTCCAAATGTTAATCACCATTGGCCAGCCAAGAAACACTCTCATATGTGTGTGTGTGTGTGTGTTTGTGTGTGTGTGTTTGTGTGTGTGTGTACATAATTATGCTCACATGTGATTTATTCACATTTATGACCTATGCTCAGTATACATATATATTTATTTTGCCTGATGCTAATCTCTTAGCAGTATCCAGGAGGCTAACTTCTCCTTAGAGGGGAAAAAATATAGTCCCCTTGATTTATGAACTGTAGCAAACTGTGTGGAAAATTGATCAACAGTAAGCTTGCTATAAGACTCAGAGTTTTGCAAGATATATTATTGCACTCCGAGATGATCTTGTATTACAAAAAGATCTCTTCCTTCTCTCTCTCCCTCCCAGCCATCTTTGCCTTGCCTTTTTTTTTTAATTATTTTTTTTTCATAAATAACTTTTTTCCCTACTTCAGCAATAAATTTTCTCAAGTCTAGTTAAAAAGAAATACAGTGTGAGATCTGGAGAAGTGCTTCCTGAAAGTAATACAAAAAGAAGCAAATCATCCCGAGAAAAGCTGCTCGCCTGGGGCCACCCTGGGCTATTTTAATCCATCATAATGTGTTGATTATTCAATTCTGCTACATAGAGTGAAGATCTTGGCTGATGTGGAGGGTGGAGATGGCATCTGCAGTAAGCAAGAACCAGTCTTAATGAGACAATTACAGCCATTTTTTTTTACTGAGGGGGGAGAAGCTGGGTTGCTTTTCTCTGAATCCACAGTGACCACAAGTTCACGTTTCTAACTACTGCAGCTTGTTGCGTGTACCTGTCATGTAGAGGTACCTTCTGAGAGCAGATGCAACAAAAGCGCACATCTACATGCAAATTCAACATGCTATTTCCTTTTCTGATTAAAAAGAGTAAGAAATTGTAAACAAAAGCAATCAAACATAGGAGACCAGAATAAAAGGATGTCATTAAACTGACAGAGCAATAGCACTTAGACTTATATAGTGCATCGTAGTACTTTACAGCCTTCTCTAAGCGGTTTTACGGAGTCAGCATATTGTTCCCCAACAATCTGGTCCTCATTTTACCGATCTCGGAAGGATGGAAGGCTGAATCAACCTTGAGCCAGTCAGGATTAAACTGCTGGCAATGGGCAGAGTTAGCCTGCAATACTGCATTCTAACCACTGTGTCACCACGGCTTATGCCTATATCAGTATCTTTCACTAGACCTCTTCATATTTTTTTTCTATTCCTGCAAACCGTTGTTTCCAGCATATCCATACATCACTTCCTATATTGTCTTTGGTTCTTTAGCTGCCTATTCCTCTGTTTTGAGAAACTCACCTCCTCCATCCAACCACAATTGTTTTGGCCTTTCTGTTTCTGTCAGTGCACTCTTATTTGATTGAAACATTATTCGACTTCCCATATGACCAAGCTACCTCAACATACTACTATCTTACCTGTCATTCACTTTCAAATTTAATCCACATCCATCCGTATATTCGTCAATGATCCATTTTTGATCCCCTCTTGTATTACCACATATCTTTTTAAGTCATATTTTCCTCTTCTGACTTATTTAATATGCTTTTTTCTGTTGTACCCACTTTTATCTCCCTATAACAAAGTAGGCAAAAAGATGCTGTTATGAACAGCCATTTAGTTTCTTATAACTTTCATTCTTCAAAACAGGCCACATACTACTTACTACCTTTGTACCAGTATTTGCAAACCTCATTTTCTTCATCTATTTTCCTGTATTTAGTAAATATTTTACCAAAGTACACAAATTCATTCACCTACTGTTTTTGCCATTTATACAAAAGTTGAAATTGTTCACTCCATTTTTCTTGCCAAAGAAGCACAGTATTATTTTTTCAGTGCCATATCTTGTTACATCATTTAATTGACCATGCAATGCAAATCATTTGAATTCTCCTCTAACACCCTGGAATCACCAGCTGCAAAGTACAAACACATTCATATCCACAATCTACCCACATTTAGCATCACCACGTGTGCCATAAATACTAGCAATCAAGAGGTCATGACCACCTATCTTTGTTTTATTCCTCACTCAGCTGAACTGTTCATTTAGCATTAGGAGCTGTAGTGGCGTAGTGGTTAGAATCCAGTACTTCAGGTTAATTCAATTCAGCAATTTGAATTAGTTAATTCAGCCAGCAATTCAGCAATTTGAGTCTCACCAGTTCAAGGTTGACTCAGCCTTCCATCTTTCCAAGGTCAGTAAAAAGAGGACCCAATTGTTGTGGGCAATATGCTGACTCTGTAAATTGCTTAGAGAGGGCTGTAAAGCACTATGAAGCGGTATGTAAGAGTTATTGCTATTGCTATTTATTCTTATACAAGCTTTATTTCCAGGTATATTACTCTTATTGCATTTAGAAACCAACATTCACATCTATATTCATGCAAAACATTATGACAACCAGTTTGGTTTAGGGGTTAAGGCACCAGGCTAGAAACCAGGTGACTGTGAATATTAGTGCTGCCTTAGATCTGAAAGTCGGCTGAATGATCTTGAGCCAGTCAACCCCTTTCACTACACAGAGTTGCTGTGGGAAAATAGAAAGAGGAAGGTGTGTTGGATATGTTTGCCACCTTAAGTTATTTATTTAAAATGATAAAAGCAGGGAATAAATAAATAAACAAACAACCAAATAAATAAATAAATATTCATTTTAATATAAATATTCATTTTATTTTATGCTTTGCCTCTATCAAAGAACTAAATGTTTTTCTCCTATTCATACATTTTTAATGACCAGCTGTAAAGCAAAAGCTTAGCCACAGGAAGGGCTGTACTTCCTAAATTTTAGCTGATATCATCTCTTATATCTTTTCAGTCAGAATTCTGCCAAATACTTTCTCAGGCACATCTAATAATCTAATCCTCTGCAGTGTTTGAATTCATCCTTGCTATCTTTTCCTTTCACTAGAGGGACTATAACAAGATTCTCCCAATCATCAAGCACAAATGAAATCTTTGCACATATATTAAACAATTGCACAACCACTCTTTGTGCAAACTAAACCAATAATTTAATATTTCTGCAAATACTTCATTTACACCAATGCCTTACTTTTATTAACATCTATTGTTTCCTTTTCATTAGTTCTTTCTTAGTTCTAAATTCTTTATGGTAGTCATCTAAATTACACCCTTTGATATACCACTAACATAGATAGGTAGATAGATAGATAGATAGATAGATAGATAGATAGATAGATAGATAGATAGATAGATAGATAGATAGATAGATAGATAGATAATGAAAGTAGGAGGGAGGGAGAGAGAGATATTAGATTAAATACTAATTCCTCCATTTCCTCACTTCATTTTCATCCTATATCATATTTGTTTTTAATTCCATTCAGTCTGCCAGATGTTCCTTGTTTAGCTGTTTTCACTTTCTATCAGACAAATTTGTAATCCGATCAAAACTAATGAGAAATTTTCTCTGCCTTTTAAATTTTTAATTGGTTCTCTCCCTCTCTCTCTCTCCCTCTCTCTCTCTCTCTCTCTCTTATGCAATATGGTTTTCTTATCCTCATTTTATGCAGCATATTCTTTTATAGATATTTCTCTCATCTGCAGCATTTTTCACCATGATTTTGCCAAGCATCCAATTTCCTAAGCATAACTCTGCACATCTCAGTAAATTTTCCACTTGTTGAAAACATATTCTGCATCATTTTCCTAAAATACACATCATGTTAGGAAAGTAATCTAATTTTTTTCTTACAATTCTGCAATCTTCCTTCCTTCCTTCCTTCCCTCATCCCACCCTCTTTCTTTCTTTCTTTTTCTTTTTTTCTTTCTTTCTCCTTTCTATATTTTTGACATCAGTCTTCAAATAATGAAAAAAATACCATAAATTTAATTTTCATATTTGTTTTTGCAGAAGTCAGTTTCATTTGCATTTTACTACAAGAAATGTTTTATATAAATATAATCATAAAATTTGCAATTTTTACACTGCTTGCCTAAAAAATTGTATGCAGTTTAGATATCCTTGCACCCCTAGACCCAAGAGAAGGGGAATAGAATGACCATCAGTGACAAGGCTAGAGGAATGGAGTCATTTCAAGAAGATTAAATAGTGAAGACCTCTGGACAAGAATCCCTCCAAACCAGCATCAGCATTACAGATGTTGAAATGGGTAAGCTGGTTGGAAGATAAAATAAGGAGGAAAAGAAGCTATCCCTTATTCTCTTACCTACATTTATAAATGGTTGCATGCATCTGATTTGTAAAGTTTAGGAAAAATGGAGCAGAAGTTGAAATGACTAATCGCTGTGAAGAAAACTCTAGGAAGAAATGGAACTTTGCCACCAATGTTTTACTCTTCCTACATTGGAACCTCCATTCTCCAAATGCCAATTATCATCTTTGACTCTTCACTAGAGCTAGACATAGACTGGGGCCTCTGGAAACCAATTTTTCAGGCACTACAAAGAACACAAGATTCACTCTTCCAAATGAAGAAGGTTTCTTCCTCATAAAACACGGCAGTTTCTCTGTGTTAGACTGTCAGTGTAGAAAAAAATTCTGTATTCGGTATTCTTATGCTATTAATGTTACTTAGGTGAGGGATGGAGGGTGTGCTGTTTACAGGTCCTTTCAAGTCAATGTTGACTTCTAACAATTTTCTGGATATGCCCCTGCATTTTTCTTGGCAGGATTTTGGAAGAGGTTTGCATTTTTTGCTTCCTAGGGCTAAGAGAGAGTGATCGACCCAAAGTCACCCAGCTGGCTTCATGACTAAGATGAGAGTAGAACTCACAAACTCCCTGTTTCTAGCCTGAAGTCTTAGCCACTACACCAAATTGTTTCTTGTGGATGGTGTGGAACTAGCTAAAAATCACTTGCTGATAGTTCTTCATACCTCATGCCAAGACATGGAATAAGGACAATTTACAAGGAAGCAGCCACATATTAGGGAAAATTTCCTAACAAACAAAAAAAGACAATCGAACCATTTTCTCAGAGAAATTATGGCTCCGCCTTCACTGGATACATTTAAGGAAAGGCTGGATGGTTTTAACATTGTTCATATAGATTCCTACAAAAAGCAGAAGCTTGAATGGGCATCTGTGTTACTGACATGTGTAGATTCTTTAAGGAAATGTGTTAGACCTGCCTCAGTCTGATCTCCTAGGGAAGTAAAACTATTGACTCCGTTTAATTGAGATGAAAAGATACTTTTAATAAGAGAGGCTGATTGCAGTAAAGTCAAGCGGAATTTACAGTCCCTGTGGAGAACTAACCCTATGGCCCCCCTTAGCCCCTTTTTCCCATGGTCCATCTGTGTGTAACCAATCTGGCACTGACAAGATTTTTGGGAAACGCTGAGGTGTTTGGGCCGGTGAAATTCTATTCTCAGTGTAAACAACCTTGAAGATGCCAGCACCCCAACACAAACAAGATTCCAAAGCGCTCTGTAATTCCTCAACTGTGAATCCCTCCTCCCACTTTCCCATCATAAAGGTATACAGTTTTATTGCCCATTCGTTCCCCCTACCTTCCCCAATTAATGGCAGAAAGTCGGCAAAGCGCCAAGCCAAAGCTGGTGGATCAGACAAAATGGCTTATTTCATTCTTCCAGTATTCCACCAGATTTGTGTATGTGTGTGCTATCGTATTTTCATTCAGCTCCATCCAACAGCATTTCCCTTTTATCCACTTCATCAGGTCAGGCTAATTTCCCTTGCTAAAAATATGAAAAACAAGTAGTGGGCGGTTGTTGTTTTTTACACAAAATTGTCCTTAGTCAATGCATAGATTGCATTATACATACACTTTAATTTCTAGCAGTATTATTTTATTTTTAATCCAACTAATAACTGAGAAGTCTGAATGGATACCAAGTTGATAAAAACATTCAAAACAAGTAAAAAGATTTTCAAGCCTTCTTTAAAAATATCAAAAGAACAGTAAAAGTACTGAAAATAAAATCCAATGAAGTTGGGAAGAAAAGCATATCATGTACAAAATAGCTTTTGGCTGCCTTTTTTAGCATTTGTTTATTTATTTTAATCAAAAAGGAGATTTCATGGTCTATGATCTGAAAAGAAAAGGGAGGCTAAAATATTAAATAATGTTGCTTGACACTAAATAAAAGGCAAACTAACAATTGCTTCAAGGAGAAAGAATGCATTATCAAAAATCTATGATAGTGGACAAAAATCCACAATCATAATGAGAGTAGTTCATAAAAGTTTTAGGTAATCTTTTCACTGAGTTTTCATTAGCAATTAATATTTCCATAACTATTCCAAAACCAGGCTTCAAGCTCTGAGAAATAATATATATTTCAGAAACCTATTTGGTCTAGTTCAGGGGTGTCAAATTCACATTATCACAGCATCATCACATGACATATCAGGACTTTTTTTCCCTTTGCTAAACTGGGTGTGGGCATGAGCAGTGTGTGATGCATCCAGCCCATGGACCACGAGTTCAACAGCCCTGGTCTAGTTGATTAAATAAGAATCCACTCTATTTCAAAGCCTACTTTTTCAGTCACTGTCCATTTTTAAATTCAATGGAATTCATTTTTAGTTTAGTTCATATTTGGAGAGTCAATCTTTTCTGAATCCATCTGCTCAAGCCCTTTAAATTTAATCAAAGAGGAGGAAACTCTGTCCACTGCAAATTCATAATTATTCCTGTAAAGGTCAATAAAATTTCAAGTAGACAGGTATTATTAGTCCAATACTATGGAGGAAAGAGAGTTAAAAATATTGTCATTTGCCTTATTGTAAGGACATGCCAAGTAGAAATATAAGCTGAACATAGACCACCCAATATATTCCTCAACATTTGTGTTGCCAGATAAATAACCATCTAATAGAATATATTTATTCTGTACAAGAAACCAATCTGCCATTAGCCATTCCTACAATCATCACATAACAGCAGAACAAACTCAGTCCATAAATCAGCATGCAGAAGGCTGTGATAATAAATCCAGGAAGAAAAGCTATCCAGCACATAGTCATTCTGAAATACTTCACTAAATCCAAATCAGAGAACTTGAAAAAACGCATACATGCTTATATGATTCCAAAACATCATGCACATTAGCTCAAGGAGTGAAGGAATTTTTACACCACAAAAAGAAGTACAGCAGGTGAACTACATAGCCATCCTGCACCTCCAAGGTGCCAGAACAAGTTAGAAACTATTTTTTTATGCATTGCAGGGAAAGTCAAGCACACATTGTCTTCCAGTTAGGGTGGGTTTGGGACAGAAGACATGTATTCCTGCCCTCAATAAACTTTAAATGCCAGTCTTGATGTTGAGGCAACCTGTTGCTGCAGATCAGTCCTAAGCAGGTTGGGTGAGCACAGCCATAGACCAATGAGCCTTGAAAATGTGACATGGTGATTAGCACGTTGGAGAGAAAATTCACAACCCTGCTACAATATGACATTTACTCCTGATCAGTCATAGCATTAGCTTATTCTAGCTAAAAAAGAGATTACATGTCAGGGCAAATCTGTAGTTCAAGTCTCTGAAATTGATACAACTGACAAAAGACAGTCTGGTAATTGACATCACTGCTCTTGCTGTGAAAGTAGCATTGTTGCAAAACTGATCCTTTTCTGTCTGTCTCATGCACATAGGTGGATTTGTGGCTGTGCAGATGCAGATAGACAATTCCACAAAACATCCATAACAAAGTACATTTATTGGTACATCAGGTATCTTCATGACTCACATTTGTGATGAAGCTCTTCTATAATGACCAATCCTTTGTATATCAACATGCAGATAAAAAATGGTTGTTTTCCCAACCCATCACGTAGCGATAGAAAGAAAGATGTTATCAGTCCATGAGTGCAACCTCCTTCAACCCCTCGAGGGTCAATTTAGAGACCAATCAGGATTACAGATGTGGCCACATGACATGAACTACATTTCCCAGGATACTTTTAACTACATTTCCTATGATGCATTCCCTTAAGGGGACAGGTCACAATTCCTAAGTAACTAACCAATTCCCATAGACTGGCTAGAACAGTACAGATCCAACATCTCGTTTATTGTTAAAGAAATGGGTTTGTGGGTTAAAATAAAACTTTAGATAGATACTACTGTGAACTATCATTATTCCAGGATGAGGTTCATATCAGGTTATTTTTTTGTAATCCCCTTCCCAACATCTGTTACAGAGATGAACTTTTATCTGCAATTATTACCAATGCATTATTAACATTCCCTCTCCCTTTCTCTGCTTCTTTTTCCCTCCCTCCCTCCTTCTCTCGATACCAAATCTTGCCTGTTTAATAAGATACCTTATCATTGTAAAAACCAAATAAAACAAACCAGTCAACCTTGTACATGTAATAAAGCCTATCAGAAATCAAAAAGTGGAGGGGATTGCACTGTTTATTAAATTACCCTAAATCTGTATTTCTTTCTCAGGAAGCCAAGAAGACAAAGTTCACAGTGTAGGTAAAAGGGAGTGTGCAATTTGACATTTTCTAATTTTTGTTTCTTGGAGGGCAACATGGCAGTCTTTCTGGCCCCTAGGGAGGTTGATTATAACAAAAGAAAGATAATTTTTCTATCCTTGCATAGTGTATGAGGTCTTCTAGGTGAATACTTTTCCACAGACAAGAAAAACAGACATGGGATCAGAGGTAGTATTCAGCAGCTTCTGACCAGTTCTGGAGAACCGGTAGCAGAAAATACCACCTCTCACTGGCACCGCCCCCATCTATTCTCTGCCTCCTGAGTCCCAGCTAATTGGCTGGGTCATCTTTTGTTGCCCTGCACAGGAGAATGGATCTGGAAAGCAGGTTAGTGGGGTGGGAAGAGAATGGGATTTTGCAGTAACCTTCCCTCAGGAGTGGGGAGGGAATGGAGATGTTCCCCGCCACGCCCACCAAGCCATGCCCACAGAACCGGTTTTAAAACAATTTGAATCCCACCACTGCATGAGATGTTATACTCCCTGGGCAGGGGTATCAAATTGGCAGCCCATGGGCTGGATGCATCATGTACAGGCCATACTCTCTCTGGTTCCGCAAAAAAATCATGATAGGTCATATGACACAATCAAGTTTGGCACCCGTGTTATAGTGCAAATCAGAGAATGTGATCTTTCTGCAAGAAACTTGTTAATGGATACTAGACAATCACATGACTGAAGCAGCCCGGCAGCACTGAAGCAACCACAACTTTGCCAAATTTCAATCCAAAGAGAGTCATGGATTCCCAATTTTGGACACATTTTATAAATTAGTTTGTTAGAAGTATGCTGATTTAAAAAAATTGTTGCCCTATGCTGTGCTGCTTTGCTCAACTGAAGGTTACAAACAATCAGCCAGACACAAATGCTTTAGTAGTATCTAGATATAGAAAGCATGGACTATGAAAATACTTGTCCTAATGCCACACACACACACACACACACACACACATAGAGGCAACTATGTATAATGAGATAAGACTTAAATAAGTTGGACAAACTTTAAAATATGTTTACATCTTCATATACAAATCCCTAAATTAAATGAGAGTCAGTGCTGTGAGCATCATTATTTCCCCTTTTCTTCTAATACAGTCATGTGAATCTTTTTTATGATTTAATAAGAAGATGTATTTCTTAAAATACATATTTCAAATAAAAGATTTGAGTGTTTTTGTCTCATTACAAAATGTAATGTATACTTCAGATACACATTAACGTATTACTTATGTATTTATGTAGTATGTGCATTTAACCCATTAAAGTTACATAAGTGTAACATGACATGAAGATGCAAATTTTAATGTACAGAAAGCTCACAGCGTGGCTCGAAATCAAAGGGTTTGGATAGTACATGATTTCTTGTAGAATCATATAGGATATTATTAGGGGTTCAGCAAAGAAAATAGAATGCTTACTTCTATGAAGATAAAATGGTGGTGTTTTTCTCCAGGAGAGCTATGCAGCTCAATTGGAAAAAGATCCCCATCATTGATATTTTACACTGCCTAAGAGTGGAGCTGTACTGGAGAAACATTTCTCATTTTTTCTCATTTCTTCATTTCTCATTGAATATCATTTTTCTCATTTCAAGATCCAGGTGCTTCCAAGAAAAGAAAATCCAAAACACTGACCTTTATATAGACGTTTTAATACACGCCTCTATGTAACATATACATTTTTGTACTTAGTTTTCAAGTTGTGAACATTACTGAAAATTCAGGAAAGTGTTCCTATCAGACCACACTTAACCTTGCATATAGTTTTTAGCATGGATAAGTTTGAGGAGGGAAAAAGGCATACCAAATACCACCATTATAGTTCATATAGTTCAGGTTTATATCTTAGCTGGGCCTTGTCCTAGTGTTTGTATCAGATTATAGACATTAATTATGAGGGCTGAACTGAGGTTGCTGTTTGGTGGAATGGTAAATGGAAGAAACATGATCTGTACATGGAACAGCAAAAATAATTTGGCTGCTAGATTACATACTTTCAACTTCCACATAATCTTCTTCAGAGTTTCACATATTAAGCACTGAGGTCTACTGAAAGACTAAAAGAAGATTCAGCTGAATCTTTTTTTCAAAAGGCAACTGGACTTTCTTTTTCCTTGAAGACGTTTCACTTCTCATCCAAGAAACTTCTTCAGTTCTGACTGAGTGGTGGAGAATGGAAGGATTGATATTCCTTTCAGTCACATGATTATTAGCACTCTCTCTGAGGGTTGTTCAGGCCACTAGGGAGGTTTATCTGTCTTCTTGGGGTCACCTGAAGAGCGCAAAGTGGATGTAGAACCTTCTTGGAACTGCTGAAAGGACTGTGTTGTAAACAGGAGATAGGTGATGTCGTATGCCTCCCCCTCTTTTGAGAAAGGGCTGTTTAATTTTAATGTAGATGGCCTTTTTAAGCCCTCTTTCATACCAGGGGTCTTCTCTGTTTCAGAATGTGGACTTTGCTGTGTTCAAAAGAGTGGCCTTTATCTTTCAAATGCAAATGGATTGCTGAATTTTTTTCTTGGTGGGTTTGCTGTCTTATATTGTGCCATGTGTTTGTGAAGTGATTGTTTTGTTTCTCTAATGTAAAGATCTGCACAAGTTTCACTGAATTGTCCTGAATTGTACTCAGTTTGGATCTGGGTGTTTTATCCTTGGGGTGGACATTTAGTGTACTCTTGGTTTTAAAGTATGTGTATATGTTTTGATAGTTGAAAATCCTTCTGAGCTTTTCAGATATTCTTTCATGGAATGGCATTCCATATGTTGTTATTCCATCCGTTGCAGTTTCTTAATCATTTGTAAGAAGGCTCTGATGCATGCCTTTCCATTTTTCCTGAAGATTTTTTCAATCTTTTGAAGAAACTGAATTCCTAGAGAGCATTGGAAGATTTAAATATATTTTAAAATTTTAAATTTTAAATGTGCAGGTTGAATGTCTCTAAACAGCATTCAGTATATATAGCCAGCACTATCACTTAAGGACTCACTTACTTCACTGGAGAATGGAGTTCTAATTACATGTCAAAGTTTCATCCCAAAAATGTGAAACTGAGGCTAGATTAAGTCTGGACTGCATTCACTGTAGCTGGTTTTCACATAAGAGCTAGCTGTAGTGAATAACATGTCTTTGCAGATTACTCACTATTGTTGAACTGGTATGATTTATATATAATGTATATTAACTTTAATCTATGCAGTTCAATCCAATTTTTTATTTGACAGTTTTTAATATTCTTCCAACAGTAATCCTCTTGGAATAAATAACACACTTTAAAATAGTCTATATAACTCAGTCATTAGTTTTGTATCTGAAATGACAAAATGTATTTCAGTATACAGTAATACACTTTGGATTTCTTCTGTTTTCAGTACTGATTCATGTCAATAAAAGAGGAAGAGAGTGAGTGCCTATTATTAATATTATTTTGCACCATAATATTATTTCATCTAATTGGATTAGATGAACTCTGGAGGCTCTTTTTTGCTTTGTTATTGAGTTATTTCCTCAAGAATCAAATATTCACGATAAGTTTATAGTGTACAAGTTTTTAGCCCAAGATCTACAAGCTAGGTACAAGCTTTCACAAATTAATACTAGATAAACAATCATCCTGAAAGTGGTATTTTGGTTAAAGTTATCTATTAATGCTAGCTTTAGAGGTAGGGATATGATACAATTTTTTTCAATTAAGAACATTTAAGAAATCGTATTGTCAGTCTTTCATGTTAGTCCAGACAGGAAGTTTGATCTGATAGACTAATTCTACTTTGTTGTACGATTATATTAGCAAAATCAAAATTTAAAAGTACATTTCCCTAGTTTCTTGCCTTACAGCTCAAGAAATTAGGGAAGCCTTTTTCTGAGACATTTACAAAGCCCACATTTCTTTTGCTGGCTAACCTGTTTTTTTGTCCAACTGTTCTCCTGGCCAAGGCTTTTCCCTCAGTCTTCCAAGATCATGCCCACTTTACAACCATTCCCTCTTAACAATTTTTGCAGTCTGTATATTTTATCAAATCAACAATCATGTTTTCTTACGATGCTAACATTGCTAAAAGCATAATCTAATTGTTCGAGAAATTGTACTTAAGAAGAAAAGGGAAGATAGGCAGACCAGCTGAAGAAAGTGGAGCATCGTATAGAAACCAAGAGCATGCTGGGGAAAGGAGCAGGAGAAATGGAGCACTGAATCCTTCATGAAACCTCTTACAATTCTAGAAAATGACTCTGAGCTGATGTAAGGCAATAGCAGCTGCTTTTCATATGGTAATCTTTTGTGGAAAGCATCCTTGTTTCTGGGTAAAGAACTAGCCAAAACCAAGTTCAATGAACCCAGTATACCATTCAGTCAAGCATTTTGAAGGGAAAAATAAACATAAGACATAAAAAAGAGAGTTTTATTTTTGACTTGACAACTGAAGTGATGCCAGTTGAAGAGATGGAAGGAGAATAAAATTCTAGATTTGAATTTTTAATAGAAAGAGCAGTGCACTGGGGAAG
The DNA here is from genome assembly GCA_023653725.1 of Bungarus multicinctus. Taxonomy (NCBI): domain Eukaryota; kingdom Metazoa; phylum Chordata; class Lepidosauria; order Squamata; family Elapidae; genus Bungarus; species Bungarus multicinctus. The sequence continues at coordinate 41,831,486 of CM042838.1, read as the reverse complement.
AGTTTTTTGCCGTGATTTCCAAATGTGTAATTTACAAGTATGTATGTATGTGTGCAGATAGAAAAAGATGAGAGAGAGGTTGGGGAGAGATGACTAGTTGAATTGGCATGGGAAGGAAGGAAGGAAGGAAGGAAGGAAGGAAGGAAGGAAGGAAGGAAGGAAGGAAGGAAGGTAGGTTATAAATTCACAGGCATAATAAGATCAATTAAAAAGAACTACAGTATGTGGCAATATGCCAAGTTTTCCCTCATTCTTTCAAAAAAGATAGGTATCAAATAGTTTCTGGAATTTTCACAGTAGTTGTGAACGTTAAATTTTATTGCTATGTCTTCTAAATTAAGTCAGTTATAAAGTAATGGAATTTTCTCTTAGTGTCTCATTTAATGATTTTTCATTGTCTTTCTCTGCTCTTTTGCCTTTCCTACCTCTTCTGTTCTTCATGCAGATTATTTTTATTAGAAAGACAATAGCTTTTCTGTTTTCATCAAAATTATCCGGTGGTGACAATTACAACTTTGCTTCCAAGAGAATGATCTTCTCAAAAAAGCCATGGTGCTTTCTTTAGGCAGCAGTCTGCTAATGAATTACCAATGAGATATGGTGATAAGTATATATAAATGCAAGTATTATGTAAAAAAAAAAAACAGAAATATGCTATGTTATTGTTAAAGAATTTATACTCCAGCTATGTGAAAATCTCTACAATGACAGAAGGATGGGGAACATATATTTCAATTGGGTCACTTATTTTTTATATTTTGAGATCAAGATTTGTGAATATATTAGAGAGGAGAATGTGTACCATTATCCAACATCCACTTCTGGAATTTCTGTCCTATGGACTTGCCCCTTGTCTTCAGTTCTGCTCCTTTCGTCTGTAATTCTACATACCTTACATAAATTTATCCAACCTTGGTAGTATCTCAAACAACATTGTTCCTAGTTCTTAGGTAGCCTGTCCTAATTCCTTCCTAGATATGCTGGGAAATAAATGTAAGTCCATCACATCTGAAGAACAACAAATTGGTGAAGACTAGTTTCACAAGATTACCTTGTTTATTTATTTTTATTTAGTATCTGAATGTTTGCTTATCTGTTAATTTATTAATCTATTTTTCTATACATACTGTATATACATAATGTTTAAAGGCCACATGATAACTATGAATAGATTACACTTTAAAAATGGACAAAACAATCAAACAGAAAAAAAGATCATGGAAATACAAAAGTAAAACAAAAATCAATATACTCCAAAAGAGATTCACAACTATTCCATCTCAAGAACTGGGAGAATCACTAGGTTTTCAGGGGCTTTCTTAACATCATCAAGGTAGGAACCATCAGAAACTCTGTGGGAATGTTATTTCAGAAAGCAATTCCATGACAGAGAACATATACTTCCTAGATTCCAATATATGACATTGTTTAATAGAGAGGACTTGGGACCCACTCCCTATGCTCAAGCTTACTGGACAGGAAGAAACTACAGAAAATAACCAGCCAAACAGGCCATATGCTATGAAGGACTTCATAAGTGATAACCAGCACTTATTGGAATTGCACCCAAAAATCAACTAGTAACCAGTATAACTAAAAAAAAAAAAGTCACATGATAATAACTGCCTGTTTATCTGTTCATGTATTTATTTCCAACATAGAAATCAGATGTACAAGACATTGGGATAGATGGTAAGATGGAGTGGAAATGTCAGCTTGATGCTGCTTTCTGCACTTCTCAATTGGTCTGCTGGTTGACTTCTCCAAAGTTCTCATTGACTGCAGTAGGGACTATTGTGGGCTATTGCAAGAACAGTTCCAATTCTGAAGTGCCTTGAGTTTATGAAGTGTTCAGACAATATCAGGTCAATGCATGCTTTCTAGGATGTATACAATACATGTTTGTTGAGGGAAATTCCCATTTTTTAACAAGTCTGAGGATATAAGCAGAATTATATCTTCAGTCAAAGAGTCTGGGACCCTCTTTTCTGGCTTGCAGCAATCACAAAACTTCTGAATTTTATCTTCCTGTCACTTACAAAAACATTAAATACATGCTTAATCTTTCCCATCATTATTAGTGATGGGTCAAATTCTTGCTTCCCAGGGGTTGTCGTGCTCCAAAAGGAGTGAAATTAAGAAAAAAATATAGCCACCAAGAAAGAGATGTTAGCAATCTCAACCAGGTAATCTTTAAATAAAAATTAGTCCTGCTACCCTAAATGAGACTTCTTTCCTGCCTTGTTTGTTTAGCTTAATACAAGCCTTGTTTTCATCATTAGTATGCAATTTAATCAGTAAATTATGATGACTTTCGAATAACATCAAGGAAAGATACTAAGGTGGCTATCTGGTTTGTGCTGCCTAATAGATGTATATTCATTATTGAAACTTGAATTAAGGTTTTGTCTCCTCTTTCAAGGCAAGACATACAAACGTTTTATTTCTATTTTTATACATTATGAAAGTAAAGTCTTGTTCAACTCCACCAAATATAAGTTATGGATATTTATAGTAAAGCCATTCCAGAGAAAGTATCCCATAATTAACCTTATATGTCCTTGCCCTTCTTTGAAGTGGATTGAATACAATTTTTAAGAGCAGATATTTATACTATGGGAATATAGTTGGCAATATTTCCATTGATCTTTCTGTCCACCTGATGTTTACAAAAATACTTTAAATATTATTATCAATTCCACAACAACTATTGATGAATTCACTGAATATTTGGAGAATGAGGGTCCTTACTGCTCTCTGAGTTTGGTTGTTTTCTTGCTGATGTTTCATTATCCAAACTAATACCTAGGATCCCTCATTTCAACCCCAAGCTACAAATATTCTTCTTTATTAATATCCGGAAAATATCTAAACTCACTGGTCATTGGGAAAGGATACACAAAAATATTGCTTTGGCCCTATATTCACTTAATGTCAGGCCCAGCACAAGAATGACACTGAACAATCCAACCAAAATTCAGTTTTTATTTGCTTATACCATGTAGACAAAGTCTTGCCAAACTAAACCTATGCTACCTTAACCCTAATGGATATACTGTACCCCGGGAGATTCTAGGGAGTGGCTTTCCTAAATCTCTTCCTCTTTCTCTGATCCAGCTGTATCTCTTGCTTTGTTCCTTCCTTGGAATGTGGTCCTCCCTTCCTGTGAAACTGCTGCTCCCCTATAGTCCATAACACTACCTTCCCCTTCCTAGACACAACCCATTTTACAAAACCCTATATAATCTAGAGGCAGATAAGTTGTCATTCTCCTGATATTGCATAATTTCAATTCTAAACAGTCATAACCAATGGCAAGGGATACCAGAAATTGTAATTTAGCAACAAGACAAAGCTAAAAGTTTCCTACTACTGATGTAATTCATGAAGTAGCTGCTTTGAAAAATGTAGTGTGAGAAACTTGCTCTCTAAACAAATTTCATGGACATAGAATACCTCAACATGGTTGCATGTTTTTTAAGTAGGCTAGTCTTATCAAATTGAAATACCTAACTGAGAAATTTTCTATGAAATCCACAGAAACACTATTATTTTCCCTCTGTATCAGTGCACTGAAATGTTGTAAAATCACAGGGCATATAGTTTTGTCCCATGTGACCATGCAAATATGTATTATTTATTCTAGGGAAAATAGCAAAGTCAGAGATAACGGAACTGGATTTTCTGCCAGTACCTGCAAATTTTATCCCAATAACAAAATGTCTTTCTAAACCAGAGTTTATATAAACTATACAAAGAAAATATTCATTTGAATGCAGATTTTAAAATCATATTACCACTGTAGATTAGATAGTATTCTGGCAGAGCTATCAATTTTGCAAAATGGGATAATTGTTAGATACCAGCTAAGAGTTTTTGGTACCTGACTTCTATCATTATCTTTGGACCCCAAATCTAGTAGCCTTAACTAGCATGAATTTGCCTAAAACTCTACTTGCAATGAGTATTTCCTTTAAAGGTTAATATCTGGCAGATAAGGCTTGATTTGACTGACACAGAACTGTTTTTTTTTAAAGCTCTCCATCAGTGGTAGGATTAAAAAAAAATTTACTACCAGTTCTTTGGGTGTGACTTGGTGGGCATGATGTGACTTACTGGGTTTGGCAGGGGAACAATACTGTAAAATCTCCATTCCCTCCCCACTCCTGGGGGAAGGTTACTGTAAAATCCCATTCCCTCCCCACCCCACTAACCTGCTTTCCAGCTCTGTTCTCCTGTGCAGGGCAACAAAAGAAGACCCAGCTGATCAGCTGGGACTCTTGGGAGGCAGAGACTAGATGGGGTGGGGCCAGTCAGAGGTAGTATTTGCCAGTTCTCTGAACTACTCGAAATTTCCAATACTGGTTCTCTAGAACTGGTCAGAACCTGCTGAATACCACCTCTGTCCTCCATTCAGAACAGCCAAAACAGCACTACATTTTTAAATAGCAGGCTTTGGACTTGTTTGGCTTCTGATCCTCCGTTGTTTCGCTAAAATCTCTCTTTGCTATCTTCTAGCAATTGTCCAGATTTTAGCACCCTGGCTTTACTGAAAGAGAAAGAGACATCCCAGCATTTTTTAGGAGAACCCTATTATTTGTGGAATTGGAAACAGAGAGGGAAATTAAGAAAGCATTCTTAGCTGGCATAGAATGCGCCCGGGGAAGAAGAACAGACACAAGAATTGAATCTGCTGAAAGAAGCTAAGCAGGACCATGCCCGATGGCAGCCTTTTCTTGCAGATTCCATTTGTGCTTTTATGAGAAGTTTGAGGGGGGGAGGGAGAAAGGTTCACCATGCAAAACAGCTTGGGCACAGTTACAATTCTTGGCAGACGGCCCAATCTTTCTCAGAGGAGGAACAAGGTGCATTATACCAGAGCCCTCATTAAAATGCTTCCCTCTTCCCTGCCATACCATTGAGAACATGTCACTACTAAAACTCCAAGCTGTAGTAAATCTGTGCTTTCCCTTCTACCCTTGCACAAGGCGGAGGCTCCTCGTTGTTTCCCTCTTGCTCAGCTCCTAAGCCCAGAGTCATTAATAGAAGAGAGAAAACGTGTTTAGATAAACGGGTCTAGATTTTAATTTTTCCACATCCGATCAGGGAAAAATAAATGGCCGACGCTGCTTCTTTCATCCTAACAGAAAGATGGACAGCAACTAAATCTATGTATTGTTATGGATGAAGCAGTGGCTACAGGATTCAGTTAAAGAGAAACATTGCTCTGTTATGCAACCTCCAAAAAGAGGACTCGGCTCCAGGACCCAGGCCTTTCCAATGTTAAAAAATATCCTCTTGGGAAAAAAAAAATGCTTTTACGACTATCATTGAGCAAGTGGCCATCACTTGGTGACTTAGCAAGCCCTTGGCTTGTAGATAAAAGCAGATCCAATACCCAGCATTTCTTATGTAGAATTGTAAGCCACCTAGAGTTACCCTTGATAAGATGGGCAGCCAATTAAAATTTATAAATAAAATAAATAAATAAGAACCCCAGGTTTCAAGCTGGGATGTTTCTTCACCAAAAAAAATCTCAGAGCACTCCACTCAATCAAAATATAAACCGGGCCGGGGGGTGGGGGTGGGGGTCATCAAAGAACCCTTTTCGATCCAAGCTGGTATAGAGGCATCTCCTTCAAGATTCCACCCAGTCCACCCTTGCCTATTGTCCGGGCAATCAGCTCTTCTTTCTGCAGATAGTTAACCTGGGTTTGCTGGTTAAAGAAACGAAATGGCAACAGTGGCCAAGAGGGCACAAAGCAAAATGCTTGCCGAAGGGTTTTACAAAGCAGGAGAGACAGGAATAGCACCAAAAAGAGAGAAAAAAAAAATCATTTCCTGTCTTCCGGAGTGGGGGGGGAATAATATCAGTATGAAAAACCTGGCAGGAAGATTTGTGATAAAAGGATGCCCTTCCCCCTTTCCTCCCTCCTCCCTTCCCCCCCCCTCCCCATTGATAAGTATTTGTTCATTTCCTGACAACAACAAAAAATAGAAATCTCTCCAGAAATTAAATACCCTGGCTTGTTGAAGCACTTTTGTGACGTTCTGTGGTAGACTAAACCCACAGCCGGGATAATAATCACAGCATCAGTTATTATACTTGTATCGGTTCTGTGAGGCAATGAGGGTAATACAGCGTAAGGCCGAATTCTCTGACTTTTGTGTCACTTATTTTCTCTGCGGGCCAGATTTGCATTTTAATGGAAGTAGTTTATAGACTTCTTTGCTGCCTTCATAGTGCCACAAGTGGCATCATTAAGTGAGTTAAGCCGGATTAATGCTGATAGTGAAGTCAGATAATACAATAACAGAGGGCTTCATTTCCATTTGGATTAGGTGAAGAGAGCAAGGCTGTCTGGTGCTGGGTGATAATTTGTAAGCGCGATATGTTGTACTTGAGAGGATAAGATTAAATTTAGTGGGTTTAACTGTCATCCCAGTAAGTCAATTACTTCATCTTTTCAGGCTTTGAATTTCTTTTATAAATAAAATAAATGGAATATTGAGCTGCCTCCATGGCCATTTCAAGCTTCCACGGAAAAGAATTACACATGCTGGGCCTCCACTCCAACCCCCCTCCCTCGCTCCCCTATCCTCCCTCCCGAGAATGAAAATAAAATACCAAAAAGGAAAAAAAAAGCCCCACAATTTCTCATTCAGCTCCATAAACAAAATATAAACTCCATTCACTTGCCAGCATGGCGGCAGCTTAGAAATAATGTCCATCTCTCAAAGCACAAGCATGACAGATTTCATTGTGACTTTAGTTTACCTATAATGGGAAATATTTATGTTGTGCCTGCTCCTTTTCTAAGAATATCTGCTTGGTTGCAGGAGGCTTACATGAAACTGCTGATCTTTGCTATCATTTAACCCTTTTACATTCTGATAGCTGCACCCAAATATTTGCAAGCTTGGAATTTTTTTCATTAGAACAGAACAGCGGCGCATTATGAAAGCTTTACATAATATATGCTTACATATATGTGTACATTTAGATTAGATTAGATTAGATTAGATTAGATTAGATTAGATTGAAGATAGATGATTGATAGTTAGTCAGTTAGATAGATAGATAGATAGATAGATAGATAGATAGATAGATAGATAGATAGATAGACAGACAGACAGACAGACAGACAGACAGACAGACAGACAGACAGACAGACAGACAGACAGATGATAGATAGATAAAATATAGATAGATAAAAGGTAGGTAGGTAGGTAGGTGATAGATAGATAGATAGATAGATAGATAGATAGATAGATAGATAGATAGATAGATAGATAGATAGATAGATAGATAGATATTTCCTCCTCTTGCAAGAGTTATTCCTATGTGGCCAATTCCTGGCCATGAAAAATTCAATGAAATGGTTTTCTTACATAAACTATAGACAGGTGGGCAATATCTTTATTTCCGGTTCTGAGTCCCCAGATGGCCAAAAGATTAGGCTATACTGGTTACACACCAAAAGATGTTTAGAATCAGAAACCAATCTGAGATCTTTGCAGAAAGTTATATAATCTGCTTTGAGCTCCTGGGAATTTGGTGAGGAAGCCAACCATGTGTGACGTCTTGGCAGTATGTCACTATAATGAAACATGGCTGAAAAGCCACCAATTACCAGTCAGGAAATATTGGTTTGGCCTCACTTCATCCTATATTTTTTACCCAGAAGGTATCTTGTCCTCTAACTGAAGACTATTTTCACCCTCAGCTAGGAGTGACTTCACAAACAGTAGTTTGTGGAAAGCAAAAGACTGAATAGTCTTTAGTCTGAATAGTTGTATTTGTTGTGGGACACTGAACTTCCTTAAACAGTGGATGCTGAATAAAATACATGGTGACTGAGAACTAGGGGAGTCAGCAGGATGGATTTCTTCCCCGCCTAAAGCTCCTGCAGCTGCCTGTGAAGGCTATAGAATTTAATTCACTAAACAAGACTATATCAGAGCTCAGTGAAGCAATGCAAAGGAAACAGAACTACATGGGTAATAATCACCACCATCCCTTTTAAATAGCATACTGGATTGGGAAGATAGCACAAAAATGTGGTTGGACACTTTCCTCCAGATGATAATAATGCCATGGTGGCGCAGTCGTTAGAATGCAGTACTGAAGACTACTTCTGCTGACTGCCGGCTACAGCAATTTGGCAGTTTGTTTGTCACCGGCTCAAGGTTGATTCCACCTTCCATCCTTCCCAGGAGGGTAAAATGAGGACCCAGATTGTTGGGCACAATATGCTGACTCCTTAGAGAGGGCTGTAAAGCACTGTAAAGCAGTATATAAGTCTAAGTGCTATTGCTATCCATTCAGTCCAGACACGACTCTTGGAGATTCTATGGAGCAGGTCTCTTCATATCTTCCAATTTTGTACTACTTCTTTGTGTTGTTCTATGCTCTGGCTGGTGTCAGCAAAGAACCACCATGTTCTTTGATGGCGTTATTTTCTTTTACCATTAACTCTTCCAAATATAATTGCTTTTCTCCAGGAAATTCCCCCACATGACATGGCCAAAATAAGTGATACGCAGTTTCATATTTTTTTCCTTCCAGTAGCAGGTCTGTTGCTATGCACTCCAGTACTTGCTTGTTGGTCACTTTTGCTGCTCAAGAAATATGCAGGACCCTTCTCTAGCACCATGGCTCAAGTGAGTCAATTTTCTTCATGTCTTGTTTTTTTAAGGTCCAATTTTCACAACTGTAGGTAGCTATGGAGAACATGATAGAACAGTCTAACCTGCATTTGGTTGCAAAGTAGGCATCCTTGCTTTTCCATCCCTCCAAATAACCCCATTCCATGCTGAAATTATGCACAGTGCACAACTGCCAATCCTCCTTCCTGCTTATAGAACATGCCTCAGAAATATGATTTGCAAATTATAATTTGTTTTAATCATGGTTCCCTGAATAAAGCAGTTAGTTGGGTTTACAAGCTACACTGATGTAGTTTATTCAACATGCTGTACTAAAAAGCAATGCAAATAATTTATTCTTAATGCAACATGTGAATTCTGCCAAGATTATCCAAGTAATAACAACCTCTGTGTGAGTTGTCATCACAGATACAGCTCATGCAGAATGAAAATTTGATCAGACAAAACTCTGGCCAGTTCTGAGGCTGAAGCAAGCAAGCAAAAGATCAACTGAGGAACAAATGAGAAAATCTCTTTACCTGCTTGATAGCTGTTATGCAAAATTACAAAATGATAAATCACATATGGGCAAGGTGTGATTAAGATTTACCTTACTATGGTTTGATGAACAAATCACAACTGACTGGCTTTGTGCCTCATACATTCCTATTTTAATTTTAAAAGAAAAAAGAACCAGCTTGCTGCAAGGCAAAGCACAGCCTTTAGCATCATCTTTATTTAAAAGCATAACTCTGAAACTCACCCAGGCCTCTCAGACACTTTTAGAAAACAAATATGTTGGTCTTCTAAAGCTTTTGTTTGGAAATACATCATTGGTCCAAAAAAAGAGACCCAAAGGTAAATTAGGATAATAGATACTATCTTGCAAGAGTTGAAATGGGGAAAAGGTAGAAAGCTTCTAGCAAATTGATATTTCAGGATTCAACATAACCACTGTGAAAACAACCTAGCATAAAGAGATACCTACAGAAGTATGGGGAGGACTATTATGAGTCATTTGCCTCAGCAGTCAAGCATACCTCTATCAGAACATTGCTCAGCAGACCAGCAATAAGCCACACACAAGCAGATCACATTGATCTAAAAACCAGATTTCTGGATCAAGAAATCAAGGAAGTCATCTACATGGAGTAACCACCCATACTGAAGAGTTTAAGCATGCAAGCTTCAAAATAGCATTTATGCTACGAAGCTAGAGCCTCAAAGAAGTTGAGCCAGATGCTTGTCAAAGTAAAGGTGAGCTTTGTCTTCATGTCAGATTCAGGCATTACAGATGGATATATTGTGTCACCTGTGTAATTGATTTAATGTTCCATCAAGAAGTGATTGTAAAGAACCTCAACAAGAATCGAGAAACATGTCTTACAACCTTGGCAGAGAAAGAGAAAAAGATGGCAGAAATGTCTTGACTCAAGAGCAGAAAAGATAAGATCTTCTTGAATTTCTAGAATTGAATAAAGCCAACTAAGGCAACAGGGCCCAAGAGAACTGATCTCCTAAAATAAAATGCAAAAACTCATCCTGTCTAAATCAGACAGTCTTCGTTGGAAAGCTCTTAGGCATACTGTAGCCACAGTACCAAATTCCAACATTGCTGCAGCAGTTGGAATCAAGCATAGGAAGGTGAGTCACCAACTCAAGAAGGTGAGCAGATACCTAAAAGACCCCAAAGTCTTAGATTTCAGAATGCCATCAGGGTTCACAAACTCGTCAGCTTATCTACCCCTTCATGAAGTTTCAGACTGTTTTCCAACCTCCAAACATTTATTATATGAAAATAATTTAATAAATACTACTTTAAATAGTATTACTTTGAATAACAACAATAACATTGACCCCATGGATAGTCTCACTAATCTTTGGAGAGCTCTTACCTACATTGATGCAGGCTGAATGAAAGATAATTGTAAGTCCAGAAGCACGTAATTGTTTCTATATAGGGTGAATAATTAATTGAGTAGTTAATTATTGCTTTATTATCCACTGAAGTGGGAATGTATCTGCAGCACAAGCATTCCAAGAGACTTGTGGCTACCTAAACGTTCAATGGATTTTTTGATAGATCAGCAAAATTCAATAGTCCTGTTTGAAGACATATGTATTTTATTACCTTCATGGGACGCAATGGAGAAAGCTATATCCAGAACAAAGCACTTGGACACCAAGTGCCATCATATGTCAGTTGTTCAAGAAGAAATATTTTTTGAACTAATGTATTGCCCACAAGGGTGGGATTCAACCGGTGTTACTACCAGTTCGGTGATTACGTTTTGTGTGTGCATGCGCACTTTGTGGACATGGGCGCTAGACGTGCACTGTGTGCGCATGTAATAAACCTTAAGCTGTGCTGCCCGGACAGTTGATGAGCGCTGTGCGTGGGTGTACAGCATTTCAAAAGCCACTTTTTTTACTGCTTTTTCAAGCTCAGCTCTGCCGCGCAAAGCAGCTGAACTTGAAAAAGCAGGAAATAAAGGACAGGTAAGAGCCCAGGTGGGCAGAGTGGGCCAAACAGCAGCAAACACAGAATTGGTTCAGTGTCTGCTGCTCTTCAGAACTACTGATTCTATAGAGCCGAGCAGAACCGATAGCATCCCACCCCTGATTGTCCATCATGAGAGATCCAGCAAATGAATTCACTAAGCCCTTGCTCAGAGATCAATCTAGAGATGAAAGATGTTGGGAGATTATGAAAGTTGTGGATTTGCACATGAGCCAGCAAGCCGGAGATCCAAATTTCATGGCACTATCTGTTTAGCACCTCATGACCTTCTGACCATAAGAGAAAGTAGGGTGTAGATAGAGAATTACAATTTTACTCCATGTGCTATCCAGGTCTCTTACTCTCCCAGCTCTTTTTCTAAAACATTACTACTCTAAGCTCACTTTCTTGAGGTATTATTTCTCTTTACACACATACAGAACAGACAGTTCCTTTTCCTGATAGGATGTAGCTAGCTGGATGCTAAGTTTTGCCTAAACCCTTCACAAGCACACACAAATGTATCAACCAAGTAGGAAATAATTAATAAGAGAGCATTAGGATCACTATTAGATTCTCACAATATGGCAACTACATACAACAAATTATGATCACATGTTTGTTTGGAGTAGAGGACAAAGTAAATTCAAATATTATCTGTGGTTAGCAAATGAGGCAAAAATAAAGAAGGCTTTAATACAATTAAAAAAAAAAACCAAACAACTTTTAGAAATCCAGCACAATAAAGTGAAATAATAGAAACATGTATTAATTTTGCTAAATATCCATAACTTTGCTCAAAATCACTGCTTTTATTTATTTATTTATTTATTTATTTATTTATTTATTTATTTATTTATTTATAGGACAAAAAAAAATCTAATGGATCATTTACTAAATCAAAAACTGCCTCATTTACAGTATACAGCTCCTAGCTTTTTACACCATCAGCTAAGAACCCTTCAGGGGGCGGGGGGGGGCAGATTAGGAGATTGATAGCCTCTTTTTTCCTTAAACTCATGCATTGGGCTCAGGTCTTTTTTTTTTTTTGGTAAACAGAGAGGGCATTGAGGATAAGTCTAGATTCAGTGTAAGGGGACCTAATCCAAGTATATGAAAGGGGCAGATTACCTTAAAATTTTTATCACAGCCTGCCTTTCTTTTCCTAAGAACAAAAGGATGCCTACACTCTTTTCAATTCAAGCTAATAATATTAATCAGGTAAACCTGGATATGCACAAGTATCTGTGTACACATATGGGTGTGTGTAAACAAACGAATCCCCACTTTTCATTTCTCCTTTCCTACATTAGCCTAATATATGTGTACTTGTCCAAGTCTATGTATGTATATACCCATGCACACATATAGATATACTGTTAGAATGATGTAAGCCGCAGGGAGAAGTGGAGAAGAGGAGTCAAATCAACATTTTGCCCCCAGACCTCTCTGAAGAATAGGAGAGCCCTGAAGGAATGCAGAATACAGGTTGCATTTGCACAAATCTCTCTAAGAAGACAGTACTGAACTGCAGCAGCTTTCAAATATGCTAAATCTCAGAGTTGTACCCCCAGATTTTATTTTGCAGAATTACAGGGCGAGGCACAGCTAATCACTCTCCGATGTCACATGAAAATTTTACAAAGGCACTCCTTTTCTAAAGTAGTGGAGACAAAAGTAACTTGCTTGCCATGTTATCATATATGGAATTGTTGAAATAATGAGCACCGTAAAATTAAATTTACCATTGTCTCTATTGGTATGAAAGTTACATCCATAAGCTTTGTTTATTTTAATAGGTTTGTTGTACAGTTGCAGACATATGCTATTATGGTGCAATGGATAGGCTTTGGATATTTTTGTAATTGTGGGTAGTATAAAAGTCATTTTCTGTTAGATTGCACAAATCCATTACATTATGAGAAAGATACATTATAGTAATAGGATTAATGTGCAACTCATAAACACGATCAGTAATATTCTTTGTGATAAATTATCTCATTTTAATCACTTGGAATGTAGAGAGATTTAAGGATAGTCCCAGCTTTGATTTGCATAATTGTGTTACAGACAGACAAATTGCATTATATTCTTCATTAACAATAGATGGCTTGTATAACTATTGTATTTTTGAAGGTACTGCTTTTATATTCATCCTGCAATTTGTCATTTTCTGACACTGCTGTGCCCGTTCATTTTGCGGTGAATGGAAACCAAAAAGATTGCTTGATTTTAGCTGAGTTCAGTAATGTCTTTGCATACAATTGCAAAACAGTAAGTTATTGTTTGTTTTAACAAATTATAACCCAACAGGCAAAATTATTCAGAATAAAACACTGCCCCATTTACAGTGCATTCCTTATTTATGACTGTTCCCAGAAATGTGTCACTGTTCATAAATGAATCTCAGCTATTAAACATACTCCCATATGAAAATAAACTTAAATGTTTGGCTTTTGTTTTGCTTCCATATTCTGCTAATGTCAAGTGCTATAAGTCTTTTCTTGGCACATACTACACATAGACACACATGCACAGAGGACATATGGAAATCAGGTTTCAATGAAATCCCCAAAGTCCTAAAGATACATTGGTATACACTCTTGTCAAAGTACTTTGCACCCTTGTTAGAATCCTGAATTTCCTAGGCTTCTAAACGTGCAAATACATGTCATCAAGAGCGAAGGATTTTCTGCCACAAACCAAAAAGGTTTTACAGTGATTACAGTCCAGAACATTTGCAAATACTAACAGAAAACTCTATGAAAAGAATTATCACCATGCCCTTCATTGATGGGAAAAGCTCTGAACATATATTACTCACATATATTAAAAAAGGGTTTCTGATTTGGAAGAAAATGGAGCCCTGTTTATAGGTGCATAGTAATTAAGGCATTGGACTTACATTAATAAGACCCAGACCGTACAGGGGTGGGATTCAACCAGTGTTACTACCAGTTTGGTAACTACATTTTGCGTTACCGGTTCAATGACTATGTTTTGAAGACTAAACGTCTGGTCCCGGTGATCAACCCTGATTGGATCCTACAATATTATCCTGGGACATGCATATTTTGCCTTCGTTTGTGAGTATTTACTGCCTTGAAATTGTATCTCACCATCCATTCATGACAGGTTTTGAAACTGCTGGCAATGGCATTTCTACTATTATGATGTCATTTGATAAGCAAAAAGTTTATCCTGTATTTTGACTGGATTGCACCGTCATCTCTAGAACACCCCAAAACGTATGAAACATACACATGCATATAAAAGAACATCCCCACTGTTATTTTTAAAGGTTCCCATCAGGTAAAATTTGTTCAACCTTATTCTCATCTGAAATGTAAGCCTAAATAAATAATGTGAAAATCACATACAAAGCCATAGAAATATGGAAAGTTCTTATTTCAAATTCAGTGATTATTACAGCATAGTCAATTTCCTCCCTTGTGATTATTTCTAAATAAAGTAACATTCGCCATTAGAAAACCTTTAATCCTGACTGATCTCGATTTCTAAGGAAATGATTATAAGTTATTTCCTCCTGATTGATTATGCACCATGAAGTTGGTATTGACTCTCAGAACAAATAATGAGAAGAATTGAACGACTTTGTCATGAAATAACCACTGGAATGGCACTCTGAACAAAGAATTCAGGGAAGTGATAGAGAAAGGCTAAATTTTCCCTGGGAAAACAATGTTGAAACTTGGATCTATGGGAAGCACAAGTGTGTTTATATGTGCACTGGCAAACTGCATATACTAAACTCTGGGTCATGTGACAAGGAATGAGTAGATAAGAGATTCAGAAAGGAGCCACGGCTAATATTCTGAGCCACTGTCCAGCTGACTCTAATATTAGGGTCCATTAGAGGATTTTTCTTTTCCCTGTAGCCTCCAGCTTTTTGCATCCCATTTTTTGAACTTGTGTTTTCATTTGATGGCTTCTGTCCTATACCCATTTTAGTCCCATTCTGTTTAATTTGAGGGGGATGAGTATGTTGATGGACAGAGTCCTGGGCCTCTGGGTACACAATTTTTTTCCAGCAGTCTATCCAGGTTAGAAAGAATAGAAAGATCAACTTCCAACGTCCTGGAACTAGTAACCATCTTGCATCCAGTAAATAACCTGTCTGAATTTGGACATACATCAGGACTGGCTTCAAATACAACTGAATAAAAGGACAATTCTTTCAGGCATTAATCACCCAGATTGTAACTGGAAGAATGGCTCTTACTATAACATTCTGATAATGAGCTGCTTTTTCTAGAAAAGCTCACTTGGTGCCATCTTTAATTTCCTTTTGGAATCAGGTCAAAAGTTTTTAATTAGCCCAAGTCTTTTTTTTTATTAACAAAATTTTATTATTTTTTTAGACAAACATACACAAACACAACATAAAAACATCAATTAGCCCAAGTCTTTTAACATTGTATATTTAAATAGATTTAAATTGTAAATCTTTTTTTTTAACCTCTTTAGATCATAGCGCAGGTGTGTTGTGAATAAAAAACAGACTTGCACTCTGGAAGAAAGGATAAAAATGTTTTTTAAAAAGTTTTTTGAGGTACTGCCTCTCCCTGATGACCTCTGCCTATTCCATCTGATCCAACAGAGGAGCTACATTATGGGTCCTGTTTACTAAGGAGTTACACTTGGCAGGAGCCAGGAGCCAGGCATTTCTGCCATGGTGCTTCCTTATGGAACATCCTCCCGCCCCCCAATGTAAGACTGACTCCATCCTGTTGTTTTTTCCAGAAGACCCTTGCCAGTCCTGGTGGCACAGTGGTTAGAATGCAGTAACTGAAGATTGACTCTGCCTATAGCCAGGAATTCGATCCTGACCAGCTCAAGTTGACTCAACCTTCCATCATTTCAAGGTCAGTAAAATGAGGAGCTAGATGTTGTGGGCAATAGGCTGACACTGTAAATTGCTTAGAAGTAAGTGGAAGTAGTATATAAGTGAGTGCTATTGTTGTTGGTTATGTCATCAGGTTTGCAGGCCCAAGGGACCAGCAAACTATTGAAATGGCTCCATTGTTATTGATATCTACTATCTCTCTTAATCCTTAATCAGAATTTTTAATTTTTTATATTTAAAATTTTATACTTAATATTTAAATTTTATATATACATTAAAGACTTATTGTACATTGTCCAGAGTCACTCTTTTGTGAGATGGGCAGCCATATAAAAATGAGTGCATTCATTTCCCCAGCTGAAAAGCTAAAACTTCATAACCCTTTATTCCAATTTGCAAAGAGAGAGAGGGGGGGGGAGAGAGAGAGAGAGATTTAAACAGATATTTAATCTACACAAAAAGGAAAGAGTAAAATGGGATTCTTTCAGAATGGCTGGCTCTTTCTTTGACAACCTTTCAAAGGTTGGATGGAAAAGAAAATCTTCATTTTACTTTCTAGGCCAAGCTACAGATTACCCCTAGCCCATACAAAAAGAGTAAGAAATGCTAGCTCTCATCAGCTCTAGCCTGCATGGTTGATGTTGATGAAAAACAAAACGGCAGACCAATGATATTTGATACTAAGGGTCACACACGTTTCTATAACCTTGAACAATAAGGGTCTAATTGCTGTAAAATATCTCCAAAAGTTGGGATCACTGCTGTCTTATTCTAAGGGCTGCCATGAAAGATGAATAGGACTTTAACATCATGTAGATGTGCAATTGGGCCTTCTGTCTGAACTGTTTTGATGTATTTTTTTCTTATAGAGTGGGATGTAACTAATCACGTATCACTGTCAGCTTATGAAATTTTCAGTCCCAAATGTGAGCAATATTATGCATTTATCCAAAGGCACAGGAATGATGGAACACTTATTAACGTGGCTTTATCTACATGAAATGTTTGTTAAAATGCATAGTATTTTTTCCGTGTGCTTCCCAAGATAGTAATCCATGTTATAATTGTATCTCATTCAGTAACTGCTGTTTCATCATGCAATAGATTAGAAAAATGAAGCATGAAAAAGAAAATAGCCATAGATGATATATGTTAGTTTTCAAGGATTGGGTTTTTTTTTGAAGACCCTAAATTCTATAATCTGGGAATTCATTCATTCATTCATTCATTCATTCATTCATTCATTCATTCATTCATTCATTTTATTGGCAGCTCATCTTACCATAAGGTTACAATGGGAAGCTTACAGTCATAAAAATGTGTGTGTGTGTGTTTGTGATATGTATATATGTGTATATGTGTGTGTGTGTGTTTGTATTTGTATACAAGCACACACATGCACACACATTAAAACATAAATAAATTAAAACCAAACATTAAAATCTAAGGACACATGGTGAAGGCAGGGGTGAAATGCAGGAGGTGGGATCTGTTGTTATTCAATCAACCATCTCCACTGTGTTGTTCCCACTGGGGCCCCAATCCAATTGGCAGAGTCAAGCCCCTTATGAAAGGATAGGAAGGTTGGGGCCAATCTCATATGGTGGTGGGCAAGATGTCCCAGAGGGCAGCAGCAACAGCAGAGAAAGCCCGCCTGCTTCTAAGAAAAAGTAAAAGGGAGAAACTTTCTTCTTCATATTTAAAAAAATATATATACGTTGTCTGTTGAGTGAAGCAGATCTTGTAGATTTCTTATTAAAACCTTCTGGGCGTAATAAGATGAAAGGGAACAGATTATTTATTGAAAAAGGAGGAAACAAAATTCTAGCAACAATTGAACATATAATATGGGTGGGTGTTGAGTACTGTTTAGTTGGTATGAGTTTATTTATTCATTCTTTCAACTCGCGTAGTATCTGAATTCCATCCCATAAAACTTCTGGCAGTTAACAACACACAGTACAAATAGAAAATGTTCACAATAAATAACACAAAACAACCATGGTAAGATGAATAATATGAACAATGAAACCAAAAAACAGTCAATCCATAATGACAAAACTCAGTGCATTTAATCCTAGATGACACTTAATAAATCCTCTTTTAACGAGTTTAAATACCTTCCAAAATGTAATCAAAGTGAGAACAACTCTGAAGTTTTTAAACAATTGTGATCGACAAACATCTGCAGTTAACCAAGTTATATACAGCTCACAGATATTTACAGTATAATCTGCAGATCCTGTGTCTGCTATCTACTTGACATTACACAGAAAAAAAAATAAAAATAAAAAGTGTGATTAGTAGGATAGTTTGGTCTGTCACTTTAATTATAGAGCTCCAGTGGATGTTTTCAACTTGGCAGATATTCTGAATTCAGTTATTATGTAATTTTTTTTTCATATTTGAATTTTAATACCATGAATTGTCATGTTTCTCTTTCTTTCTCTATAGACAAACATACACACAACAGTTCTAGATTCCATAGGAGAGGACCCAAAGGGTTATGGATTATACACACAACATTCCATGATTTCCTTTCGCCGAGTTAAGGAAAATAAGTAAAGGTTCTTTATCGAACCTCAAACTTTGCTGAGAAATTAATAATATAATTACACCTCAATGAGGGAAATGTGTATAAATTAATGAAAATTTACTCCACATACTGGTGAAGGTAGTTGTTTATTGTGCTAAAGTTCATTCAGAAATATTTCTGAATGACTGCAACTTTTACTGGGCAAGCTTTAAAAACATTCAATTAGAATAGATGTTAAAAGAGATAGGGTCCCATTTTATATAAATACTTAAATATTATCCAGTAACACTTATCTTTGCTCCCACAACATATCCCAACAGAATAAGTTTCAGCTAATCAATGGCTAACAATCACTGATATACAAATTTAGTTTAAATAAAGTGTCGGAATATGTATGTATGTAAGACACGTGGACATTACAACATAGTGAATAGAGGATCAAAGGCATCAAGCTTCTAATTGTGCCTATAATCTGGATTAAAGCAGCACAGATGTTATTGGATCAACTAGAAACAGTGTTATTTACTTTGTAATTCCATTTATACAAGATCTTCAACCATCTACCCCTGTGCTCAGAAATCTTAATTGCAGAGCAAAGCTGAGGTTATAGATGGATGAATCCATTCATTTTTATTTCTCCCAGCTACTCGCTTATCCAGTTTTTAGTTTAGCCCATCATGCTTCCATATTTGTTTTAAACTTCAAAGAATTATGAGAGACAAACAGCTAAAGTAATTAAGAGCTATATTAAGCTGGCCTTCCCAAATCCCAGAAGATTGCAACCATCATAAACACATGCTAGTTACCAAGCACCCTAATTTTGAACAGGAAACCACAGGAATGCTGCAATAGTCATAAGGGTGAAAAATGGTCATAAGTCACTTTTTCAGTGCCGTTGTAACTTTGAACGGTCACTAAACGAATAGTCGTAAGTCGAGGACTATCTATCCTACCAAGTAGTATTAGGGAAAAGCACGTCTACTATTATGCTTTTTTTTTTTTTTATCTTGCAGGTAGGCTAGTAATTCTTCTAATTCTTGGAGAAACATTGAGAAATCCGAGAAGCCAATTTGGGTGGGAATTATAGTAGAATGTATACAGGAAAGAATAGCAGTTTTTGAAAAGCGCTCTCTAATCTCATAAAGCTTTTGCATTCTCTGTTTTGTTATTGTGTTGTTCCTGAACACTTGTGAAGTTAACTAGTGGTGGTTCAGATTCTTTTACTACCAGTTCTGTGGGCGTAGCTTGGTGGGCATGGCAGGAGAAGGATATTGCAAAATCCCATTCCCTCCCCACATCACTAAACTGTTTTCCAGCTCCAATCTCCTATGCAGAGCAATAAAAGAAGACCCACCCAAGCAGCTGGGACTCGGGAGAGAGAGAATAGATGGGAGTGGGGCAGTCAGAGGTGGTATTTGCTAGTTTTCTGCTACTGGTTCTGCAGAACTGATCAGAACCTGCTGAATACCACCTCTGAAGTTAACAGACCTGTTGAAAAGCAGTATTACTAGCCACTGAAGTGACAACTAAAATAATCTGGAGAGTAGCTCTGCGCTGGAACTGCCTCTCCCCTCCTTCCATTCTGACTAAACAATTTTGCACATTGCTCCAAAACTGTAGGGTTCATTCCCAGCAATATGGATAAATCTTCTCTCCCCTGGTTCTCCTCTTCCTTTTCTACAAAATTTGCATAAGCCTGCCAGATGTTAATCATGGATGCATCAATGCTGGAGAACTTTCTTTGAGTAGTTTTCAGAAACTCAGGGGTTAAATCCACTTGAAAGTGAGAGCACTGAAGCTCGAAGAATTTTTCATTAAAGCAAGGAAGAGAAACGTTACCAATAATTCCAACTTTGCTAGTGGCAGCTTAGGAGCTAATAACAGTATGACATGAAAAGTAAGTGTGCAGAACCATCTGCTTTCAAGGCTAAACAAAACACGGGGAACTGGCTTCAAATTATCATGTCTTCTGCCAGTTTATGTTCGCGTGTGCCATTTGCCCTGAACCATCCTTTCAGAAGTTCTATTGTATTCATACCAGATATTTAAAGCATTTATTCTAGCCTACTGGAAGAAGGTAGAGTTATGAGAATAAGGAAGGGCCCTCTTAATTATACAGGCTATCCCTTCTTTAGTCATTGCTCCCAACGATCACATCAAATTTCTTTCTTCTGGTTGCTCTCTGATGTATTGGTTTCAAAAATTATTTGTACTGGTCAGTGGTGGGATTGAAATGTTTTTCCCACCAGTTTGGTAGGCATGGCTTGGTGGGCGCGCTTTGCGCACTTGAACACACTTTGCATGCATGCGCGTGCCAAACGTGCATTTTGCGCAGGCAACTTTGCGCAGGTCACTTTGCGCAGGATTGCAGGAGGTGTTCTAACTCGCCTCCTGCAAGCCTGCATGATCCCGGTCGCTTCAGCAGCTGCCGCACAATGATATTCTGTGCCGCGCAAAGTAGCTGCACTTCAAATTCAGCGAATAAAGGTGAGTATGGGAGCCCAGTCGGATGAGTTGGCCCAACAGCAGAACCAGCAGAGCAGAGGAGCACTTTGGTCTTCTCTGCTCATCGCTCCTACTGGTTCCCCAGAAGCGGGCAGAACCAGTCGGATACCACCACTGCTACTGGTGGGGTACTAAGGCTAAAAAAAAAATGGGCTACATTACAACAGGGGTGAAATTCAAAAATTTTCCTACCAGCTCTGTGGGCTTGGTGGGTGCGGCTTGGTGGGACTCAGTCTCTAAAAGGAAGGAGGGCGGGCATGGGTGGGGCCAACCGACCCAAATCGTCCCTACTACCTCTCCGAACCGATTCAAATCATCCCTACCACATCTCCCGAGGTGGTTGAATTCCATCCCTGGGCTACAAGTATACAAATGACCTCTAAATCCATCCTGTTCAAAATTTAGGGACCACTGCCAATCCACGAACTGTTTGTCACTAGTTCACAACAAGACAAGTACCGAATTCAGAAGTAAGCATTAAGAAATCATACAAGCAATTTGGCATTGCCACAATAATCATCCTTATGATCAGTGGACCTGTCTCGTTAAAGATACTGGCCAGTTCAGTTATTGTTAAATTCATACATTGTGATACAAGCTGTGTACTAGTTGTACACAGAAAGAGATTACAACATGTAATATGTTGTGGTTGGTTTCCCAACTGTAACTCCGAAGTGTATAGAAATCTGAGAGAAGGTAAACATTTATTTTATCACTTTGTATTTTTACATCCATTTTAATTTTTAATCAAAAATTAATCAAAGATTAATCAAAAAAATTTAATCAAAAATTAAAAATAGTTTTTTAATTTATACTTCCTTAATATGAGATAAATTTGCATTTATTTTTAACCTTAATTTTTAGAGGCAGAGACATGTACACTGGAGTTTGTTGGTACCTTTCAGGAATGCAGCAGAAGTAATAAACCCAATTATGACAAGGGCAGTGATTCTGTTCTCAGAATTTTACTTGGAAGTATGATCTTTCATATACTGAGTTTGGCCTTGTATCCATAATTGATGATGAAGTATGTTATTCATGGAGATGTACTGGTTAAGAAGCAATTGAACAATCAAAGCTTAAGAGATATTTACATGCAAAACATAAATAAATTCATTTAAAACCAAACTCATTGTTTGAAAGAGAGTGTTGAATTGAAAAGCAGACAGAAATGGCTGTTTAATATTTCACACATAAACATTAGTGCTTTGCAGTTTTCTTATAAACTAGCACTTTGGGTTGCTAAATCTAAAAATCACACAAAATTGCCAAGATATTAGTGAAAGATTGCATCAAATACGTATGCTCGGAAATATTGGATAAATTTGCAGCAAAGAAGATATACCATAGCCAAAGACAGCATCTCAATCGATTCAGGAACTGGATAATGATATGGAAGGCCAGCTCATAGAATAACATAGAATAACAGTCTAACGTTAAAGATTTTGGGGTTTGGGGAAGAAACCACAGACTCCCAAAAGTTTAATCCTTAGGCTGTCTATTATTGATCTCACCCCCTTCCTAAGAAGCCTGTAGGGGGCTTGCATAAGTGCACCAATCGTGCCTATCGTCCCTGTCCTATTGTTTCTTTTTATTTTTCTTATAAGTATCTATCTCATGCATTCAAAACTATATTTATTCTTATACCTGTATCTTGTAAGTGATTGACAAATCAAATAAATACTAAATAAATAAATCTTGCAAAATAATTTTCATTGCAACTTAACAATGAATGGATGTTGCTAGCACCACCATTCTTATAGTAGATATCTGAAAATGATGGGGATGTGAAGAATTTATTTCCTGCTTCATTGTCAACAAGCATAAATGTATAAGACTATGAACAGTAGCAATATTGACCTAAGCTTAGTTTGATCTGAAGCTTAATTTTTATGCCAGGTCTAATGGTGTGGCTCCAATGACAGGAAAGCATTTTGGAGTTGTTGTCCAGATGAAGGAACTTGTGCCAGTATGTACATGCTGCTTTCTTCATTGAGAACAATCTTATTATGAAAAAAAAAAGCCAGCTGAACTAAACAGTGTGCTTAGTGATGCAGTAAAAACTGTAATTATATAAAGGCTATTGTGTTAAATTCAAGATGATTCTCTTTATTATTTGAAAACTGATCATAAGCAACTGTTATTGTACGCTGAAGTACAATAGTTATTGAGGGAAAAAGCTCTGTTGAGAATGTTTGAACTACAGAACGATCTCTTAATATTTCTCTGCAAGATAAGATGTCGGTTTGGTCCCGATTCTTTAAAGATGTGAATCTTTAGACCAGGGGTGTTACATGACACATCGGGATTTTTTTCCCCTTCACTAAACCGGGTGGGAGCGAGGCCAGCACATGACGCATCCAGCCCGCGGGCTGTGAGTTTGACACCCCTGCTTTATTTATTTTTATTTTTATTTTATTTGGTTTGTCAATTGCTTACAAGATAATAGGTATAAGTAAAAACATAGTTATGAATACATGGATACATATAAGAAAAATAAAAGAAACAACAGGACAGGGACGGTAGGCACGTTGGTGCGCTTATGCACGCCCCCTACAGACCTCTTAGGAAAGGGGTGAGGTCAATAGTAAACAGTCTAAGGGGTTTGGGGAAGAAACCACAGAGTCAGGTAGAATATTCCAGACACTGACCACTCTGTTGCTGAAGTCGTATTTCCTGCAATCAAGTTTGGTGCGATTAACCTTGAGTTTGTATCTATTGTTTGCTCTTGTATTGTTATGGTTGAAGCTGAAGTATTCATTGACAGGTAGGACATTGCAATGTATGATTTTATATACTATACTTAGATCGGACTGAAGGCAGCGTAGTTCTAATTTTCTAGGGCTAGAATTTCAAGTCTGGTGGCTTTAGACAGGCAGGCAGGCAGGCAGGCAGGCAGACAGACACCTGATATCTTCAGTATTTTCAATTGCTGGCAAAGGGCAAAAGCAAAAGTTAGAAACTTGGAAGAAAAGAGTGTTTAGGAAAAAGAAAGATTCGTATGTCTGATTGCTACCATCTTTGTTGTTGCTTTTATTAAGATCTCATTATTATTTTTTTCTTTTTCTAGTTTTTTTTATTCTTGAAAGTCTTTATCTAACGGGTGACTAATAAGACTTTAACACCGTATATAATAAATATATATAATATATATAATATAATAAAGCAAAACTTAATATAAACTATATGAGAGTTTGTGCAGAAAGGATGCACCATTATAATTCCACACCATCTAAATGTTGTGTGTCCAAATTAAAAAAGTTTCAACCCTTATTCTAAAGAAGAGCTAAAACAGCAGTATAGCTGTATTCATAAATGTTCGTGCTAATGAAGGAGGTTATTTCTCTTACAAGCATAGAACGAAATAAAATTAACTGGAGCTTTGTTTTTTCCAAGAAGCTTCCATAAAAGTATGTTTTCTTTTGAAGTGTCCCTTCTTGGCGCTTATTTCTACAATCCTCAGTCAGTTATGGATGACTGGCTGGGAAGGAAATGATAATTACAAAAAGCAGTAATTATATGCTGGACCAAGACTTTCAGGTTGGATAATATTGTTTCAAGTAAACCCGAGCCTTGGCACATCACAAATGGATTTTACCTGAAAAGAAGGTAGCAAAGGAGATATAATTAATCACTGAGAAAAACATGCTTCCTCTTATCAATACGCTATCTACCTCTCTTTTCCAACAGTTAGACTCTCAGCAAGAAAATTGTACTGGTTCTTTACTGGCTACAACAATAAGCACAGCTATATTGAAAAAGCAGTAACTGCATGTTTACTATGTAGCTATATTAAAGGGCTAATATTGGTACTGTCTATGTTCTCTTGAATCAGTTTCAGAAGCAAAATCAAGATGCTCAGAAAATGTAAAAAAGTAAGTTTTGCATGGTTCACATGTAGTATCCATTGATCAAAATCCAGATTTCTTATCTTTCTCCTATTTATCACTTGTTATTTACATATTATGATTAATGGTTGTAACTATAGTTTATGATCGATAACCTATCACTCTGTTTTTTGTATGTAGACTGAGAGCTTATGCACCAGAGACAAATTCATGGTATCTTCAATCACACTTGACCAATAAAGAATTCTATTCTGTTCTATTCCATTCCGTTCCATTCATTTCTGCTGTTGCTCCTGTTTATATCCCAAAATGTGGTCCAAGCATTGCAACACACCTTTTTCCTACTTCATTTAAGATAGTAAAATAATTGCAGGGTCACTGGCAGAAGAAGTAGTTTCCTTTTTGTCTTGATTCTCCTTCCAAGCTTTCTATCAGTTCAACTAATGGAGACCAGAGAACTATGGTACTAAAATTCTAGTCCAAAGTGTTATGTGTATTGCCTACAAAATGAAAACACCGTTAATTATATGGGACGAGTACAATGTTTAATTGCGTAAATTTGAACTGGCCATCTAAACAAAAGCAGAGGAATTGAAAAAAAAGAGTTGCCTTTTTTTTCTTTTAAAAAATCACTTTCAGAGAATGGGCAGGATACTTTCAATGGCCAAACTTGGCTGGGAATGAATATAAAATATCTCTTGACTGGACTTCTGTTTCTTTCTTCATATCCAATAAGTCTGACTGACAATCCATTTTAAGCCATGCTAAGACACTGGATGAAGTTCTGGTTTCATTTGGCACCATGCTGCTCGTGCAATTTATCATGGGGATTGTGATGGCATTTGCTTTACATTTCATATGCTAATTGATGTTCAAATCTACAATGGCCACATTAAATTTGTTTGTGAGCTTTACTCAGGCAAAAAATAATGAGCATAAATATTCTTCTGGTTGTCCCAGAAACAATTTAGGAATGATGTTATCTGTTATGATATGTACAGAATAACCCTTGAGTAACAAGGATATGCACATGGAAACATTTATGAGAGTAGTTATGAATAATTATTCAGCCATACACCGATACACTAAATTGAGGTAAAGTTTACTTTAAGAAATAGCACAGTCCAATAAATGGTCCAGGTCATATACGTTTAACAGTCCAAATAATATCCAATTACAAAGTCTTCTTACCAGTTACCTTTGTCATTTACAGTAAACAAAGATATCAAAGTATAAGCACAACAGAGAACCTTTGATAGAAACAGAATGTCAGAGATACAGAAGGTCAGAGAGCAAGCTATGATCTCTAGTTCCCTCTTATGGTAATTCACAATATAATCAACCAATTAGAATCAATACAGTGATTTTGTCTTAAAGCTACAAACATATATTGTTGATTTATATATTGCCAACCCAACTAATTGGTGTAGATTCCTAACACTATCAATCTATTATGGGGAATCTATGTAGAAATCATAGGAGGACATAGGACAACAAGTCAAGTTTTCCAGCTCCCAGATGGCAGATTCTGTTGGAATAGAAACTTTACTGAATATGTTTCCTAGTACTGTTGAGGGTAAGATTCACAAGTATGACAAATGAAGAAATCATATTATTTAAGTACAATAAAACTAACCAAGTCCCCAGCTGATTAGGATACTCAACTAGTCCCCCTATTGAAATGTGAATTGTAACATGTTTATCCCAAAGGTTTTTCTGGTTTTTCTTCAGAGCTGAAACAGCTTCTTAGATGAGAAGCAAAATGTCTTCAAAGAAAAAGAAAAACCAGAAAGTCCAGTTGCCTCTTGAAATAGCACCTTTGGGACAAACACAACCTAGATGACTGAGAATCTCCATAGACAAATTGCCAGAGGTAGGATTTCAGAGAGAAGAAAATATGAATTAAAAATGAATGTTGTTTCAATATGATTCTCAAAAAATAATTTCAAAAGGATAATTAAAATTCTAAATTAACTTATTCATGTCTATCACCTGATGAGCATAATTAGCAAATAGTATATAATGACAGCAAATAATTGTTCCCTTTCCTACTCATTAGGAAATTATGACTATATTTTTACATTCACAGTTTAAAGAGGCATTGCATTTACCAGATATATTTACCTTGGAAATGGTTGTCTGTCAATATCAAAGTAACAAAACATTTAACCACAACACCTAACAGTTTTAGGAGGAGACAAATTTTGAGCAGTAGTTTCTAAAGCAACTCTTGGATATTGCTAGTTTTGTGTCAGAATCCAGGAAAACAAATGTCCAACATTTCATCTCCTTGCTATTTTAACTCCTTGCTGCAACATTTTGTATTTACAGTCTGTTTTTTATCCCATTAATTTATTTGTATGTATATGCATGTGTGCATATATACTTGTGTGTGCATGAGTCCGAAAACTCTGAAGACTAAGCCTCTGGTCCAGAGGTGGTATTCAGCGGGTTGTGACCAGTTCTGAAGAACCAGTAGCGGAAATTTTGAGTAGTTCAGAGAACCGGCAAATACCACCTCTGACTGGAGATTTTACAGTATCCTTCCCCTGCCATACCCACAAAACTGGTAGTAAAAAAAAATTGAATCCCACCACTGCTCTAGTCTCAGTGACCAATCCTGATTGGATCCTGCAACTTTATCCCGAGATACGTATATTTGCCTCCCATTTATGTGTGAAAGTAAGCCCATTGAGAAACATGGGAACATACTGATGTACTAGAACTGCAAAGAAAAAAAACAGTGGTCATTAGTCTACAATTTAAGCCCATTGCCTGCCTAAATGAAAGGCCCAAGATGAGGCTGTTTTGTGAATTTCTTTTTTTACACAACTTTAATATGAATGCATGGATTGACCTAGTTATCTCCCTTATTAGACCAATTGTCTATCAATTGTCTATCACTATGATAAGTAGTAGCCATCTTAGTTTTTATACAGAATTATATCCAAGCCCTGCCATTCAGGGCATCAGCAAGAGAGAATGGAAGAGTCCGACAATGTCAAAATAGCAGGTACAATCAAATCTCCACACATTAGAAAGGGGCAGGGCTCTGATTGCCTGGTCGCATTCATCATTTTCATGTTGCTGACTTTATCTGCAGACACTCTATAACCAGGGGTGGGATTCAAAATTTTTAACAACCGGTTCTGTAGGCATGGCTTAAGTGGTGGGCGTGGCTTGGTGGTCATGTGACTGGTTGGATATGGCTTAGTGGTCATGTTATTGGCTGGGTGTGGCCAACTCAATATCACTCACATTGAGGCATGCATCTCTTCGCCTGGCCTCTCGTGATTGTGGGGATGCTGCAACAGTCGTAAGTGTGAAAAATGGTCATAAGTCACTTTTTTCAGTGCCATTATAACTTTGAATGGTCACTCCACACAAGCAAAGTATCAGCAAAAGAGGGGAAAAAAACTCCAGAGAAGTTCCTGAAACAGGAAGTCTAGTCCTGCCAGGAATGTAATAAGGGAGAGGCAATTTCTATAAGCAACACCAGAATGTTTCCTTCCTGCCTTTCTTACAGGATTAGGCCAGTAATTTCTTCTAACAACTGGTTCTCCAAACTGCTTAGAATGTTAACAACCGGTTCTAGCGAATAGGTGCAAACTGGTAGAATCCCAGCCCTGTCTATAACACACATACCCTTGTAATTGGAAGTGAAAGAGATGACAAAAGTCATCCTATGAAGCTCTAAGTCAGCAGTACTCAACATGTTCCTTTCTCTCCTGCAGGCAGAATCTTTCTATGGGACTAGTTGTTCAGTGGTTGCTGGTGCTTGTTAGTTTTTAATCTTATTACTGTATTGCAGAAGCATGTTGTTCAAAATCTGACATGATTCCAGGGATACATATTCTTGCTAAACAAACAAATAGCATCCAATAATCATTTACCATTCATTTTATGAAATCTCAAGAGGTTTTCAAGAGGATACTACCATTATTTATTGGCATTACAGCCTTCTTTCATAAGCACTCAAAATGGCTAACAACTTTTCGAAATAAAATATGTTTCGAAGCTAATATCTAAATCAGTAAAGCTACAAATTACTTAAAAGTTAAAAGGGTAATGAAAAAGGTCAGTCTTACCTAATTTTCTAAAAAGGAGAATGCAGTGCACCTTTAAAAAAGGAGCACCCCACAATTTTGGTGCTGCACAGAAGGTCTTCTCCGATACTAGATAGAGCCGTGATTGCTTGACAATATTTACAAGGTTTAGATGGATCATTTTAGGAATTAAAAAAAGAGCATACATGGTGAAATAGTTTTGGAATGAAGCTCAATGGATGGAGATAATTCAGAGTAGAATACCGAGTGAAAGAATAGGAAGCTGAAAAAGAACAGTATAATCTTGGCCTGCGGTACAGAGTTCTTAGGAAGATCAAAAGGAAAGGGTCAGTTAACATATATCTTAAGAATTTTGTTCTGGAAAGACTATCAAAATATGTATTGATATTTTGAAACATAAAATATGCTGACACTTACTTCAGACCTCATAACATTAGCATGAGCATTATTTTAATCATTTTTGCACTGAAGAAAATATGCTGCATGTATAATTAAATGATTGTATTGTATTGTACAAATAACCATGTAATGACATCATTAGAAATTCTTGGTTTTTCATGGTAATACCAAACTTAATTGCCATGTAATCTGAAGAAAGAAAGCAAGGTTGTGATTATTCTGTAAGCCAATTTAATTACAGAGAAACAGATTGGCTAGTTGTTCCTTGTACAAAATACACATTCATGAAAAGGGTGTCAATAAAGGAAATATTAATTTATCTTTGGAAGAAAGTGTTTATTTTTTTAATGGTTGAATGACACACACATTTTAACAGGAGCAAACCCAGTTATAAGATTTATGAAGTGACAAATTCTCAGGATAGAATTTGTCCAGGAACCGATGAATTAGCAAATATTCACCTGTGCCAGATATATTCATCCTTCCCCAATGGGGTGTTTCAAGAGATCTGATTTATTTCCATATTTCAAGTATGGAAATAATATAAAATTTAGACATGGGATTAGGTTTGAAGTCTCTTTAAAGACATATATTAGAATCCCTATTCTGTAGATATGATTCCTGGGAGCTCTTAAGAACACCTTGTGATCTTGAGAAGAAGATCTTGTGATATGACATAATTCAGGATTTTTATCTCTCTAACCCTATGCAGTGATTCAGCCTGCTGACAAAAAGCTTAGAAGTTAATTAAAGCTCCTAATCATATGGAGGAATCTCTACTTGTTCAAGAAATATGAGCAGAAGCTCAATTCAGAGTTTTAGGCTCCACTGAGAAAGTATGAAGGCAACAGTAATGGATGGGTCACTGCTATTATCAACTGATTAAACGTGTTAAATATAGTAATCAGTTTACCTTGGCTGGCCCCTAAACATTATATGTATGTGTTTTAATTCTTGTTGGAGTTATTTCCTCTTAGATGTTCAGTGAAACAAATAGCAAAACTAATGCATTTCATTTGATCCATTCTTCTGCAGTCTTAGTTATATTTATGCTTAATTGTTTATAAGGGTCATGTTTGTATAAATGTTTGCTCAATAAATAAATTTTTAAAAACTTCATTGGGAAGGGAAGAAAGCATTTAACAGCAACAACAGTGATGAAAAACGACAAACTGCTTAGCAAGATGGCTAATTTTATTAGGAAGAATAATGTGTTTGATACAGTCACAGATTATTGGATATTATATAGAAAGACCCTTGAAGATGGCATGTTCTTTTTTATTGTCAGTTTTATAGGGATATTCATCACCACCTGATTATCTTTCTCAATAAAAGAAAATATATGTCGCTCAGGGTTGAATTGGGGAATCTTTGCTGCTGTTTGAGATTGGTTATGTGCTTGCAGATGTTTCTTTACCCACCTAGGTAACATCACCAAGTGCACTGATGATATTACCTAGTCAGGTAATGAAATGTCTGCAAGAAAACAACCAAGCTCAGACAGGGATTTCATTGATCATTTCTTTTGTTACTAAATTTCCAATACACTCTTTTAATTTCTATTTACACTACAGATTCAACTCTATCTCTTTATAAGGAGCAAAATGCTACAATATATGTAAATTCTGCCCACAGATGTTCAGTAACAGTTATTAACACATTTAAATGTTCATTTTACTTTTTTAAAAATCTTATTTTATACAGTATGTTGCCACCTATTTTCCACTCTTTAGACGTTGAGCCCATCAGGATACTGAGGACAATGCTCACTCAGTCTTTAGATTCTCCATCATCTCTTTGATGATGGAGAATCTCTTTTATGCCCTACCTAAATTTACAAAGTATTACAGTCATGCCGTTAAAGCAAAATAAATGCTCTCCTACATCTCTTTTGAACCACTGGCTCAGATTTCCAGGTTTGGTAACATTTCTAAGTAACCTAGATGCCAGAAGACTATAATTTCTCCCTTTCAATCTTCCATAGCCAGATCCATTCAGTCTTAGAAAAACCACTGGCATCCTTATGTTTATCAGCTTATTTCATACCAAACATTTTCCTTGCTTTTAGGAAGTATTATTTTTTAAAAACAACAACAACAGCACCTTGTTAAAACATGTCACAAAAACAAAATCAAACTAAACTGTGGAAGTAGCATGAGCTGTATTTAATAGCTCTGTGATATCTCTGCTTTTGCAGCAGTACTCAATGGAAAGCAGTCAAGATTTCAAAGTTGTTGTTTTTTTAAAAAAAAAAGCAGGGAGAGAGAAGAATGGAGCAAAAATGCAAGATGTAAATTTCTTTTCTGATACAAATATCTGGTGGAAAGGCTATCACCTTATACACAATAAGGAAACTCTAATGAATCAATTCAATCTGATCATCATAATCATGGTTATCTCCAAAGTAGAAAATTAATTGGCTGAAGTTAAATATCCCCTTTACATGTCAACAAAATTGGTTTTTCTAGGGATTAAAGGATTAATGTGGTGTTAAGTCCCTAAAGAGGTTAAAACACTTTATTATTCATTACAAAGCATATAGATTGGGCTATTATTATGTCACTGCTTTTCATTATATTAAAAATGAAGGGAGGAGAGACAAAAAAGCAACCTTTTTAAAGTGATAGGTACAGCTAAGATCCTATTTTTGAGTGATTCAGTTTTTTAAAATAAGAGTTCATAGGCAGTATAACCCTAATATGTAGTGTTTGAAATGATTTTAGCACAAGTACATTACAATTTTTATATATCTTATACTATGTTACAATAGCATATGCAAATCACTTTCTTCTCAGTCAGCAAATGGATGGAATTCCAGAATCCAATTTTTATTTCCTTCTCCCATATTAAAAAAAAAAAACAATTGATAGTTAATTGTGGGATCAAACTAAAAGTCCATCGTGTCTGAGATCCTATTCTAATTTCTGTCTCTCCATTGAAGCTCTACAGAATGGTAAATATTCTTGGAGCTAAATATCTCCTTCAATAAATATATCTATCATAAATCCTGATTGAATAATTCACTGAGAACTTGTATTTCTACTGAAACATTTTGTGGTTGAAATGAAGTAAGTTCATTTTAAAAAAATCTATCTGTGCAATTTCATTGGTGATTGATGTTCTCAAAGAATATATTTAGTTCATTTGAACTGGATCCAGCCATCAAACAGTATGCTAATGCTTATGTTGGTTTTTGGGAAAGATAGGAGATATTCAAGACCTCTGCTACATGTCAGTTTGGATAGGCTGGCAATAAAATTCCGAGCTATTAGATATCAATGAATCTCATTATTGTTGAGACATTGGAATATCTCAGCATCTAGAAGATCTATTTTAAATGCATAAACACATAACATACGCATACATACCCATCATCATAGTCTGTTTTTCTGTAAGCATAGTTAGGCAAACCACAGGAAAGGATAAAAAATGGTAAGCAAAAAGAAAACAACATTGTTCCAACACAATTTCCCATTGCCTTTTGTTGTCTACACTTCACACCTCTCTTTTTGAAAATCTCATCAACAATATCCAAGCACGAGCTTTCTGATATTTCCCTTTTTTTCAACTTTTTCGGTCTTCCTCCATATAGCAGTCAATTCTTAATGGCACTTGCGTACCTTCCACATCGATTGATGAAACCATAAGTATTGATTCCCACTATCCAATATATGTTTGGCAAGCAAAGGTTTTACATAACATTTTTATTAACCCAACAAAGAGCAGACCAGGTATCAACTCTGAAGTGAGCCTGGCCAAAGCCATCTTGGAGGCTTCAGGGTTGCCACACAGCAGTGGGAGGGGGGAGATAGTTAGATGAGATTTTATAGACAAAACAATAAAGTTTTTCTCTGGGAACCAAGAACATTCTCACAGGTGGCTGGTCAGAGGAGGAGCCAGTAACCCAGCAACCATCCAGCACCTGGATTGGACAGCGTGACAGTGGCTGGGGGGAGGGGACTTTTACTTTTAATTAGGTAAAAGTGTCAGGAATCCCCAGAATCAGCTTTCACCAGTTTGTACCAAAATGATGTATCCAATAAACTGCTCTTTAAGGAACTTGAGTGCCTCAGAGTTTGTTTTCTATGGGTGCATTACTTGGAACGTGATACCAGGTTAATAAACTTAAGTCATGCCACATGCAATAATCTCTGGAGAAGATAGAAATAACCTTGAATAAGATACATGGTGACTTTTAGCAAAAATCAAGCATAGTCCAGGAAAACAGGTAAGTGTGAAGGGGGGGGGGGAAACCCTTCAAATTGCCCCATCTAGACTGTCAGGTTTTCACAATTCTATTGCTGGAGTTTTATATCAATAAAACAGAGAAGTGATATTAGTGAAACAAGAAGAAGAGGCAAGCAAAGAACATATTAGCTTGATAACATCAAAACCAGTGGTGGCATTTCAATTGTTTTACTACCAGTTCGGTGGGCGTGGTGTGGTGGGTGTGGCATGGCTTGATGGGCATGGTGTGACTTGGTGGGCATGGCAGAGGAAGGATACTGTAAATTCCCCATTCCCTCCCCACCCCATTAACCTGCATTCCAGCTCCGTTCTTCTATGCAGGGCAACAAAAGAAAACCCAGACAATCAGCTGGGACTCCTATCAGCTGGGACTTGGGAGGCAGCAAATAGATGGGGGCAGGGCCAACCAGAGGTGGTATTTACCGATTCTCTGAACTACTCAAAATTTCTACTACCGATTCTCCAGAACCTGTCAGAACTGGCTTGAATACCATCTCTGGTCAAAACTGATACAAAGATGAACATCCAACAACTGAAAGAAACTGTGCTTGACATGGAAGCCTGTCTCCAAGAGTCGGACACAACTGAATGACCTGTAGAGGTGCTTCTTGGGGTATCTATCTGTTTCTAACATTTGTCTGTCTTGAAGAAAGTTACCACCATTTTGGCAAGCAGGCAGGAAATGAAATCAAAGCTTTTTTTTTTTACCCCAAGCATGTTCACATACAGTAGAATCTCTAATCTCTAATCTAAAGGCTACTTTGCAAGACAGCTAACTGCCTTACAACTGCCTGCATCTCATCAAACAGAAAGTACATGTGGTAAACAGGCCTTTTCTTGTGTTTTTTTTAAACAAATAAATATTGTTAAGGGGGAAAAAGCATAAACGGAAAGTGTTAGAACACTGCATCAAACTGACAACAGATAAATCACGCTTTTTTTTTAAAAAAAAAAAAGGGGAGGTGGGGGGTTACTATGTAGACGGGCGAACACCAGAACCTTTAATATCTTTAGGGAAGTATCACAAAATATGAAGGATTAATTCGTGAACTAATATATTTGAATCCACTTCTTCAGCCACTGTCATTGCTTCTTTAAATTACTTCTGAATATATGTAAAAATGAGAGCAGGAATGAGGGAGAAAAGTAGACTCCTTTCAATATGCCCTAAAATGCAAGCTTGGGCAGAAAATAAAACAGAATATAATTTGAAAGAGTTTGTCAGTGAAACAGCAAAAGATGGTTTCACTTGAATTCATGAATATGGTTGCAGTCCTATGCACATTTATGTGAAAGTAAGTGCCACCAGCTCTTTGTAAATAACTTGACAGCTAGAATTACATTGTATATGGAATATTAAGTATATAGATAGACAATTAGGCCAAGGAATCTCAGTCTTTTTATAGAATTTCCATGCGCGTTAATAGACAGGAACTTCTGGACAGTCATTTCCCACTGAAGCCCGAAGCAAATGTCTGTCAGGGTTTATTTTTCATACTTCTGTAATTGATTTTCCATTATAAATGCACTTTGGATGTACAATTTTGAATACGCATGCATTTTATGCATATGTCCCCTTATATGTGTATTTTGTGCATCATTTTTGAAATAGGTACAGAATCAATGATAGCAGTCTTCCCAGACTGTAGCAGGGAAGGGGCTGTGGATTTGTTTTTCATAGTTCCTGTGGGTAGGGTCAGAACCAATTGGTGGATGTTTTAAAGAGGAACAGAGATCCAAACTCAAAATAAGGAAAAATTTTCTGACCATGACAATGATTAACATGGAATAACTTGCTACATGGAGTTACGGGTGCTTCTTTCCCAGAGGTTTACAAGCAAAGGTTGGGCAGTTATCTGCCTGGAATAGTCTGAGGCTTTCTATCAAGGGAGTTGGATCAGAAGATCTTCAAGATTCCAACCTGATGATTTATGACATTCTGAAAAAAGTGATTCTGGAGACTCCTGTTTGGTTTTGGTTATCTAATCCACATGGTTTAAAATTGGTACAGTCATACAAACATGTGACTCTACTTCTCATCCCCAAAACCAGAGACATGTGTCTCCTTGAAGGTCAAATTACAGCTTTTGTTTGTAATTTGATAGCATGCTATCATAGAAATGGCTGAATAATTGCAGTCGAGCCAAATATAATTAATCCAAAACACAGAGCCCTCCTTGCAAACCCAACTCCTGAACAAACAGAATCCTCGAAGTGCTTCAGTTTGGACATTCAAAGCAAAAGGTTTATTGGTGAAATGGGCTTCACAAATTAAGCTTTATAAAAAGCCATGATCAA
This sequence comes from Bungarus multicinctus, assembly GCA_023653725.1. Classification (NCBI taxonomy): domain Eukaryota; kingdom Metazoa; phylum Chordata; class Lepidosauria; order Squamata; family Elapidae; genus Bungarus; species Bungarus multicinctus. The sequence goes on along the minus strand of CM042838.1, from coordinate 41,795,569 downwards.
ATAGATATAATTTCTTGGCTATGCAGAACATAAAGATTATTGAATTCGGTATGAAAATAAATATTCCATTCCATTCTCAGGCGTGAAATCTCATTACCGGTAAGTGACCTTGGCTCAGTTTCTATTTCTTAGCCCATCCTACATTGGAGGAGAGTTGTTTGTTTGTTTGTTTTTTTGAGGAAAGGATGCTACATATGCTACTCTTTGCTCCTGAAAGAAAGTCAGAAAATAAAAACTGATGAATATGCATATTTCATACAGAGACACAAACACACAAATATAAATGTTAGCGTTCATTAAAAAAATTGGCAACATGCTTAACTTCAAATTTGAGTATTCAGAAGCTTCTGCTATTTTCATCAAAATAACAGCATCAAGCCATCAGGCCACAAGACTGCCCAGGGGTGGGATTCTACAGGTTCTTACCTATTTGCTAGAACCGGTTGTTAACTTTCTAAGCCAGGGGTCTCCAATCTTAGCAACTTGAAGACTTGTGGACTACAACTCCCAGAATTCTGAGAGTTGAAGTCCACAAGTCTTCAAGTTGCAAGGTTGGAGATGCCTGTAATCTAAGCAGTTCAGAGAACCGGTTGTTGGAAGAAATCTCCTTTTGTTTTTTTTCCACCCTTATTACATTCTTGGTAGTATGCCTAGACTTACTGTCTCCAAATGAGTTTTTTTTTCTTTGCTGGTACTTTCTTAAAGGGGAAAGATTGTTTTAAGCTTTTTACACTGCTGTTGGGAGGAAATACTCCCCTGTTGGAGTTAGCACTTTGAAGAAATAATTGAACAATGAAGCAAAACTTCCAGAAAGAAGCTTTTAATGACAAAGAACCAAGATGAATGACATTCAGCAAGGCTTCTTGGCTAGCTAGAAAGATTGACATTCAAACATGAGTTTACATACACTTTTTGAGTTTTGGTCTAAAACTGATGACCATTCAAAGTTACAATGGCACTGAAAAAAGTGGCTTATGACCATTTTTCACACTTACGAACATTGCAGCATCCCCAGTCATGAGAGGCCAGATAAGGAGAAGTGCCCCTTGATGTGAATTACGTCAAGTTGGCCACACCCACCCAGTCACATGATCAGCAATCCACACCCACCAACTAAGCCATGCCCACAGAACTGGTTGTTAAAAAAAATTGAATCCCACCCCTGAGGCTGCCCCTTTTGGAAGAATGTATCATGTCCATGGCCATATGGTCATATATCAAATGAGGCAGGCCATATCATCAGATGAACCTCATTTCACTCTCCTGAAGATGCCACTGATTAGCCATATTACTGATTAACTGATGAATCCTAAACTAGAAGTTATATTTGTTATGCAGTCATTGTTTCTGGGTGAAGTTGGGTGAATTGTCCCATTCTGCAGGCAATCCTTGTTTAATAGCCACAGTTGAAACCAGCAAGTCTCTTGCTAAGCAAAGCTATTGCTAAATGGAAATCAGATGGTCACAACTGTGCTTTTCAGCTCAAAACTGACAAGATTACTCTGTTTCATACTTTTTGCTTTCATTTTCCTCCTAATCTCTTTCCCAAGATTTTGGAATGCTTACCTTGGCACTGGGATAATTAGCAAAAAGGGAAATAATGTTCATATGTACATACATTGGAGAGAGAGGGATTATAAGAGAATAAGCAGGCACACAATGATGAATACATATTGAAAGCAAGGGGCCATCATCAAGCACACCAGAAGTGGTATTTAGCAGTTCTGACCAGTTCTGGAGAACCGGTAGTGGAAATTTTGAGTGGTTTGGAGAACCGGTAAAACCACCTCTGACTGGAGATTTTACAGTATCCTTTCCTTGCCACACCCACCAAGCCACGCCCATAGAACCGATAGTAAAAAAAAAATTGAATCCCATCACTGAAGCAGCTTAGTATATTCCCCACTGTGTTCCCAGTTACTATCTTGGAATATTTTCCTCTCCAAAGAAAAGAAAAACAGATCTGATAAAGAATAACATTTACTGATTATAACAGTGAACACATAACTGAGGGGCAGCACTGTCATAACTTTAACCATTGTCATAACTTAAAATAAACTTAAAAAGAAAAAAAAAAGCATTTTCCAATCCTAATATTGCTTTTGAAACATCTTTTATAAATATATAATATTATTAAAAGTTTAAAAACAAAGGTAAAAGCTAATACAACCTATTATAGAGTAAGAAAGAAAAAAAGAAATCAAAGAAAAACTTAAAAAGTGCAAAAGAAAAAAAGAAAGGATAGAAAGAAGTGGCTTCTGATCTTTACGGTAGTTGTAAGTACAATTATAACTTTACCTATTTCTTTAAAGTTATATCATGACTCTTTTTTCTATAGTATCTAATCATCAAAACCATAAATCATGAGTTCATTTTTTCTTTTTTACACAAAAAGTCCATAAGGGGTTTCCAGTCAGCAATAGATGTAGTTGTCTTTTACTCTGATCAAACAAGCCGATTTGGCCATCTCAGCAAGCTCCGTCAGCTTTATCAAACACTCCTCCATTGTAGATATGCCAAATCTTTCCATCTTTGTGCATACAATAATTATCATGTATAAAAACAAGTTCCATGACTACTTTCCCCCCCCAAATATTTGTCCATCAGTCCCAAGAGAAAAACTGCTTTGGAAAAATATTGTGCCAATGAAAATATCAAATTGCAAAAAGCAGCTTTTGAGAAACAATTTTTGTGAGGAGTTCAATAGAGGCTAAATGAGAATTGAATAAACCATGTTTCTAAGCTGTTCAGACTTCTTTATGGCTGCATTTTCTATAACCCAAATATTTTTAAGTGCATCTACTGTAATTAATGCATCTAATCAATGTCATATATACTTTTGATCAGTATGCTTGCCTCATCTAGTTTGGTTTCAGTGTCAAATTTAAATATAGGTGGATTTGACCGAAAAAAACTGTAAGATTAATTTCATTCTCTCTGTTTTTACATACAAAGACACACAGACACACGTGCACAATGGGGGAGGGATTGATTTAAACATTTACAGCAAAGAGGATGCCTTTACAATAAATAGCTCCTTCCTAGACATTTCTGAGAAACTAAATACATCACAATTAAGAACATTCTGTCTGTGCCTAAGCTATAATAGCACTGTACACAGCTTGAAAGATGATGTGAAGAAGAAGGTGCCCAGTCTCCATCCAGGCTTATGGCCAAACAAGACAAGGCTCATTGTGTCAGGATCTACTCATGTAGAGACCAAATCTCCATAAAAATCCCCATCACTCTGTGGATATTTCAGTGGCAGGATGAGATTTAATAGGTGAATGTGCTGAAGTTTCCAAAGCATTTTGGACAACTGCTATAAAATTCCTCATGATCTCTTTTAATCTACATTTTACTCCACAAGTCCGAGAGAGGAAGAAACAACCAAGCCACGTATTAGAGAAAGAAACAAGTAAGTTCCAGTGTCTATATTTTAATTTTGTTGTGTGTGAATGCCCTGAAAACTATATAGTGTGATATAAATCAAATAGGATATGCAATATGATATCCACTTCATCCTTCTCGGCTTTACAGTCTATAAATTTAGTTGTTGCCGTTTTGGAGGATTGCAAAGAAAGACTAAGCTTCATCATTTAACATATGCAGGATCAGTGCCCAGCCACCTGGATGTTTGCCAATGGATAAGATTACACCCTCTGGTATGCAACAGGGTGTTTGGAGAAGAGGGAATGTGTGTGAACCTCCAAAATGAGACAGCGATTGAAAGACGGGGATTGAGTTATTGAGTGGCATGAAGTCAGGAACACTGTGGGTAGGAAATTTAGGAATGAGAGAAAGATTTGCACCCGGCACCATTTTAAATGGAGTTGTTGGCACTTACCCAATAAGTAACAACATACATCACTGGTTTTCTCAGCATGCTGAGATGGTCTTTAGGAAAATATAGCTGTATACCTCTGGCCCTTCCAAGGAATAGACTGCTTGAAGTGTGGGAAATCATCACCAAACTAGCTTCTGAAAAGAAAGATAGGGAGTAAATGCTTTTGAAAAGAATAAACAAACTGATTAAACCACAACTCTGTTGTGTTTTGAAACTGAACACTTTCTAAATAACCTTCTGAATACTCATAGCTTACTTAGAATGTTAAACATTCAGATACATACAATGAATATTGTGGTTGCTATTAGTTTGGATCCATCATGTTCATGTAAGTGTTAAACAAGCTATATACATTCTTCAGCTATTTACCTGGTTTCCCCTCTTTGCCTTTGATTTATAAGAAGCCAAGAACTCCTATGTAGTCGTAATCTACTTATATAATTTATATAATTTCTTGGCCAATCCAATAGAACTTTGGAAATATTAGATGGGCAACAAAGTTAAAACTCTACTGTCCACATATTGATTGGAAGATGTAAAAGGGACTTAATGATATATTGATATTAATAATATCTGTTTTGTACCTTTACCAAGATGCAGTAAAAAATAAAAACATTATAACAATTACAATAAATCCAATAAAATTAACTCAGAACCCTGTAAGCCAATATTACCACTAAAACCATCCATGTAGGAGAAGAGCAAGCAGAGCTGGGGGCAGAGTTAAGCATGTCATCAGTTTAGAGTTATTGCATTCCTTCAAAAGCTCCAAGTCAAATCCCTGCTGAATTCTGATAACCATTATCTCGCTCCAATTTAGCATTGAACTTTAATTGATTAGATTCTTATGTATATGCTTCTTTTATGCTAGAACCTTTTAAATAGTCCTGATTCTTCACACCTGACAATCCGCATAATTTAAAATGGATAGATAGATAGATAGATAGATAGATAGATAGATAGATAGATAGATAGATAGATAGATAGATGATAGATAGATAGATAGATAGATAGATAGATAGATAGATAGATAGATAGATAGATAGATGTGGCCTGGTGATGAAGATGCTCACCTTCCACTCAGAAGATTGAAAGTTCAATCCTAGGTAGCAGTCAGAGGTGTATTCAACAGATTCTGACCAGTTCTGGAGAACTGGTAGCAGAAATTTAGAATAGTTTGGAGAACCGGCAAATACCACCTCTGACTGGAGATTTTACAGTATCCTTCCCCTGCCATGCCCACTAAGCCATGCCCACAAAACCAGTAGTAAAAAAATATGAATTCCACCATTGGTAGCAGTAGATGTTTATCTTCTAGGACGCAAACACAAAAATATCTATTGCGAAAGACATAGTATTGATAGTCCCTGACTTACAACCACAATTGGGATGACAATTTTTATTGCTAAGCAAGGCAGTCGTTAAGTGAGTCATGCCTGATTTTAGACCTGTTTTGCCATAGTTGTTAAACAAATCATTATACTTGTTAGGGGAATTACATGGTTGTTAAGGCAATCTGGTTTCCCCTAGTGGTTGCTGGAAAGGTCAGAAATGATGATCACATGACCTTGGGATGCTGCAACCATTATAAAAACATGTCAGATCCCCAGCACTTGAATTTTGAACAGGTAACTATTGACTTTGCTTGCTGGAAAGGTCAAAAATGGAGATCACATGACCTTGGGATGCTGCAACCATTATAAAAACTTGCCAGATCCCCAGCACTTGAATTTTGAACAGGTAACTGCAGGGATGCTATGACAGTATGGGGATCAATCATGAGTCACTTTTTTCAGTGACGCAATTTTAAACAGTTGTTAAACAAATGGTTATAAACTGAAGACTACCTGTACTTGCAGATAACTAATTGAAATTTGTTTTATGTTCTTCAGAGAAAAATAATAATACATAATAATACATGATCATTATAAAAGGTAAATATACCTTTTTACAATGATCATGTATTGTGTTGCTTTGTCCGGAATGCTTTCTCCATTTCCCATTTATTGCTGTCCTATGCAAATCCCCAAGTAAGCCTGAACTGTTTCTCTCTAGTAAGTGGATCTATGCAGAGGTGGGACTCAAAAATCCCAGCAACCGGTTTGCTTCCCAGTTGCTGGGTGGGCATGGCCATAGTGGGTGTGGAGATCCAGAGGCTTCTATAGGCCTCTGGGAGGGTGAAAATGGCCTTCCTGGGCTCTGGAGTTTCCGGACTTCCAGTACTTCTGGAAGCCTTGTTTTTCCCCCTCCCTGCACCTCCGTGAGACCCTGCACTTATCTGCATCAAAAATGGGCCACATGGAGACTCCTGGGAGGGGAGGGGAGGGGTGGGCGGGGCTAGCCAGTTGGTACAAATACACTCAGCAAACTAGATGCAAATTTAACATCCGGTTTGCCCGAACCAATCTGAACCGGTAGAATCCCAACCCTGGATCTATGTATGTCGGTCGCAATACATGATAAGTGCAACTTCTTAGCTGATCGTGTCTGTAGAATCAAGGTTGTTTTAGCTTAAAACACAATTATAATGGCCGTGAAGATTTGTTTTTTAAAAAGAAAGGAATTAGAAGCCCCTATCAGGGAAATGCTGACAGAATTTGGCTTTGGCAGCAAAAATGATAATACTCTAATATTAGTTATGAATAAGAAGAAAGAGAGGAAGGATGCTTGCAGTGAACCTGCTAATCAAACTGTGCTCCTACTAAACATTTCTTAGCAAACTCTTCGCAGCTGACAATAAATCTAAAGCCTGCACTTTATAATTAAGTGAATTTCCCTTCAGATTTCTGCACATAAAGACTGCTAATATGAATATGTTTTATAAATATGCCAATAATAGCCTCTAATCTAGTTTTAAAGCCTCTGGGTCATCTGAAACCCTGATGCAATAAAGAAGTTATTCCAATTCTTGGACATCCTGATTATACTACAAAATGAATGATGACTCAGCTTAAAATGTTCAGGAATGTTAGTACCAGTGGTGAGAAGAACTCAACAAACACTTTTATTATTTCTCTTTAGGAGTGCTGAGTTTTTAGATTTAGCTCAAGAAGTCAATAAAGTTGCAAATTCTTTTTTTTTCTGATTCTTGTTCTTTTTTTACACTAGCCTGGCTATGAGCAATGCAAGCTAGATTGGCCAGATCCTATTTGGTAAAATAGCATCATTCAAGTGGGCAGTAGGAATTGTGCCTTCTCTATTATGGCATCTCCTTTACAAATAACTTCTCTCCTGGATATTATCCTTCTCGCTTCCTAGAAGGCCACATAGATTTGTTTTTACTTCTGGGGGGGCTAGAAAAAATTTGGTCTAGTGGTCAAGGCATCAGGCTAGAAAATGGGAGGCAGTAAGTCCAAGTTCCCACTTTGCCATAAAAGCCAGTTTGGTGACTTTGAGTCAATCACTCTCTTTCAGCCCAACTCACCTCACAGAGTTGCTGTGGGGAAAATAGAAGGAGGAAGGTGTGTTGGGTATATTTTCCGCCTCATTTGTAAAAATAATAAAGGCAGAATACAAGTAAATAAATTTAGGGGCTTCAACTTGGCTGTTTTTTTATTTGTTTATAACTTTGTTTGATGTTGTTACCTCTGTGTACCACTCCAAGTTCCTTTGGTGAATGGGCAGCTATATAATTGTGTTCAAGCAATAAAAATGAATAGATTCACCAGAAAAGATGTTTCATACAACCTGATGTCCAAAAGTAATTTTCCTGATGCTCTGTCCCATTTTATTTATTTTATATGGATTAATACAGTATTTATTTTGTCTTCCTGGCTAGAGGCGCACGCGCACACACACACACACACACACACACACAGAAAAGCTATCCTAAAATCAGATAATGCATAAATGTTTTAAATCTTTACAAAACAGATGACCATTAAAATTCTATCAGGCTGAAAAAGCCAGACAGAAAAGGCTCATGCATGCTGCTCTGAAAGCAGAAAAAAGAAGGACTCAAAAGAGTTGATATCTCCATGCAGAATGGGCTCCCCCACTTTGTGTTCCTAGTGAATGATGTCTGGGCTTCAGCCATTGGGCTTTTAAATGGGGCGGGCTTGCCTGTGGTCTGCTGAGTCTCCATCTCCATCTGATCAAGCTTGGGTGCAGGAAAAAAAGATAACATTTGGTTTGCTGGAGGAGTTGCTTAAAGGAATTCTTGACGTGAGTATCAAAAGTCCCTTTAGAAAGAACAGTACAATAATACCTGGGCCAGCAGATTCAGCAGATGCAGAAAAGGGTACAAGAATGTATATTTGAGAATTTCCATTTTTTTTTTCTGGTGTTTAGATGGAGACACAGTTAAAAAGTGCTTAGCATGTTAAGCTTGATTTATCCTTAGACTACTATATTTTGTCCCTCGCTGTAAAGGGAACCCAGAAATAACCTGGTGATATAAAAAGCCCATAGAGGAGTGTGTGTACACACTGTATGTGTGTGTAGTGTATGCATGTGTGTATGTGTACGTCTGTGCCTGTGCCTATATAAAACATTGGTTCTTGGGAGTCAGTGTGTGTATAAAACATTGCTTCCTTGATGTGGGCATGTCCCTGCAGTTTTCTTGGGAATATTTCAGAATTGGTTTTGCTCTTCCCTCTTTCTAGGGTTAGGAGAGGGTAACCAGCCAAACAACTCATCAACTCATGATCTCCTGGTTTCTAGTCTGGTGCATTAACCACTTCTCCAAAATCTCAATCTCTCTCTCCTTCTCTCTCCCTTCCCCTCCCCCACTTCTCTCTCTCTCACACACACAAAGCATCAAGGAGGTTAGGGACTTATGTTTTGGTTTTTGCAGATTGAATTCTGAGTCAAATGAGGGTAGGTATCAAGACATTTTGTGTGGTGCTCATATAGTTGGATTCAAAGACCACTAATGAGTTAGAAGGGTGACAAAGGGCAAATCTCATCTCCAACTTATTAACTGGAAGCGAAGACCAACAAAGATTAAAACTCAGAGAATTCAGAAAGTGATTGTATTTGAACACACCATCCTCCCCTGCCCCCAATTTTTACTTCCTTTTTCTCCCCACTGATACACACCAATATTCTGACATTTCAGAAGTATTATACAATACAGTTCCCAAGACTGCTGACGTTCAACCTTGAATGTATGCTTTATTAATAGCTCCCAAATTTAATATTTTCAACAGAGTTTGGAATGTTCTAAAAAAAATTTTTTTTCAAAAACGGGCCACTGAGTAATGAAACAAACTACCAATATAGTCTTTCATGTGCACAAATGTTCAAAGAGATTTTTTTTATTTCCTCTCTATAAATATGCAAGTTCCCATTATGCTATGTTTACAATAAGAATCCAGCTTCCCATTGCTGAAAATCATCATGTCTGTCTACAGAAAAATTACTCAAAATCCAATCAATAGAAACCATTTATGATCAGTGCCAAGTTGGTCACACTGTTATAATTCTTGGTCCTTAATTGCTCTAATTCATACTTTCAATTCAACTTGCATACTAGACAGTATAAGGGTCAAGTTTGCTGAACTCTAAATGATAAAATATCAAGAACAGAGTTAGGCAAGCGATGATGATGACAAATCAAAAAATACAAGTGGCATCCAAAAAGTATTTTATTGACTACACACAGAGATGGGGAAAGAAAGCACCATGACTTTGCGTTTTAATGTCCCAATGGTGCTTTTTCCAAAAGGCAACTGGACTTTCTTGATTTTTTAAAATCTTTGACAATGTTTCACTTCTCATTCAAGAACGTCTTCAGTTCTGATGCATCTTAGATGAGAAGCAAAATGTTTTCAAAAAAAAACAAAAGCAAATCCAGTTGCCTTTTAGAACAAACACCTTTGGGACAATCATGACCTGGATGGCCGAGAATCTCCATAGACATTTTGCAATTTTTAATATATCTTTTTCCCCACTTCTTTTTTCTAAAACTTTATTTCCAGTTTAAGCCTACTCCAAGATTTTATGACATACAGTATTTTGCTGTCCCTTCTGTCAAACACAAGTGGCTGAAAACCGCCCCGTACCTTTTGGTCTTTGATGTCACTTAGTTGGAAAGAGCATTCTGGGAAAGATAAGCCAAAAACACTGGGAGTATATATTAAAGGTATACACTCCCATCAGGTCACCCAAGGCATAAAAGCTATCCAGCTGCCCAATTAGTACAGTGGGTACCTGTATCAGGTAACAGCAATATAGGAAAATGCTGGAGGCAGACTGTCATGACAATGACAAAGGCTGAGGCTCATTTCAGGATGCACAGGAGAAGGCAACTATAAATCATTCCTGTCTTTTACCAATTTGGCTAAATGAGATAAAATGTGGGATAATATAATGCCAGGTGATGAGCCCCTCAGTTTGTATGGTACTCAGTATGTTAATTGTTGGAAGTCAGGTGGCATATAAATTTATTTAGTTATTTAAACCTATCTTATACTGAAGTCTTGGTGGCTTCCAATCAACAGTTAAAACAGCTTCATTGTACAAATAATATTTATATATATCTATTAAAACTACAAATAGTAAATATCTGGTACCATAATAAACATGAACAAGTACTACAAAAACTCTCCACAGTTTCACCCTATCCCAGGGCTTATGGGGGGAAAACAGCTCTTAAGTGTTTTTCAGAAGACTGGGAGAGTAGAAGAAGGAACTGAGCATGGCTAGTCTAGTGAAGAGAAGGATCAGGGGTGACAGGATAGCAGTCTTCCAATATTTCAGGGGCTATGATAGAGAGGAGGGGGTCAAACTATTTTCTAAAGCACCCAAAGGCCAGACAAGGAATAATGGATGGAAACTGAACAAGGAGAGATTTAATTAGAAATAAGGATACATTTTCTTGACAGTGAGAGCAATTAACCAATGGAACAGCTTGCCTTCAGAAGTTGTGGGAGCTTCATCACTGGAAGCTTTCAAGAAGAGGATGGACAGCCATCTATCAGAAATGGTGTAGGGTCTTCTGCTTGGGCGGGCAGTTGGACTAGATGACCTACAAGGTTCTAAGCATAGGATGTTCCACAAGGTGGAAAAGGCACACTTCCTAGATTCCATAAGATGGTAATCTTTAAGGGAAGGGATCATTAAGGAGTTTGCCTTCCCTATCTAATCTGGTATGAAAGGTAAATGTCCTTAAAGAGAATTGTCTCTAGCTCTATGCCATATAGGGCTTTAAAAGTAATAACCAATACCTTGAATTGCACCCAGAAGGGAACCAGGACCAGTGCAGCTTATCTAACAGAGATGTAACATGGATAAACCCCCATCACTATGCACCACTATTTCCTGGAGCAGTTGTGGCTTTCAGGTGGTTTTCAAGAGCAGGCTTATTTAGAGCACATTGAAGCAGTCCAAATAATAAATAACTGAGAAATGAGTATATTGTGAGCAAGCCTCATTCCATAAAAATATAGAGGAGTATGTTGTATTTCTTTAATTGCAAATGGGAAACTTGGACTTTTAGAGCTTTGAAAGATACTTCCACAGAGCTTCTTAAGAAAACCAACTATCTAGGGCTGGCTGAGGCCAATGGGTTATATCCATACCATTATTTAATTATAACAGGTATTCAGGGTACGTATTTTTCATTGTGGCTTAATTAACAGTAATGGAAGACTATTCTGACATACCCATATGTTGTGTATGCTTTCAGGGTAGAATATATTTGACTAATTCTGCATATCCTCTTCTCCTAGAATTTGTATATTTCAATATCTGGATTTTTATTAGCCAGTTATACCTGCTTAAATAACCTTCACTGCTTCTTTGCTTTTACTCCTTTCCTCTTATGGGAAAAAAAAATCTTTGCCCCCCTACCTTCTTTGCTCGATTCTGTTCTATGTTTGCGCACACTGATATGGAAATAACTCACTGGGATCTACATTCTAACGAAACATACATAACAATGCACTGCAAGGTGATATCCAATTTTATCTTACATGTCAGAAATAGACTTAGTGCCCTGGACATGAAATATGATTGTTAGATGCCCATATAAGGGTTTGACAATTCAAGTCACTAGTTTGGTTGCATAGGATAGTTATTTATTTACTCCCCAACAGACTATTAAGTGGTTGTTCATTTGCCAAGGAACAACAGGGACGAAAAAGAGAACCAAAGATTATATTATACAATTTTAAAAGAATCCCAAAGGTACAGGATAATTCCTTTTTTGAAGTGTGAACCTGCCAAGTGATCCAAACACAACTCTTTGTCTCTTCATATCATTGTTCTGCTAAGACAAAAGATGAAACAAAGCATTCGGAAGAAAATTGGGAAAAGATAAAGGAATAGGTCATAAAAATAATTTTTTTCCTGCCATTCCTAAAAGTTGAACACTAGAGTATCTAGCAACATAATTCAGAAGGCTCCATCATCCAAGATGAAATGCTTACTATTTATTGTATTCATCTTGTACTTAGATACACACTTGGGGATTTGATCTGGACTTTAGGATTTTATTTATTTGTACCTTTCTTTGTTTTTATGTATATATTCTGAAATGTTAGGAAGATTCCAACTTTCATTTAGCTTAATTATGAGTAACAATATAACTAATGTGCTTATTTATAGCCAACAGAATGCAGGATCACTAATTTATAAGTTCACTCTTGATCTATCAGTTGAATCTGGCATATCCTTGTTCCATAAATAGTATAATAAAATTGTGGAACAGCAGACTGAAGCTGATCACTAAAATGGCTGCAGTCTATACATTTTCCAGTTATTATGCAATTATTATTGGAGCACAAGGGGCCTGACCTTTATCTGTCATTTCAAATCTCTAGTCTAGTATAAAGCAGTTGTTGGCATGATGAAACATCTTGAGGTATGAGGGAAAAGGGAATTTACCTAATTTTAACCACAAGACATACTTGCCAGAACACTAGAAATAAAAGACAGAAAATTTATCTGGTGGTTACTGGTAGAACATAAGAATGTTACAACTTAATATATGCATTAGGATTCCATGTTGACTTTAATTCTGGGTATTTTTTCACATGCTGCAATGAAGTTCTAGGGGCAGGGGTAGGTCAAACTCATGTTGTCACAGCAACGTCACATGATGTATCGGGACTTTTCCCCCCTTCACTAAACCAGCGTGGATGTGGCCAGCATGTGATGGATCCAGCCCATAGAACAGGGCTCTGTTCTAGGGTATCCATGCTGCACCAATGCACGAGGGCTAGACTATGTACGATGAATTGCTGTCTCACATTAGAAATTAGAGAGATTTCTTTTATAAGCCACATAGGTAGAACCGTGGCTCTACTGACCTAGCAGAATGTTTGAACTTAAATTAGGAATCTTAGTCCTGCCTATAGCTGATGAATTTTCTTAACAAGGGATTTGGGAAACATTTAATTCAGTGCATTTCTATATAATGCATATTAGACAACACAAGTAACAAAACTCAAGCGATGCTACAATTCACACTTAGATGCATGTTGCTGATGTTTATGGAGATTCTCAATCATCCAGGTCACAGTTGTCCCAAACATGCTTTTTTTCAAAAGGCAACTAGACTTTCTTGGGTTTTTTTCCTTAAAATAGAGTCCAGCTGCCTTTTGGAAAAAGTACCTTTGAGACATGTTGCTGATGTCATCCCCAATGAAAAAGTTAAAAGTTAGAAAAGGAAAAGAGAAAATTAGGAATACTTTGTTCACCATAGTTTAATGCTTAAATGAAAAATATTCTTTTTGCAATTTCTTAGGCTACCTGATTATAATGGTATAATTCTAATGGAAGGATGTTCAACTGAATTCAATAAAGCTTACTGCTTGCCACTAGCTATAGTATTGTAACCTTTAAATAACTGTAAAGATTAAAATCAATCTTTAAAGATTAAACTAATTAATGTATATTACAACCTTTTCATCAGATTGATTTAAAAAGTAATGGCAGAAATGGTTCTGCCCTCAACTAAGGATATCAAATTTCTCTCTTTTTTTAATTAAACACACACTTCCGACATGCGTACGTTCTTGTAAATTTCTCCAACCAAGCCGTTTTTCTGAATATATGTATTTTTCTGCCTGCTCTTACCTATACAGGACATATTTTGTACAGTTTTTAAAAAGGTTTTCAACTGTTTTGCAAAATTTAGAAAAGGAAGCAACTTCTACCATTTATATATGATTATATATAGCATGTTTTAATATTGTAATGCTTCTAAATTTGTATTGGGTTAGCCGCTAAGGATTTGATCCATGCTGCTCTCCTGATGATATTCTGATCATATAAAAGTTGTGGCCCTGTTTCTTACCATTTTTACCAAAACAAAACAAAAGCAAATCAAAAAGATCATCCCCAAATCCAGCCAATCACATGTTCTGGGAAATACAGTTTTATGCACACAGGGTTATCATGTAAGGGCAAACTCTTGATTCTTTTGCTTTAATAATGACATTATTTTCCCTTTTTTCTTTCCAGAACTTCTGATTTGCCTTGGCTTTTGGTCAGTAGCCTAACTCAGTTGGGAAGTGGGCTGTAATTTAGTACAGTTTACATGTATTAAGTAATCTATGCATGTGTGTGTTTGTGTATCTGTGCACACACATGTGCATGCATTTGTATGTGTACACACACACAAAATCCAAGACACGCGGCCATCTGTGTGTCTCTATGTTACAAAATCCTTGTCCCCAACATACAAAATAAGGGGTAAACTAGAAGTGTTAATTAGCATAAATAAATAAACATGTAAAATTGGTTATAAATGAATAAGCTTACATAAACTCAGTCTCATATTATTAAAAAGTTGCCTTCATGTGTGTAACATTCAACACTCAACATCCAACATTCAAGTAGCTCATAGTCATAAACGACATTCTAATCACAATCACCTGACCAGATTAGTAATAATAACAATTTTAATTAAAAATTGAACTAGCCTCAATCACCAAATGTCTTTCCAAATCAAAATATTATACAGGCACTCCTAAAGCCATGCAAGATGTATTCTGGCAAACCTCCAAGCATTAGGAGGCTCTTACCCCTCCCCCACCCCACCCCATACAACAGAGAAGTTGAATTTTGTTGTTTTTTTTTTAGCAATGTTGATATTGCTAAACAGAGGGTTCAAAAATGGCTAGCATATACATTTTAACCAGTCATTCCTTCTGAAGCTTCATTACTTATTTTCTCACTCTCCTTTCCCTCCTTGTTTTAATCAGCTCTATTTTCCTCCTGCACATCAGCAATTTACTCAGTTCAGCTCATTCTTAACTTCAGTCTGGAGCAAAACATTCCTTGTCCCCTTAATCCTCCCCTCCCTTCTCCAATTCATAACACATCCAATCGCCCCCCTCTTCCTTTATCATGGTAAATTTTTGTTTTGTGTGGAAATTATCTGGTCGTTTTGCTTGAGTCACTTGCCCCGGGTAGAGGCAGTGGATCCTGCCCCTGCTGCCAGATTTCAGAAAGACGAGCAAACTTCGGAATCTGATAGCGTCGGCAGCAGAATACCAAATGGGAGCTCCTTTGTTCTCCATAAACAAAGTATTGACTTTGATCTAGTCAAATGAATGAATTAATGAAAGGAAATGACACATTCAGAGGTTTTGTGTGTGTGTGTGTTTGTGAGAGTGAGTGTGTATGTTGGGGTGCAGGAGACCAGATCAGTTTATCCTGGCCGGGTGTTTGATTGTGTTGTGTGTTGTTTTGTTTCTTTCTCTCACACACCCACCCACCCATACCCCTCCTTTCCCCAAATACAGCCTTCTGTGCTACAAGGCAGGTCTTTTCTCTGGTGAGAAAGCCACCTCATAACAGCCAATATTGCCATGGCTATGCGAACGGCGCAGAGTTATTACGAATCTCCGATAGGAAACCATTCACTTGATCTTTGCCTCAATCCTATTAGGACCCCCCGGGGTTTTAAATGGATACCAAGCTGTCACCGCACTGTTGCTGTGACTACCTAGTCTTTATGGAACAAGAAAAAGAAGTGCTGGTGATTGGCAGACCTTCCTTGCCCTCGTCCACCGCACAAAGAGAAACAAAATGAAGAGGAAGTGAGGCTATTATAGGTTTGATGCTTCTTAACCTTACAGAACCCTTACACCCGGTAAATGTCACCCCTGAAACACACAGCTTCCAAAGGCTAGACTAGAGTAATGTTTTGACAACATACCCCCGGGGTGGGGGTAGGGATCGAGCCCCAAAATGACGATTAGTGATTCATTTAGAAATATTTGGAGTGCACAGAGGCTGGGGCGCACATATATGGCTGAGCAAGAGTGGGAGTGGGGAAAGATCTTAGGGTTAAACATCTATTTTGTCTTACCCTCAAGGACTCCTCCTGAAGTTAGGAATGCAATCTCTGGGTAAGATGAGCAGGTTTGGGGTCCCTGGTGTAAACGAAAGGAGAAGGGAATTGTATGCGGCCCTATTTGCCCTGCATGAGAAAGGAAAGAATTTGATAAATCCCACCATATGGTGCCATACTGTATCTTGATGGCTATAAATAATAGCCTTTCTGTTTTAGATTTGCTTTTGTTTTGCTTGGGAGCAGTGACAGATTTCTTGCTGCAGTGGTTGGAAGGATCAAATGTAGTTGGCGGTCTTGGAGTCGGTTTTTTTTTTTTTTCCCTTTCTCTTTTATTCGTGGAGATCCGGTCGCTTAAGCAACCAGTGTGGCCAAAACAAAAGTAACAATTGCGTTTTTCCAAAATAGCCAAAAAAATAATGATGATGATATATCTAGGTATTATAATAATGAAAGTAATTTGATCACTTGACCTCCTGATTTGAATTCTTAGTATCTGCTTATCAATAATTTAACACTGAGGATATTATCATGGTGAACTAAATCTCCTAAAGCGAAGACTTACTCAAAAGTACACAAATTTAGCTATACAAGTGCCACTGGGATATTAATAACAACAACTTTCCGTAGGGTATCTGTTGAAACCATATTGAGCAGGTTTTAAAGAATATTATGTTATTTTGGTAAAACTGAAATTCCAGCTTATGAAGACAATTATTTTCTACATTGGTTTATTAAGAAGTGAAAATTGCTTCTTTTTCACTTTATTATATATAATATTGCATGGAAGGTGGACATTTCACACTCCTCTTTCAAACCATTTTTAAAATTTAATTGTACTGTATTTATTTTGATCAAACAGTTATATAAAATCCAGATTTGGATATA
Organism: Bungarus multicinctus; assembly: GCA_023653725.1. Classification (NCBI taxonomy): domain Eukaryota; kingdom Metazoa; phylum Chordata; class Lepidosauria; order Squamata; family Elapidae; genus Bungarus; species Bungarus multicinctus. The sequence goes on along the minus strand of CM042838.1, from coordinate 41,778,587 downwards.
AAAAGTATATTTGAATTTTAGTATATTAAAAATAAGTAGAAAGTTACATTGACAAATAAGGCATATAAGAAAGTATTTGAATGTTTGTCTTTAAAAGTAAAATTCATTTGGTATAAAAAAACCTACATTTGATCAATTGATTTCAATGGAATTAGGATGATAAACCTTTAAAGAAAGGAAGGAAATCAGTGTTTCCTTAAAGCTTATTTGTACAAATTCTTCCCATGGATTTCATTAAAAAACAAATAATGGAATAGATAGTGGGGCATTTTATAAAATATTGTTAGTGTCAATAGATAATTCTTGTTTTTAATCAAATTAGTGCTCTGCTCATTTAAGTGTATTGTCATTTCACCTATCCATATTGTTATTTACTAATTCTTAAGTTTTGTATATTTATTTTTTTTCTTTTTTGCTCATTCATCTCAAGTGAATATTTTGCATTACCTCTTCAAGGAAGAGGCAAAGTAAAATTCCATGTTCACATAATACAGTGACTTAAATATAGTTTTTTATTGTTATGTGTTCTAAGTAGTTATCTATTTTATCTTTTCTGCATTATGTTCTAAGAAAATTGTCCTAGAAAGCTGTAAGTTATATCGTTAAAAAAAGATAAATCATTCAACTAAAATATTTGTGAAATATAATAAATGTATTGTAGCAAATAAAAAAAGAAATACAAAAATATATTATTCAGTATTAAATCTTTGGCAAATTATAAAGTATTTCTTTTTTCTTACTCAGAAATTAAGGATGCAGACTATGAAATATTATTCAGACAATGTTATTAAAACCACAACCATAAATTTAAAGTACTAAATATATCTCAATGTTTAATTCACATTTTATAAACATAATCATTTGTTGCACTATCTTTAACCACTGTTTATATTGAAGGAAATTTCCCTTATTCAAAAAGCAAAACAATTATTTTATGAACTTGTAAAAGTTTTAAAAGTAAAACAGCAGCAATCTTAGTTAACAGAATTTGTTGTAACTTCCGTTTCGTTTCTGAGATTGATGAAACATTACAAATTTAAATCCTGATTCAAATGAACAAATATTTGATGGGCTTTGGGGAAAATAGTTTTCAGGGTATTTCTCAGATATAAAAGAGGTTATTCATTTTATTGCTGTAGTTGTATCGAGACTTGAGTAAGGGATAGAAGCGTATGCATTTACAAAACAGTTTTGATTTTTTTTCAGACAATTCACAGGAATTATTTTATCAATATGTTCCAATATCTGATTCTTCTACTAAGACCATACTTAGGATTTACTGAGGATTTTAACACTGTTTGCCATCTCAGTATCTCAGAAAGTGTGGCTAACATAAATTTCATTATTATTCCATGTAGGGTTTTTTTAAAGCTACCATTTCCATTGTACATTCTTAAATAAATCAAAATTACTGAGAGAAAGCAGAAAATTGTGTTGGTTAAATGTTGTCATGTACAAATAATAAACCCCTTTTTAATCCACAAAACATAGTTAGATAATGTCTTCAATTTGGTAATAATGGCCTTTGCACTTATTTTGTCACACTCAAGTGACATCATTCCCAGTTCTTCACTGAACATTCTAACTATTCACTTTTTCTTCTCAGGATATTTGTTCTATTTTGTGAGTTTCCATAAAAGAAAAATGAAAGTTCAAACTTACTATGTTTAGTGTGTCCCATCCTTCCACTTCACCTCATTTTTCAAGCCTGCTATAGTAAATTCAAAGGCTGCATCAGTTCTGTCACTGAAATGAACGGTGATTTTGCACCACCTTCTGGCACAAAGGAATAGTGACATATTCCAATAGAGCGCAATCTTTTTACAGTCTGAAATAGAACCATAAGAGTTTTAGAAAGGTACAATTTATACTTTCCATTAATCCTCCTAGAAGTCACTCCTCTTGGTAATACTTATTGATTCAGGGCAAAGTAAGATTTATATGTATTTATTCTTAAATGTGGCCCTGAGAAAGGTTAGTCTTGTTTTGTTTCCTGATTATCTTTTTTAGCCCATCTTTCATGATGTGCTGTGATCTAAGCTTGTGGATGCCAATATTTTGTATGACTCTATCAAGGGGAAGAGATATTACCTTATGGGGAGGGTACGGTCCTTGACCAAGGATAAATCTGGTACCCTTGGTCTAATGCAAAGACAATCTATATGGTGGTCAGGGTGATAATAAAACCTGCATATGTACAAGATTAATTCAACATTTTTCCTGGAACGTGTGAAGTGGTCCTCAGGTGGAGGGGAAACCATTCCATGTTTTTGTGAGGTTTTTCAAAGGTTGGCAGGCCCGGTGAGTAGGAATATCCTCATCCAGCTTATAAACTGCAGAAAGATATGGCAAGCACACAGAGTAATTCTGTACCAGAGACAAATTCCTTGTATATCTAATCACCCTTGGCCAACAAAGTATTCTATTCTATTCTATTCTATTCTATTCTATTCTATTCTATTCTACTCTACTGTAACAAAAGGAGAAACACCCGGTCACAGGTATATCAAGAAGTCACGCTACCTTTCAGTGACCTAGAAATTCTTCTTTTTTTTTAAGGTCCATGTGGATCAGTTGCAATTAGTGGGCTGGGAAATACAAATGGCACCCAATACTAGTAGTATTGAACAACTTTAAGGATGAATCCTGGCCCAGAAATGAGATACCAGGGATAGGCCCTGATCCAAAATCAAATCTGAATGTGACACTCTTCATTTTCTTTTGGGCATGCTTCTTCATGATGGCTCTGTGCATCAGAGATAATGTTTAAATTGTCTCACAAAATACTCAGAGGGGTTATTATAGTACAAGAATCTATACCCTCCCATTCAGCATCAACAGAGTGATAATATTGTGACTCTATAGCTAGATTATATGATGCTGTCATGTAGTCATTGTCATAACAGTGCAGAAGCTGGTCATAAACACAACCCCAAACTAGACATGGTTAAATACACTAAGGGATTTTTCAAGGAAGATAAAACTCTGGCCTTGAAGAGGAAATTTCCTCCCATTATTTCCCTCTCATCTGTCAACTTCAAAATCTACTTCTTTTTATTATCAGAAAGACAGAAAATGACATGTGATGAGATTGTCTGGAGATTTTCTTAGAAGGGCCATGGATCCGTTGCCTTCCTGGCTTCCCAATACGTCTTCAAATTAGGAAGGTAATTCAACAGGAATATCTCTCTCCCTCTCCTTCCCTCCCTTTCTCTTTTAACAAAAAAAAAAAAATGAGAGGATGGGAGGAAATCAACAGCAAAGATAGCTTCTGACCCATTTTTATCCTGCTGGCAGGGAACTGGCTATTTTGAACAATTGATACCAGGTCCTCTGACATAACTGGTGGAATATCCATCGGAAAATCTTGCCTTCCTCTTAATAAACTCCATCCCCTAAAATGATAGATTCTGTGGCACCATCAAAGATAGAATCACAGATCAAACTCTCAGAAATAAAGTGCTCTTGAGAAGAGTTGTCTCTGTTGAAAATATAGTGAATCTTTTCAAAGCAAATATTTTAAAAAAACATGAAAATGATCCTTTCTAGTAAATATAGTGTTATCATGCCCCCAAACAGGGGAGAGATTCTTCAAAATAAGAGCCTCTCTATATAGAGAAATATGGAGGGATCCACTTTCAAAAGACATTTTGAATTTGTATAAGTAAACTAAAACTAAAATCTTACGGTATCTCTGGACACCTACATAACTGGATAGAAGCATTCCTGTCAAATAGACAACAAATGGTCAAAATTGGGAGCGTCCTATCAAATTCTGTCCTGTCAACGGTAGTGTCCCCCAAGGCAGTGTTCTAGGACCAACTCTTTTCATACTCTACATAAATGATCTCTATGATCATATCAAGAGCAACTGCGTTCTCTTCGCTGATGATGTAAAGCTATTCAACACCACAGACAATACTGCTACCCTTCAAAAAGACTTTGACTATGTATCAGAATGATCAAACAAATGGCAACTTCAAATCTCAACAAATAAATGCTCTGTCCTACATATTGGCAAAAAAAAATCAGAAAATAAAATACAGAAAATAAAATATAGTCAAGACCTTGTTGATGATCCAAACTCTGTCAAGGACCTTGGAGTACTCATCTCTAATGACCTAAGTGCTAGAGCCCACTGTAACTACATAGCCAAAAAGGCATTAAGAGTTGTTAACCTAATCTTACGTAGCTTTTTCTCTGGTAATATTACACTAATAACTAGAGCATACAAAACATTTGCTAGACCAATACTCAAATACAGCTCATCAGTCTGGAACTCACATTACGTATCTTATATTAACACAGTTGAGAAAGTCCAGAAATATTTCACAAGCAGAATTCTCCACTCTATTCATTGCAAAATACCTTATGCTACCAGACTCGAAATTCTAGACCTAGAAAACCTAGAACTATGCCTCCTTCGGTCCGATCTAAATATAGTATATAATATCATTCATTGCAATGTCCTGCCTGTCAATGAATACCTCAGCTTCAACCAGGGATGGGTTTCTTCTGATTCTGTCCATTTCTATAGAACTGGTAGCTCTGAAGAACAGCAGACATAGAACCAGTTCTATCTCTGCAGATTTTTTTGCCCACCCGCCCACCTGGGCTCTTACCTGATTTTTCAACTTCAGCTGCCGAACAAGGCACAGCTGCAGTTACAAAAAATAGGAAAAGAGGGGCTGTTTCAAAGGCTGCATCTCTGCACACAGTTGCTGCTGACGATTTACAGGCGATTTATAGGCTCGTGGCTCACAGAAGTGCAGGGAAGCTCGTAAATTCCGAACTGGTAGTTAACCCTGTCATATCCCACCCCTGGCTTCAACCATAACAACACAAGAGCAAACAGTAGATACAAACTCAAGGTTAATTGCACCAAACTTGATTGCAGGAAATATGACTTCAGCAACAGAGTGGTCAATGTCTGGAGTACTCTACCTGACTGTGGTTTCTTCCTCAAATCCCAAAAACTTTAACCTTAGACCATCTACTATTGACCTCACCGCTTTCCTAAGAGGTCTGTAGGGGGCGTGCATAAGCGCACCAACGTGCCTACTGTCCCTCTCCTATTGTTTCTTTTATTTTTTTATTTTTCTTATATGTATCTATGTATTCATAACAATGTTTTTACTTTCACCTATTATCTTGTAAGCAATTGACAAATAAATAAATAAAATAAATGTACTACTAGAACACTACAATTACTACTACTATTACTAAAAGAATTTCCTCTCTGGTTATTTCCCAGAGCTGATCTACATATTTATTAGATCTGATCCAGAAATCTATTCTTTTTCCCTTGCAATAATCATTTGGCTATCTCTTTCTTTAATTGCCATTTGAATATGCAAAACCAGATATTTCTAGGAAAACTCATATTTCATATCAGGTTAATACACATTAGGTAGAGTAATTTTCATAATTATTAGTTCAGATTTCACTAAAATGGCATCAGGGAGAAATAGGTAGAAAACATTGTATTTTATAAGTGCAAGAGAGTTATGGTACAAATATCACTGGGAAGATCCTGGTTCAAATTCTCTTTTGGACAGCTTATTTGGGCAAATCCTTGTCTCTCAGTCCAACCTACTTTACAAGATAGTTATATAGATAAAAGACAACCTGTTGATTATTAGAAAAGGAGGAAAAAATGAATATACATATATGTGTGTGTGTGTATAATTATATATATATATAATTATATGAATATATATTATAATTAAAAAACATGGCTGAAGAATCATACCTAACCCTAGCTGTCTTATCTTGTGACACAAGAGAGAATAATATTATCACACCTTAGACTGAGATAAGGTGCTATAGGGAGCTATATAAAATAGGTGATTTCTAGTTGTTTGTTGTACTTCAGCTCCCTAAATCTCCAGCCAAAGGCCATTCTAGCTGAGGATTAAGGATGTTAAGGCCAAAAGTCTATCACATATGGATAGGCTAGCTTGGGAAAAGACTGGCAGAAGTTAATATCCATAAATAAAGCCATTGTATGGCAACCAGTATTTCTAAATTTTGCTACTGCAAAGAAAAATAACCTATAAATGCTTTCAATGCAATGGTGGTTTAAATTCAGCTTTCATTGCTCATGCATGTAAAGAAGCCAGCAAAGATATGCACACAATAATAGGAAATAATCCAGCAGTCTTAATAAGGGTTGTTCTCCAGTAGAAGAGAGAGCAAATCTAGGGGGTGTTCATAATCTCTTCGGCTTTGTTTAGTTAAAGCTTTAAAACCCAAACAACAGTCTGCAGTTGGAAGACCCAAGAAACAAATGCTTCTCTTTCTGAGATTCATAAAAACACTCATTACCCACAATTAATCATAATGATGCCTGGTATTCAGCGCTTTAGCTAAAATCTGGCTAGGAGTAGAAAGATTTGGCTCTCAATAGATTGCAATTCTTCATGCATTGTATTTCGAAGGATGCAAAACTGAATTGTCAGTACACAGCCTTCTGTGTTTACACACACTCTCTCTTTCTCTCTGAGCTTTTGATGGAGCTTTTCATATAATGCTCTGCTCCATATTGAATCAGTCACTGGTGTGATAGCTTCTTTGCACAAAACAGGATTAAATATTACAATGCTGTTATAAATGTTAATTACGTAAAGTGAAAAGGCCTAGAGCATAATGTAGCCATTGTTCCTGAAATAGTTAGGAGGCCTAAAATCTGTAACAAGTCTTTCCCCCCACCCCTTATGGAGCACTACCATAACAAGCATTCAGTTCTAGAATAATAATCAAGAAACAAATAACAGTTTCTAATTATTGCTGGAAATACATCCCATCTCCTCCCACAAGTTTTATTTTATTTCAATTTAAAGTGTATGATCCAGGATCACCAAAGAGACATGGAGAGCCTCAGAAATAACAAGGGGAATAGAAAGACCTCTGAATGACATCATGATACTAACGTTGTGAGTTATGTACTTATGCAAGTATGGAATAATATTTACATGATGACACCATCACATATCATTAGCTGTCATGCTTTACTGTAAAGTCCTCATGGTTTACTAAGGTTACTGCTACAAATATCTTATTCTTGTGATTCAGTCACGTTCTGTTCCATATGATGTTCAATTCCTGTTTTACATCTTGACTGAACAAGCAGAAGAGGCTGGTTGAAGTGTAACTTAAATTTGGGTTAAATTGGTTGGTATTATGTTAGGCAAACGGTTCTTCAATGCTGCTGGATTTTTGTTTTGTTTTGTTTTTGGAACCATTGAGTTGGTCCTGACTTCTGGTGACTGCCTGGACAAGTCCCTTGGAAAGACTTCAGAAGTGATTTGCCATTGCATCTTTCCTAAGACTGAGAAAAGATTGGCCCAAGGTCACCTAGCTCAGAGGTCTCCAACCTTGTGGACTTCAGCTCCAAGAATTGACACAACTAACAAGGCATACAATTAATTAGGCACAAAACTAACTCCCCTGGGTTAACTCCCCTGGGTTAGTTTTGTGCCTAAAGCAGGACTAGAACTTACTATCTCCAGGTTTTCTAACCTGGTGTCCTCACCAGTACATCAAACCAGCTCCTGTTAGCATCTTTTAAATGTAGATTATTTCTTTCCCCTATTGCTATTTTAATAATGTAGTACTGCTATTTCTAATACCATGCCAACATCTTTCCTCCAGTTCCTTGAAAGCTTTTTATCCCCCCTATAAAAGTGACTCCTATGCTGTTTGGCTTTAGCTTCATCCTTAGGGTGCTTCAGAATTGTTTAAAAATCTATTTTGCTGGTGGTATGGGACTTTCCTTTTTGTGTGTTATAGGGCAGAGCATCCTGTTATTTCTATGGTTGTTTCCTTTTTTCTACCTCTCCACTGTGCCTCTCCCAGTTTCAATGGGAGGAATTCTCTGACCCATCCATTTTCTCTTGGAATTTATTTGAAACCAGGAAGCTGAAAACAGGTAGAGAGGCTCTTGCAGAGAGAGAGAATACTGATGGATCTCAGCTTCCCACTAAGGCAGGAGTGTCAAACTCATAGTCCACGGGCCAGATGCATCAGGTGCTGGCCACACCCACCCCTGGGTTAACGAAGGGGGGAAAAGTCACGATACGTCATGTGATGCCATGAGTTTGAAACTCCTGCACTAAGATGAATTCCATTAGTTACTTTCAAATCATGGAAATGTCACTGAAAAAAATTCCCTTTAAATTTCATCATCAAATTCTTTACAACAGTAAATAAAGAAATAGATAAAGAGCAAATAACTATGAAATGCAAGTGATTGGTGGAAATTTGCCAAATATGTTTTCAGGTAAACCATATTCACAAAACTGGTCTACAATGAAGTCCAGTTCTAATATGACCAGTTCAGTGCTGTTTATGTGAATGGGTACCATATCAGAGGGATTCAGAGATACGATAAGATTACAAATTAAAAGTGTGATCCCATAGCAATTTCATCTAGATTAATCCCACTGTAGTAGCTGGAGCTACTCTAGAACTAATTATTTATGCTAATTCCATGTTAAAAAGAAAATGGCTATGCTTTAGCAATTAAGAATATTCACTATGAATTCATTTTTTTAAATCAATAGCTTAATGAAAATACATTAGTTGCTACCTAGCCAGCTATATTGAATATAATATTGTGCCAAAACTGGTAGACTGTATTTCTCCTTCAAACATAAAAAAGAAAGGAAAGAAAGTGCTTTGTAGCATCTTTTTAATGCAATAAGTTGCATTTACCCCCATGAAACAACAAAAGAAGACAAAGGAAGTTCTTTCTATATTGATCTGATCAATATTATAGACAGATATTAGAAAGCATTCCTCACTGGTGCACCAAAGAATAGAAGAGAAATAAATGCATAAATAGGAAATCCTTTGTTCTTTTGTTGTTATATAAATATAATCATTGTGTCTTATTGTAAATTTTGAAGTTAGCATTTTATGTTATTGTGTCATGTCAGGTTTGAAGGACTGTTCCCCCCCAATAGTTTACACTTATTTGAGGGAGATTTGTATAATGGAAGTGTCTTCGAACAACGCTGATTCCCTTGGTTAGGAGACTGGAGAATAAAACTGTTGAGGAATGGTTGCAGGTATTGGGTATGAAGGATTAGGGGTGACATAACAGTGTTCCTATATCTAACGGGCTGCCACAAAAAAGAGGGGATCAACCTATTCTCCAAAGCACCTGAAGGCAGGACAAGAAGCAATACCTGCTGTGGATCTCAGCACAAATGCTACCTTGCCCTGTTGCTTTATTTGACCACATCTGTGAGATTGCTTTCTTTGATCTCATCAGTAGAGGGAGGCAGGTTCTAGATTATCTAAGACTGGAAGTGAGGAATGTATTGTAAGACATCAAGATCAACTGTTGACCAACCTATTAAGTAAGTTGGAAAAGTGTTCCTCCAGAACATTTTTTCAGTGCTTCCTGGTCTTTTTCATTAAACTCAACCCATCAGATGACAGCAAGGGGGGCATGCTGATTTAGGAGGTCTATAAATGGACTTTATGCACTGAAGAACATTCTGATGGCGCGCACATCTACATAGTATTCCTTCTGCTCAGCCTTCCTATGCCACCACTTATCTTGCATTTCTCACAGATCCGTCGGGTATTTAAATTTGTCTTTCTTTGGGACCGATTATAGATTTCTCAGCCAGTTTCCACAGTTCTTGGCCTGAAGAGCTGCTGAAATGGTATTGTGGTTTTTGTCAAACCAGTCTTGATACACCCAGCTTTTCAGTTCAAGTACAGTTATTGCAATCTGTGTGATGACATTGTTAAACTACATCCACCTTTTCAAACAAGTTGCTACAAGCAGTAAATTGCCAGTGAGTTTTTCATTAAGTACATCTTGGAAGTGCTGGACTCTCCTGGGTCTGATAGTCTGCTGATGTTGAATTACTTTCTGATAGTTCTCTTGTTTATGATGTAAAAGGTCTATGTGTGGATTGAAGACTGACCAGAACAGCCTGTGATCTATCTAGCACTCAGCACTTCGTATGGTGCATGGTTGATGTCTTTAAGATCACATTGACATTATATACCAGTGTTGGTATATAAAATGCATCCAAGTTATTTTGTACTGGTTTGCAAGTCTAGTCATTGTGTTCCAGTTGTCACTATACCTACTCCAGCATTGAAGTCACTCAGAATGACAAGCTTGTTGTTGATGGAGGTTGTTCACATGATTTGGTCCGGGTCCTCATAGATATGAGAGTTCATCTCATGAGAGTTGAAGCATAGGCATTGACTATGGTGATATACCAGGACTTGCTGAGATAATGCATTCATTTATTCCAGTGGGTAGAGTAGAGATATTCTACAGCAGTGCAGTTTTGATTGCAAAGCCTTCTTTGTGAGTCTTGTTGTCAGTTTGTGGTTTTCTTTTCCATATATCCGCTTGCTATTTCCTGTAATGAACTATGCCAAACCATGCGAGACCTTTACTTGGTCTCACATGGTTTGACATAGACTTGTCCAAGTAGTTGTCCAACCAGAAATGAGGCTGTGCATAAAGGTATAGTTACCTTCAATTTTTTGTTTCAATAGATAGGTCCATGGAATAATTTGTGCCTGATGCCTTATTTGTACAACCTTATTTAATGCTGGTAACTGCATCTGGAAGAATTTTACAATTGGATGGCAGAAATGCCTAAGAGGCTTATGATATAAAATTGTGGCTGTGAGAAGCCAAACCAGATCAAATGGTGGTGGGCTCTGTGGCTTTACTTCTAGAAAATGGAAACAGTTGGACCCAAATAAATATATTTTGGATGGGTTTGGACTATACTTCATTTTAATTCAGGGTACTCTCCTCCAAGCAGAATCTGTTGTCCTATTTCCATTAAAAGATTAAGGGGTGGCAGTTCAGTAGCAGATTTGTCTGGTTGCAGGTGTGGCCAAACTAAACTCTAGGATGAACTTCTCGCTGAGGTCCAGATGGCACTCAGACTAGCTGTATTCTGAAAACAGTGCAGAAACGGTTTTTCCAACAATTATTTGGAACCCAAAGATCATTTGCTTGGTGGACTTTTTTTTAATTCTACTGTACTTTGTATGGATTTGGTTTTACTTAAAAAATCAAAAATTGGATTTGATATATAGCTTTATATTGGTGATGTATTGCAAATTATCTGGAATTTGATCCATAGGTAATATTCACACGTTTAAAACCAAGCAACCAAGTATCAACTCTAATGATACTTCCTGCATAAGGGTTCAGATATAATAATTATGTCATTACTTTTAAGCAAGCAGGAAAGAGAGAGAAAAAATGATCTGACAATTTTTCATTGGTAAACGGATCAGCCATTTATGCCAGTAATTTTGCTCTGAATGCACAAATCTTTTGCATCCTTGTCAGACAGTTAATTCCAATAAATCCTAACAAAATACACTGTTGCATTCTAAACTAGTATTAAATCTATTTATGAGTAGTTGTCCTAGACCTTTCTAATTAAATGATAGATTGTTTTTACTTTAACAAGAACAACAAAATTTTTAAAAAACATTCTCATCATTTTAAAAAGTTACCCAAGGCACCTGGCATGTTTATAACAAGTTGCTTACATTTTAGTTGTTTAAACTATTCTCAGTCCGGCCTTTAAATCTGGGGGAGAATTAAGAAGAGAGAGAATTTAAAAAAAAACACCTCACAAAAATCCAAATTGAAAAACTTTAGATGGAAGGAGGGAGGAAGGGAGGGAGGAGGAGGGAGGGAGGGAGGGAGGGAGGAAGGGAGGGGGGGTGCAAATGATGATCATATGACTCCAGGTACTAAATGAATGGTTATAAGTTGACATCTACATGCATTTATTTCCTATATTACACTTAGAGTCATCTGCCCCATTTTAATCTGCAATCAAAAATGTTTTAAGTGACTTTTCTTCAAAGAACCCAGCCAAATATATTTACTGGGGTAAAAAAGGGATGGCTCTACATAGCATGAAAATCTTTCTTGCAACATTCTTTTGATCTCTCGGGAATATATATATATATATATATATATATATATATATATATATATTCCAAACCCAGTGTTGAAATGCGAGCAACACACATTCCTGATTATGCGTGACTCCTATAATCTCCACCTTCCAAATTCTGACCAGATGACATTTTAATCAAAGCCTGCCTAGAACATAATTCACTGTCATGTTGTTTTAATCCTGTTCTCCTTCTATTGGAAGAATATTTTTAAGAGGATGAATCGGACCAACCCAACCCTTGGATTCAGATATCCCAGAGGAACAGTTGGATTCAAGTAAGCCACATACTAGAATGAAAGAGTCTGGCACTCTTGAAGATGCCAGGTCCAGGGTCATTTCTGACCTCTGAATTCCTGACACCTTACAACTCAGAGAAGATGAATATGTAAAAAGTTTGGTTAGAGAACTTCAAGCATAGCAGTTCTTCACTTCAAGGAAGGTTTACTTTGTAATATCAGGTTCAGGAACAAGTAGTAACCAAGCGATTGGTAAACAAACTTAACAACATGAGTACTATTAACAGTACAAGGAGAAGCAAGAGCACTCAGAGAATGAACACAACTGCCAGAGCTCAACAGACCAGCCCAAACCAACATAAAGCATTGCATTTTTTTAAACGAGACCTAAAGTTCAATATTAGCAGGATAACAGAGGATTAACATGTACCAAAGCTTAATGGACAAGTCAAACCTCATCATACTAGTAATATACATTTACACAAAGTCAGTAACATTAGCAATGCTTGTGCATGAAGTATTGCTGCACACACACACATATTTCCATCACCCACTTGCAAAATAAAAATAGTGTGCAGCATGTAGGCATCCATCTATCAAACCCTTCCCCATGTTTGAGAATGCATAATCTCTTTACACCTATAGTGTAAGTTTTTTTATGCCTAAATGGCAAACGATAGAAGAATCCAGTATCTGTTTCAAACCTGGCCAATTGTTAATTGAGTGTCTATATTTAAGTGTCCAAAAAAACCCCTTCCTCTCTTACATCTGTACACTTCCATATCTTCACGATCAGTTTATACCACTGGTTCTCAACTTGTGATCCATGGACCCTGGGGGGCTGCGAAGTCATCTGTGAAGGCCTGAAGAAATGTTATGATTTAAAACTTGAATTCAGTTTGGTCCATGGACACAAAATGTTTTTAAAGGGGGTCCGTGATAAAGAAAAGATTGAAAATCACTGGTTTAGACAGGAAGGGTTTTTTAAAATCATAATAAATCTTTTATTTCAAACATTCTATAATGAATGACTGCTACCATTCATTGACCTCTAAGTTAAGCCTATATTCTATGTTGCAATAATAGAAAATACTTATAGCTTGGGTTTTAGACTTTAGCAGTGGTTTGCTGTATAAGTTTAGTTTCTCGTCATTTCATTACCAGACTAGGTAACAAACATCATCAGCAGGATTTTCTTGTCCTATTTCATTAGCTTATAAATATCTATACATGTCTGTATTCTGCATCCAAAATAACTGTAAGCCTTTTTCATGACATGATCTGCTTCTTAATTTGTCTGTGTTTGTTTAGCACCCTGCTTATGTTCAGGTGAACATAAAAATATTTCATAGTTTCTCACAAAATTCCCAGCCAAATTCAAGTCTAGACAACCATAGAAATGTTCCTTTTAATAAACAGCAATAACTTGTAACTTCACTGCAAAAAATTATTTATAGACAGTCAGGGATGACCAATCTTAGATGCTTAACTGTGTCTTTCTTCTCAACACCGCTTTAATTTCACCACATCCAGATCAATATCTGCTGCTATACTGGCAAGCATACCAAAAAGTGTTTTAAAAGTGACACCCTTGCAAACTGAATAACAGAATCAAAACAATCAGAACATCTGATATACTTTAATGCCACTTAAAACAGCAGGGATTTTTGGATGCCAAGAATAAAGCAGCAAGTTCTATTCCAAACTCAATAACGGATTTTCTGAAATGCGTGCTTTGTTTTACACTTGGAATCCGCAAAATGGCCTTTTCAAAGCCGGAATGTTACACATTCAAAATGTTTAGCGCATCCCTATTCATTCCTGCCTGCATGAGAGGGCTAACAGACTATTTCATGCTGTGGGGATGCTGTGTTTTCTGGCCTTAAAGATTCTAGAAGAGGACAAACCCTTAACGGTGTATGCCACAGGTATCCTTTATAACTGTTAAGATTATAGCCTTGTCTAATGGCTATGCATGCTTCAATAGACCATAAAGCCCTTTCATGAGAGTTTTCATAAGAATTGTTCAGATTGTAAGTGCTGTCAATGACTACATTTCACTCCCTTGATTTATACTGAGTGAAGAACTATAAGCTGTTCTGAATGAAAGAAGAAAAAGCACAGTTCATATTCAATGGCAAATAAAGAAAGGCTGTTTTAACAGTGAATGGATGCATAATTTGCTGTCTAAGTTAATATTTCATACAAGAATGTACAAGACTCTATGGTCATATTATGGTAACTTATCCCTTTCCCTATCACCAAGGAAAGGTATCTAAATTTAAGGTCAACTGCTTTCCTTTCCACTTTAAAAATTCAATTTAGAAACAGTGCTTCCTAAACTATTGATTGATCGGAGAGGCTTTCTTTCTTGATTAAAATGTGGACTGCATCTTTACTTCTTACACCCAAAAAGACACGCTCACACAATCTAGATCTGATTAAAGCTGTAGGTTAGTCTTCTCAGTACAACATCAAAAGAGACAGCCTTGTTAATATTACTTTCTGATATCCACCTTATCTTTGCCCAAACACTTGCAGCTTAGGGATGGACATTGCTTCTAAGCTATGCTTAGATGGTTTGGGGATTTCCCTGCTCTATTCAACTACTATAGAGACTGCAGCAACCCTTGTTAATTCTGCCTATCATCAGTTCAGTGATGTCACTGCTTGTTTAATGAAGGCATGTGTGCCTGTAAATCACAAATGGGGAAACTCTGGCCCATAATGCCATATGGCACATCAAACTGGTCTATCAACATCACTGTTCATATTTCAATGCCTAAAGTTGCCATGTTCTTGACTCATGATAAATGGGCAACCAGCAGTATTTTAGTCCCAAAAGAGCTGCAATTATATTTCCAAATTCATTCTAATAGATCAATTAGTAGGAAGTGTTGCAACTGGTTGACTGTCAACTCCATTAGTCATGTAGAATAAGCAACTCTGAAATGGAGCCATCAAGCCACTGGAAAAGTAAAAGGGACTCTTTTGAAAAATACTGTAAAAATAAGGTGTCTTTTCCTTTCTCCATTCCCCAGATTATTTTTTGTCCATATATGTGTACTTTTCACTTATCAACAGTTGGTGGGTCTAAAAATACAAATGGGTGAGGGCATCACTTCTGCTTGCACTTTCTTTTAAGCTTTTGTGACTCTCTACCCTTTGCAAGGAAAGAACAGATATTTCTTTTCTGATGTTTGAGTGAATGTCTTGCATGGAGGGAAAGTAATTCACCATGAAATTAGGTTAACAGTACTACAATTTTAGGATTGCAAATTGTCCACTCTTTCCTTATATGGAGATAATTTCTACACTAGTGATTATATCATCTTTATATCATTGCCAAGCCATTGTTGAAGTATATTATCTTCATTACTATTTTTTAGACATGGTTGGATGATTCTAAGAGATAATATAAATTAATAGTATAGAATTAGCAGAGTCAGACTGTAGGTCCATTTAGCCAATAGTCTTGACATCAAATGTATAGATACGCAGGCTGATAAGTGCCAAGGTCCATTACTGAGTGTACACTGTACACCACATTATCTTCTTCATTATCTTCATTATCTTCTTTAGGAGTGACAAGAAGCCAAGGTTACAATTGTAGGTTTTTGACATTCAAGATGGCATCTGCTCCAGGGCCATATGACACAATAAATCACAAATGTCAGTTTAAATGTTATTTATGATGGGAAGTGACATGATGATGTATACATGCTTGTTGAATGAGCTTTACAATTATCGTGTAATTCAAACACAACTATTGGCTGGCAGCAAATCTCTAGGATTTCAGACAGCTTTTCCCGTAACTCCTGTGAGCGCTTGGAATCAATCCTGCAATCTTCCTGCAAAGCAAGTGAAAAAGTCACCCTGAATATCATTCCATAAATACCTCCAAATTCCGTCTGTCATGTATGATTAATTTTTATTAAATTGGAGCAGCTAGGTCACTCAGTGAAACTAGCAACAAGTTTTTGCAAGAAGCTGGCTCCCAGATGCTGCTGATCTTAAATCAATTGTCAACAAATTGGAATAGAACACCATTTGCCATCTGAAGTTTAAATTTCAATGTTGCCAATAACAAGAATGTTAAACTCTCTTTTTACATTGTGCAGCCGTTCAGGTATATTCATTTACCTAAAAGTTTATTTTTCTCAGCTACATGAGTTACCCAATTACAATATGGGAAATAAGATGAAAAATCTCCATAAATCACATTTACTGTAGTAAAGAAGATTAAGATGTAGAAATTCAATAACTATAATCAAAAGATTAAAACATAACTACCGTGCGTAATTGATTTTTTTTTCTTTCATTCAAACATGTCCACTTCTCAAAGGCTGAGAGTGAGTGACTGACCTATGTTTACCTACCTTTAGGCTTCATGCCTAAAGTAGGTCTAGTTCATGATCTCCTGATTTCTGGTGCTCTGATGCCTTCACCACTACACCAAACTGGCTCTGAACTAGAATACATTTTCTTGTAAAAAATAATTTGCTTTCTTGCCTTGTATTTTTGTTGCAGGTAAAAAGGACTGCTCCACAACTTTGCTCAACTGACACAAATAATAATTTCAGTGTTAAAAATGGCCTGGTTTGAAATAGAAATTGCAGTTGCAATCCATAAACGTATCATAAATTACTCATTATTTGTGAAGCAGGTTTTTTGGCTCAGAAATATAGAATGAAAAGCTGGAATTTTCCCCAAGTGCTATGTCAGACTGTAAAGGCACATAAAGCTACACTTCAAAAGCAAGCAGCATCAAGATTTCTTTCAAGTTTAAGCCTCTGTAAGATTTAAGCCCCCCCACCCCCATTCTGACACTTAGGTTTCTGCAAAACAAATAAACACAAAAACAAGGGTCAACATTTTTGCCCTGCTCATTCTTAGATTTTTGAGTGAACAAAAGGGTAGAGATTTGCACAGCATTTCATTTCTGAGTTCAGAAGATTTCCAGAGAGCTCAAAAGAGCACTGGAATATTCCCAATGCACTTGCAAAAGAGTTTTGAACTGGAAATATTGCAATTGAAAATACTTCGCACGCTTCTATAAAAGGAATGCTAGCAGGCAGCTCATGGGCCACAATTTTGCAGCCAGGCTTAAAATGTACTATGTAGATATAGATACTTGAATGTTTTGTGATATCACAGCAACTTAGTACATACCTTAGGTAAGATCTTTTCAATACATCCACTAAGTAATTTCTAGAAATTTGATTGCATAATCCTATTTACATGTTATGCTACCCAGAACACTTCAATTCTGGACTCTGTCCATTGTAGATAACTTCTTAGCATCTTCTGTTCATTCTTAAATATTATGATGATAATGTTGAACTAGCAATTTACAGTTTCACTTTCCATATCTGATGAATGAATGGTACATATTACAATAATGAAGGTATAACTACTCAGAAGGACAATAAAATAACAGGCAACTAACAATATGTCTATGGAGATTCTCAATCATACAGGTAATGGTTGTCCCAAAGATGCTTTTTCAAGAGACAACTGGACTTCCTGGTTTTTCTTTGAAGATGTTTCACTTCTCATCCAAGAAGCTTCTTCAGCTCTGACTGGATGGTCAGAGCCAGAACTGAAGAAGCTTGAATGAGAAGCAAAACATCTTCAAAGAAAAACCAGAAAGTCCAGTTGCCTCTTGAAAAAGCATCTTTGGGGCAACTAACAATATGTCATTTCTGAAACATCTCTTTCATTGAGGCTCTCTTCTGCAAATTGAGAAAATTACTATTTTTAAGCCAGTCTCCATGTACTTTGCTTTAATAAGTTAGATTTTTTCTGCAAAAGATTTTCAGAAAGTTTGTTAGAAAATAACGTTGTTTTAAAATTAAGCAAGTTTATCTGAACCAAAAGGTCAAAGATTGGAAATACCTTGTTTGAGTGGTAAATAGCAGGTGATTGTGGTGGAATAAGTGCCATTCACTATCTTTGTATAAAAAGGAAATATATCTTTCATCTTGTCCCTAGATAGGAAGATTAGAGAGAGAAAAAGAGGTTTCTGTGTTCCAAGCTTTATTTTAAAAGTAAAATACCTAAGGACAAACTATACCTCTACACAAGAACTTTGAGTCAGTTTGAAAGCAAATCTAAGTATTTTTGTGTTTCTACTTTGCTAGTGGTGTTGAAGAATTGAAGTAATTTATTCCCATCTCATTTGTGGCACAATGGAAATCACTGAATAGCTAGGACTTTATTTGCTTGCAGCAGATGGTCTAACTCCATTTCTCCATATCTTTTTCTTCATCTTCAGTTTCTTGAAGGAAACATTAGATTAGCACCAAAGGTGCTTTTTCAGGAGGTAACTGGACTTGTTTTTTCTTTGAAGACATTTCGCTTCTCATCCAAGAAGTTTCTGTAGCTTCAGACAGGATAGTGAGGAATCGAAGGGAATCTTGTCTATCCTGCCAGAACTGAAGAAACTTCTTGGATGAGAAGAGAAACATCTTCAAAGAAAAAACAAGGAAGTCCAGTTGCCTCCTGAAAAAGTACCTTTGGGAGAACCATGACCTGAATGACTGAGAATCTCTACAGACTACTAGATTAGCACTTTTGCCTGCTCCTAAACTGACATGACAAATCAACCAGAGCTGAAACTGATAAGAATTTTGTCAACTGTCCTCCTCAGTATGGAAGAGGCTACTTTGATTCATCCCATTGTGTGCAGTGAGGTTGAGAAGATTTGTGTATGTGTGTGCGCGCGCATGCATGCTATAGCACATATAGCAGATTGGTATTGTTAGTGTTGAAAAATGAATGTAGTAATTTCCAGTCTAGTTTTCACTCAACATATTCCTAGTTAATCTTTATATCTAGAGCACAGCCAATCACACTTGGCATTCATTTCAGTCAGCAGTAATATAGCTTGAAGTTTATTGATTAAACATGAGCAAACACAAACAATTAACTGGCAAAAATGGGATAAAAGGCAGTCAAAAACAGGAGAGAGAGAAATAATAAACAATTCTAAAAAATTTACATATATCTCTATATCAAAAAGAACATAACTTTTTAGAGCCACTGGAAGCAATGTTGTGAGTAATTAACATAGTCAGCCCCAAAGGAAATAGTCTTTGATTATTCTAGCTTTAACTCCTTTATGTATCAGAGATGAAAAGTAGGACATCAGGTGATTCCTACCTCTGTTCTGAAGAAAGTAGGAACAATATGGTAAATGGGGAAGATAATAGCTTTTCAGACTGACAAAATAAGACAGCAATAAATAATCTTTGAACTCTTACCCCAAGTACAAGACTATGATAAGTTACTACTAATTATGTCAAAACTTCTCTGATCTATTCTCTGATCCATTCAGCTTTTGAGGCCTATTTCACTCTGCCAAGACACTTTTACTTAGCCTAAATCTCTAAAAATAAATGAATGAACTAATAAATAAACATAAAAAGGACAATATCAAAGTGCCCAAACTTTATTTTTTGATGACAGGTAAAACATTTTAAAGGAAATCACAGAACACACATTAAATCACAATTTACATCACAATAACACATGTAAAAAGTTTCAGTAAAGTAAAATTGCAGTAGTTTAAGTTCACTATACATTACCTTACTAAGGAGGAATTTGAATTTCAGAGAATAAGCAGAGTTCATTCTTGAGAGACAGTAGCTTGGTCTTGTCACCATTTCCATCTAACCACAGTATAAATGTGCCTGGCAATCTCTTTTCTTCTTCCATGTTGTTACCTTCATCTCATCTGTAATCCATGCAAATTGCAGCAGTTTTGCAGTTGGTACAGTCTGTCAAACTTCATCAGCTATTTGACTATGTGGCAATCAGATAACTCCTAAGTGGTGAGACAAAATTGGTGCCTGTTGGCTATTTTAGGCAGGTGTAAGCTGTGTCTTGCACCACTATTCTGTTTTGACCAGTAGGAGGGTATGGGTCTTTCAAATTGGACTTACTTCTTACACCTATCAAATCTCTGAACTGATCCCTGGACTGGAGATTTGAATCAGATCTGAATCAGATCTCCAAGCCAGATCAAACAGAAATTGACCAGCAGTGGCTGCCTAGTTAAGTGGGATAAACAGAACAAGTTCTCATTCCACTTCATCATAGTCCAACTCTTCCCACATCTGTTGTCTGATTTTGCTGTCTATTTTTGTGCACAGGCTTACTAGTGTTGTGGAATAATGCTATGTTTGTGTCCAGTCAGAAAATAATGATAAGTTTGACACAAGAGTTTTGCATTGCTGCACTGAAGAACTGATAGCAGCTGATCTTCAGGCTTCAATTAGACATGGGTATAATGTTATTTGCAGAATAATACCATCCACAAAAACTTGTTCCAAAGCAGAGTAAGATTTCAAAGATTGCTAAACCTGTCAGTGTCAAAACTTACCTCCCGCTCAATCTTCCAGCTTCATCCCATATTAATGGCAGTGATTAGTGGGAATTTTTCCACTAGCTAGAGATGGTAAGAGAGTTGGGAAACAATGCTAATCCCTGTCCTTAATCATACCTCATATACTGCAAATTTGCCTGCATTGTGTTATGGGAAGAAAGTTTTTGCTAGTTGGAGCAATAAATATTATGTTAATTTAGTCTCCTATAAACTCAAGGGCTGATGGTAGTCACTTTCATTTGTTAAGATACTTAATATCTTGGCCAGTGCATGGTTGGACAATGAGTAAGAATACACAGTGATTGCTAATTGATTGAAGAGATGGTCACTGCATGAGGCAATCTAAGCTGTGATTGGTTGTTGTGGGGAGTTTCCTTGTTTCCCATTTTATTCCTCTCTGTGCTGTGTGTGCTCTATAATTTACTTTATGATGTTCCTGCTGTGTTGATTTACATAGTGATGCTCCTGTTTGCCTGATTATCTAGTTTGCTGTGTATATATAGTTGTAAAAGATATTTATTTATATAAAACTACATGTTTGTGTCAGTGTCACTGACTCCATTTGGCACCAGCTGCACAATTCCCTAAACATTGCTGTGTTTAATCTCCCTGACAATGAACATAGGAAGGAAGGAAGGAAGGAAGGAAGGAAGGAAGGAAGGAAGGAAGGAAGGAAGGGCCTAAAAAAAAAAATCAAGACTTCAATTTCTTCCAGTTAAGCTATGCTTTGTAGATAACAGCTAATAACTATAGTTAAATTACTTTCCAAAATGGAAGTGCTGAGAAACTCTAACTGAATTTTATAGTTGCCAAGAAAACTGTCATGGAAAAGAACAAGATTGGCAGCTGAGGTCAAAATGGAATGTTAAATAGTAAATTTTCATTAAAAGGGAACAGTTATGAGTCAGATTGAGATGTTATATAAAGACTGGAATGACTTACTACTACTTCGTTGTTTGTTCCTACTGAAAGATTTCTTAAATGTGTACTTAATGTTTTTTAGGTGTGTTCAGAGGTCACATCTCAATTGAGGAATAGCTGCAAGGTTTGAATTTGAAAGAAGACAAACCTACAGTCTAGCAAACAGTGGCATCTAGCTATTCTAAGAAATTCTGGGATAATCTGAATCCAGTGCCACCTGGATGCCAAAACCCTGTACATGAATCACAAAAAAATGTCTAATATCCAGCTATACAATAGTCTAGCTATACTGTAACTCATTTTCTTGTGCCTAGTGTGGCAACAGGACAATTTTAATTCTGCAATTTGTCTCTCCAGAATAGTGAATGTTTCCTTCTTCAAGTTATTTATTTGTTTTAAAGTAGACCTGGACATTTTATGACTCCAAATCCATATCTAGCCCTTTGGCTGTCCCTATCCAGCCTGTATAAATTGCTTTTATTTTGAAGGCAATTGCTATTTTTTTTTCAATTTACACATGTTTGTGTATGCATGCATATGTACCTTCACAACTCTATTGGTTCCACCCTCCAGAATAGTCCCAGTTCTCATGTGGTCCTTTTGGGAAAATTAATTGCCCATTCCTGATTTAAAACATCCTTTTTTTTTGCCAGAGAAAATTCATCAGGCTAGATTATGAATATAAGTTAAGTAGTCTTCTGTGCCCAATGTAGAAAGAGTGAAAAGGTTTGATCTGATTTTGGCAAAAGTTTTAACAAATTATCATGTGTTCTTGATAATGCAAAATAAGATTAGGAACTTTGAGGAATGTCACCATAAACTAACATGGTTCTCCTCCTACCATGTGCAAGCATAACATAAAGTTGAATGTAGCTTGGGTGTACATCAATAAATTTGATTACCTGGAAATGACTAGAGTCACATTAGTCTAGTGATTAATGATAGTGTAAAGGACAAGAAGGATTTGGGCAATGAAACACTTCCAGAAAAATGAAAAAGACTAAAAAAGAACTGCAGTGAAAGGTAGTTGAGACTGCCAAAATTGTCCAGATTCACAGCCAACTTGAGTAGCTTTAACAAATGGTTATATGACTTCCGGTTTGTTCCTCATCGGTGTTGATACGGAATCTGCGATCATGCGAGGTTTCACCCGAGTTTTCTTGCTGGAGGGTCCTAATTGAAACCAGAGCCACCCTGGTAGGGTGGTGAAGAAGGGGGAAATCGCCTGGAGGGTCGAGGGGAGCCGCAACTTCCCTTCCCAACAGGAAAATCCCTCCCAAAAGCAAGCTGCAGCGGTGGTCTAAAATGGCCACCACGAAGACGAAGAACATTTTGGGAACCTAAGTTTTGTGCTGGACAGAGAAGTAGCTAACAGAGTGTGAACCAGGTAAAGGACATCGCTTTTGAGGTACCCCAGTATGAAATCAAAGGGTTATTTTGGAGGAAAGTGTGTGCAAGCGGCGATCAGAGAAAGTGAGAAAGAAATTGGATTTTTAAATTTGGATTTGATTATTCCATTGGACTAATCTGGAGGAGAAATTTAAACAAAAATACATTAGCACAACAAAGGTTTAAAAATTAAACTGGACAAATATTGGACTGTGGGCACTTAATTGTTTTCTGATTTTTCTTTTTACTTTTCTTTTCTGTTTTTTTTCTTTTTCACATTTATGTACGTGTTGTTTGTCTGTTTTAATTGTAAAAATAATAAAGTTTATTTTTAAAAAGGGCATAACTAAATGCTGGAATTGAGTGTGTTGAAAAGAATAGCTAATGATTGAAATTAGTGAACTTAATAAAAATATTATATTTAACAAAGAAAGTTAAAAAGAAAAAGACTCAAGAACACCACCTGATGGTACAAGAAAACTTTAGTATGTTTTAAAATGAGTGTCTGGTCTTTTTGAGACTTTGGATTTTGGAACGTGAAAGAAAAAAAAGGAACTTTACTAGTGCCAGTAATTTGGGAAACAGTTGAGAGGCCAATTAGAGGATTCAGAATAAAGACTCAAGAGTATGAATTGTTGAAAATAAACTCAAAAGATATTGGCTGAAAGATACTGGACTCTGGGATTGAATATATCTACTAAAGAAGAGGATTCCAGCTAAAGAAGAAGAAAGAAAAACAAAAAAAGAGAAGATATAATGGAGGAGCTACTTGTTGATATAAGACTGGACTCACAAGATCTAAGATCGGATATGCAAGATACAAGGGACATGATAAAAATCAAACTTGAAATGTGTAATTATGTACTACAGAAATTAGAAATGGTGACTCAGCATGCACAAGAACATAATAAACTAGAGGGGGGGGGGAGTTCTATAAAGAAGAAGCCAACTCAGAACAACAAAATGAACAACAATTATTTAAGCAGGGGGGGAAAGGAATTAGAATTAAAAATTTGTGGTTTGATGGGATGATAAAAGGGAGAATGGTTTGGAAAATGATTAAAGAGAGAAAATAAAAGCAGAAAAA
Source organism: Bungarus multicinctus (assembly GCA_023653725.1). NCBI lineage: Eukaryota > Metazoa > Chordata > Lepidosauria > Squamata > Elapidae > Bungarus > Bungarus multicinctus. Next base: position 41,754,593 of record CM042838.1, on the reverse strand, counting down.
GGAAGTGCAAAAGAAAAATCAAAAGAGGGAGAGAGAAAAGTTTAATAACTGAAATGAGAAAAGGAGGGGAATAAGAATGGGGGAAAAGGGAATTAAGAGAAAGGACCAGAAAGTAAAGAGGAACAGGAAACAAACCAGGATGAAAAGAAGGCACACTGTTCAAAGAGTAAGAGATAATGAGTGAAAAAAAAAGGGGGATAAGGAAGGAGATTCCGCTAGGCAATGTGTTGGGATGTATAACAATATATTGAAAATAGCATTTTGTAATGTATAGATGATTTATAGAGAAAATATAATGCAGAATCTGAGAAAAATATACATATTTGTGTTTTTATACTATATAGGAAGATTGATATTAAGGAAGAATGAAGGTGGTTAGCTCGAATTATTAACTAGAGGGGACAATTATATTTACAGATAAGGATTGATAAAATGGCAAATGTGACAGGGAAAAAATAATATGAGAAATGACAATAGAAAGATGAGAATTTTAGATAACATTGAAAAATAAGATATGACAATATACTAAGAAAAATAAAAGGAGATATACTAGGATTTGGAATTAAATAAATGAACATAGAATTGAGATAAGAATTTTAGACAATATTGTAAAATAAGATAAGAGAACATGAATTGGGATTGGATAAGATAAGCTTAATATTTAATAATGATAAGGATGATGTAATATGAAATTAAACAAATAAAATGAATAGGTAACTATGGTCATGTTTGTATTGAGATGTGAAACCTGGAACCATACTTCTTGCCAAATGAGAATTTTTTATTTAAAAAAATAAAATGAAAATAGAGAGAAAATTGAATAATGGAATTACTAGGTATGTTTAACTGATATGGTGGTAGGCATTTGGAGAGAGTAAGGTTGAAAATAAATATTGAAGAAGTATGAATTAATATGAATATATGCAATGAGAGATGTATTGATGCCACATTGTTAATGTATTGTTATTATATGTAGATTGAAATTAAAAAAATGAAAAAAACCCAAAACAAATGGTTATATGAATTCAATCAGGAGAATATCTGATTTCAGAATTGCAATACAAGATCTGTCATAATTTTTGAAATGTTAATATAGACAACACTTCTAATTCTTCCTTACATATGCAAAAATTGATGCATTTTAAAAAAATGTAAGTGAATGTTTATACAAGATAGAAGCATTGATTCATGCTATCCTTTCCCAGAGAAACAATTAGGATTTTTAATCTCTGAAGATACTAGTCTCTGAACTAGTACCTGTTTAAAGAAATTTCTGCTGTTGTAGGGCTATGGTGTATAAGACTGCAGTGACCCTAAAGGATTATGAAGAATTGATCAGGAGAGAAAAGTGGATGGCCTAAAAATATAAGCAGCACATAATTAATCTTTCTTGTGTTTAACTGTTGCTATTCCTTATTCTTTTCCTTTATTTTGATCCTATTATTTTGAAGGATTTTGTCTTATGGAGAACTCCTATATCCCTCCCAATCATTTCAGTTGCCCAAATCCCCACGATTTGGGTATTTGAACTTCTCCTGCAGAAGATTTGAAGTCAAGTCAATGAAGGGTGGCTGGACACCCATCCTGTAGCATTTGTCCTGAACTCCCGAAGTATTAGATTCCAGATTATAATCAGCAAAATCAGACTTCAACTCATGCAACTTGGCTGGCTGGGAATTCTGGGAGTTGAAGTCCACAAGTTTTAAAATTGCCTGGGTCTATTCAGAAGGCAGAGGGACAAAAGAAAGACTGATACCCAGAGATAGACAGAGGCAGTAAGAGGTAGTAAAAATGATAAACATATTATACTAGTAATAATGTCCCAGCCAGTCAATGATCCTTGATGCTGATGTAGTTATGCAACAAACAAAACTCTCTCTGCCACAAATAAAATTCACTTCTACCCTTCTCCGCTAGCACCAGCAAAGCCATCTATTTCAAACAAAAGTGAGGAATGAGGGGAGGCCTGTGCCTTCGAGAGAAAAAAGCAAAAATATTTGCCGAATGATTTAAGCAAAATAGAACAAGAGAAGTAAATCCAGGGAGCTGCCAGCCTTGACGCACCCCTCTCCTTCCCCAGCAAAGTAGCCGGTGGTTTATGAGGAGAGAGAAAAGAAAAAGATCGATTCCTAGCAATATCTGACGTACCGCTGTGTAATAAACTGCCCAGCAATTATATGAACAAGGTAGTGGAGAGAAGTGAGGGGGTTTCCCTCCCCTCGATCCCTGTCTCCAAATAAACTGAATTTGTATCATCCTGTCAGGCCTGGTTCAATATTATGATACCAGAGCATCTCTGGCTTTTATTCCTGCAGGATTGGGAACTTATTTTCTTATCAAACCCTAAGGCAGGCCTTGACAGGCCCAAGGCATTTCCCCTATGTCTTTCCCACCAACTCCTTGCCCTGCCAGATGATACATCCTTGCTGTCTCCCTCCTGCCTGGCTTGCAATGATGGTGGAGCCCCAAAAGAGAAGAAGCTATAGGTTCTAGCCACTTCCCTCCCCTGACCTGAGGGAAAGGCAGGTACAATGACTTCCATTTACCCTCACAGGAAGACAAGGCTGAAGCCCCCTCCCCCAAAAGAAGGACATCTCCCATCTTTTTCTCCACCCATTCTGCAGTTATCAGGAGCCCCCCCATTTATGCAACCAGCACAAGCCAGGATGATTGGAAAGGCCTCTCGCCTTGATACCAACAATTTGGTGCGCCTTGACATTTTAATAGCCTGCCGACATAGTGAACACAATCGAGCTGGGCAGTGAAGCAAAAATCATTAGATAAGCAAGATAATCTAAACAGGGAAAAAAGCATCCTTGGCCGCAGGCGCCTCTTCTGGGGCACCTTGCTGACCACATTGCATGAGGGCCATTCATCTTGCATTTTTTGCTAGGCCCAGCGCTCTGCAGGCTCCCAACTTTAGGCATCCAGACAGAAAGGGAGGACCGCTAGAATTGTCCCTCTCCTTTTGAACAGAGGGTAAAGAATCTCAGGGGTGATCCTTGCTCAATCACAGGCTTTCTTTGAGCTGAGGGTGAGGGCCTCCAGGCATGCCAGGCCCAGATGAAAAGCTAGTAAGAAAGCCAAAGGAACGAAATAGGACAGCCGATGATGATAGTGAAACAATACACTATTTGTGAAATACATCTTTCCCTCATCATGGTTGTATATGTCATCTTTCAGCTTTTATCTTGAGTTCAGGAAAGAAAAGAAAAAAGAATTCCAAAGTAGCTGGACTGATAGACAAGAAGGGTAGGTACCTTAGTCAGGTGGCAGCATTGCCAACAAGCCTTCTTTGCAGATTAATGACCTGGGTTCAGTTTCTACCATATTTTATTTTATATTTTATTTTTATTGATTTGATTTCATTTTATCAATTTTATTTTTATTATTTATTTTATTTTTATTATTTTAACATCACTCAGGAAAGAACGGAAAAATAAAGCCTCTAATGTGCCTTCCCTTTAACCTTAGATGCCTTAAGGCTTAGTGAGGCCTTTGGTTCAGATAGCTCTGAAAGCATAGCGAATAATAACATTAACCTAAATGAGCTAGTCAACAAAAGGATTGGAGCCACATCCCATTGCATCATTTTACCTTTTGAATGAAACATTGATTGGCCAGTCACTCTCTTTCTCTCTTTCAGCCCAACCCACCTCGTAGGGTTGTTGTTGTGGGGAAAATAGGAGAAGGGAGGATATTAGGTATGCTTGCCACTTTGAGCCACTTATAAAGGTTATAAAGGCAAGATAAAAATCTAACAAATACATTTGTCGACTGAATCCTAGAGTTTTCTGTTTGCTTTATCTTGAAACTAATACACAGTGCATGCTTTCTTAGGAATGGTTGCAAAAGTCAACAGAGCATTTTATTCTAAGGGGCGAAATGAAGTTAGCAGGTATTGCTGGCAGTAAAAGAGGCTGATGTCCATGCTTTATGACAGAGCACACACACACACACAACCCATCCCCATGACACACCAGTGTCAACTTTTTGCCCTGCTCCATTTCCCATGGCTCCTCTCTGGGCACCAGGAGTAAGATGCTGACTTTGCAGGCTATTCACTTTATGAATACGACTCGACTCTCTCTCTCTCTGAGGGGAGAAAAGCTTCTCAGCAGCTCCGAACTATGTTATCATCGTTATTAAGGAACTTTAAAAGGAGTGAGGAACAGAAGACATCGCTGGAATTGCAGGCTGATTGTGATTGATGTGTTCCTATTAGCTCCTCAGTGTTATCTCTCTGGATGGCAAGAACAGCCAGTGGCTTGTAACACAACAGATTACCTGCGTCCTCAGCCCCAGACGGATGTTTAAATAAAATATAGTCCCTTTTAGCGAGAAGCTCATTTTCTCATTGAGCCTCCCAGCCTATTTCATGTCAGCTCTGATTCGCTGTGGCTCTCCTCAGTAAACATGTCTTATCATTAATAATGCTTTACAAGCCCACTTTCAGAACGAGCTCTCTCTCTTTCTCTTTTTCTCTCTCTTTGAGTGTTTATGTGTGTGCATACGTATGCATGGGCTGTGTGCCTGCAGGTTCCCCGGCTGCATTTTGATACCACTTTGGGAATCCAAGGTGCTTCTATTCAGAATTTCACCTGCCGTGCCAAAAATGATTGATTGCTCTGTGCAGGCTGGGTGTCCAGCTCTACCCAACAAATGACTTTGGCCCCTAAACAGCAGGCCTTGGCCAGATAGAAATCAATATTTCACCATTAAAATCTATCAGAGAAGAGTTAAGGCACCATCTGTCCCTGCCGCCTTTCCATGGTCTGTGAACATTAAATCCGACACTTGTAGTACATGAGTAATCAATATATAGTGGTTCACAGATCATTTGTGGTCCTCTTTTAGCAGTGATGGATGCTTGGAATAGTAGTGATTCATTTTGTCACACCATTAAACAAGATTCTGTCTAGTTCCTTCCTGATTTCATTTAGAGGATCATTCTTCACAGTTCATATGAGAGGAACGGTTTTACCAATCTGCCTCTATTTCAATAAGTCACTTTATAGAGATTTTGTGTCCCACAGACTGTAAAAATTCTGGAGAGATAGTACAAACATACCTCTGAAACTATTCACTGCATGACATATGCATAAAGTGTGAAACGCCGGATGTAAATATGTTTACCTCTTTATCTACAAATATTGGTTTTAACTCTCTTGGCTCTGCAAGAGAGGCTGAAGAAATATGTGGAAAAGAACAAGGGAAATATTTCAAAGTTGGAAATAGCAAGGTGATTAAAATAATGATTAAAGTAATTGTCAGCTCAATTACATGGATTTATGGATGGCCTTTTCTAAATCACTAGAAGCACTTCAGATTCGTTTGTGTGTGTGTATTGTTTTGTGCTTTTCGGAAATAAATATTAATGGGTTTTCATGGAGTATTTGGTCTGGGCAATCACACATACATAAAACCACATTTATTTATGTATGAAACTGTATTTCAGCCCTCCCAGCCATAGGGCTGGAGACAAATTGTATTATAAAAAGCACACTTAAAACGAGCGAAAGATTAGGTGAAACAAAATGGATATTACAGCTTTACCTGGCTGATCTTTAAATCCAGAGGTCCAGAGAAATCTTTTCAATGCTTAGGAAAAAGGAAAGCAGGGATAAATGATAACATGCAAATCCATTCTCTAGATTTGATCAAACATAAATAAATAGCATGGAACAGTCCTAGTGCAACTATTACATCAACTCATGTGCATATGGAATGACTTTTAAAAACTGCCCACCATTTGATCATCCAAGTTACTTATGATTATAGGGCAGGTGGATTACTGGATGGAAAGAAAGATACAATTATTATCAAATTTATTTGCTGCCCATCATATGATTCCAAGATGACTCCGAGAATGATAATCACACTGAATTTAATAGAGCTCTTACACCATCAAAAGTCATTTAAAAACAGCCACTTTCAAACTCACCATCAAAGCTGACATCAGCCAGAGCACAGAACAATTCAAAAGAAGTAATGCAAGATTGGAAGATGTGGAGAAACCTGGTCCATAAAATCCCCAAGAGTCAGACACAACTGAATGTTGATGTTGATGTTCATCATCATCATCATCATCATCATCATCAAACTATGTTGATTGCAGAGTTATTTATCTAGCTTAAGTAAGGCTTTTGTGATAGCATTTAAAGACTTTGGAAGGCATGTATCCATTTCATCAATTTTACTGCAATTTATCTGTGTTACCAAGTCCCAGACCAGCACGAGTGCCCTCCCCCCCATCTTATACAGTGACACAGAAGTGAAAATCTGTCCACACAACAGCATGCACACTTGGACTTGCTATCTCTGTGGATGTAAGTGGGCCTATGATATAATTCTTTCTCCTTGTCCAATAATAGAGCAAGTAACTGCAAACTAGGATCTCATAATTGTAATAAAGAAAGATATGAAGGAATGACATAATTATCTTCCAGATTGTTATTTCCAAGCTAAGGTCATATATAACCTTATAACCTAAGGTTATATATAAAAGATTATATACTGTCTACTTTGTCACATTACATTAAACAATAGTATTTATTTTTAATATAGTACATTATGTGAACTTTGTTTGATTTATTTAATAAACTGTGTGGTTTAGCATGTATGAACTCCATGTACCTATTCTGCATATGACATAGCTATCTTTTTTCCATGTATTTTGAAGAAATGAGTCATACATAGCCTTGATTCCACAGTAAGGTCATTTTAAGCATTCTTTCCCAGTTACCATAGAGATAGACTGCATGTCTTTATAGTGTTAATGAGCGTGCTTTTAAATTGCAGCTCTATTTTGAAATGTTTCCATTTGTTATTTACATGTGCCTTTTTTAAAGTGATTCACACAGTATTTATGAGATTTGTCACACTTATGTGGCAGGGAGCTGAAGGCTGCATTAGGTCTTGGAGTAGCTTGGGACACATATTGTGGAAAATAAGCAGAGACATAGTAAAGAAGTAGCCAGTGATTTCTTTTATTTAAAAGTTAATTTCTATTAACATGCATTTGAATAGAATTGCTACAATTGTTTTCTTCTTTTTGCAAGGTCTCAGTATGGTGCATGAAACGTCTCAGTTACACGTACTTGATATGTAACACATGGTGCCTGTCTTACTCTTTCAAGAAGGTGTGTCTTTCCAGTACTGTTCCTCATGCAGAAAGAATTCAGTTGTTTTAATCAGGCAGCACTTGAACAGAACTGACAATTATCCTCCTTAAGTACTATGTTTGTGGAGACTGTATTATTCCACCCAAATAAGCACATTCAACAAGGTGTCTATGGGGCTTCTCAATCAACTAATTCTGAAAAAGCTTCTTGAATGAGACTGAAAATGTTTTCAAAGGAAAAAAAGAAGAAGAAAGCCCAGTTACTTTTTGGAAAAGCAACTTTGGGACATTCCATAAGGTGAAGGGTCCCTGGAGGAATGAGGCAAATTAAATCATTATCTCCAAACATCCATAGAGCTCTTAGATGAGACATTCCACCTGACTTCGGTCTAATAATATTTTATAGATATTTATTCTTATTCTTATTTCCTGAGAAAGATGATGTATCTATATATGGTTTTCCTTGGATAGCTTTTTTTTCAGTCTTCTGCATTCTATTATACCAGCCCCCAGTTTCCTGGTTTCTGCACTCCTTGTCAGTTTTTCAACTCGATCTGTCAGCACACTCAAGTGCTTCTTGTTGCATTATCCACTTGCTTTATACTCATCCACTGCCTTTCTTCAAATCATCCAGTACTGTTTCTCCTTGATGGGATCATATAGGTCATATTTCATACATTCGGCTGAAGTCCTTCTTTCCCAGCCTTTCATGCATTTGGTAAAACATACGTTTTATATCTCTTTCTTATTTGCCAAGAAGAGAAAAAGGCTGACATGAGTGTTTAACAAATATATCGCTGGGAAATGGGATTTCTGGGGAATGCTTTAGATGTACCACAAAGCTTACTGAAGTTATTACTGGATAGAGTTAATATATTTATGTTAAAAACACACTTGATCTCTTGTTTAATCCATACTTTCGTCCACCTGGTTCTGTCCAACTGATATAGACCACCAATTTCATCATACAGGCAGTCTAATATTACAGAGGAGGATATGAATTGTGCCTTCCAGGTTAAGAAAGGTTAGAAAAGTATTTTGGACTACTCACACAAGAAACAGGCTCTTTCTTAAGCCATTCTTTTATTATGTCAACTATTTTTCAACAACACCACACTGTTTTGGGCAGAACATTCCTTTAACTCCCAGAGATAAAAAAAAAACCAATTAATTTATTCTTTTTTTATCATTCCAATTGTTATATCCTTCTTTACTACACAAAAGCATCCAAAGCAGCTTTCCAGGATTTTATTTTAATACAAGATTGATTTGAAACCATCAAATTATCATGATTAAAAAGATACCCTATGTATGCCTAAAATATAATACCAGTTATATACATTTGAACCTAGTAAATTGAAAAGTGAGAGTGGGCAGAGGTAGCAGATAAATGGGGCAACAAAAATGAAAAGACAGCAAAAATATTTTAAGATAAAAATGGGACAGAACATACAGTCAATTAGACATTCTTATTCAGATAGTATTCAGATGAGCTCTGAATAATACACTAATGAACCAAAACATAAAGGAATATTAATTATAGCCTGTCTTGTCCTTTTAATTTCTTTTTAAAAATATTGTTCCACCCATATCTTGTGGTCCTTCATCCAGATATTTAGTATTTGAGGAAAAAATGATATTTTTCTGCTTAGGGAACCCTTTTTGTACAAAAGCTTGGGTGATGCCAACATTCTTTTCCACCAGATAAAGATTTTTCTTGGGCATTTAAAAATGCCTATAATAATCTATTATTTTAACTTTAGTAATTTATCTTCTTGTCTCCTGCATATTGTTTTATTTGTTGTTGTTTTTTCTGATTTTAAAGTTTTCTTTTTATTGTTTTGTTTGATAATGATAGCTGGACAAGATCTAGGAAAGATATTTTCTGAACATCTCATTAATACAAATGATAATGAAGATACTAAAGAATGTTTCTCCTAGTTTTCAAATGCAAGAGAAATTGTGACCTCTTGGCCTACTGGCATTAACTTCTTGGTTACCAGTAGTGGTGTAGGAATCTATTAGTATATACACTTGTCAAAAACCAGCTAGCTAAGAACTGCCATGCTACCTAAGAGTTTGCAAAATATGTCATTTTCTACTTCCTGCTAAATGAAGACATTACATGTAACTTTAGTATATATCATTATCATTTGATTCAGAATTATCTCAGCAGGATGTCATTTCTGGATATCTTCTGGACTGCATGCATCCCCAATGCATCATACATTTCAAAATATTTAGCTCCTCACTGCATTCAGGAAGCCTGATTTACATTTTCTATCCTCACTTACAGCAAGTTTATTTTTTGTGTGTCTCCTTCTCCTTTGTCTCCCTCCCTCATTCCTCCTCCTCCTCTTTCTTGAAAGAGTGCCCATTGTGACCTTATTTCCCAGCTTCTACCTAGCATTTTACCTCACTCCTCTTGGGGAAGAGACCTCAAATGCAATTAGTTCCTTTACTTTTTTCTGGTATCTGGTTAACTCCAGGGAAACCATTATGCCATTATCTTATCACACCATTATCACTCTCCTGCAGTTAATTTCCAGCTCAGTTGTAGCTCGGGAGAAATCAATAAAAAAAAAGTTTCACACTGTTTTCACAGGCAAAGTGGCCTGCCATTGGCAAGGATTTTTTTTTTTTTTTGCCTTATTGTATCTGTCAGCTCCTTGGATCCCCACACAATCAAGAGGAGGTCCTTCACCTCCTTTCCACCATTTATTTAATGGACAAACAAAAGGATCAGGATAAAAAGTGAGGTAGGGCACTAACTGATTGGCAGATGTGTTCCATTATTAGCAATGGCAGCAATTGGGACAATGAAAACTGGATTCTGAAAGTTTGGGGATGAAAATAGTGGCCATACAGAAGTGTACTTCAGGACTTTAAGCAATTACAAAAGGCTATCTCCAATGCAAGTGAGCTTACAGATAATACAAAATAACAGTTGGAAGGGACCTTGGAGGTCTTCTTGTCCAATCTTCTGCCCAATCAGGAGACCCTATACCATTCCAGACAATTGGCTTTCCAATCTCTTCTTTAAAACTTCCAGTACTAGAATATCCACAACTTCTGGAGGCAAGCTGTTCCACTGATTAATTGTTCTCAGTGTCAGGAAATTTCTCCTTAGATCTAGGTTGGATCTTTCTCAGTTTCCATCTGTTACTTCTTGTCTTGCCCCTGAGGTGCTTCGGAAAATAGATTGTCCTCCTCTTCTTTGTGACAGCCTCTCAAATATAGAAAGACTGCTATCATGTCACCCCTAGTCCTTCTCTTCATAAGACTAGACATTCTTGATTCCTAAAACCATTCATCATATGTTTTACTTATACTTTCTTATAACTTTGAAGTTTCTCTTCAGCATACCAGTTCCCAATTATATGAGAAACCATGCATCTTGACTTATCCATGTATAAGATTCTCTAGTCCAGGTATCACAGTGAACTTGTGGATATTTAATAAGAGGAGTGGGCCTATTTTCAATAGATGATACAAATGTAGGGGATGACCAGGCTGAGCCCAAAGGAGGAGTCAAGATAGAACAGAAGAGAATAGAATAAAATATTTTATTGGCCAAGTGTGATTGGACACACAAGGAATTTGTCTTGGTGTAAATACTCTCAGTATACATAAAGAAAAGATACATTCATTAAGAATCAAGAATCATAAGTCATGAGTTCCTGTGCACTCGCAAGAGATCTAAGCCCAGCCCACCTTGAAGGCCTCTCTTAATTCCCATTCATTTCCTTTGACTGTTAGTTGGTCAGATTCTTGTAGCGAGTTTAAGCTTGCAATAAATCTTTATACAGTACTCATTTGAACTGCCTGAATCTCCTGATTTCCCTGGTGCTTGACAACAAACTTCTGAGTTTAACTTTCTTCAGAACTCTAATGTTTTATCTGTGAAGAGAGTTATCTGTTCCTTTATATCTGAGAAGATTGTCAGAGGGAGATGAGCATATTTCAATTGCTTGGTTTATTAACATTTATAGCTCTTAAAAGATAGTCCCCAAATGCATTGGGAATGACATAATATATTCTTTCTCTACATAACCATCCTCCAGATTCTGGTTTGAAAATGTATGAGTACTAGAAAGGCCTTCTGAATCATACCAAGACCCAATTAAGCTAGTTTTCTTTTTCCAGTGATGACGATCGTGATATTTCCAATAATCAGAATGGCATTAAAAGTGAGCCACATAACTCTTCAAAAGTGTCTCCAGATGTGAATATTTAGAGATGGACGCTCCATCCATCATACCTAAAAAGCATCAGTAAGTCAGGGCTTTTAGAGTTTTTTCCCACTTTAAAAGTTGCAGGTAAAACTCTAAAGAAAGTGCGAAGTAAGGAGACAGTCAAGGGTTCTTCTAGTAAAAGTAAAATCTTAAAGATGTGAGGAAAAAAACTCAGAAAAGATGTTGGAGAAGATATGCAGAGACCATCAGCAAAATATGAGCTGAGTTTGGGAAAACAATAACGTGTGAGAAAGAAACATGAAATTTCTTGATTGTCTTTGATATAAGAGGGAGGGAAGAAGAAAATTACCAGGCCTTAAAGATACCATTATAATAGAGCCTGAATCAATAGAATTATAAATTTTAATTATTTTATCCTTGTATTTAATTGGATTTTTTATGTGACTTTATATTTTGTGTGTTTTTGTACATCCCTCATCTTCCCTCTATGAGGGACATAGGGAACTCCGAAATGAAATGAAATAGAAATGGAAATAAAATAAAATAAACAAATCTAAATAGATTTCTAATATTTCTTGTAATTCTTTTGCCTGACCTGGATTACCTCAAAGGGCTGTGAGCAGTCTACAGGTAGTCCTCAACTTACAATAGTTCATTTAGTAACCATTCAAAGTTACAAGGGCACTGAGAAAAGTGACTTATGACTGTTTTTCACACTTATGACCATTGCAGCATCCCCGTGGATATGTGATCAAAATTCAGATGCTTGGAAACTGACTCATATTTATGACGGTTGCAGTGTCCTGGAGTCATGTGATCATCTTTTGAGACCTTCTACCAAACAAAGTCAATGGGGAAGCCACATTCACTTAACAACCATGTTACTAATGTAACAACTGCAGGGATTTCCTCACTCAACAACTGTCTCACTTAGCAACAGAAATTTTGGGGTCAATTGTGGTCATAAGTCGAGGACTACCTGTACTTAGAAATCATGCTCAATATAGAAAAACAATGAAACTCTGGGATTTGCTGATGCAAGTTTCTTGTTCTTACTATAGTTTCTTGTTATCCTGATATAGAAATGGCTAGACCATTTCTAGGTATGCAAAAGTGAAAAGTTGAGGTTGTAATTTTATTCTACTGTGCTGAAAAGAGTTGAAAGTTAACATTTTTTTCTTTTTCTTTCCACACATTTCTCTTTTCCCCATTTTCTCCTCATTTTCATATTACCTTTCGTATTATTTCCATTTATATTTTATATCCTGATGATATTAATAAAAATTATGTATATGCATATATTTATGAAAAATGCTAAGGGTAGTGCTTTTAATAGCAAAATATGGTATCCCACACCTGACTTTTTTTAAATAGTTGACTAGCAATCCCACACTCAGAAGAGAGAGACAGAGACAGAGAGAACGGGGAGGGAGGGAGGGAGGAAGAAAGAGATTAAATTAAACTGTACCAAATAGTCCACAAAACTGTAATTCTTGGCTGCCACCTAGTGGTCATTCAGATTTTTGCAGCACAAGCATAATCCAATCATTTAGCTTCGGGCACTTTTCAATGTATTTTTCGGGTATCCCTAGCAGCTGTGTTTGGCTCCCAAATGGTATCGCCTGCCAGGACCTCCCTTGTTGTAAATCTTTTTCTAAACACAAAGCCCTATGGATGATGTTGGCGGGGGAAGTTGTAAGAGAACAAGACTAATCAGGATTTCACCGTGAATGCAAAAACATCCAATTAACAGCTATTAAAGAAGAGTTTTATGGCACCATGTACAATGAAGGCCATTATATCTAGTGGAAATTAATCTTAATTATTTGTACCTGTGTACATACATGCAGAGGGAAGCAACTCACATTAATCTATATTAAACGTAATACATTGTTGGTGTATTATCTATTCAGAGGCTGAATTGACTTCTGGGCCTTGCATATGTATTGACAACGCTAAGCCAAGTAATTGAAGTGCAGCATGTTCCAAAGACACAATTTGTTCTGGGCGTAATAAATCAACAGTTAGAATCTTTTACATAATTAAAAACAAAAGCAAATAAGAAAGAGAGAGCAAGCAACAATCTCTTTTCAGAAAGCTGAGGGGAGAAACAGATGTTATAGAAGTTCATGTTACAGTTTTTTAAGGAGGCTCACTGCGTGCATAATTCTTTGCTTCTCAATGGTTTTTAATTGCAGTAATTAGGATGCCTGAAACATTGCAGTATTGTACCATGTGGTTAGTTATTGGCTGTTTGGGATAGCCTGGATTATAGGATTATCACTCAGCAGTTGCAGAGATTTAGTTATGTTGTCTGCAGGCTAAAAAGCTGTGGTGTGCACACACAGACACAAAGACACACACTTACTTTAGAGGCTCATGCAAGGATCAAGCACATGTGCTAATTGATGCTCAGGATGTAAAAACTGGGATGAACAAAATTATTCCAACTGCTTCATACTTTAGTCAGAGATATTTATAAGTAAATGGGGTACTTAGAGCTATCAGCTCTGGATTGCAAAAATCCAGGTGACCACTAGAGCGATTTCTCTGCTGCCATCTAGTGTTAATCTCAATTCTTGCAACCCAGATCCGATCAATTTTATGGATGTCATCCCTCCCTTCTCCCACCCCCATATTTTATTCATTTATTTATTTTTAAGCCTTTATTATTTTTATAAATAACTCAAGGTGGCAAGCCTATCTAATGTTCTCAACTTATTTTTTCTCTCACAGCAACAGCCCTGTGAGGAAGTTTGTGCTGAGAGAGAAAGAGACTGACTCAAATCACCCAGTCAATTTGCTTGCCCTTACAAGATTATTCAGTTTAATTTTAAAGGTAAAATGTAGCTATTGTAGCTAATAGTCATTGATAGATCCATGCCTCAGTTGTTTCACTGCTTACAAAAAGCAATTAAGCTATTGCAGGTCATGTTGTGCAGTGAAGAATTACATTCTTTAGTGAATGGCTTGAGCAGTGATGGCTTGAATCCTGGACTCAGGGGTGGGCGGTTTGACCAAACCTGATGTTAAAGTTACATCTGGTTTGCTAAATCAGTACTTCAACTGACCAGCTGGCCCCGCCCACCCTGCACCACCCCTCCCAGGAGTCCCCCACGGCTCATTTTCAATGGAGGTAAGTGCAGGGTCCGCACGGAGACTCTGGGAGGGGGGAAATGGGCCTTCCGGAAGTCCGAAAACTGGCCTGTTTTTGGCTTCCAGAGGGCCTCCAAAACCTAGGAAAGGCTGTTTCCACCCTCCCAGAGGCCAGGGGAGGCCTCCAAATCCTTGGTAGTACTGGAAGTTCAGAAATGGGCCTGTTTCTGGCTTTCTGTGGGCCTCCAGAGCCTGGGGGAGGCTCTTTTCACCTCCCAGAGGCCTGAGGGAAGTCTCCGGGCCCTTGGGAGAGTGAAAATGGTCTCCCCGGGGCTCTGGAGGCCCTCTAGAATCCAGAAAAAGGAAGTTCCGGTAGGCTATGCCCATGATGGCCACGCCCACTCAGCAACTAGGCAGTGAACTGGTTGTTGGGATTTTTGAATCCCACCCCTGCCTGGACTGCTACAGGATTATAGTGTCCTCCATTGGAATGGGTCATCGTCTCAACTTAGTGACATTCTTTTGACTAAGCCTCATTTTTGTGCACTTTTCCCTCATATGAAACATTAAAAAAAAATAGCTGCACAATTATTTGTATTTCTTTATTACTAGAGGATGGCAAATATGTCTGTTCATGCAAAAATAAGCAATTGAACAAGCTGCTTTACTTTGCTGAAGAAACAGTTATGGTTGTGTGAGCAAGGAAGAACAACCCTCAGCTGGATTCAGCTGAAAATATCTCAATCGGGTTAGATTAGTTTCGACAGAAATATCACTGCAAGCAGCTTTGTGTATTTCAACCACTCTGGCTCTTCTGCTTGTGCCCTCTTTATTTTTTATTCTATAATGCTTGCAGTAAAGACTTATAAAATAATATTTTAATTAAACTGCAAGAGCAGTGACACCTAGTATTTCAGGAGAGGAGGGATTTTGTTGTTGTTTTTTACTTGCAATATTTAAAATGCTTTATGTAATTGACCTGATTATTAGGATTGTCTATCACAGCAGAGAATCAGAATAGAGTTGTAAGAGACCTTTGAGGTCTTCTAGTCCAACCCCCTGCTCAAGTAGGAGACCCTATGCAATTTCAGATGGGCAATAGCACTTAAATTTACATATCGCTTCCCAGTGCTTTTACAGCCCTCTCTAAGCAGTTTTGCCCCCTACAATCTGGATCCTCATTTTATTCACCTCGGAAGGATGGAAGGCTGAGTCAGCCTTGAGCCAGTCGGAATCGAACTGCTGGCAGTCAGCAGAAATAGTCTGCAATACTGCATTCTAACCACTGTGCCACAATATTTAGTTTAGGCCAACTGAATAATTTAGGAAATATTTCATTTCAGTTTAAACAAACTCAGACACTGTCCACCATGATTTATGTTTGACTTTGAACAGCAAAAGCTAGAAAACTAAGCATCCTATCCTGGATATTTATTATTGTGATCATCCAAAGTTAGCTATAGGCATCTCTGTATTTAAATTTCCTATTAACCCTTCTTCTGAGGGCATAAAACTTGTTAAATTTTAAGTGATTTTGGAGAGAGGGAGGCGGGGGGGCGGGGGAGGAGAGAGAGATTTAAAATCTGTTTATGGGAGAAAAAGCCTGTCAGCTTTTAAATAGCTTTGTAATGGAGAAGTGTTCAAATTCATATATATTTGTCCATTTCTCCTTATTGTTTGGTAGAAAAAACTGGGAAGGTAGATGTTTTAATTTCAACATTAGGATCTTTTAAATATTAATAGTTTATTGAATATTTAAGTCATAATACTTTTATTTTAAATAACATTTAAATAATAATTATACTAGTATCTATTA
Source organism: Bungarus multicinctus (assembly GCA_023653725.1). Taxonomy (NCBI): domain Eukaryota; kingdom Metazoa; phylum Chordata; class Lepidosauria; order Squamata; family Elapidae; genus Bungarus; species Bungarus multicinctus. The sequence goes on along the minus strand of CM042838.1, from coordinate 41,738,362 downwards.
TTAATAGTAATAATAATCCCTCACACATGGGAGTTGAATAATTAGTGGGCACCCCTGAAGTTGCTTAGTTTGTAGTAGTTTTTAACTTTGTGGTTTATGCTTTATGCTGGTATTACGGTATATTGTGTTTTTAAATGTTAGTTACCATGTCCACCAGAGTATGATTGGCAGTTAAATAATTGATTAATTAGGCACTTACCGTCTGCATACTATGAATTGCTCTAGGAGTCATCCAGGTGTTGAGACTGGATCTGGCCATCTCATCCACCTATTGAATCCTTTCCAAGGACCTGGGATAGGCAAATGTGGATATCTGATAGTGTTAAAGATACAGTAGCAGGATGTAAGATATCCCTTTTGAAATTGACTGATGAAGGTTTTGCCAGTGCCAATGCTGTTCAAATGATACTCCAATTTTTGGGATTGCACCCAAAGCACCTATGAGTATTGGTACTTTCTTTGTTTTCTTTTGCCACAATTGTTTTATTTTCATTTGCAAGTTTTGTGATTTTCTCCAGTTCTTTCTCTTCTCTTCTGCTGCCTCCAGTCTCCTCTTTTCTGATGATGCCATGCACCTATTACTGTTTAATACCACTATAACACTTGTATTTCAGACAGAATTAAATGACCTAGGTGATTAATTCTATGAGGCCAAGATTTATATCCTAACTAAACACTCTTTTTTAACTGAATGAAATTGGAACAATGAGAATCCATTGAATAATTCTTTCTGCCTCATCCTTTGCATGCCATTAGCCATACAGACCAAAGAAGGTTACTATCCTAAGCAAATATTATTTGAGGAATGAGTCTCATTGAATCAAAGGAAATACTAATGACACATTTGTCTAAAAGTCCCATACATTTTTCTCAGGGTATGGGATGCACTGGCTCTTCATTCCCAACTTTCGAGCACTTTCTATACTCAATATCTGGGATTTCTTCTGAAAAATGTAAGAAACGGTAAAGAAATTTATAGATTTCCACAGGAGCTAGGAAGCTGAAGGATGAGCAATGAGCCAGCACTAGTCCTGCTTTGACTCATCGTAATCCCCACCGTAATCCTCACCAAGTTCATTATGATTGAAACCACGTCCAGCCAGGTTTTATTAGCAAGTCCTCCAAGTGGGTTTCAGATTAGATATGCTTTGAGCCTAGTGACAGCGGGAGTTCTGAGACATGCGTGTTCAGGCCAGGCTTTTGTGAAAGAGGCATGTAGTGGACAAGAAAAATAAGTTGATCTGTATGGAGTGGGAATGAGAAGTGGATTTTGCTGCTGGAAATGATGCAGAGTATCAGGATTACTGGCAAAGCAAAATAACTTTCTGTTCACATCTGTGTCTGAGGAAGGATAACAATAGCACTTAGACTTATATACCACTTTACAGTGCTTTACAGCCCTCTCTAAGCAGTTTACAAAGTCAGCCTAGTGCCCCCAACAATCTGGGTCCTCAACAACCTTGAAAGGATGGAAGGCAGAATCAACCTTGAACCTGGTGGGATTCCATCCGCCAAATTGCAGGCAGCCGGCAGTCAAGAGAAGTAACCTGCAGTACTGCACTCTAACAACTGCACCACCGAGGATACTCTAGTTTTGTGATTTGTAATTGCATTCTGTTTAATAACAAAGCAGTGAGCCACCTCTATCCATATCTTGAATTGGTTGGTGTCCAGTCCTTTTTCAAAGCCAAACTGCCCAAAAAGACTTTATGTAAAATGTGATATATTTAAACATAGGATCATGCACTTAGTGTTTTCAAGTCATTTGCTATCTTGACTAAAATGTGCATGTAGATATGTATCCCGACAACTGCCTTTGTTGAAAACAATGTTGCAATTTTTCTTGACGTTTAGTCAAGAAAACTTCACTTTTGCAAACTGCAGAAACTTGTCACTACAAACCAATCATTAGACCTCGAAAGTTACTGACACTTTCGAGTGTCAAAAGTCTTTGTAATTCATTGCATTCCGGAGTTGCTGAAATTTGGCTGGAAAGCTCTAAAGTGCTGATAGCCAGAGTTAAAGTCCTTCATAATTCATTTTATTATCCAGAGTGTATTAGGAAGGCCATTTTTCATTTTAAAGTCATGTAATACCTTGAGAACTTCCACAAATACAAAAGAAAAAGAAAAAAGAAAAAAAATATCCAGCAAAGGAAGTTTATATAGAGAGGCAGGGCTGAATTATGCAGGGTAGCATATATTAATGTAGACAGGCACCAGAGGTGGTATTCAGCAGGTTCTGACCAGTCCTGGAGAACTGGTAGTGGAAATTCTGAGTAGTTTGGAGAACCGGCAAATATCACTTCTGACTGGAGATTTTACAGTATTCTTCCCCTGCCACACCCATCAAGCCACACCCACAGAATCGATAGTAAAAAAAAATTGAATCCCACCACTGACAGGCACTAACCCAAGTATCTGAAAGCTTTCTGGATCTGGAATGGAGAGGAACAGACTTGGCTCAGTCCTGACAAGAGGGGTGGATATGCCTATTTGACCCTCTGGATCAAGGACTTTTTTACTGCTGTTCTTTGATGAATTGCACTTCCCTATTTGAGACTTGTATACAATATGGGGGTTCAGCTGTGTGGAAGTGGTGGCAGTTGTGACATATTTTGGAAGGATGGCAGAGGAGAACACCCATGGAGATGAATATAGGGCAGGTTCCAAACAAGACAGATCTACACTTACAAAGTCTAATTTGATCACCTCAGTTCCTGCAAGCACTTTATCAATGTCTTTCTACTCCCCCTCTCTGGTTACATAGATTCAAGGAGGAATAGAATAGAGTAGAGTAGAGTAGAGTAGAGTAGAGTAGAGTAGAGTAGAGTAACAGAGTTGGAAGGAACCTTGGAGGTCTTCTAATCCAACCCCTTGCCTAAGCATAGAGACTATTATACCATATCAGGCAAATGGCTGTCCAATCTCTCCCTAAAAATCTTCAACAATGGAGCACCCACAAGTTGTGAAGGCAAGCTGAAAACTGGTTCTTTGAAACTTTGTAAGTATTGTGCCAATATTGCAACTGTTTTTATTTTTTTAAAATTGCAAAACAAAAGGGAAATAAAGCTATTGCAATACTGGGCATAATGGAGAAGAGAGCAAGGAGAATATGCTTCAGCCTGGGCAGAGACTGAAAAAATCATCCACCGGGAGTTCTAAGGGTTGAATACAGTAATAAACTCCTAGAAAAGAGGAACTCAGAGCAAGAAAGTATTATTGACTTAATGGGCCATCAATGGATCAACAAGATAATTTTTAAAAATTGCAACTACAATCTATCTGAGGACACTAGAACCCATAGGGTTCCATTGGGCAGCAACTAACTGCTAGAGCAGGGGTGTCAAACTGGAGTTGTGCAAGCCGGATGCATCATGCGCAGGCCATGCCCGCCCCAGCTCCGTGAATGGGGAAAAGTCACAAAATGTCACATGATGGCAACGTGATGCCACAGGTTTGACACCTGTATGTTAGAGGAACAGAGACAGACCAAGTGCTATAGACAGTTGGAGCTTAGACAGTCTCTATGATCAAAACAAAATGTATGACAGCATGCACTTTAAAGGACTTCAGTGTACCTCAGGTTGGTAAAAAAATTTCATGTTGGAAAACACCTGAAATGCAGCTGGAAAATATAGTCACAGGATGCATTTGTGATGAGCAGGAAACTGGTTGGAGATAACATCCATTCCAACACACAAGGACTAGTGATAGGGAAAACAGGATGGTATTGAGTGACATGCTTCTGGCACTTGACAGAAGTCAAAGCTGAGAAGCTAAACAGGGTTGAGTCTGATCAAAACTTGAATGGGAGATCTCCAGAGAGTACTAGGGCCATACATTAGAATAGGAAATGGAAAAAAAGCTCCAGAAGAAGGTTTCTTGCCAAGGAAACCTGTCCGTAAGTCATCATCACCAAGACTCAATCCTGACTTGGAGGAGACATTTTTTTACGACAGTCCTTGGAGAAGCAAATCACTCTTAAAACTCATTTCACTGATAACTTTACCCTGGCGTGAATATATCTTTTATCTCCTTTTAAAACTGTCTAAATTTATGACTGTCCCTTTCTTATGGCAGCAAATTCCAGTGTGCAAAAACTTCCTTTTCTCTCTTCCGCAGCTCTAAATTCTACATTATGAAAGATGGATAAAAGGTTTAGCAGCTCCTGCCTTTCCCCCTTCCCTCATTTCTTCATTCCTCCCTAGCTATTGATAAAATTTCACTGTAAAGTTGCTTTAAAAAAAATGGATTGCACTGATTTGCAGAAAAATTGGCAAACTAAAACTCAGGTAAGGAATGCCACTTACAAAGACAATGGGACAAAGGCATACATAAGGAAAAATAATATTCTCTAAAGATGCCACATGTGGAACTTAATAGATAAGAGATGAGCCCTAAACAGCAACAGTCAGATGATAGAAATACTATATAGGTACTATCTACCAATTTTGCCAAGAATAGATCTTTCAACTCTAAAAATCTCATGAATGATAGATACCATCTATCTATCTATCTATCTATCTATCTATCTATCTATCTATCTATCTATCTATCTATCTATCTATCTATCTATCTATCTATCTATGCATCTATCTATGTAACTATGTATCTATCTATGTATCTATGTACCAGTGGTGGGATTCTTGGTGGGCATGGCAGGGGAAGGATACTGTAAAATCTCCAGTCAGAGGTAGTATTTGCCAGTTCTCCAAACTGCTCAAAATTTCCACTACCGGTTCTCCAGAACTGGTCAGAACCTGCTGAATATCACCTCTGCTATGTACTTATGTATCCATTTGTCTGTCTGTCTGTCTATCTATCTATCTGTCTGCCTGCCTGCCTGCCTGCCTGCCCTACCTACCTACCTACCTATCATCTAATTTATATGCCACCTCTCTCACTATCAGTTGATTTTGGTCAGTTTCCAATGTCATAAATAACTAAATAAAACAATCACAGGATTACAACATTAAAACAAAGGGCAGCGAAAGTTAAAATTATTAAAATTAACATTAAAATGGATAAAAAGAGCCAGTATGCACAGGGAGAGGAATTGGTGGATCTTCTACTAATATAGTACAGGCAGTCCTCAACTGATAACAGTTGATTCAGTTCATTCATTTGAAGTTACAACAGCACTGAAAAAAAGTGACTTACTGTATAACTGTTTTTACACTTAAGACCGTGGCAGTATCTCCATGGTTGCAGGATCTAAATTCAGACGCTTGGCAACCGCCTCGTATTTATGATGGTTGAAGTGTCCTAGGGTCATGTGATCACCTTTTATGACTTTCTGACAAAATCAAGGGAGAAGCCAGATTCACTTAACAACCGTGTTACTAACTTAACAACTGCAATGTTTCACTTAAAAATGGTCATAAAATGGGACAAAATTCACTTAACAGCTGTCTTGCTTAGCAACAGAAATTCTGGGCTCAGTTATGGTTGTAACTACCTTCAGCCACCTCCAAAATGGGATTCCTCCCATTATTTTGGCATCTTTCCTTCATCCCTGCCATTTTTGAGAATTTGGCTCCTATCACTATAGGACTTCTGCAAAACCGTCCTTTTTCAATATAGAGCCAATCTTTGTTCTCACAGCATACTGACAATATTCACAGTGATAGATGATGCTGTGAACCAAGTGTGCAGAGAAATGCCATCTTCTTGTTGCAGACAAATGATTTTTCTGGGTTCCATAAGCTGCTTATTATTTATTTCCCTTTCTTTTGCCTCCTTGCAATCTGGATTGGGGTTCAAAATGTTACATAACAAGTGATTAAAGATCAATGTTGACTAAGAAGGTAAGTGATCAGATATTTCACCAGATAGACTCATCCGCATCATTCATCTCACTTTTCTCAGGGAAGCATTGATTGTAAATTCCTCAGCTATGTCTCTATGGCAATTGCAACTTCAGGCCCAATTAGTGATTTCTCCTCAATTTAGAAGCTCATCAGGGATCCTTTATAGAGCAAGATTTGCAAATCGTTAGCCCAGAATATATTTGCAATGCTGAAGGTTGCAAGGATGCATAGACAGCTTTGAACTGAGAATTTAGGAAGGCATTGCAATAAATATTCAATTTGTTTATATTGCATGATTACATTTTCTCATTGGAAGAAGTAAATGTGAAATTGGTTGGAAAATATTAGTGATTTCATTAGTGTCAAGCTTTAGGGTTGAAAAGATTGCCACTTTAAAGTTTCTTGAATATTAGTATATATCATCTTTAGTTTTGTTCACTTTCTATTAAACTAGAGGTAGTTCTTGGTTAACTGTGACAATTGGGACCGGAATTGCTGTTGCTAAGCAATGCATTCCTAAAGCATGACATCATATGACCACGCCACGTAGTGACAGAAATTCTGACACTCTATTTGCTGCTGTTAAGCAAATGACTGAGAGTTGTTAAGTGAGGACCTCATGTGGTCACCATCTGTGACAACCTACTGGCTTCCCCATTGACTATGTATCAGGTTTTCAAGTGATGAAACTCGTTTAAAAAGAAATGAACAAAACAAATTTCTTTATTTAGGTAAGCATCAAATTGGCAAAGTCTGTTGTAATTCCAGATCTGACACAAACCAGAATTACACCACATAATATTGGAAATTAGAAACAGCCCCCAAAAGTCACATTCCCCAATAGAAATAAATCAACGTTGTCTGGGGTCATCAATCTCCACCTCCAGGTCTTGGCAGGGACAGCTTCTGTTCCCACAGGAAGGAAAGTCACCTAGCCTAAACAATCTTCACTATCTAACCACCTCCTCCTCCCACCTTAGGAATGTGGCAAACCCGAATCCCTCCCCCTTTTACCAGCAAAGAGAAAGAAAGAAGAAAAATATATGATTAGAATATAGAACTAAATAAAATGGCTACATATATCTCAATTTCGGGTTCGATACTATGCTTGTCCTAAGCCAGCAAAGAAGGTTGCAAATGACGATCACATGACCATGGGATGCTGTAATGTCATAACCATTAGCCATCCTTCAAGCACCTGAATCATGGTCACACGTTTTGACTAGTGATTAGTTTTTTTAGGGCATCTTTAAAGAATCTCGGATGTACATCTTGGTCCACATCTGCATCGATCTCTCAGGTGAGGCTCTAATTCAGGAAGTGGTTAAAATCAAATATTTATAGAATCCTTTAAAAGCTAGCCAAGAAAACAGAGTGCCAAGAGAGAACTTAGTGCAGTTGGAAGCTTTCATACATCCATATCTCTGCAAATGCAGGTAAGGCAACAACAGTTAACAGCTGCAGCTGAGAATAGTTTGGGATTCATAGAATCCTAAAACTGGACAATTGGAAGAGTTGCAAGCATCATCTAGTCTAACTCTGCCTCCCCCACCTACATAGTCCCATAACCATATTTTATAACTGCACTCCTGGCAAACAACTGATTTTCTTAACAAACGCAGTGGCCACTTTATGAATGCTGTGTTCAAGTTGTAAAAATTGCATCTGTCACATGATCAACTCATTTTATAACCATCATGTCCTATGATCATGATGGGTAGGCTCCATTATGCTCTTAACCTGAGGACTACCTGTGCTCTGAATCTTTTTGTCGCACTCTCCACCACTGCCCAGATTCAGGAAACTCTTGTTTCCTCCCTGAACTGTTTCATTGTCTTCTCTGTGTTTCTAAAGCGTGTTAAGCATTCCCTCAAATTATGATTCACTGCATAATTTTAGATTATTCATTAAAGGAAGATTTTTCCTAATTAGGACAAGCTGGTTAGAAGAGGATCTTGGCTCAGAGGCTAGAATGTATTCCTTTCTGTGCAGAATAATCCAGGTTCAGTCTTCAGTTACAGAATCAGGTCATCAGGGAATATGAAGACTTTTGACTGAGATTCTAGCAGAAATCTTTCTCATAGTTAAACAGGATGTAATATTCAGGTGGTTGAGTAAGTTAATAGTTTTGGGGCTTCATTCTGTAGGATCCAAGTCAGCAGAAGAGAATCTTTAGGCAGCAAATATGTGGTGTTTTTGGAAGCCTTTTTTACCTAGTGACTTAATCAAGAAATACAAAGAATCGGACACAACACATGAGTTATGTCCCATGCATTTGCAATTTAAATAATGCTATTTCCTTACAGATTAGCAAATAGGTGTTTTCTTCCAGTAGATTAATAAGTACTTCCTTGTATGAGAGGAGATAAAATGAAAGCAATTTAACTGAGAAGCGTATAATTTGATGCCCTGCATTAGGGAGGCAAGAAAAGTTAATACAAGATCCATTAATATTGAGCACATTATTTAAATAACTTTCAAACCCCAAATGAGGGCCACATCTGGTTCCTTTCAGCTCCCATATTCATTGTTTCCAGCTGTTAACACCTGCTGCTCTGTCAGATACAATAACAAAAGTTCAGGTGCTAAATAATAACATGAAAACATTATTAATTTTTCATATGTAGAAGTCCCCAGGGAAAATAATATTTCAGTAGAAAATGTAGTTGAGAATACATTTTTCCAGGGATGTATTAGAATAACACATACGTTTCCTCTGAGCCTCTGACACTGAATCCTGCAAACCAAATTTTACAGAGATGATCTGAGGTATTGCAGTAGTCTGAGGCAATATTCAAATATGTGAAGTATATGGAAAATGGCCACTACCGCATGTTTGGATAGCTTTTAATTTTATTATTGACACATATCCAGGAGACTTTAAACACAATGTTGATAATCACTATGCCTTGCTTATTATTCCTACATTTAAGCTACTAGTCTGTACACACAGTTGTGGCTAGGATAGATCAATACACCATTTGAACATATATGGAAGGTAGTAAGGAAAATCCTGCTGCTTCAGAAGAGGGTGCTTTTCTGAAAAAAAATAAAATTATTTCTGGTCCTGCCATATCCTCACAATCATTCTTAAGATAATTCTTAATGGTTTTGAATTCTTCAGGCATTAATCTATATTACTCATGATTTGATGTTCCATTTGACAGTGCAATCCAGGGTAATCCAGAGAAAACAAAGCAATAATTCAGCACCATGTCTTTTCACCAATCATGGGTTGCATCTCTTTGCCAAGATTGGCAGATGATGTCTCATTTTCTTCTCTTCCACCTCCCGCCACCCCACCCCGTTTCTCAACATTAAACAGGAATAGATGGAACTGGTTCATTTGCTTCCAGTTCTCCAGAAAGCAAACAAAGCTTGTCACAATTCCACATCTGGATAAATTGTGCTTTACTTGCTCTCAAGTTTCTCTTCTGATGCAAAATTCTTATAAAGTAGCAACATTCCATAAACATGTTACACAGAATTTAGGAGGACTGATGCTTTTGGAGCCAAATATAGAAACTTTTGCAAATGAATGCAATCTGTGTGGTTTCTATGTTTGGTTAATTTCCATGAGAAAGTCTTGCTCATAAAGGGAAGAGATTTTCCATGACAGATGGTCCTGAGCTATTGATATGATGCACAAAATGCAATTATCTTTGATGCTGTGCAATAAAACTGCTTCTTTATCATAAACAGAATTATTAAGATTGTTATTTACAAAATGAATCAAGGCTTATGAAGGCTAAAAACTGCTCAATATCTTTAAAATGGCAGCTGCCAATTACCTTCTGCAATTTGTATTGGACCCACTTTAAAGTTTCATTTATTTACAAATGAGAATTTGCTAATTGGGGGTGTTTAAGTTTTAGCATGGTTAATTTCTTTAAAAAAAAAAACTCTTAACATTGCTGCTACTTTACAGACTCTGCATCAACTGTTGCATTCCCATTATTTAATTCTCCAGAATTAGGTACCCATTCCTCTTGTAATCTTTTAATCAAGCAATGACAACAACCTAAGGAATTAGACAGTTTACTTCATCACCTCTATGGATAATAATGTAGGCTTTAGGCTCTAATGGTATATCCCTATCCTTCCACTGAAGGGAAGAACCAGGTTTCAGAGACTGGGATAAAATATTCTTAATCCAACACTGTAGCATCTATTGTCTCACTGTATCTAATTACTAAATCCTGAAAATATGTCCGTTGATGATGATGTTATCCATTCAGTTGTGTCTGAATCTAGGTCAGGGATGTCAAACTCATATCATCATAGCGATGTCACATGACATATCAGGACTTTTTCCCCTTTTGCTAAACTTGGCGTGGGTGTGGCCATTTTGGGATGCATCCAACCCGCAGGCCAGGAGTTTGACACCCCTAATCTAGGTGATTCTGTGGGCCAGGTCACTCTTGCATTATTTCTTTGAGTTTTTCTGTGCTTTGGTGGTATCAGCTTTGATGGTGTTCAGCCACTACCGTGTTCTTTGATGGCCTGGTTTCCTTTTACCTCTAATTCTTCCAAACATAATTTTTTTCTCCAGTGATTGTCACTTAAACCACTTAAATAATTTTAAATTATTTCCAGTGTTGTAAGTAGTGATACTCAAATCTGATCAGGCCATTTTACTGTATCCATTTATATTGGATTCATATAGGCACTATAAAGTGAAATTAATTTGGACAAATAAGAGTGTTAAATATCAAGAATGAAATTTCTTCCTGAACTGTTTGCAAAAGTATAGGCAGATCTGTTTCCAGGAGAATATTGACTGACACTGGAGTAAGACTGATAATTGTGGGAGCTAGAATTTGAAACCAATATAAGCAGAAAAGACTAAGGGGGAAGACTATTTTTTATTTTATTTTGCCTCTCTGGAGCTGTAGTTTGAGTTTTGAAGGAAATTCTACTGGTTCTCCAAAGTTCCTACCAAATAGCTGTTGCTGCCAATGATCACTTCCTCTGGAAAAGCTTCAGAAAAATTATCTTTCTATTTTATTTCTCCAACCAAAGTCCCAAGGCTGTTAGGTCTTCTTAATGGCTTCTAACGTTGTTGTTGTTGCTGCTGCTGTTGTTATTATTAACAACTACCACCATCACTACCACCATCATCCTGCACTATGTTATTCATCCAATTAAAATTGTTTTAATTTAACTGTTCAATAGGCCTGAATCAGAAAATGATGCTAAGGTTTTCCTTGTGGGTTGATGATTTTTTCTAAGTAACAATAACTTTTATAATCAAATGTGTGATTTGATTCTGATTTACTCCCTGGCTCAACTCTAGGAGCTGCCTAAAACTTGGCCTTGACACACTTATCAGATTTAACCTAATAATATTATCAGCAATTCCTGGTATTGAAAGTCCTCCATAAATTGGAAGTAGAGCTTATCTGCATAATAAGTCAAACTTCTTTTAAAAACCTCTAATTCATACTCCAACTATGCCAACTATGTTAGACATGTATATTTTAGATAATGGTCAACCCTGGCTTATCTGGAAAATTTCTTTTTTATTGTTATAGATGTTCTATGAAAAATTCACTTGTCTTTTTGCAAGATAATTCTTAGTAGGATCAGAATACACAGAGAGCTAACTTCTTCAGTAACTCCTTATTTAGAATATCTCTATTGAAAACGTTTTTGGGAATATGGGCAGTTTTTACTAGAGATTAGTACAGACGATTAATATAATTGGTTTAGTTTAGATCCTACCAAACAATTGTTGTAGTTGTTCTAACATTGGGAAGGCACTAATTTAGAAGGTGTTTGGAAAACAGTGATCTGTTATTTAGAGGGCATTGATTCAATGTTTAATAGATCATCAACTACGGTGATCTGTTAAACCAACTGTTCTGACCAAGGCTTCCCGAGACCATAATTGAGCACATGCTTAGTTAAAAAAACTCTTGTTTTATTTATGAATGATCGGTAATGACGGTAATGAGTCCCAAACGGTTCCTTCGAGATAAGCACCCACCTTTCTTTCCTTTGAATTGCTGCCAACAATTAGAGTGCCAAATGAATTATAAAAAACCAACCAAAGTTACAAAGTCCACAGAGCTTCAAGGATTAATCCGAACAGAACAAACGACTTTGCTTCCTACAAAGGTTTCGTCATCTTTGCCTGTCCTTTTTCCCTTATGGGAGGGGCAATCACCTCCAAGTCTTACTCCCGACTTGCCCCTTTTGTCTCAGCTGCTCTCGCCTTCTAGCAGCTCTGAGCACACGCGCACTGGGAACAGGCTCCCCTTGTTCCTCAGCCTCGCTGCTGCCAGACTCCAGAGGCTCCGGAGTCAACACTCCACTCCCAGATAGTCCTGGTCCCATCTCTGCATCAGATTCAGGACCCTCATCCGAGTCCTCCCCAGACTCCTGGATTGGTCGCGTTCTTCCCCACTGTCCGATGCCGCTGCCATCTGAACAGGCTGCCGGCAAACCACAACACCAACTATGTCTCGATGGGCCCTAAGGATGGGACATCTTTTAGCTAGGCTTTCTGTGGAACATGATGAGCAATATGCTCAGAAGGGTGATATGACAGTGGGATAATCCTGCCCAAAATGTTTGATGATGCTATCCCACCAACATGAGAATTAAGCCAAGAAAATCAGGCACAAGGTCTGGCAATGCTCATGTGGGGAGTCTTCTCTAAGCATATTGGTCCTGCCAGTCTTGCCTCCTAACGAGCATGTCATTATGACTTCAAGAGTTCTTAGAATTGTCCAATCTAAATAGACCCCCTGGATTGGTAGATCTGTGAAAATGGATCCTGATTCAGTTCAATTTGGTGATCCCAAGGGATTGATTTAATCTGAAACCACTGTTCAAGATTCAAAACAAACTGGCTTAATTTAAATGGCATCAAAATTTGATTTCAAGACAGATTTACCCACAGACTATAATGAGAAAATATTAAAATGTGCAACTCTTTCATTTTTGGGCAGAATGGGATGAAAATAACAGGGATGTCAGAGCCTTTAAAAGAGATTACTCTATCCCATTTAATTTCAGCTGGAAAACGTTAGGTTTCATCATAATACATTTTCAAAGCATTCACCCTGAATTTCTTTTAAAGCACATAGAGCAGCAGAGATGATCAAAGTTCAACCGAACAGCTTCTAAACTGTCCATCAAAGAGCCAAAACTGTGCTGAACCAATGTGAAAAGGACATTAGTCTAACTTAAGAACACTTAGAACTTTTTAAAGGTCAGCTATAACTTTCCAAATGCTTTTCAGGGATGGTGTGATAGTGAAGACTCTTTTTTTGTATTTGAGGGATAGTATAGCTTTTCTACTTGAGTCTTCTGTGATGCCAAGAGGGTTGACTCAGCTGATTAGTAATCTTGGTCTCTCGAGGGATCGTCTTGTATTAGTTGAATTCAGATGTGTCAGAGATGTGACTTGTTAATATTCCATGTTAGTTAATTAGCAGTGGAAGCAGATTGGCACAGGGAGATAGATCACAGTAGAAAGAAAATGTCTGGGACAGAACAAGAGGGATTTATGTCTTGTGTCAAATTCAAACCCTCTCTCACCCACAGTTAGTAGACAAGAATAGCAATTCACTCAAGGCCTAATAGATAAAGCTGGGCGAGGAAAGGAATGTAAATCCAGAGTTTCTAGAGAGGAAACAGCTTGCCTGGTTAAGATCCCCTTTCAGCAGGAACACACAGAAGTCAAAACCCAGTCTGAAATTCAGAGTACCAATCTAAAGGTCAGAGTTTCAGGGGTTTTACATGAACAGAATTCACAAAAATGACATAGCAGGTGATCAATCATACAGTTGATCTTCAGAAGCATGGATCAGGGCTACCTCTTAAATCAGGCTGCAGCCAGCTTTCTTTGATTAAAAAAGTTACTTCCTTGCTTGGCAAGGAGCCTCACTGAATGTCTTTGCTCGCTCTACTTATCAAGTCTGAGAGCATCTGGCTGCTCCAGATGTTTTAATGGTGCCTCCTTTTGATCACCCTCAGGTGATTCCTGGCTTGGCATCTCCTAAAGCTGACATTCTGCAGATTCTTCTGGAGTAGCTTCTTCAGAGTCAGAGTTTGAGCCCTGGACCGTGACAATTTATAGGCTTGTCACCTCCTATTCATAAAAACAGTATTTAGGCCTATGGTTGCGTTAGTCTAATGGTCAGGAAATGTAACCTGTCCCTTGAATTTCAGAATTCAAAGTTGAGGTTGGATTGAAAAGAAGCATCTTGGACTTGTCAGCCTTACGCTCAGTGGTGGGATTCAATTTTTTTTTACTATCAGTTCTGTGGGCGTGGCAGGGGAAGGATACTGTAAAATTTCCAATCAGAGGTGGTATTTGCCGATTCTCTGAACTACTCAAAATTTCTGCTACCGGTTTTCCAGAACTGGTCAGAACCTGCTGAATACCACCTCTGCTTACGCTCATATTCTGGGTATTGAGGGCTAAACTGAGCTTGATGGACAGGAACATATAATGTCCTATTAGCTCAAGAGAGTGAGAGCATAAAACTTTGTGCTGGCTACATTAAAGAAGTGGAGAGATGAAAAAATAAATAATGAACAAAGTCATGTTCACTTTGCCTTCCCCCCAAGGATTCTGATAGGCATAAATTTTAATGTGATGATAAAACTCACTGTCTTATTCTTATCAGTATCAAAGAACCCATTGCCCCACCACCACTCTTACCACTATTCTCTATGCTGAGAAGTGAGGTTGCAATATTATATATTGTATAGGGGAGTATAAGAAAAAAAGTCACAATCTGTAAGGCATTATGAAAGACTTTCAAGCCACTTAATTCTATTCAGTACTTCAAAGCTTCTCACTTGGCAAAACTCCTTCAGAATGAGGATTCATTCCCAGTTTTGTCCAATCAAAGCCCTACTTCAAAACTTTGGGCAATCCTATAAATTAATTTAACTCGCTTTATACTGTTTTTAATTTTCTAAAGATCCATGAAAACTGCTCCCTCCCACCCCACAAGCCTGGACTCATATGGGTTTTTTAAAAATCATGTTAAAGGAATTCAAGCTGGAAAGAACCAATGTTTCCCACTATCATCAAAATAAAACAGAAAAATCCAGAAATAATTCAGATTTAGGGAGGGAAATCCTAAAATTTTGGAGTGGAAATTCACTTGCATAACCTTTTTTTCAATACATATTTACATTAAAAGAAGATCATCAATAATGACTGACCGGATCCTTTTTGGTTTTCACCATTTGTTCCTCAAAATTCCTTCCCCCTTGCAAGTGTATTTTCTGTTAATGGAATAAAAGGCAACAGAGCTTTTTTTCCTACACCTTATGTAAAATTAAAATACGTCAGGATTTGATGATTTGTCTGATTTGGTTTTAAGAAAACTTGGAAACAATAGTTAAGAAACTGATTCATAATTTTGTCCAGGGGCCAGTATAGTTCTAGAAGAGAGGTAGATGTTGCTAAAAGCCGGTTACAAGTATTGTTTTAATTGTTGTAATCCTAACTTGTGTGTGCATACACCTGTGTCAGAAATCCTGCATTGTCAGAATACAAAATGATTGATTGAATTACAGTCTGCTATCCCAAGGCACATGGAGTCATCCCAAATCTTAGGCCCTGAACCTGGTTCCAAGGGTTGCCAGTCAACCAAATTGTATGTGTAAATTTAAAAATTCTAAAGTTCAATGTGAGTTCAGAAGGAAATGCAGAGTGTATTTATTAAATAATTGTTTGGCTGGTCAGTCAGCCAGATGGTCAGACCAAATTTGGCATTTTTTTAATCCACCTATCAAGTCCTTATCAAGGACCTCGAATAGGCAGACATTGTTAATTGATGGTGTTAAAGTTACTGTTACAGGATGTAAAGCTGCCTTTTGCAATTGATGATTGTTCATTATTTTATTATTATTCAAATTTGTAAGCTCCCTGACTCCCAGTGACTTTGGCAGCTGTCAACAATCGAACAGATTATAGTCAAGCTAATAAAATGTGTTTTTTTTTGTTCCAGCCCCTCACTCAGTTTAATAAAGCTCTTTTATCCACTCCCCAGTTTGTGGATCAAGTTTACTCCACTTTATACTTCTTTGGGTACAAACTTTGGGCATCTTTGCACTTGCTTTAAATTTCCAAATGTTTGCCTCAAATTTTAAGTCGGTTCAACAGACAAAGCATTTTCATAAATTCTATAATTCCTTCTATGGTGTGAACAGAGGTGTGAAACATCTTAATTATTACTCTATTTATAGCGTAAACATCCCCCCAAATAGCATCATAAAAAATACCACAGAAACAGAATAATGCTAAGAAATATTTCTTTGCCAATAGCTACAGGACAGATTCTCGGATCCCAAGAGATGATTCCTCTTCCTTGCCCATAATTTATTACACACTATCTCCAACTCAGTAGAAGTTTCATGAGGAAAACTTTAATATGAACAAGTTCTACCTCTGAGAATTCATGACTTTACAGTAGTATTAGGTATCCTTGTCACCAGAATATACGGCTGCAGAGGAACACAATTTAAATATGGCCATATGGCATTCATGACCTATTGAATCCTTCTGGTTCCTTAATGGGTCTATTCCCATGACCCCTTTCCACCATGACCCCCATATAGTATAATACTTAAGGTAATCAGAACTTGTATTTCAGAATCTGTAATCATGATTATAGGGTTTTTTTTCTATGATAAATTATTTAATAACTTGATGGGTGGAAGGAACTGTGAATAAGTATTGAGAATAGCAACTAGTAAAATTAGATGATAAAGCTATCTTATAAACCTTATCAATAAAGTCAGATGGCAGTGTCATATTATAGATGTCGGATGTTATATTTGTGTTAGTATTACTTTAATGTAACTATAAATATATCATGACATATATTGACTTTATGGTATTTGTACAATATTCACTAATGTTTTAGCTTAATTGATGTTAATTGTGGATGAATCATACCCCAAGATCCTGAAATAGTATGGAGAAGTAGGAAGGTTTATGCAACAAGTCTTCAGTGTCTTTATTTCAGTTTCAAAAGTACAGCAATTTTTTGTTCTTTCAAAGCCAGCAGAAAAGCAAACCACACTTTAAAAAAAATACTATCAGAGATAATTCTCTTGCTGCTTTTTAGAAAGAAAGAAGGGGGGAATCTCTTTTTAAATTTTATTTTACATGATACTCTCATTCCAGTGCTCTAACCAGAACTGGGAGGTTTGGGTCTAAAAGCCCAAATCAATCTGCAATTGTAGTGACATCATGCAATTGCTGATTTGTGTTTTCTAATGACTGGAGAAGTTTCTGTTAATTTTCTAGATGTTCTGTAATTATTATCCTAGCTCAAGTGCCAACATTCTAATTTAATATCTGAAAGAGAATCATCACCATACTATTATATATTATTGAATTATTGCTTCTTAGAAAATGAAAAAGAAACTGAGTTTTCAAGACTGTAATTTTATTTCATACACATTTTGCTTTTAACAGCAACCTGAAGAAGTAAACATTAACAACTTGTTCACAACTAGTAAAGAGTTTATAGTGCTTACAAAGTTGTATCTAAAATATACCTTATTCATCTTCTATAGAGCATATTGAAGACAACGTTATTATTATAGTTACACATCATACAGCAGTTGCTCTCTCCCCACCTTCCTCCCAATTGTAATTAAGGCATTCTCATCACAAACATCTCCTCTCATAATTCAGTACCGGCTGGTAATACAGAGTAACAATATGAATTCACTAGAAATATTGAAGAGATAAATAGTGGTCTATCAAAGTGACCTTGGAAAGATGAGTAATTTGCTCCATATCAGAAGTGCTAATCAAAAAAAAAAAAATTCAAGTGGCAATTTCAAATTCTGTATATATTCAGCAACTATGATGCTTACTAAATAAGCTAATATGCAAATGGTGAAATCTGTCTTTAGGACAATATGCAATGAGACATGACTTCATGTTTTTAAAGTTTACCAAAACCTGTGAACTACAGTATTCTGGACTTCTTAGCAAGATAATAAACAGCTATTACAACTTAGACCAATACCTTTTACAGAAAAGTCCTCATTGGCAATCAGTCATTACACTCATAGATTGAGGCAAATGTCCCTATTACCTGCAATTAGATTTAGTAAACCTTGTGGAAAGCCATTATTCTGTCTTTAAGGCAGCTTTATCCTTCAAAATCTGCCCACAAAACTACAAAAGCAAAGTAAAGATCTTATTTCAAAAACATGTGTACTACCTATGTGTTAGGAGGCCATACAACTAAAAATCATGATGCAGCTCTATTCAAAGCCACACACATTGCATTTTCTTATAGCAACACTCCAATTCAACAATTAGACTATATGGTGAGAGCCAGGTTGTCATATTTAAACCTTCAAAGAATTCCTAGCACCATTTTAATAAGCTCTGGTGACAAATTTGAATAACTGGATTCAGCAGATAAACTGGATAAGGACCAGTTAATTAATCTTAATCTTAAACCACCTCAGAGACATTTATGGTATTAAGAGATGTCTTAAAATTAAAACTTAATGAATTGTTTCGCTGTAGATTTCATGTGGGGAAAGGTATATAAGGAGGTGCACTAACACTCAGTGTTTTCTAATATTCAGTCTGGTAACATTACAACCATGTTAAAGACTCTGTAGTGCAATAGTGTGAATTTGCAACAGCTAGTCATAAATTAAAGCTACTGCTCTTTTGCATATTTTTTGCTATTTTTCTAAGACTTATTGATTGCACATTTTCCTTTCAAAAACTTGGTTTATTTTTCCCCAGGCTCTCATTGCATATTCTTCATGTATTAGCGTGCAAGTCTTTAAAAATCTTAGTTTTCCAATTCTACATTTTTATGAATATATTAAAGAAAAATAAAATTATATATATATATATATATTTATATACACACACATTTTTCTTTGGACCAACAGCAGCCTCTTTTTAGTGGCTGTATTGTTTTAAACTTGCACTGAATATAATTAAAAAAAAAAACACCAGCAGCTTTTCACTTTATTCACAGATTATAGAAGCAATTAAATCAAACGATTTAAAATGGTATTATATGAAAGTTTCTTTTTCCTTTCTCCCATTTACCAGACTCAAGAATCAGCTCTACTGATGCAGTACCATAATAATGTCTTCAGCTGTGCCTCTCTTTTGTTAGAATTCACCTTGTCATATGACATTTCTATAAGAGCAATAACATGAATTTATTTCGCTGGAATCTCTGTAAAGGAACATTTACAGCTCCTATGATCAGAATGCAGACAGATACCCATGTTTTACTATACAAAGTGAGAGAGATACAGTACTTGCAATTACTACACTGAAGTTCATCTAACCAAACTTTTTTAAAAAGTTGGATTTTCCTATTTCCAGAACTAAACTACCAACTGTAAATGTCTTGTTTATGGATAGCCTCAATATTACCATTTAGCGTGAATCACATCTCAACAAACAGCTCTACTGCTGCTGTGCGACGAAGAGTCCTACAACAGGATGTATCTATTTACAGAGTGGTCCCACACTCAGCACACTACAGGTATAGACATGGAGAGTGCAGTAGCAGTACTACCCATTTGTATTGCAAATAATGCACTTGCATTCAACTATGCCATCAACTCTTGATACAAAACCGGAAATTCGTGTTTGCTTCATGCGCAGCTATTCTGTAGATTTACCTTTTTTACCAAGAGAAGTCACAGCACTGATTATACTTTTGATGCTAATTCCATTTAGTGTCTTTGGGGGCTCTTTAACCCTCTGACATGAGGTATAATAAAACAGCAACACTCTAAGAATACTACCGCTCTCAAAATTGGCCAAAGAAAGTAAAAAGTAATGCAGCCAGGAGAGGGTGATGCTTTGTTTTGTTGTAAGCTTGGTTTGGCACAAGAACCTTACAGGGGAGGAAAAGGGACACTACATGGCAAGCCTAGCCTAATCCAGATAAACAAAGGATCCTACTCAGAAGCCAATACTTTCTCCAGCGGGTTGCACTGAAGCACCGTTTCGCACAGATCACGTTCCCGAGATGCCAGGATTTTTTAAGTGACTTAGAAATTCAGCAATCACAGATTGCAGTAAATAGTGCCTTTGCAAGTAGACCAGGCCAGAGACACAACCAGGGACAAGAAGAAGAAACGAGAGAGGGAGATTGCTTCTTCTTTTTTTTTTTTTTGGCAATTGTATAATCGAGTTCTCTCTACTGCGTGTTCTTCTCAGTCTGCTCTTCCTCCTCCCGTGAGAAAAGTATTTTTCTTTTCGTCAATCTTGATGAGACTTTTCTGTAATAACTTTACATTCATACTGGAAGACAAACCGAAGTTAGGTGTAAGTAGCCGATCTGCGCAAATAAATAAAAATGTACAGCTGAGAAAGACCAGAGAAAAGCAAATGAGTAGGTTCAACAAAGGAGCTTTCTTCTCCCCAGAAAACTATTTTACCCTACTAATCCTCAGAACTGCAATCTGGAAATATAGTATGCAAACCATGTGAATTTGGATTACATGAATGGGTAGAGGTAGGCAGGGATCAACCATTAGACTACAAAGGAGATCAGAAAGGATTTCAGACTTCCTGATGTCTAAAAATATAGAAAGTAATGAGTGATAGAAATAAAACTTTGCAAAGAAAAATCTAAATAGAGAGGAATGGACTGGGATCAAGTCCAGGAAATTTAAAATAAAAACAAAACATCCTCTAGATGTCTACAGCTCTAGATATCTATATCATTTCCTTCTTAATTGTTAAGTGTGCTCGCTGTTGGTTACCCTAAAACAGTAAAAATGATTTAAAAAAGAATAAAAAATAGATACATGTACAGAGACAACATGCATTTCAAAATTTAATATTAATTCCTGCTGTAAGATTTTTTTAAAAAGAATTAACCCACCCATTTTGATTCTGCTCTATAATGATGAAAAATCTATTTTTATAAACAGTAAATTAGCAAATTTTAAAATAAAAAAGTTTATGCTTGTATGAACAAAAAAACAACAACAATCCAACAGGCTGGATATTTCTAGAAATGAAATTTATAAACATGTAAGGCTGGATTCTACTGCAACTACTTTTTCAATTTATAATATTTTTAACCCAAAAGAATTCTCATTTTTAATAGTTAATACATTAAAATCATAAAACAAACATGAATCAAAAACAAAGAATTATTTTAAACAAAATCATATTGAAATCTATTTATAAGCCTTCAATATTTCGATGTCATTGCAGCTTTCATATCTCATCCAAAATGCAACTAGGAAGAAAGCACGAAAAAAGTGGCCAGTCTCCTTTTGTAATTTGATGTCTAATGAACATGCAACTTTGGAATCCAGAACAAAGACAGATTACATTACCCCACTCCCACCATCTCTGAAGATTTAGGTTCTTTCCTTCCTTTACATCAACTGGTACAGCATAAATAGGATACTCTAATTTTCTGGTAATATTAATTACAAAGCCAAGGGATTGAAATGATTAGGACAAGGTCATGGCAACTGTAGAGAAATCAATCTTCTCTCTTCAGGTGCAAGCCAGCCCAATCTTCCCACATACTTCCCTTCCTACTCAGAAATCAGGCTTTAACAGGGGTATTAAACTGGCGACACGGATGCATCACGCCCAGGTTTTACCCACCCCAGCTCTGCAAAAGGAAAACGTGACGTGACACTGCGAGTTTGACACCCGTGCTTTAAAACATACATCCATGGTATTAGTGAGCATCTTTTATCATCAGATAGGGTGTCCAGGTGATGAGCCACAAAAATTAGCCTTGTTAGTTAAGTTTCATCTTTCTCTTTAAAATAGACCGTGATCATCTGTTAAAGGCTCTGAATGCTTCCCTATAATTGCATAACTATACAGAATTGTAATTATGTACTGTTAAAATGATATATTACACTTTTTTCTGGTTTTTTTCCCACTTTCTTTTAAAAACTGTGTTGACATATCCAAATATTGAGAACTGGCTAGTGATATCCTTAATGTTGTCAAGATTATTTGGATATTCCAAAAGGGGGAGGGGGGGAATCAAGGACAAAAAAAAGACTAAATTATTTACAAGAATACCGCAAAAACACAGAATATTGAATCGCTAGCTTACCATTGCTAGCTGCCTGCCAATATTTCCCATAGTTATTCCACCAGCAAAGAATATACAGGGCAACCAGGAACGGACATAAAGGAAGTCAGGAGATGTGTATCTGGGAAAAAAGATTTTTTTTTAATTAGTTAGTATCACAATGGCATCTTGTCTGAAGTATGACTTTCATTTTGAAAGAGAGAATAAAAAACCTACTGCTGGGGCCAAGAGGGTTATGGATGCTAGCTAGCTGTATGGTATTTGTAACTAATTAAATTAAAATTAAAAAGAATTTTAAAAAACAGAACTCTTTCATGCATAACTATACCTTGGTCAGAAATTCTAAAATGGGAATTCAAATGGCCAATTCAGAATATCTATGGAAAAAGGGGGACAGTCCGTATAAAAGCAGAGTGTTGAATGGGTTTATTTCTATTTCAGCTGTGATGCATTTGAAGCTACAGTAAAATTACTTTAAAAGTGTGGCTCTATGTAGGATGTGGACAATTCTCTTCCCCATGGGCTTGATCTGAGTTTTTCAGCATCAAACTTTTTTAATAGAAAGAGGCAGCTTGATTGCTTTTCAGTGCCCCACTCCGAGAGGCTTGGATTTTATTTATTTAATGTATCACTAAATAGACATGAAGTAGGAATATGGATGAGGGTGAATGGATGTAAACAATTCATTTAATTAACCTCTTGCATTTTTTTAGTGCAGTACCAATAGCAGCCTTGCCAAGGGGAGGTGGGGAGTGATCCACAATTGTTTTTGTTCCTTATTCTTAGCACCATGAAACTGAAAGATTGGAATTATATTGCAACTAATCTTCACATTGCTGATTAGGAAGGAGAAGCAGAGGCAATGTGAATGGGCCTGCCTATAGCTTCCAAGGCAAACCTGAGCTTTACTTTCAACTTTGATTCTGGAAAGGATAATTATTAGCATTTAATTGCACAAGTTAATTTCATACCCAAGCATCAAGGCGCGCAGATGCAAAGGCAACAAATAAACAATACAGTCAACTTCTCCCCCCCATAAATATAACGTGCCACTTAGGTCACATTTGTTCCAATGAATTTTGTTATGTTATCCCTGTAATAAGCCAAGGCATTTTTAAATTTATAACTTTGTCAGACACTGCCTTTAAAATCCAAATGAAATTAATAAGAGTTTAATATGCATAAAATTACTTACTGATAAACTCCATTGTAGACCAGAAGCTGAGTTACCAAAGTGGCTAAAAATGCAATTCCTATTCCAAGTCCAAAACCATTTCGAGATCTATCAAAAGTCCACCACAGCCCCACTGAAAGCGCAGCAAGTGTGAGAGACAACTGGAAGTTGTTGGCAAAATCCACTTTCTGTTTGAACTGTTTAAGGAATATTTTGAGAAGACTGGCAGCAAACCAATTCTGTTGTTTGTTTTAACCTTAAAGAGACAGCCAGCTCTTTAGACTAAAAGAGACCCAAATCAAGGCTAAATATTACCCCCATCCAGACCAACCTTCACAGCATTTTCAAGTTGGGTCCAATGATGCCAAAGATCCTTTTTTCTTCTTCTTTTAAGTGAGCATGCAATTATCCAAGTTTAGTGTTTGTTTTGTAAAACTGAGTTCCTCTGGATACCAACCTTATACCTTTTCTGGGTATAAATTCATGCTTCTTCACAATTCTAAATCTTACATTTGAGTATTTCTGGTTATTTTGTGATCAATGTATCTTAGCCTGTACTGTATTTTTACTAAGTTGATTCAAAAATGTTAAGAAAAATTATCTGAAAGTGGCATATGTAAAAAAAGGAATTTCCTAATATAATATATGATAGTTAACCAGCTTGGGAAAGTCTTAAAAGGAAAAGTGTATTAATGGCCATTAGGAAATGTGGATCTTCCATTATTTTTATTATCAGAGACAGTAGCAATTTGAAATAGCGACACACTATTTAATAGTGAATTAATAACTAAAATGTAATGGCTATAATTACCCAAAATGAACATAATCCTAATTTTAAAACCAAACTTTCCTCATTTTTAAAACAGGTTTGCCAATTCTAGTTAAAAGCAATCCTTGAGATTCCTTCCCTACAAATGTGTGCAACCAGTACATCTATCTATCTATCTATCTATCTATCTATCTATCTATCTATCTATCTATCTATCTATCTATCTATCTATCTATCTTCATTTTCTGTGCAAACATAGATATATATATTAGCTAAAACGAACCTTGAAAGGCAACCATAGTTTTCAGCAACCATATCTGCAATCCTCTTTACCTCCATCACACTCATTTGTTGCCAATAGTGCCTTCCTAATTCACAGGCTGGGAGTAAATGGTCTTCCTCTAATGTAAATATAGTAATAAATTTATTGCCATATGGGGAAATGACCTTGCATTCAATCTTAATGAAATTAAGAGGGCTGCTCTGTTTTATTTCATTACTGTACAAAAGGATACAGCGCTGGCATGATTTATGCCAACAAAGACTGCTACGCATCTCATCACACTGGACCATTCTCTCTTAAATTTATGAGGTTCTCCCAGATGTCTATCCATGCAAGGGTACAATAATCCAATTACAGCTGTAAAATACAAACACAACTAACAAGGCATCTACAGTATAATTGCTTTTCTGACAGTTGATGTGCTTAAGACCTTTTAAAGTGAACCTGTGGAGTAAATTTGACTGAGTTCAGTGAGAATAAATGACACAGGCAAGTCACTGGGCCTGACAACCTGATTCAGAAATCTTTTAAAGCTGTTTCAAGGATGAAGAATAGGAATATGGAAAACGTAACATTCCAGTTCTCTTCCAAACTACTTAGATTATGCCATTTCTAAATGATCTGATGGTTTTCCAGAATTTTCTAAATGAGAAGTAACTATTTAGAATACCACAAACTACTTCTACTTGAGACAATTAATTTCCAGAATGCTATGCTTGGAATGGCAATAGAGGAAAAACTTCTAGTGGTTTTCAGGAAAAAATGTATTTTGAAAAACCTAATGAAGAACTACTGATAAAAATGATAACAATGATAATGCACATACAATTGGGACTCTTTGATTTAGAATGACAAAAGTTAGGGGAAATATTAAAAATTAATCCTAGTCAGTATAGCATATTCAAAAATCTTGGATTTACTGCAGGAAAAAGAAACTGGAGAAAAAAGGAACTGAGACATATAGGTATTTTAGAGATTCAAATCCCTAACACACTATATATACATCCCTAACACACACTCTCTCTCTCTCTCCCTCCCTCCCTCCCTCTCCAAATCTACACATGTAAAAATGATAAAGTCAGATTTCACAGACAATTTCTTTCAAGTTAGTCTTTGAACTCTTATCTATAGTGCGTTAACTTATTTAAAAGGAAGCAAAAAGGAAAGCATTTGACACTAAATACTTTCTTTTGAAAAAGACATTTAGTAAAGAAAAAAAGTTTGATAAATAAATAATTGGTAAACTAATCTAAGGGAAATACTCTAATTTTTGAGTGGTTTGCAATCAGTAGAATCTTCTATTAATCACTTCTGCTAATTAAAAGAATCTTACATAACAAATTCATCGAAGTATCAAATATGGCCCTCTTTTCTTTTTTTGAGAAGGATAAGGTAAGAATGCTTTACTTTATCCAGGCTTTTTCCTGGATGATGAGATCAATATGCTACTAATAAATGGCATTGTACAATTCCATCTTGTTGTCTTTAGCTAATTTTGACTGCTAAGAAAAAAAAAAGATGGAATTGATGGGATCCAAATAAGCTATCCCATAGTACTAGAAGTACAGAAACCTGAAACCTCTCATCTCCCTTAACCTGGCACCAAGCGTATCTAAATTTAATGCTGAAAGGAGAGGCAGGGGGCAGAGAATATGTATTCCAACCACAGGCCTGAAGTTCTTTATGGCCTGGATTAAGTTAGCATTTTCTCTTAATGTCTTTTAGCATGGTTATTCTGACATACCTGATGCTGTGCCGCATCCAAGGGGTACCCACCAAGCTGAAGAAAAAATGCTTGTAATCACATCCGGTGGAAATAAGGTAACATTTCTTTGTATCTGAAGCAAGTTTAATATTAATGCAAGAAAGACTCCAATTAAGAACAGGACTATCCCGCGAAGGACCAGGTTCAGGCTGTGGCTAGTGATGGAAGAAATGTATGGACCACACCTTTTTGGTATGGATGGTTGAACATCAACATCTGCCATGGCCTCATGTGCTTCTAACAATATTTAGAACAGAGACTTGAAGCTAGAGAAGGGCAAAGAAAGCTGAAATAATCTTATTTCTTTTCATTCAGGATATATCCGAAAGCCTGTTCAAAAAAAAAAAGACAGAACAATTACAGGACAATATTTTTATTCACATCTTTACATAAATAAACATCATAGACTACATATATAAAAAAATAACTTTGGAAGTTCTTCTCAGAGGTCGTAATTCATTTGGTTCTTATATTTTTATTACTTTAAACACTGCTTATTTTACACAACAAAACTACTCAGACAGATCAATATTCTAACTAACTTCATAACCATTGCCCTATTTGACTTTGATCAGACTTCATTCGATCCTAGAATCATGACTGTTGTATGCCACCCTGGGTAACTTCTCATTAGATAGGCAGTTCTATAAATTTGATAAATTTAAAATATAGGATGATTTTAGTACATATATATTTGTTGCATATAATATCCCACTCTTTATGAAATTTAAAAATGCTCCAACCATTAATATTTTTTTAAAAAAATATGGCAATGGAGAAGGAAGCATAAGATCTTAATGGCAGTGTGGACATAAAACTTCAGAAACCACGATACAATTAAAATTAAGAATCATGACTTCTTGATTTCTAAGTTCATTACTATTACATCAAAAGGTTTGAATAACTGACATAAGAAATATCAAAACCTCTGCCTTTTTTGTTTATTTAATAAATATATATCATAATATATATTATAGGCTGCCCATATTAGGCAGGAAGCCAACTGGGTGACCACTCAGGATTAGGAAAAAAGCAGTGGCAAACCACTTCCAAAAACCCTTGCCAAGAAAACTGAAAAACTTCTCCAGGCAATCACTAAGAATCAAGACTAACTCAAAATAATAATATCGGTAATAATAATAATTGGAAGATTATGGCATGAACTGACTAAGGTAGTCGCACTGGTAATTACCAAAAAACTGGGTGCCATACCAAAAAACCCTGAATCGGTATTTAGAAAATCTGCACAATCTGTCAATTACGAAAGACCACATTGCTTGAATTTGCACATATACATACACATATAGCACTGATACATTATGATGTCATAGCATCTTGGGAAGAACCTGATGTCTATGAAGGCCAACACCAGCTAAACAACTGGCAGCTGTGATTTCATATTTTTATGTGCAAGTAGTCCTCAATTTACAAGTTCATTTAATGACTATTCAAGTTACAAAAGTGACTTATGATAGTTTTTCACATATATTAACCGATACAGCGGCTCTACGGTCACATGTTCAAAATTCAGATGTTTGGCAACTGACTTGTATTTATGACAGCTGCAGTGTCTCGGGGTCATATGATCACAAGCAAAGTCAATGGGGAAGCCAGATTCACTTAACAAGTATGTTACTAAATGAATAACTGCTGTGATTCACTTAACAATTGTGGCAAGAAAGATTGTAAAATGGGGCAAAATTTACTTAACAACTGTCTTGCTTACCCACAGAAATTTTGGGGTCAATTGTGGTAATAAATCGAGGGCTACCTGTACATAATAATAACAGCAATAATCAGGACCCCAGGTTTGATGGCATAGCCAAGTTTTTAGTGCCTTGCAAAAATCCAGGATGATTACGGCAATTATACATTCTAGGGAGAAATGAAATATACTTTCAAGGTGGGCACCATGATAGTAAAGACTTTCTTCCTGGGTCTCAACAGGTGACAGTTTCACAGGCGGGATCTGGATACTTATCCGCCCAGTTTTAAAAGGCCAGGTAGACAATGCTGGGGAGAGAGTAACCAGTGACCTGGTCTTTAGGTAACCAGATAACCAAGATAACCACCAGCACATTGAATTCCACCCAGGACGACACTGGTAAGCCCATGCAGTTCATGGAACAAAGATGGTGTCACTTGTCCTGAATGCTTGTGCCACTGCATTTTGCACCAGCTAAAACTTCCGAATACTCTTCAAGGACAGCCTCATGTAAAGCACAGTGTAATAATCTAATCTGGACGTGACTAAATTTTAGGAGGTGATTTTTGAGCAGAGCCTCCCGGTCCAGTAACACAACTGGCTCACAACACGAAACTTGTGCCTGGCCCAAGCTGCCCCTGACTACAAGTCCAGAAGAACTCCAGATAGATAGTTCTGTTTGAGGCAATGCAGAAATGGATGGTCTCCAGAACCGGAGGGGAGAGATGGAGGCTATAATCCCAACCTTGTCTTGAGTCAAACCCTCTTAATCCCCATCTAGACTCCCACAGTCTCTAGACACCAAGACAGGATCTTCCTCAGCATGACTTTGAAATTAAACCTCTGAGCCATCCCTTCCCAAGTGGGCTCAGGCGGTCTGAAATAAGGCTGCCGGGCAGCTATCTATGAATGCTACAAGAGTGGAGAAATATCGATGATTCCCCATCTTTATTGTCATAAGATAGGCCCCAACAGCAGCTTTAATTCACATTTGGGTCAGATTTGTCCTGTGTTACACTCCTTTGGTGAAAGATGCATCTGATCCCATAAAGGTAAATTTCTAAATATTAAGAACAAAAAAAACCAGAACAGGTGAAATTTAAATTCATCCCTTTTTAGACTAGATTTGAAAATAGCCTTCCAAGCTTGCACAATCTGATTTGGTAATAATTTATTAAAGACTGTATGATTAGGAACTGAATTAAAGTAACAGAATGAATAATGTAAGATTTCCAACTGTATTGACAGTTTGCAACATTTGTAATTCCTTTAAAATGATTTAGAGATGAAATGGAATGGTTGGTTTCCAATCTTAACAAAAGGTGTTCTTACATACCTGGAAATGGAGTAAAGATAACTCTTGATATTCTAATAAAGCCAATGACCCAGATAACTAGCCAACAAACTAATATAAATGCCATTTTGGTGCAGCCAGCACTCTGGAATATTCTCATGATATTGAAAGGGTTCATATTATTAGGCTTTCTATGCCTAATTCCTTAGGCCTTCTCTTAGACAAACTTTTCTGTTCATCCAGGCCTTCCATAAATGAATGGTTATTTTCCTCCCCTTCATCTTTTTAATGAATGTAGTTATTTTAATATTGTTTCAATTACATTTTATTGTATGCCACAATGATATGTGATTATATGGGAAGCAGAATAAAAATATATTAATCTGGATGACTGTGTGTGTGTGTGATGAACCATAATAATAATAATGCCATGTAGGTCAAACATTAAAATGGAAAATAAAAATATATTGAGATTCTACTTTTCCGCTGATTTTTCTAACATAAAAAATCCAACGTTTACAAATGTTTAAATTAAGCTTTATTTACTCAAGCTGAACAGCAAGATTACTCATCCATGCTATCTGAAATAATATGATTTTCAGTCAGTATTTTTTGTAGTATTGTAAAATATAATTCAATATCCAACTGATGATATTCCTTAAGATTATTAATAATTCAGTCCTGTCATTGTGTGAGAGTTGGGTGGCTATATAAATTATCTGTTTAATAGATAAATAAAATAGATCCAAATTTAAAAGATCTGCTGGCAGAAAAGGATTATGATGAGATTTATTTAGTGATTAACTGGCCCCAGAGATTTGCTGATTGAGAGATTTGTCATTATTAGTCACCAAATATCACCAGTGAGTTGGAAATAGAATGGAAATGAAGCCAGATATGGGACTTCCAAGGATTTCCAGGGAGGACTTGAATATGGGTCTTTTTGCAAAGCCAATGAATATGGTCAAAATAGGAGCTGGTTGAATGAATTGCCTCTTCAAAATTCCTTTCTGGATTAAGGAAGAGTCAAGGATTGCTCATGTTTGGTTCCATAGAGAAATCTCCCTGCAAAGAGAGAGACCTGGGAGTCAAAGGACTACTCACCTTGATTAATGAGGTTATGTACCTTGCAAAGAGATGACTGGGTTCACCTACTTCCTCTCTTAACTACTTGAACAAGCTGTATTACGTCACTGAGAAAACCCTAGATGAAAGAAGCTCCAACATAAATAAGTCTTAGGATTGAAAAGAAAAGCTTTACTTTTCCGGAAAACAACAAAAGGGGGGACTAGACTGTGGATCTTGGAAAATTAAGAAGCTAGACTGATTTCTAAAATGTTTCCTGTGGGATGTTTAAAAATTTATAAAGGAATAAACGAAGTCTTTGGAATTAATTATAAGAACTCCTTCCATGAGAATTTTGATGACTGTAAAACAAACAGATGATAAGAGGGGACCTAAAGGAGAATAGGCTCATTAATACACTGGAGCAATACTGTTCAATGAATGAAAGCAAATATACATGTCCCAGGATAATGTTGCAGGATCCCATCTGGGTTAGTCACAGGGACCAGAAATGTTGTCTTCTGAGCTTTCACTCGTGCTGGAGCCAATCTTCAGGGAACAGATTCTCTCTAGCAGTGTTGTGGTTAGCCGGCAGCAGGTGCAGACGGCTGAGGAGAACGAGGACTCAGATGAGGGGCCAGGACCATTAGGGAGTGGGCTGCTGCCTTCAGAGATTGTGGGGGCTGGAAGCAGTGATGAGGAGGTTCCCGAGGAGCCTGTGCCAAGTACGCGTGAGCGCAGGATTGCTCGGAGGAAAGAACAGTTACAATAGCATGGGTGACTCAGGAGTAAGGATGCAAGGTAATGGCCCCTCCCTTCAAGAAGATAAAAGCCAGCTGTGAAACTAACCTTCTTTGCAGAAGGCAAAGACGTTTTGAACTCAGCCTCGTGGACATTACAGTTAGTATTTGAAGACTCTGGTAAACTATTTCTTATCTGTTGTTTTTTGGCAGACTTGAAAAAACTTGGCAAGGCTCTTTCTTGTCAGAGCTAATTAGTTGGAAGCAGCCTTTTATCTGTGAAGAAACAGGATTCTTAAACATAAAAAAGTTATACTGCTGCATTTGTCTTGTGTTTGCTCTCTTGGAACCAGGTTTGGGTCAGAATAAGCAGAGTGTGTGCTGTTCTCTGTGTTGTTTTTCCACACAGAACAACACACATTCTGCTAGAGAGAATTTCTCTGAAGATGGGCTCCAGCATGAGTCCAAAAGCTCGTAAAACTAAACCTCTGGTCCTGCGGACCGACTCAGATGGGATCCTGCAATACTCTTTGACTATAGAAGAAATTAAGGCTCTTTTGGGAACAACATGCTCAGAAGTTATTTACAAAATTGTTTGATAGTATAGCAGAGAATATAGAACGACAACAGGTTTCATTGGATAAAACAGAGACGGCTTTGAATGTGGATTTGGAGCTCTAATAAATGCCGATTACAAAAGTGATATGGAAAAGAATGCTGCGGAACTGAAAATGGATTTTAAAATGCCAGAGTGTAAGAGTGCTATGTAAAACAATGCCAAAATGGATTTACAAATGAAACCAGTTTATATCTTGGAAATTAAAGAGGACATATAAATAATGAATTCAGAAGAGGGACTTGGCAAGCCTTCTTACATTGGATTTACAAAAGGAATGTGTGAAACCAAGGAAACTCTTTCCAGGAGGAGACACAAAGAAACTTCTAAATCTGTTCTGGAAAAGAGACAAAGAGAAAACGATAAGGAATCAACTTGTGGAACACTATTTGATGGGACTAAAGATCAAGCTTCTTAAAAAACAAAAAGAAGGTTTACAAAATGAATGTGTCTGATCAGAGTTAAAATACTATATGCTGTGGTTTCTGGTAGCTATTAATGGAATTTCTTTTTGACCAGGACTAAATGATGAAACTTTAAAGATTTATTTGTAAGTGGAGAGAGATTTCTTTTGCTTTACTTTTTACAGAAAGTGATATAGAACTGATATTTTTAATTAAGATTAAAATATATATGCTAATATTTCTGGTAGCAATTAATAGGCTTTTGCTGATTAGGACTGAATGCTGGGCTTTTGCAGTTTGATTATGGAGAAGTGGTAAGATATGAAAAGATTACCATATAATATATAATATAAATAATTTGGATGATTTAACTCTTTCTCTGACGGACTCCATTCCAATCCAGAAATATGGTAATTCTGGCACAGAATAAGGATTTGAGGGCATCATTGTAGGCTTTCTCCAAATACAATCAAAACCTAATGATTGGCACTCAAAACCTAATGATTTGGGAGCAAGACTTCTCAGCAGTAGCTCAGCTGAATGGAATTCCCTTCACAAATATGTTCTGTCACATGCGCCACCTGGTCAACAATAGTAAAGAGCCTGTTTATTCTCTTGGGTCTTCTTCATTTTCCACTTTGGGATCATCTAGCTAGTTGTTTTTTGTTTTGCAGGGGGTTTGAGGGGAGAAAGGGAACTCCTGGATTTTAAGCCAGACCACTTACATTGTTAAGCCAAACTATAATTTCTCTGAACTCAATAACTGTTGATAGATTTATGATTGCATGAGTCCAACCAGCAAACGATAGTTTAAGAAAGCACTTCCTTTTTAAAAAATATGTATTTTCATTCATAAACATTTTTGAATAACATTCATAAACATTTTTGAATAACAGTGCATTGGCAGAGCATTATTTGTAAATAAAATATGACCAACATATGTTGGTAATAAATCTCAACATACAAACTAATACAATAGTAATGGTATAATAGTACTAATAGTATAACCAAAAGAATTGATCTAAGTTTCTTCTTACATTATTACATTTTTATCAATTACCACACTTATATTTATATACCTCTTTACTTTCACTAAGAAAGCACTTTCTAATGAGATGTGTGAATGCATCTTTCTACCACTTTTAGCTGATATTTTTAGTTTACATGATGTATTAATTTTAGATGTATTGTTATCATATGTTACACTGAGAGCATTTACTATAGAGCCATGTTGGCAAACCTATGCCACACGTGCCGGAAGTGCCACACAGAGCCATTTCCCCCAACACGCGAGAGGTCACCTGGAAGAGCCCCACTGCATATGTGTGCGCGTGCCACCGCCCAACAGCTGATTGTTGGGTATCTGGTGCGCATGCGCAGGGGGCAAAGGGAGGTGTGTGGGAGATCCCCGTGCATGTGCAGGGACACATTGCACACAAGGGGATTGCATGCACATGCACATATGCGCAGCACACGAGGAGGGAGTCGCATGCACATGCGCAAAGATGTATGACGAGAAGAATCATGCGCACATGTGCAGATGCATAGCACATGAGAAGGGAGCCACACACGCATGCGCAAAGATGCATGGCATGTGAATGGGAATTGCACACATGCGCAGATGTGCAGCGCACAAGGGAGTCACGTGCATGCGCAGAGGGCGTGCACAAGGGGGTGGCGCGTGCATGCGCAGAGGGTGTGGGGGGGCCCAGCACACATTGTCTTCTGGGTGCTGGCACACGAGCGCGCGCAAGCGAGCGCGCAATTATCAGCACGGGAGCTGAAAAATGTTAGCCACCACTGCTATAGAGCAAGGGTGGGCTTACTTTTAAAACCAGACCAGCACCAGTTCCATTCTGTGCATGGGGGGAGAGGGGACATCAGAGTTGCCCTGAAGGAAAAAAGCTTGGACTATAAAGATTTAAACTTATTTTTTCCATCCCAGCACTGGATTTCTTCTCCCCTCTGTGCAAAGAAAAGTCCATCCCAAAATCTCCATGGAGCATTTATAGCATGAGACATTTCAAGCTACTCCCCAGAATCAAGAGGGAGTTCCCTCATTTCTGGGGGCCAGCTACAAACATTTTGGGCCAAAATTCTGCTTTTTCAGCCAGCCAGCCAGCCAGACACATACACACACCAGGAACCAGAGGGGGAAGCAGGCAGGAAATATTGCAGATGGAATCCCATGATCGCAAGGCACTTGACAACATCCAAATTGTAATCACATGGCCATGGGGACACTGCAACAGCCGTAACTTTGGCCATCGTAATTTTGAATGGTCACTGAACAAACTGTCATTAAATGTATTCAAATATAAAGAATGGTATCCAAACTATCAGATTATGAGACATGCTTCTACAGTGGCTCTATCGTAAACCAAACAATAAACAAGATTTCTCTACCTTGATAGTTTTCCTAGAACTTCCTGGAGCTACCAGATTCTGTAACAGTTTTGTTCCCTATGCCATCCGTCTGGTAAACTCACAAGATTCGTTTTTCTCACCTTGTACATGTATACATCCGAACTAGACTGTGTTGTTTCTCTGTGTCATATAATGTCATATAATATATGTGGGCATATGCACAATTTTGTATTTATTTATTTAGTCATGTGCATGTAGTGTATATTGGAGGTGGTCACCCTTTGAGAGCTATATGCAATGACATTTCATTTTAATGTACATTAGTATACAAAGTCACAATAAAGTCTATTCTATTCTATTCCATGCAAAATTCCCTTCCCAGACACTTATTTTTCCAATTTATCATTCAAAATGCTTGTTCTACATAGATTCGCCATCACAGTGATGTATATAACATATACTGTGTCTGGCAGTTCAGTCATCCAGAATGTTAAAAAAAAGGGGGAAATCTATTACTGTTTTATACATTTGGAATCTGCCTATTATTTGCATTTTAACATTCTTATTGAGCAAGTGGAATAGATGCTGCAGCAGCAGCCTGTAAATTTCCCCTATACCGTATTATCTTCCATTCCACAGATGTTCACAATACGTTGAACTATCTGCAGATAGTGAACATTGCTACTAACTGAACGTTCTGCATCTTATTTACAAACAACTAAATTAAAAAAATAACAACCAGCATGTCTCCACCAGACACTGAAGTAAGCGTCTGCAAGCTGCATTTGTTTTTACTTTTTACATGTATTTTAATTCTTCCTTCTTACATGGAAAACATTGCTGCAAAAAAATTTGGAGTTTTGGGTCAATTAGTTCAGAACGCTACAGGAGATGCAGGCAGGAAAAAAAGGCTGCAGAAATGTGGAGAAATGTTTTAAAAAGTGCAAAATAAAGGTTAAAAAAGTCATGGGAATTCAAAATAAAAGTAGATATTATACGTTCAAGGCTGAATACTACAAAGCAGAAATTAAACAGATGTACAACTGAAGTTTAGAATCTTTTTAAAAATATTTCAAGAAAGTTTTGGCTGTTTAAGATTTAATCTACTGGTCTGATTTAAGAAGGCTTGGGATGGAGCATCAGTGGAAGAAACATACGTACATAGCCTGTACAACTTTAATTAGTTTTTCAGTCTGATTGGAGGGAATATTTATTAGAAGGACATATCATGAAATAAATGTGTGCAACTGTAAGGCAGAGATAGAATTGAAGAGAAGGAACCTGAAATCCTGAATGGCAATAGACTACTGTAGCTTTCTTTTGAGAACATTGTCTTTATAGGTGAGCTTTGAGATACTGAGATAAGGATCTACTGTATATTACTTCAGTTTCCATTCTTCAGTTAGAAAGAAAAAAGGAAAGCTCTGGAAGAGACACAACTGCAATTTTAGCCTAACAGCATTTTACGAGAAAAATAAAACAACTACCATGAAACCTGAATTATACTAGATTTATATAATGTATCACAAGATACAGGACGCAGAAATGTTTATGTTGTCATGTTTTTAATTCATAATGAACCCTGAAAAAAATGCCTTTTTAATCAGAAACATATTTCTAGACATTTCCCAGAATTAAACAAAGCATTTCTGTTCTCATAAACTGAAGGAGTCCGATGAAGGAAAGACAATGAAACTTTAGTTTTGCTTTAATTTGTCAAGGTTACACTCTACAGTGCAAGAATTAAAGAGTGTACTGAAGGAGTAGAAGGGCTTAATCAACACCTTCCTGAAAAGAAAGACATTTGCTATTAACTTCAAAGCATACTGGAATTTTAGAACCTATTGTTAAAGCTGCTTTGGGCTCAAAAAAAAAAAAAGGGGGGGGGAAAGGTTCTGAGACTTTTATAATAGCAAATGGTTATTTTAAATGGATTTTCACTTGTGTTTTGACCCATACAATACATTTGGTGTCCTCCAGTTTTGTTAGACTTAAAATGTATTAGTTTTAAATTTTAAAATCATTTATTAGTCTCCAAATTCCTAGCTGGGGCTTGGGTTTTTATAAAATAAAATCCAATACAACGAAAACACCAAACTGTGGAGAGTAGTTTATTTTGCGGGTTTGTATGTGTGTCTTTGATTCAATGTGGACTCCTTCCTTAGGGAGATTTTTAAAAGTGGTTTGCCCTAACCTTCTTCCTAAGGCTGTCAGAGAATGATTGGCAGAACAAGAACTCAAATCTCCCAGTATCAGTTCTACAGCGTAGACCAGACCAAGAAACAGGCTCCACACCAAACAAAAAAAATATTTTATTAGAACAAATATATTAACAAGATCTAAATATGCTTCCCCTATTTTCTCTTTTATCTTCCTGAGAATCGGAGGGAGGAGGGCAGGTGCCTATCTGAGATGTTTTCATATATTTCACTCTTATGGGCTTAAGCCCCATTTATCCTGTTGCCTTGATTTTTCATTCTGTCAAGGATATCCTGCATACTCTTCACATCCAGATACAAGCCTGGTGCCTTAATCACTACAGCAAACTGACTATTAGGATTAAATTTACTAATAGAAATATAATACTACTGTAACCAAATTTTATATTTTGCTTGCTACTTTATAAAAGAGTGCCATTTGAAGGAGATTGTGGGTACATGAACGTGATTAATAAATAAAATGAATAAAAGCAGCTTAGAAATCAACAATGGTACTTCAAACTTTTACTTTTAATCAACAGTTACACGCTGTTACACAATTTATTCAATCTTTTCTTCATTATGAAAACAAATTCTGAGGTTATTGCCTGTCTATAGGAATAGCTAAGCAAATAAAAGTATCCTTTGAAGCAAGCTGGATATATAGACATATCCATGCCCCTTTTTGGAGGGGAAGGGCAGGCACTACCTAACTACCTACTTCTACATTGTCTAGGCTTTTTTTAAAATAAAGTTTGCCAATCCTTAGAGCCCAGGAAGTTCCTCCTGGCTTCCCATTAAAATACCAATAAGATTCAATCATGCTTAAGGCTTTTTTTTTAATCAGCCAATGTTGACCAGGTACTGCTACCACAGTGACAAGAACAGTAAAGACAGCCAAATTTGTTCCATAATGTCAGCCAATTGCATCACTTGTACCTCTTTTATTTGATTCATAGGATTAGAGCAGGGGTGTCAAACTTGCGGCGTCACATTGTCATCACGTGACGTTGCACGACTTTTTCCCCCTTTGCTAAACCAAGGGTGGGCATGGCCAATGCATGACGCATCCAGCCCGTGGGCCACGAGTTTCTCGTCCCTGGGATTAGAGTAACTGGAAGGAAGAACAATGAATATGTATGTCAAGAGTTATATGGAATGTATGAGTTGAGTTGCCCATCTGTATCTACTAATCAATCAAAGCATTATTCCAGGCTGAACTCTTACCAGGCATTATTTGTTTTCTTGGTACCAGGATATGCACAGCACTAATAAGACCATTCTAATGACTTCATGTCACTCTGCTGGGCATAGCTGTTGCGTTCTGGGATTCCTGTTTTTTGAAACGTTTTTGAAAGTGTACCCTACACTTATTCAACTGTGTATACTTTAAATTACAAGTCTTATACTTTCTCTGAGCACACTTGACACCAGTGTCCCAGACAGGAACAGGCCTCTGGATATGACTTCAGATTGTATCTCTGCCTCTCAGCTTCTAACCTTCAAATAACCGTAATTTACCAGGCTTTAAACAGTAATCTGTTTAAGCATCTTCTTTCTCAGTTAACATTTAAATTACTAATGTGGCCCTTCCAGACAGTGGAATACAAAAGAAAAGAAAAATGTGGAACATGATCTCTACTGACCATCAAATAATTGACATGGAAGTTAATGCTCCTACGGAATTACTGAGGCAACTAAAAATAGGTTGTTGAATAAGCAGACAATGATTTATGTATGTTACTAAGGCTGGAATCTGAATTTCACAAACTTAAATGAATTGTCATGAAGAGATCTTTCCAGTCACTTGTGCTGACTGACCTCATTCCTACCACTTTTAGCATTTCAAACTAAAAAGCATTTTGACCTGCAAAATTCCCCTAGTTACTTTCCATTAGTTCATTTCAGTTGCATCTTTGGAAATGATCTACTTGCTAAAAACAGATATTTGTCACTTTTAATTTTCACATTCCAAGCAGATACTCTTTATATGAACTGATTTTATATGCTTTCTGTGTTGTAATTATTATGTTAATGTCCTTGTTCAGAATAGTTGAATTTGTACATTTGATTACATCTTTAGTTAAAAAAAACATGGGTTATAAAATTAACTGAACTTGAAAAGTTAAGTTCTTCATTTAAAATCACTGTGGAAACAGGCAACTTTCAATTATGGGTGTAGAATTATTTTTCGCTTGCATTATAATAGGTTCTCCTTTTGTGATCAGCTTGCAATAGTTATGGGCTTATAAAATAATTCATGCAAAAACAAAACAAAGTTCCAAGGCTTCAAATTCCACGCATTCATTGTGTGGTAAATTCAATTGTGACTCACTTCCATATAAAGAATTACCCTAGCTAATTAGTAGGACGCAACTGAGTTATTCAAATATATTAGATTTGATAAATGTAAGTACTGAAATACTTATAATCCTTATACCATTTTGACATTCCTGACACTGTGCCAAAGGTTTATTAGCTAATACATAGCAGCATTAATTTCCAATGCACTAATATTGCACAAAATTTGGTTGACTGCACAAAGATAAGGAAGAATTCTACTGTGCTGATGTAACTACTTTAAGCTCTCTTGTGAAAATATTTATGTAACTAGTGGTCTAAAAATGTTTAAATGGGTTAGGATAAAGGTTTACTTTGCAATGCTGAATGCTACATGTTCAAAGCACGCATGAGCTGCAATCATATCACAAATAGTAAAAAAAAACTAATTTCTTAGTACACAAACTAAAATCCCAGGAGGATGGAAGAGACATTTATCTACCAATACACATGACAGATATCCTTGGCTAAATTCATACATAACACTAAGACATAATATTTTATTTCACTATTATTAGACATCCTGCATGAAGTTACTGTATTATATTATAAAACTCAGGATACTGCTTTCAATGTGTAGAAGAGCAAACATCTCCCTTTCTTGTAATCCTTTCCTCTCTTTTCTACAAGGAGGGGGGGGGGAATCACAGGTCAGGCACAAGAGCATGCACAGTGACAATGGCAATCATGTGACTGAGAGAGTGCTCCAGATGTCATAAATAGTCATAAAATGACCCTAAAATATTTTTTTCCCGCACTGTTGTAACCTTGAATGGTACTGAATGAGTGGTCAATAAATGAGCACTATTTCTAAGGAAGGATTATTCTGTAAAAGAAGAAGGCAGAGTTAAGACCTATTATATATAACCCTAACCCACAGCTGACTCATTAAATTACCATGTTCATAATATGACGAAACAGAATGCTAGTGGCAATATCCACTCAATTCTGGGAAATACAGATAATTTATCCTAAAGCAGTTTCAATTACTTATCTGGCTTTAAGTTCTATCTCAACAGGTATTTAATAGTGCATGTTTTTAAATGCAGAGAGCCAGACGATTTCCAATGGAGTTTTAAGTTCTACTAGTCAAAAAATTATTTTGCTTCTCAACCATTTTATCCCTTAAGTAAAAAGGCCAAATAATTGGTGATAAAACATTAGTTACAGTTGAAAGATGATATCTGAAGTACTGTAAACAAAGCTAAAAGGGTCATTTTGTTTTATGTCTTTGACAAGGCATCAAACATTTCTATAAAATGAAGCACCCCAATGTTTAAGTCCTGCAGTAAAGTTATTTTTAAGGCTTTGTCAGTCTTTTTATTCCTGTTTGCACATGCTCAGAAGACATTTCCACTAAAGTGAAGTTCCTGGGCAAAGAAACACAGTCCTGAGATTTTTGGCAGAGACCTAATATGTATTTTTAAAAAACCTCTTTAAAATAAATATGTAATTTGGGGGGGGGGTTATTTTGGAAAGTTTTTGCTTCAAAAAGCCATAAATATAATTGTAGAAACAATCAAAACTTCTGTACAATTATAGAAAGCAATGCCAATTCCAAATCCTTTTAGGAACTCATGTGCAAAAAGTATAATGCAAAGAATAGCTTTCAGTAGATGGTCTAGTTAACACCGTGGGTCAACATGGAAGGAATCCAGTATCACATAAATGAAATCCTGATAGCTGCCACTTTCCTTTCCCTTGCAGTCCTACCCCCTCCTCTCCTAAGGCACTCCAGGACCCTGAAGCAATGGAATAAGTTTTGTAAAGCAAATTAAACCCTTCAGAGTAAAAGTGAAATACAAAGAGAATAAATCATTGTCTTGTAACAGAGCACATAAGTCAGCCCTGAGGTTTAACAGAGACTGATCCTAGCATTTACCAGTTTTCCTCTTCATCCATCCAGCGAGCAGAAAATTATACAGGGATAGAAATAGCTATTCCTATTCCTGAACTCTTTCCTTCCTCCATGCATAATTTCAAATCAGGGCAGTCAATTGATTTGTCTCTAAAGGAATAAGTGAATAAAGTCTGACAGATTTTATACACCCCAAAGGTGTCCACTGATGATTTTGGAGTAGGAAGAAAAAGACTAAGACCAGCACAGTGAAGAGCAACTTAAGACTACAGGTAGTCCTCGACTTACAATTGTTCATTTAGCAACCGGTCAAAGTTATAACAGCATTGAAAAAAGTGACTTATGACCGTTTTTCACACTTAGATTGTTGCAGCATCCCCATGGTCACATGATCAAAATTCAGGTGCTTGGCAAGTGATTCATATTTACGCCGGTTGTATTGTCCTGGGGTCACATGATAAGCTTTTTCGCCTTTTGGACAAGCAAAATCAATGGGGAAGCCAGATTCCCTTAGCAACCAGGCTAACTAACTCAACAAATGCAACAGTCCGCTTAGCAACGATGGCAAGAAAAGTCGTAAAAATGGGGCAAAACTCACTTGAGAAAGGTTTCACTTAGCCACCTAAGCTTGGGCCGTAACTCAAAGACCACCTACTGCATTCCTGAAATGAAAGTGTTTGAGGGAGGGGAAACCTGACACAAAGAAAAGTGGGGCAGGTATGCACCTTGGTGAGGTCCAGGTGGGAAAAGGCATTTAAAGACTTGCTCTCTTTTAAAAAGGGGCTTCCGTCTGCAAAGACGCATAAGAATAAAAATCACTTTACGACCAGAGGGTTTGAGTCCTCCGCTACACGACCAGGCAGCGAGAAGCCATCCGAGGGCAAAAACCTCGCCTCAATCTCCTTGGAAAACAAGCTCCGAACGGCGCTACCAGACAACTTCGGCGAGACAACGTAATTCACTCTCCGGGATGACGCCGGCTTGTCTGCCCAAGCGGGTTTGGCTCTCCCGGGCCACCTCCACCTCCTTTGGCACGACACTCTCCGGCGTCCATTGCCGAGAACCAGGGCGAGCCGACCCTCCCCCGACCCTTCTCTCCATCCCAACTGCTAAGTGATGGTCATATTGTATGTCTCGTAGGCATATGTCAGATGTGACACATACACACCCCTCCCCGAGGGATACCGAGGCTGCCGGGGGCTTCCTCGACCCTTCTGCCGCGTCCTTTGGCCCTCTTCTCCTTTCCTTTTCCCGCCGCATCCCATTCCGCGCCAACCATCCCATCCCCGAGGCGCCGAGCTCCACTCACTCTTTCTCCGCCATCTTCGCCCTTTCCGGCCGGCCGGCTAGTCTCCGCCTTCCGCGCCTCCTCTATCTAACCCGGCAGCGGCTCGCTTTTGACGCCTTGACTCGGAAGGAAGCCACTTCCGCCGCGCCGCGGAGGCTGCAGGGAAGGAAAGGGAGGCCAGGCGGAGAGTGGCGGGAGCGAGGAGGCTGCAAGAGGCGGGTTGGGGCCGGGCGTTTTGTGTGGGCAGGTGGCTACGTGGCCTTTCTTCGCGGTTTAATTTAGCAGAAAAGCAGCTTTTTTTCTCTCTTCTCGGCCATAGAAATGAACTCTCTTTTTAAAAAAAGAGACATGAGCGGGTTGGAAGACAAGAATAGGAAGCAAGAAAATGTGGATTGTATAGCAATAGCACTTAGACTTATATACCGCTTTACAGGGCTCTCTAAGTGGTTTACAGAGCCAGCATATTGCCCCCAATAATCTGGGTTCTCATATAACGATATGGCACGTATCATGTAGTGTTACAGTATTTTAAATACAATATTCATGTAAAACACTGTTTCTTAAACTTAAATATTATGGAGCTTTTGTTTGTATAGGTTATTGCTTTTAATGTTGGGGAGCCCTTGAATCACTGTAGATTGGTGGCGCAAGTCCCTGCTGTTTTACAGTTGCCCTTGCCTCCTTCCTCCTCCTCCTGTGCAGAGTACATTGGTTAGCAAGTTTTCAGGTCGGTAAAATGAGGAGCCAGATTGTTGGGGTCAATATGTTGACCCTAAACCCGTGATGGCGAATCTATGGCACGCCACAGGCGAATCTATGGCATGCCACAGGCGGCATGCAGAACCCTCTGTGGGCATGCAAGCTGTCGCCCCAACTCAGCTCGGCCACGCATGTGCACATGTTCCTCCTGCCGGTCTCTGCCATGCATGCATGGGGGTAGGGGCATGTGGTGGGTGTATGTATGGGATGTATGCACATACATGGGGGCAGGGCATGTGCATGGGAGGCATGCACGGGGTGGGGCTCATGCATGGGGGACACATTGTATTTTGGGGATGTGCGTATGCAGTTTGGGCACTCAGTACCAAAAAGGTTACCCATCACTGCCCTAAACCGCTTAAAGAGGGCTGTAAAGTACTGTGAAGTGGTATATAAGTCTAAGTGCTGTTGCTATTGCTATCAATAATCTTAAGATTTTCCTTAAGTATTTGGTGCCAAACTTGCCAAGGCTGGCCTTGGTTTCCCTTTCCTCTAGTAGGTATCCAATGTAGTGCAATTTTTACCATGGCAGTCTTTAGGCATATGCAAAGATGCAAGGTGCATTCGGTCTTCATTCAGAGTTCTTGATTGGTGTTCTAAATCTGATCTTTGTAGTATTTCTTAATTAGTGATGCGGTCACAATATAAGGCACAGAGGAGTCTTCTCAAGGAGTGTTGCAGGGAAACATTTAAACTTGCCTTCTTCACGGACTGAAATAAGATGTCTGCCTCAAGCTTATTTAGCTGGCTTTATGCCTGAGATGGGACTATAACACATTACAGTGATTTCCAGTGCCTTCACCACTATATCAACTGGCACTTTAGTGATGTTCATCATTATTTTTAAAAAATAATTGAGGCATTTGCAGCTGCTACATTAAGACACACTTTAAGAAACATTACTGTAATAAAATAGAATTTCAGTCATTTGACTTAGTCTTCTATTTCCCTCCCAACTTTTTAAGGGTTTGATAATAAAATGTAGGGACACTCTTCCTATGGACTCTACTTTCAACTCTTGCAGGATGGGGAATATAAAAAGGACAACATTTTGACTTCATTTAGTTTTGAATAACTCCTACTTCCAAATGTGATTCGTAACTTTCAAAAAATGTCCTTATAAAATGCTCTTTGTGACAATTCATAGGATAGGGAACATGTCCATGCTCATTTCCAAAATATGTTGGGGCATATTTTGTAAGTTAAAAATCATAATTCTACATTTTTTAAAGACTGTATATAGTTTTAGAATTAATGTTTGAATAGAGTGGAAAATAAATCCAAATGAATTGGGGAAATCATTCTGAAATATTTACTCAGGTCTTGTTCTTGTACCAAATGTACTCAGATCTTGTTCTTGTACCAAAATATAGTCAGGGAAGCGGACAAATTCACCAGTGGCACATTTCAGTTTAATGATCCTGTAGCACCCAGGATTTACAACGGATAATTTAGCAATATAGAAAGTTTTCTCATATCGGCCCATTGGGAAAGAGTGCTGGATATGCTTGCCATCATGAATATTTATTTATAAAATTTATAGAGCCTCCACCTACTCCATCTCAGCGACTCTAGGCAGCTTACAAACAAAAAAAACACAGTATAGAAAATACAACGGATAAACTATAGACAATACATAATCAAATAAGCCTTTTGGTAGCTTCCATCCCACTTCTGGGTTCCCCAGGCCTGCTTACAAAACCAAGTTTTTAGACCCTTATGAAAAGTGTCATAGTAGGGGCCAGTCTTAATTTCTGAAGTGATAATATTCCAAAAGAATGGAGCCACCATGGAGAAGGCCCTTGTTCTGGGTCCTGCCAGATGTACCTCCTTAGGGGATAGGACCTCAACATTCCTTGCTTCCCCATTCAGATACAGAGCAAGGACTTGTTGGACTTGTTGGTTTAAATGTCTCTTTCTAAGTCATAATAGAGCACCTAAAAACCCTACCTGTCAAAAAAAATGTAAAATATGCCTTGGCTCCAGGAAAGACAATCCAAAGTCATGCCAAATTTGCTTCTCCCCGGAATATGTTATGATTTGGTAACTTGTCGCTTGAGCTGTTTGGGAATCCTAATACATCTGAGTGGTTTCACAATGAGAGAAAATCCAAGCAAGTAAAACTGTATTAGGCCAATTGACATGTATAGCAATTAGAAATACTTCACTTTCTAAAAATTCTTC
This sequence comes from Bungarus multicinctus, assembly GCA_023653725.1. Lineage (NCBI taxonomy): Eukaryota > Metazoa > Chordata > Lepidosauria > Squamata > Elapidae > Bungarus > Bungarus multicinctus. The sequence goes on along the minus strand of CM042838.1, from coordinate 41,693,680 downwards.
ATCAGATGATAAGTATTATTTATTAACATTTTAATAACAAAAAGGTTTAACTGAGCAATTTTTCTTATGACCATAACTGAGCCCAAAATTTCTGTTGCTAAGCGAGTGAATTTTGCCCCATTTTACGACCTTTCTTGCCACTGTTGTTAAGTAAATCATTGCAGTTGTTAAGGTAGTAGCATAGTTGTTAAGTGAATCTGGCTTCCCATTGATTTTACCTGTCGGAAGATGGCAAAAGATGATCACATGACCCCAGGACACTGCAACCATTATAAATATGAGTCCCTTACCAAGCCTCTCAATTTTGATTATGTGACTATGGGGTTGCTGCAACGGTCCTGTGAAAAGCAACTACTTTTTTCAATGCCATTGTAACTTCAAACGGTCACTAAATGGACTGTTATAAGTTGAGGACTACCTGTATTCATCCTTAAGTCACCTGGAGCCCTGCTATGTGTTTCGACTGATGCACATTACTTTTTACAGAGAAACCTGACTTTTATTGGCCCCTTTGCTAAAGAGAGACTGCCTCTGTAATTGAACTACTAATTATCAGAAGTTCACTTAACATTTCCAAGAAAGGTAAAGGTACACAAAATTAGAGAGCAACGGGGCAGCAGGGAAGACATTTTTATTATAAAGCCTGCTTGTTGCACTTATATCTATGCACATGTTGGTGCTTCAGTTTAATGTATATTTATATATGCACATAAACATAAATTTAACTATTGAATAAACTTTTTGATTATGTTGTACATAAAAAAATTATGGAAGTACCTGAATGGAATGAATGACCTTTCAAAAATACTTGATTCAGGTAATAAAGTCAATGTATGGCAGCTGAGGAGGCAGACGATTTAAGCCAGCATAAGCATAGGACAGAAAGATGTTAGAGATATAGGAGAGATATTCTCTAGCCAACTTACTGCTTTTAGCAAACTTGGGATCAAGTTACTAAAAGAATGCCTTTTCTCATATCAATCTGCTTGACACAATCAGAGGCTTTTCTACTGTGCCACATGTTGCAGATACTAAAACAAAAATTGCTATTACAATTGCTACTACTGATGAGTAAGATGCATAAGGCAATACGAGTTTTTTCCCCATTAAGCAGTTTTATATTTTGGATCTTCAAAGTTATAGAAACCAAATTGCTTAATCTAATTAATTGTTTTCATTAGCTAAATATTTTGAATAATTACTTTGCATTTGTTGATACTGATACTGAAATTTCTCTATTAGTATTGCTCAATGTTTATCCTAAACATAAGGACAAGTAATTTTCATAATTACAAAGTGCAAAGCAGAAAAACATTTCTAACCAAGAGCATAGCCCAGTGGTGGCAAACCTATTTCAGCTCCCGTGCCGATAATTGTGTGTGTGCTCATGCGCTTGCGCTTGCATGCCAGCACCCAGAAGGCAATGCGTGCTGCCCACCCCACACCCCTTGCACTTGCGCGTGCAATCCCCTCGCAGCACACTGCATATCTGCACTTGCATGCACAATTCCCCTTGCTGCACATTGCGTGCATGTGCGCACAATCACTCCTGCACACTGCGCATCTCTGCATGCACCTGCGACCCCCAGCGTGTGCTGTACGTCTCTGTGCATGCGCACGTGTCTCCCGAAGCCTCCCCACAACCGCCCATGCATGCGTGCCATACCCGACAATCAGCTGTCGGGCGGCAGTAGCGCGCATGTGCGGTGGGGCTCTTCTGGGCAAGCTCTCGCATACCGGGGGAAATGGCTATGCGTGCCACTTCCGGCATGAGTGGCATAGGTTCGCCATACCGGGCCTAGCCCTTGTTTAGTTATATATCTAAAGAATTGTACAAACTCTTCAGCCAGAAAAGGAGACTCCAAAACACTTTACAAAATTATATTGATTTTGCAGTTAAACCCAAAGAAAATTAAAAAAGCTCAATTAAACAAAGCAAGAAATAATTAAAACACAACAAAATTATAGTTGGAGAATGTGAAGAAATCAGTCTCGCTATAGATATCAGAATGAACTTGTTAATTAACATTATCCAAGCAATTATACAAATCATAAAATAACTTTTTTTGAGTACATTCTGATCAATGACAAATATGGAAGGTAGACCTACTGTATCCTTTGGAATTTCTGAAATTAACATATTAATTTAAAACAAAATTTTGCTTATGAAAAAGCAGCAGTGATTAGTTGTGAACCCAGCTGTAGTGCCCTAAGGCTCACTATAAACTAATCCTCATATGTTCAGATTCTCCTTTTTTGTTGTCGTTGTGACCTGATTATTAAGCTTTCTGCTTGTTAACAAATTTTATGCAGGCAAAAAGGAAAATTAGCAGCAGTTCTGTATTATTTAAATGATAAAATTATTTCATTTAATTATTTTGTTGCTTTGGTGCCAACAAAACTTCTGCACTTCATTGGATGTAAATAACAGGTATAATATAATTCAAAGGTTTAGTAGATTCCTTGAAGCAAACTTGATTCTAGACTGTTTAAAGCCAGTGTCAGGAATTTGAATGGACTAAATTACTTCGCAACAGTAACTTATATGCTTTTCACTCCTTAGCTGGAGTACTGTAATGTGCTTAATCGGGTTGCTTTTGAGGACCACTTGGAAAAAGCAATTACTATATAATGCAGTGGCCTGATTATTAGTTGCCATTGAAATGTATTTCACCTGCATTGGTTGCCAGAACATTTCCAGGTACAATTCAAAGTGCTAATTTTAACCAATAAATGCTTAAATCATTTTATCCAGCAGATTTGTCCAATACTCAATGCTCATATCCAGAAAAAGTATTGCTTGTTCCCCACTTGTGTGAAGTGAAGGGGGCTAAGGCCAGGAGACATTGCTACTCCATAATGACTCTGATGTTATGGAACAGCTGTTGTTGAGAAGTAAAGCTAATCCCCTGTTGATGGCTTTTCAGGAGCTGGTGATGGAGCTGCTCTGGAGAACTGTAGATGGTTCACTGATTGACACTATTCATGTTATGATTGCTTTTTGAAGAATAGCAGTCAATACTACTTTATTTAACTGATTTTAATATTAACTTTAATTATCATTACATACCATGGATGTTTTGATTTGTGTTCTGCAGATGTTTGAATTATATATCCTTGTTATCCTGGCTAACCGCCAAGAGTCCTTGCAAATTACAGCAGTAATCCAATCTGAAAAATAAAAACATATCTTTGAATGATTCCTCTGTGGTTTAGGAAAATAGATTATATTATACCATACTTTTTTCTGTACCCACAATAACCAGTAAAGAAAAGTAGAATGATTAAATGTGATATTGCACAATATTTCATTTAGTAAATATTAGAGTAATATTATCCATTCTGGTTTCCCTCAGATTTTTTAAGCTCCAACTTCCAGAAATCTTAATGAGCCTGGCCCAAAGAATAGTAGAATTTACACTTGCAGTAAATTCTGGAAGTCCAGTGCAGCTGGAGGACAGTAGAAGATGCTGCATTTCAAGGAGAAAAGGCACATAAATAGCAGTAATTGTTATGATGATCAGAACAGTTCTCCTCATGGATCATTAGCTTCTTCTTGTGAGGGAACTTGTTGCTATAATGATACTAGGAGTTATGCTGGTAGTAGTTTATTTACTGTTAAATTCAATTATACTAAAGAAGCAAGGAAAAGTTCAGAATATTTCCCACAACTTCAAAAAGTTCTAAATTCAAAGATAAATGGTAAGGATACAATGACAGCCATAAATACATAGGCAACATGTCACTGGTATGGTAAAGTGGACATAGCTTAAATTGAAAATTTAGAGGCTCTGGAACCAGATAACAGTGCATCCATGAAATTTATTGACTATATATTTAATCTATATTGGAAGGAATGGTTTATTGAAGGTGAAGCAAACAATTGAAGAATAAAAAGTGAAGATTAAATTATTACATAGAGGCAAGGGAAGAGAAGTTTGAAAAAAAAATCTACCTGAAAGTAGCAGCCGAATTTAAAAAGATGAGAAAAGTCAATTATTGGAAAACTAGAGAATCGGAGAAGTAAACTACTGCATAGGAATTCAAAAAAGAAACTGAACATAAAGAGGACAACATCAGGAATTTGGAATCATTGCCAGCTGGCACTATTAAGAAGGAAGCAGAAAGATTAATTTTCTGCAGCAGAAACAAATGTGATGAAATCAAGATTGAATGTGTTATGAAACAACAGTAAATGCAGACTGTGTAAAGGGAAAAAAAGATGAATTGCATAATTAGTAGATACAGCAAAATTGTTCTGACCAACTATAGTTATTAGTGTAGTAGGCAGAATAACAAATAATTTTATAAGAACTAAATATTTTATTATATCAACTATGGCATTTTTTTAAAAAAAATGCATGGTGCACACCTGTTATATCTTCATTACCTATATAGTTCCAAGGTATTTATTTATTTGTATTTGGAGGCTGATTGATTCCCAGCAACTCATAGTTTACAGCAATGGTGGTTTACAGCTAAAAAAAGTAGGAAAAATATAAAAAGCAGTCCAAAAAAAATCATGAAAAATCAAGAACAAATTTTAAAACATAAAAAGCCCTTACCAAAGGGGTTTGTGCATCACCCTGCCTGGGAAATAGACAGGTATTTATAACTTCCTGCATATCATCCAGGTGGGAGCCATCTTGGTCTCTAGGGGGCATTGTTTCACAGGCCTTGTACCACATGTACCGCATGCTTCCTAGGTCAGATGACCGGACAGTCAAAAGCAATTGGATTGACAAAGTCCCACAAATAAACAGACCTTGTTCCATGAAGGCCCTGTTAACCAGCACCAGAAAGTTGCAACAAATTATTAGATGTAGAAGGGGAAGAGAAGAAGATCATCACATAGGTGCAAAGATGTAATTGAGATTATAGGAATATCCTTGAAACTACTACAACTTTTTATTAAAGAAAGATGATGATAGTGGACATTTCTTTATGCAGCCACCAGGAGCTGAGATGGACTTTGAGGCTCCTATCTAATTATCTGCTTTAGGGATAAAGCAGCATTTATTCTGCAAATATCATTTTTAAAAAAGCCCATTGAAGGATGCAGCCTCACACTCTGTACAGAATCAGATTTTCACTTCCAAAATTCAAATGTGTCACAGGCATACAATTAAACTTTTACACCAAAAGCATCAATTAATCAATCCACAGAAAGGAGAAGTAGTTGAAATATAACAGAAAACTTCTTGCACAAGTCCTTTTCACTGAATGATTATTGTACCACAGCTTCCTAATAGATGGCGCCTTTTTGTTTTCTAAAGCAGAGTTCTAGTTTTACGGTCAGAAATAATTGACATCACTTGTCATCATGAAGTAACTTTCCAGGGTCAGAGGGTTATATGTGTGTGTTGGTAAGAAATATTACTAGTATCACCTAGGATATTCTGTAAGAATGAAGTGCATATATTGTATGCCCAAAGCTTATTATGTTCAAGGACATTAAAGACACTCTTATCTAAAATTCCTACCAGGTTTCAACTTGGGAGCAATCATTGAAAAGGCACAAATTAATAAATGGAGATAAATGTAAGGTTATAGGCAAATGTCATGTCATAGATTTACCCACCAACAAGCCACTGGCAAGGTTAAGGTCAGGGGTTAATGAAAGACATCCAAAGGTCACTTGGTGATTATAGGCGAGCATGGGTTTAATAGGGTATAGAAACGACAGCCGGTGACAGAAGATTTATACCAGAGGTGATGACATGACTACGGATACCACTGATAAAAAGAGCCCCAATATTGGACAGAGCAGAATGATGAATGGCATGGGTGTCTCTTCACACTTCCCATTATAAGCTCTTTCACTCTTTGTGGCACTTAGCTGCATTTATTTACTGTGGTTGGAAGATGCAGGGCAATAGCCCAATATATCTAATGTGCTGAAATGGAGACTTGCCATTAAAAAAGAAAGAAAGGAAGGAAACAAGAGATAAGATTAGACCTCTGAATAATTGCACAGCTTTCCTGCAGAGATTATATTCACTAGCACTAACATTATTTTTCCCCCTACTCCTAATGTTTGAAGTGTGAGGAGAGCTTGAGTGAATTAATTTTCTACAGCAGAAGGTCAAAGGAAAATAAACTGATAAGCATTATGCCTGCCATGGAATATGACTTTACAATATTCCCTCAATTGTCAGATAGTGGCACTGAGATAATATAGTAAAATATATATAAACTTATTTTTTATTGCATGGTAGTACGTGGGCTTTGTTTATCCTTTGGGATGTCAGAGAAGAGGAAAAATCAGTAATCAGCTTAGAATATCCTATAAATACTAATGAAATATTAAGAGACCAGCCATGGGACTAGAGAAAATGGAAACCTAAGACCAGATGAATAACACAATGGTGTCCCAAGAAACTCCTTTTCAAGTTGTTATGTATTTATCAAAGTGCTAGTGTGTCATTTGTGAATAAGACCTATCACCTTTCTAGGAATAGACTTACTACTAAGAATCGTCGGTGTTGCAAATGCTCTATGTTACAGAAATATTACTTCTTTCATTTATATAAAAAATTGGATTTCTAGCTTGCCAGCTCAAGGCAGATACATAAATACTCTGGGTTTAACAAAGCAAAAGAATAAAAATGCTAGGGATTGGATTCTGTAGTTCAATTAAAATGGAAAAATGTCTTTTCCTGCAAATGAAACATCCAGTCAAATCTTTATCATGGTCCTAGACCAATCTAAATTGGTCTACAACTCCAAAAATTTCAAACTATCATGATCATTGACTCTTCTGACTAGGAATTCCTGGAGCTGTAATCTACGGTATCTGGAGGAAGAGGAATTAAGGAACTGAAGCAGCTTAAACTAAGGCCAATGTATAAAACCTCAAGTAGAATGCAATTTAAATTTTTACAAATCTGAATCCAACAATCTGACTTATATAACAAGCCAAGATTAGACAAACCATGGCTTAGCAAGGGGGAACCCTGCTAATGATACTGTGCCCACTCTATGTGAAAACAGCAAAAGGGAAAGGGAGAAAAAAACCTATAAGGTCACAGGCATTCTTCCCTTTTAATACACTTGAGGACAAAGCAGATTTTTTAAATTACCTCCAGTCATATTTTTCTACAGAGATGTAATAAAGGAGGGGGTGTTATCCCACAAAGTAAGTAGAAAATAAAGTGCAGAAAAGAGAATTTCCCTTCTGTGTACCATATGTGATCTGTTAGAGGATGCATTTAAATGCAAAGATCAAATAAGATTTTAATATAAAGTATGTAAAATGGTTTGTTTACCTTTTTTAAAAGTGAGTATGTAATGCTTCATATGAACAATAGGATAGCAATCTGTAGATTTCATTTTTAATATTTGTGACAGATAGGAATATCATCAAGACACAAATACTCAGTTTATTTGTTAGACAGATATGTGCTTTGCATTTTATTGTGGATTTAATTTATTGCAGAGACGAGTAACTTTTTTCTATTAAGAACTATATTTTATAAATCTACGGCAGGTAAGCAAAATAGTTTACGGAGCCAGATTTCAAAGTAAGCGGTGTCATTTATTCTCTTTCTGGCCCTTTCCCCACTTTCTTTTTCTCTGTCCTTCATGCAGGAAATGATCTCAGATGGACTAGGTTATCTAATAGTATTGATTACCTAAGGCTTGCATAGAGCTGTACCACTGTAAACAAACTGCAGCATAGCCATTGTGTGAAAAAAATCTAGGACTGAATCATTTGAAAGACTGTGGGGCTTCAAACTGGAAATCCAAAAATCTAAAACCTGTTGTCCAGAGTAATAAAACACTGCCAACCAACTGCTAACTGGAGAATTATCTGTGTTATGAAATATTCACTGGCCACTGCTTCCCTCAGCCTAAAAGAACGAAGTCCATTTGGGTTGTTAAATTATCGCCTCCTCCCACTATCAAAGTGGATCCCAGATGCTGCGTTGCACTGCAATGGAGAAATGGGCAATGGAGTGGCCAGTGTGAGGGAAGGAGAGGCCGCTTTCCCTCTTTCTTCTCCCTGCTCCTCCTCCTTCTCTTGTGCCGGCTGCTCTGGTGCCCGTTTCTCCATTGCAGTGCAGCGCAACATCCAGGATCCACTTTGATAGCGGGAAGGGTGGTATAATTTAACAACCGTCCAGGGTCAGGCTAGGACACACTTCCCACCACAGCCAACCTGATGCTGGGCAAACTGGTTGTTAAATTATTTGAATCCCACCACTGATTTTAATGCTTACATTAAAGAAACTCGCATTTAGAAAACGTATGTGTCAAAGAAAGTAAGATGGTTAGTTATATTTTAAGAAATGGTCATCAGACAAATTAAATCAACAACAATGTAAATAAAGGGGAGAAGGCTCATAAAGGTACCATCTCTTTCAAAATAGTGATAATATTTTATGTAAATCCAACAAAAAATCACTTATTGTATTAATGTAATCTTGACTAAGTCACTGATTTTTATTAACCAGATGAACAAGTAAGCAAGACTTCTTGCTCTTAGTTAGATTATCCTAAAGTTGATATTCTGCACAATAGATATCAATTAAAAACAAACCAGAAATATTCAGCTATTTATAGCAATATCTACTTTCTACAAAATGAGCATGGAAACATTGTTTCATCACAATATTCTGGTTTCTCTTCCACTCAATATAAGTAAGCTAATTTTTAAGACAGACCCAATGACTAATAGAGTTCTTGAAATACTTCCTGCTATCTAACATCAGCTTCTTCAGTCTTCCTAGGGCTGGATGTCTTGTGGTCCCTCCCAACTGCACAAATCTGTGATTCTTAATTATTTTTATATCAAATCATTTCTTTAAGGAGGTTAGAGTATCATACAATGAAAGGGCTTTCCATTTCATGTTTACAATAATGCTATGAAGTGCATTTGGCTAAAGGAAAGTTGGCTATCCAAATACATTTAATGAAAGTCATGTCTCAATGTATATCTGAAATACACTAATCTCACATTCTACCTATTTTGTAGAAATTTCTTCTCCCTACTGTGATCCTTGACTAGGCCTATTATTACTACCCTATTGTTAATCTGGCATCTTCTTTCCCCTCTTTTGGGGCCAGTGAAACACTTTCTGAATTCAGTCTTTCATTACACTGCACTGAACATGTCCATGAACTAATGCGCTTCAAGAAACATCATGGAGGAAGTGTTGGATATGTGAAGGCAGGAACTGAACATGGACAGTGCATTAAGAACAGCAAAGCATCTCAACATATCAGGATGTCATCTAAATTTAATATTTTTAAGTATTATAACCCTACACGAGCATTTGGTTTTTTTCCTACAAATTTCAATATTTTTAACATATGATATATTGTTCCCTTTTTCGCTCTATGGTCACAAGATAAATCACCTCCCTCTCCAGATTCACCATTGCTTATTAATATTTCCAGTATTTTAAGTATGAGAAAGGAGAATATCGAACAGAAGAGCTTAAGTTTAGCAATGTGGAGACTAATGTGTTAAGACTTCAATGGATTAGGATTGAATTATAAATTGTTTTGGAATTGTTTATTTACTTAAATCTTGAGGAAGCTGTATGTCAGCCATACCCAGCAGCTACCCTAACTTAGCATTCTCCAGATTTATTTAGGCTGCTACACCTAAAATTCTCATTTAGCATGATATTTGAACCAGGCTGAAAAATGTGCTACAGATAATTAAATATTAAATCAATTTTCCTTCCTGTAGAATGAACGGAAATTGACTCCTTCCTTTCTTCGGTAACTGAAAGTAGGTACTATTTTAGCAATTTGCAAACCATTCACAGACATCAATGGTTCAGGGTCATAGCCAGTTAGTTCCTCCTTTTTCCTTTGGGCAGCTGGCATAGTGAAGGAACAGCTGATTTCCCTCCCACCCATTGCTTTTTTTTAAAGATTTAATTTTAATTGAATGCACTGCTAGGGATGCCTTAAATTGACTCTTTTGGTTTAAATTTCCTATGGGAGTTTAACCCCAAGATCTCTATCCTGGTGTGATAACTTATTCTGGGCAGCACACCCAATCTATGTTTATTGTATAGTTTTCAGCAGGGTATGTGTGTGTATGTGTGTGTGTCTGTGTGTGTCTGTGTCTTTGTGTGTGTGTTTCACCAGTGTATGCTTCTATGAATCGTGCGGTTCTTGATGCCTTGGAAATTACTCAACTGTGAAGTGTTTCAGTGTCTGCCACTTCCCTCGTTAGTCTAGTGCAGGAGTGAGGGTGGGGGCTGGGAATGGAGAGACCGAAACAAGAAGAAATATACCTCTGACCCTGGCTTTAAATCCTCATTAAAATCTAGCAGAGCACAAAGCCAGTTTTCTCTTTTAAAGATGTTTGCATAAAAATGTCTGTTTATACCAGAGATGCCTTGAACAGAATGGCGCTCACAGCACAAAAGCATCCTGTGGTTTTTTTGCTTTTTTGTTTTTTGCTTTGCATCCCAAAATGATACTGTGTTCGCACTTCTACTATCTACTTAATTCCTGCAAACAATGCAAGACAATATACAGCCTTATTTCTTTTTCCAGAATGAAGCAAAATTAGATATTGGCAATAACATGTTATCCTACTGTTGGCTGGGTAGGGTGGATATTAGTTCCACGGAGACTGCTATTTGCCAGCTGATTAGAAAAACAACACGATAGTTCCTCTTCTTATGTCCTTAACATTCAGCATGGAAATGATTGCCATTATCTATTAATATTTACAATAGAATAGAATAGAATAGAATAGAATAGAATAGAATAGAAGAACTTTATTGTCATTGTACAAGTACAGCAAAACTATGGGTGCACCCCAGCAACTGTTTGCAATACAATAAAACCAAAGGACTTAAAAGTAAAGATAAAAATAAATAAATAAATAAATAAATAGAGTACCCAAGTTTCCATTTGCAATTTGAGAGTGCAATATCTACAAATATACACAAAATATATATCCAACACTGACTATGACGCTTTGCCAAGTGTAATACAAAGAGATAGATTGTACTGTAATAAGTTATTTTACATCTGTATGAGGTATTGCAGTTTCACATCTTTTCACATCTTAATATGGTAGTAACGTATACAGTATTTATTTGCAGTTCGGATGGCCCAGGGAAATAAATTATTTGTTAATCTAGTGGTGTGGGATTTTATTGACCTAAAGTGCCATCCAGACGGCAGCAGGTCAAAAAGATAATTGCCAGGATGTGAGGGATCTTCTATGATGGCCTTGATTCTGCTTTGGCAATGGGACCTGGCTAAGTCTTCCAGGGAGGGCAGAGGGCAACCAATGATCTTTTGAGCTGTGTTTATTACCCTCTGTACGGTTTTCCTGTTCTCAGCTGAGGAACCTGCATACCACACACCCAGACAGTATGTCAGAGTGTTCTCCACAGAGGCTTTATAAAAAGCCAGCAACAGCTTCTTTTCCATTTATGTATACAGAATTAATAGAATAACAGAGTTGGAAGGGACCTTGGAGGTCTTCTAATCCAACCTGCAAGCAGGAGACCCTATACCATATCTAACAAATGGCTCTTCAATCCTTTCTTAGAAATCTCCAGTAATGAAGCACCCACAACTTCTGAAAGCAAGCTGTTCCAGTGATTAATTGTTCTTACTGGCAAGAGATTTCTCCTTATTTTTAGGTTGGATGTCTCTTTGTTAAGCTTCCTTCCATTGCTGCTTCTTTTGCCCTCAGGTGCTTTGGAATATAGATTAATTCCCACTTCTTTATGGCAGCTCCTTAGATATTGGAAAGCTGGTAGCATATCTTTGGTGCTTTCTGGGCTTGGTGGTTTTCTTGCAGATGTTCCATTATCAAAATAAGTAACATCATCAATGCTTGATGATTTTGTTATTCTTGTGTATCTGGTACCATTTATTAGAAACCATCAAAAACTGTTCAATCCCCTCCAAACTGGTTGAATTATTTCAGTCATGCCAGCTATGAATGCTTACTTCATCTCACAGTCAGAATGGATATTAACTTTCCCTTCTCTTTAATTGTAAGAAGACTCATAAATTCAATTGGCCAAAGAGGATGAGACAACATAAAAAGTTTCACCAGGAATTTTGCCACAATTTGTTATAGAAATGGCTTTTATATACTATTATATAAAAGTAAAAAGTTGAGGCTGTATGTCATTACTTTATTCTACTGCACCTGTACTTTTCTCTCTACCATTACTTTTCTCTCTTTCCCCTTTCCTCCCCTATTTTACCCTTGTTTTAACTTTTATTTATATTTCTGTATTTTCTATTTTAATAAAGTAATAAAAATTTTGAATAAAAAAAGAATTCTGTCAAAATTGTAATAACTATCATCCTGAAATTTTCAAAGCCTGATATAGAATATATTGAATAAGAAAAAAACAAAATACAGAGTATGAAGAATTATTTCTCAGTTTAGCTTTTAAAGTGAAATAGGAGGACAAGCAGTAAGTACACAAGGAACCAAAAGCTACCAATACATGATTAAATTCCTGTGCCATGATCTTGGGCTGTTTTGAGGTGATGGTGGTGTTTAAGGGTGGGAATGGGAATGGTTCACCTCCCAGAGATTTCCCATTCTCATTCTCACCCTTATATTTCCCCACTCCCAAAAAAGCCTCTCAAATGTGCCAAAAATATTTAGCCATGCCCATTCAAATCACTCCATCACCAGATGGCTTTCTGCACTTGCTGGCACATATGAAGCCTGAGTTATGGCTTCCCTGTTCTGAACAGATTGACTGTCCTTGTCTTAAGCTATGGTGTGGTTTGCTTGGTCTAGGCTTAGATGATGAGAACTCAGCCATAGATTTGTAGCTTATGACTTACATAAAGCAAGACACTATTGTTTGTTCAAGTAATGGTTCGGTGTGGAACCAGCTAATGTGATTGCTAATAATTTCTTTCTTTCTTTCTTGTCTATTAGTTGGAGCCTCTAACTCTCTCAGTTCCTGCCAAATCAGATTTCAAATTAAGCCTGCACTAAATCACTAATTTGCAGCAAGCATAAGACTCACACAAGACCCTCACCTGATGTGACCCACAGCTGAACCCTCACAAGTACAGTGGTGGGATTCAATTTTTTTTTACTACTGGTTCTGTGGGTTTGGCTTGGTGGGTGTGGCAAGGAAAGGATACTGTAAAATCTCCATTCCCTCCCCACTCCTGGGAGAAGGTTACTGCAAAATCCCCATTCCCTCCCTACTCCACTAACCTGCTTTCCAGATCTGCTTTCCTGTGCAGGGGAACAAAGGAAGACCCAGCCGATCAGCTGGAACTCTGAAGGTAGAGACTAGATGGGGGCAAGGCCAGTCAGAGGTAGTATTTGCCGGTTCTCCACTACCAGTTCTCCAGAACTGGTCAGAACCTGCTGAATACCACCTCTGCATAAGACCCATCACAAGACCCTCATCTGATATGACCCTCCCATCACAAGACTTACTACCCATACAAAGCCCTTATAAGCAGAAGAACACCAACCCTGACAATCCCTCAATTCCACTGGAGATGGTACTGTACCTAGCCTGGTAACAAAATGTTCAGAAACCAACCACAAGCTTGGACCCTCCAACCTTCCATCCTTATCCTACACCCAAGCTACAAATATTCGTCTCTACTGCAAACTTGAGATTTTTACCCACTAACATAATCTTACTGGCATATCTGATTTTATTCACCTTTTTTTTTACATGATTCCTTCCTCTGCCTTACATCAGATGACTCTACAAGTAACCAAGAAGATATAGATCTTTTAGCATGTGACTTGGGAAACACTTTAGCAATGAGTGTATAATAGATCTGCATGTGATATCCAGGAACTTGTTTTCAGAAGAATGGTGAGTATTTGTACTATATAACTCTCAAGGCTTATCATGGCCTGCCATGGGAGATCTGTGGATCTCCTGGTTCCACCTGATTCCTGATGGAATTGTTGCCAGAGCATGACTCCTGAATTGGAACATTCAAAAAGGAGTGACTGGATTTGTCTTAGTTTTATTTGGAGCACTGCTCCATTTTCACAAGACCAGTAATCAATACCACAAGGCTAAGAAAAATGTCAGTACTTCCTTTTCTTTCAGACATTAGCAGGTTGTTGCATACTGCAATTTGAAGACTGTCTCTGATGTGCATAAGGATTCCACTGGCCTAACATGCTTCTGCAGATCATTCTCTGATCCTACATATCTTTCATAAATATGGTCTACATTCATTCCCCTGCATGGTTGGGAGGTACCACACTGAGAAAGACATGTGCCCCAGTCCTGAGAGAAATTCTGCCTGTGAAAGGTGATAGTCCCAAACATCTTTACAAGGCACCTTGATGTGTTCAGCGGGCTTTTCAGAAGAATAGATTGTTGCAGAATGACTAAACAGTAGAAATGGCATGTACAGAATATTAAGTCGCCATAAGAGCAATTCCCACACATACTGATTCTGAGTGTAGCTTTTAGGTGCATACGCATGCTTTTTTTTTTTTAATGTACTTCCCTTTGGGATCTCCCACGGTTCCTAATTCTTATTCTTGAGAAGGAGGAGGGAGGAGGACTAATAGACATTGCACAGCTCGAGCATTGAATCTTTCCGAGAATGTGCAGGGCAATTTTTAGTTGCCATATCTGACTAGAAGTGTTTATGATCCATTTTTGTTCTGCCACATCAATGTTCCCCCCATTAGCATTTGTGTAGAGCAGTGGAGATAGAATGTGGCTGATTAGGTTCAGAGCAGCTGTGTTTCCCCTGGAGAGGAGAGGATGATAAATCTTATGGCGCGCTCTGTTATTTAAAGTTGATATTAGGTTCAAAATTAAATGGGAGAATCAAATACTTGACTTGCTTGGTGTACGCGCTAGCTAATCCTTTCTACATACAATTCTTCTAATTATCTGCATTTACAAATTCAAACGCAATTAGCCCTGAAATTGCTAGAAGTATGGAGAAAGAAATGTGTTTTTTTTTTTTCTCCTTTCTAGAAATGGAGGAAGCCTGTTTCTCTCTTAGCTTAACCGGAATTTAATCAACAATGGAGAATGCTAAATAAATGTGCTTGAGTAGATCTTTATTTACCTGGGAGCTGTGGTAACAAAATGAATGTTTGTTATTTCTTTGAAAGGACTAGGGACCATGTAACATGAGATTCTTTTTCTCCAGGAATCTTGCTAAAGAATAGTACTCAAGAACTTCAGCCATTTGAATAGAATAGAATAGAATTCTTTATTGGCCAAGACACACAAGGAATTTGTCTTAGTTGCAAATACTCTATACATAAAAGAAAAGATACATTCGTCAAGAGTCAAGAATCATAAGGTACAACACTTAATGATAGTCATAGGGTACAATAAGCAATCAAATCATACTAGGAAACAGTCAATATATATATAAAACAGTCAATTTTCAGTGACAGTTTGTAGATTTGACCTCTGTGGATATGAAAACGTGTTCTCCAGATTTTGAGAGATCTCTATATCACGATCATGATATAGAGAAAATATATCATGAAAAATATTTTTTTGTTAAGCAGTGATTTACATTTCAGAGGAAAATACCACTGATTTGGCATTATGGCTTTCTGCTTATAGGAAACTATATATGTGCATGCCTTGTTTTAAAGGCAAAGAAGACAGGTGATGGACAATTTGGGATCAGTTGACAAAAATTAGTTCTAGGTAACAGACAATATATGATAGCCAGAATTAGATTAGCCAATTTAATTGTACATAGCTGAGCAGTGGGCCAGATTCAATAGAACAAAACTTGTTTACTGCATATTAATTTATAATATTTATGTCATATTATCTCCTAAAGATAGGGGAAATTGATGAGTGTTATAACAAATGTGGCGGCAGCACAAGGATATCACTGGGAAATATAAGGGCATTATTTTAGGGGCTTCTTAATTTTTTTTTTACTTAAGCCTATCCAAGATTCAGTAAACCCACTAGACTTTGTTTTGTTTTTTAAATTTTGGATGATTTCCCATTGAAACTTGGCAGCATATTAATTGCAACATCAGCTAATATTTTCAATGTTACATACAGTCTCGGTCCTTTAGTTGTTCATTATTAGTTTAGGGTTTTCTTCTTCCAGGGCAGGGGTGTCAAACTCAAGGCCCACGGAGCTACCCTGGAAACAGCAAAGGACTGGCCCATAGTGCCTTGGCCCAGCCCAGGTTGACTGGGCGCTAATCTACAACCTGGTGATCTCCGTCTTTGCTGCTAGAGTGCTGGAGGAGGCCATCACAGCTGAAAAGGGAGCTCCTGCTGGTCTCCCATCCTATCTCTGAGGATCATTGGTTACAAAGCCAGGTCTTCTCATGTGGAGAGGGAGTGGGCCTCTCCCTGACTCACACACTTTGCCCTCCTGCACACACCATGAGCAACCTGGCCAAGGAGAGCAAGCATAGCAACAGCAGCCTTGAGGAAGAGGTAGGCGCATCAAGCACCCCCTCGGGGAAGTGGGGCTGGGCCAGGCTGTGGGGTCCAAGTGCACTGGGAGCTCAAGATTGGGTGCTTGCCCTGTGCTGCCTAAGGCTCTGGACAGCCTGTGCCGCCATCTGGGGGTCATCCATGTGACCTGAGAGGGATAGCGAGGTTCCTCTGGAGGACAGTGGTTTGGCCTCTCCCTGGACTCACCTTCCTCTGCTGGAGGCAATGGATCCCCCCAGCCCTGCCTGTCAGTGCCCCCAACACAAATGACATTGAGCTGGCCACACACACCCTGGCTGCTACCCCCCCACAAGGTCAAACATGACCCTGATGCAGCTCTCAATGAAATTGAGTTTGACACCCCTGATCTAGTGGGTATAAACTAGTAGATTATCAGCTTTAAACCTAGTGATGTTTTGAACCTTCCTCTTCTTCCTTGCACATTAGAATTCTTCCCACTATATCACCTGGTCTTTCTTTTCTTCCATACTTTGAAGTAAGTGATACATTGCACTTTATCAGCTAAAGGCTGCTGATGATTGCAAAATCTAATCTTAAACCAAAGTTTAATTAACTTAATTGCACCCCTGATTTGGGATTGTAGCAGCTTCAGCTACTTGTTTGTCTCCAAGGTTTGTTTTGATAATCTGAAATAAAACAAATCCATAGCTTCACTCTAGACTGGCATTTAAACGTTTAGGTTTTATAGATTTTGAGACCAATGGGCCATCATTGACTTCAAGAACCAGGCATTCATTCATTAGTGGTTCAAACATTTAAGCATCCAAAACATGTTTTGCCATCTGGAATAAAACACAAATTGTAAACTGAATTTATTGCTTAAGGAAGAAGGAAAGAAGAGTCAGGTATATGAGATGTATATGAAATATAGAAGCAAATTTATAGCTAAATGATATCACTGGTGAAATACATTGCATATTCTCCTGCTCCTAACATTGATGAAATAAATTTATCTACAGGATTGAAAACCACACAGAGGTAGAAGAAACCTCTGTCCCTTTCATCCAAAGATCCATCAGATAGATCTTCAATCAAAAGAAGAAGAGTATGGGCTCAATGAAACAAAGGGAAGCTTTGATTCTGGGAAACCAGAGTCTGGCAGAAGCCATCACCCAGCTTCTGACCTGTAGCATGACTCCTGACCCTAATATTTAGACAGGGGTGGGATTCTATCTGGTTAGATCGGTTCTATAGAACCAGTTGTTACAATTCTGCGCAGTTTGGAGAACTGGCAAATTGTGCCACTGGCTGGCCCCGCCCCTCCTCTCCCTGCCCACTCACTCCTTACCTGGCATGCGCGCCATCCAACTTGCCTGCCTTGTGCCTTCACCTAATTTTTGATAAGTTCCTATTTTTCCCTTTCCCCCCCCCGACCATCAGCTGTTCCAACTATCAGCCGGGAGATTTAGATTAGATAGAAAGCAGCAAATCATTGGATTTCTTGCTTTCTAGCTAATCTAAAAGCAGAGCTGAACTTTCCTTAGGACTGAAGCTTCTATTTTTCAGTGCAGACTCAGGTAGCAGATTGCAGAATGGTAGA
Source organism: Bungarus multicinctus (assembly GCA_023653725.1). NCBI lineage: Eukaryota > Metazoa > Chordata > Lepidosauria > Squamata > Elapidae > Bungarus > Bungarus multicinctus. The sequence goes on along the minus strand of CM042838.1, from coordinate 41,675,725 downwards.
TCTCTGAGTGAATCTGTGCTTCTGGGAGCAACTCAAACTGCCTGCCTGCTTTTGGATAGAAGTTGCTCTTTTTTAAAATAAAAAAATTCAATATTTATATACATGGTGTATTGTAAGCTAATTTTGTGAGTTTGCTTGCTAGTAAATTTTATGAGTTTGCTTGCAAGCAAATTTTATGTGACAGACTCAGGCAATAGATTTCAGAAAGATAGATCTCTGAGTGAATCTGTGATTCTGCGAGGAACTCAATCTGCCTGCCTGCTTCGCCTGATTTTGGGTAAAAGTTCTCTTTTTTTAATAAAAAAATTCAATATTTACATAAATATTTACAATATTTGCATACAAACCATGCCCACAAGACTACCAAGCCACACCCACACATTAGGCCATGCCCACAGAACCAGTTGTTAAGAAATTTGAATCCTATCCCTGTATTTAGACCATGAGAGAAACCCAGCCATCACCTAGAAACAGAAAAGGCATAAAGGCAAAGAACTGGTAGGTTATTTGTATGAGGACCCTGGGATTAGAAATAGCAATTTATTTAGGAATTGATTATTACACTCAAATGCCTTAGTACTTGCAACTGGGTAAGATCAATAACATCTGCACTTGAACGGGGGCGGGGGGTCCAAGAGTTTCTGCTTAAATACTAGAACAACCTCCAAGAAGATTGACTATTTCTGTGTTTGACTCCAAGCTTTGCCTGATTATTTGGGAACTCCGACTTTTAGCTGGATCTGACAGAACGCTACTACCCACTCTCTGGATTTTGATAGCTGGTATAAACTTTATGTATCTTTTAATCTTGGCTCAGCTTGACTGTAACTGTACTCAATGATGCCTCTTCTAATGCCTCCCCAGCTCTGATGTTTCATTCTAAAGAGCTCTTAAATAAGGGACTGAGGTCGCTAGGTTCATGGTTCAATCTGACACTTGAAGTGACTTGTTTTTTCCCTCCTGCTTAGTATAAGCTCAAAACCCATGGTCTTTTTTAGGATAAGTTTATGTATGATGCTCAAATTTTCTTTATGCATAGATATAAACTGCTATGAGAAGGAACATGGTTGGACAATATTTGTAGATATATCAAAATAGCAATATGGCTAGTTCTTGACTTATGACCATAGACTAGAATTTCTGTTGTTAAGCAAAGTGGTTGTTAAGTGAATTGCTTTTTTGCCATGGTTGTGAAGCAAATCACTTGCAGTTGTTATGTTAATGAGCATGGTAATAAGTTATGCTAATTTGTTATTAAGCGAATCCAGCTCTCTCATTGACTTTCTTGTCAAAAGCTAGGATCACAAATGGCGATCGCATGATCCCAGGATGCTATAACTGTCGTGAATACTTACTGGTTGCCAACTGCCTGAATTCCAATTAAATGACCATGGGGTGCTGCGAGAGGTATAAGAATGAATGCTAGTTATAGGTTGCTTTTTTCAGTACTGCTGTAACTTTGAACAGTCGCTAAATGAATAGAGGCAACCTATACATTCATGTAATTACTTTTTGATGCCCAATCTGGACATTTTATGGATTTCCAAATGACATTTAAAAAAAATGTACTCTTTTTAAACCCAGAAAAACTACCTTCTTACCATAAATGATCTGTATGGTGCTTTCCATAATTATTAAAGCAAATAACATTGACCGCAAAGCATAAAGACATTTATATAAAGCACAGCCTGAACTAAGTTTTGTTTAATGTGTATGTAACCTGCTTTATAGAACCATAGCTTTGGTAGACTAAGTAGTTAATTGTTATTGATTGGCTCTGCCCACTGTTCCAATATCCATCATTATTGAAATCATCTCCATTCCCCTCATTAAGCATGCATCTGTTTCCATGGGAATGGATTTCTAAATAAGAGGTGCCATTTAAGTTTTATTGGCTTCCCTAGTCGTACAGGCACTCTGCAGTGTGGTTGCCCAATCTGTCATTGTTAATCAACTCTCATCTCTTAACACTGGCTGGAGTTATCAATGAGGTGAGGATTAATATTCTGGGCGAAACAGATGATAAATCATTTGAACATAATTAGTGTACAGCAAGGTTACAGCTGACATGAATTTTTATCTTAATTATGATAGAAATTTGTTCCATTAATTTAATTTAGTTTGCATGAATGGTTCAACACCTAACAAAGTTAATCTTACACCTGTCATTACAACAGTAAGAAAAAGTCTCTTTCTCAGCCTGTGAGCAGAGATAATGCCAGTATATAGATATAACCTTGATCTCTTGGATTTGAAAACAGGATATTTTCTTTAGAAAAATATAGAACTTCCTTTTTGCTACTAAAAGTCTCATTGAATTTTGGCCAAGAAAAATAAACTAGTGTTCAAGTAAGTTTTATAAAGGGCCATTCCTTTTCTTTGCTCCTCAGAATAAGTAGATATTTTCTGGATAAACAAAACATGATCAGCTGAATTAATAGGGTTATAATATAGGATGTACCATCTACCATAGCATTAATCAGTGCAATCTCTTTCATGCAAGAATAGTATTAAAGAACAGAGCAGGGAAATAGGTACATATAAGATCTGATCCATTCACTAGCATTGGATTGAAGAAGAAAAAAAGCCAGGTCATATTGGTTAGAGATAGTCAAAAGTATTTAGAGAGTTTTAGAGACTCATGGATCATTCAGGTTTAAGATTGGTTAACAAAGATGGCTTTACACTATGTGATAGCATAACGGATGTGCAGCGCACAAATGTACACACACCATTTTTCCTTCTTTTTGCTGAATTACCTTCATACCATTTCAAAAACATATCTGACAGCAAACAAGCAGCTCGTGGGCATGCATTACTAATATCTAAAGAACGTTCAATGTGGAGCGGTACGTAAATTTCTATTTATATGAAGGACGATGGATGAAAAAAGACATCCTGCAACATTCCCAAGCCACCTTTCTGTATGGGGAAGAATAACTCATAACTTGATCATCTCCACAAATAGTAATTATTCAAAGATTCCCAAAGGCTTTGGCATACCAAATGAACCTAAATCCTGTACTAATTATCCAAGCAATTATGAAGCTGGATAAATCATATGTGATAGATGGATAAGGTGGAACTGTTTGGCTTGTAAGATGGAGGATTATTTATTGATTTAACTAATATTAACTAAGACTGCACAAGGACTATTCACATCATTTGTTGATTGCAGTTATTTTGATTTGGTAAATATGGTTGTTATATGTGCCTCTTTGTATGCTCTCTCTCTCTCTCTCCCCCTGCACAAATATGCATTAACACACATGGAAATTAATGTAAGATGTTGTTTAAATCTAAATATTAAAATCAAACATTGGAAGAGTTGAATTGGAAAAAATACATTCTTCTATAACAGAAATACAAAACTGTATTTGTAATCCTTATCACATTTATTTCACATTTTGTGATACAGAAATAATCCCAGAGAAAGCAAGCTTTAATTGAATGGTACCTCAGATTAATGTTTTGTGATATTAGTTTGCAATTATTGCTTCATGATAGATCAAGAAGTATATAGTTGGTTATTCACAAAGAAATGACTGATTCAAAAACAAAGACCTCTAATGGAATTCAATAGTGCTTCTTTCAGTCATTCCATTTGGCATCTCTATTACCTGAAATGATTCACAGTCCATTATGGGAGCTTCCATGCTAATAGAATGTCTATCTTCTGTAATACAGACACATCAGGGCACTAACAGAAAACCTGTCACAATGAATTTCATCTCGATTTCACTTCATTTCTTCATGGACTGTAAAATTTGCTCTTGTACAATGCCTAAATATAGTGTGGGTAGTAATTGAGAGAGATCTATAAGATGCAGCTGCTCTTAGCATGGAGGGGAGAGTTCGTTTTGTATGCTTTGTCTCTAAAATATATATCTGAGAATATGTGTGTACATGTATTTAATAGGAAGAAAAGATTCATAAACCCCACTTTTTTGGTGCACTGATTCTATTTTGAAAGAGCTTTTGTTCCATATCTTTTTGGTAGCAAGAAAGCAAAAGTTTAGAACTCCTTGTTTTCTCTTTTATTTGCAGAGATTTAAGAGTCACTGAAGTCACTAAATTTGGTTCCATTTCTTAATAAAAGCCTTTATACATCATGTCATGATTTTTGTGTATGTATGTATGTATGTATGTATGTATGTATGTATGTATGTATGTATGTATGTATGGTATAGTATCTTGATCATTTTATTGTGAGATCAGGAAATGTGAAGTGTGTTAATAAAATGTATTGCAAATTCTTGACCATGGCTAAAAATCTGCACCACTAACACCAAACTTACTATCTAAACTAGTGAAAATGACATTTAATAAACAGCTTCTGGCCTTCCAGTCTCCCTCTTACTGAAACACCTATAAAGGCTAAGTCTGCAATTTTTGTGTGTGCCTTCAAGTCAGTCTTGACTCCTGATGACTGCCTGGACAAGTCCCTGCAGTTTTCTTGGCAAGGTTTTGGAAGTGATTTGCCATTGCTTGATTCCTAGGGTTGAGAGAGACTGACTGCTCAAGGTCGCCCAGCTTTGTTTCTAGACTAAAACTCAAGACTCCCAATTGTAGCCTGATGCTTTAATCATTGTGCAAAATTGGTTCTCTAGATCTGTTGTGTGTGTGTGTGTGTATGTGTGTGTGTGTGTGTGTGTCGAAGTCAGTGGAGATACATTGCTTACTTTATTTCTTCCCAACAGAAGCTGAACAGAATTATTAGCTGCCCTTAGCAATCCCAGTATCCATTGGCCAATTAGAATAGTGCTATATTCTATAGCTTTTTTCCCCCTTAAGCCACAAACTGAATAATAGCATCATGCTCCACTAGCAGCGAAGTGATCTCAGCCTTTACATTAGGAGAAAATCAGAATGGTATGACTGCAGTTCATTACTGAAATAGGTAACTGATGAACTGAAAAGACAAAGGGCATTGTTAAATGAAATGTCATTATTAGAGCCATTCATGTTTAACAAATGTACTGTAAGTTAATTCAGTGGTGTTTTCTATAAAGTTCTCTGCTGAATGTTCACTTTTTCACTTTCTTCACAGACAGAATTTATCTTTTTTAAAAATCTCTTTTGGGAAGAGGAGGGGAAAAACCTGGCAATTGGTTCTAGAATCCTTTGCTCCAATCCTTTGCTCTAGGATTATGATGTGGAACACAGCCCAGGTTGCAAACTATAACCTGAAATGTGTGTTCTTCAGAATCACTCCATGAGTAGCAAATAAGAGACCTAACAAATAGAGCAGAATTAAATCAATATAAGGGATAGTTTGGATTGAGGGAATATAAAAAAACTCGTATTAATATGATTTAGAGACCTAAATATAGGAAGTTATCATCAGTGGAAGAGAAAAGACAAGGAACATCTGAGGAGAATTTGCCCCTATTTGCAAGCACCATCTTTTCTTTCTGACCTTCTAAGAAATGATCCTGCATTATGGGTCCGATTCTTATAGATCTCTTAATTTGCAACATCTATAAAGTATTAGTACTAGATAAATCGGAGTCCTTATATTGCTACCACAACAAGAGCATAGCCAGAGTGTGATAATTGTGTGAATAGAGGCAACAGAGAACTAAGATAAAATATTATCTCAGCCCCAGAACTCAATTTTTAGGACAGATTCTGTTTTAATGAACTCAACCCACTGCGCTGATTGCTTATTTGCATTTTTAAAATCTGTTTCAGCATCTAAAATACTGAACCTTCCTGGGAGACTGAATGTGGCACAAATGATGAAAGATTTATATACTCCAGGTGCCCCAATGTAAATCCCGCTTCTTGGATTCAGTCCTTTGATTAAATGTTGTATTTATGGTTTTTTTTTCATTTGTTTCATATGTTGGTGCACCGGTGTTCTGCAACATCACTTAGGCTACATATCTAGAACATGTATCCTTTTTCACAAGATGAATTCATCCCTTGATTTTCACACATAGTGCATTCATAGAAAGGTATCTATATGGACCTCATACACTCTTAGCCTGCCTTCTAGGGCCAAAGCCTGCAAATACGCTAGGAAACTTGAATAACCAAAGCTGCTTGTGGTGGCATGGAATGACAATATGTTTGAAGATAGAGCTGTCCCTCTATCCACAGGAGTAGTGATGTTCTCCACTGACAAAACTGATGAAAGATTCAGCTGTTGGAATAATCAATTGCTGCGAGTAGTGAAAGACATATCATCTTGGACTTTTCTGTAGACAAAATAATTCAAAAGAGGAAAAGCCATATCTCTAGGGAACAGCTTTATTTGCAATGGATTTTAGGTTCAATTTCCTAGCATTTCTGGGTAGACCTGGAGACTATGAAAACCTCCAGATATGCCCACCAGAACTACCATTCTTGTACTATCCATCGATAATACAATATCTATTGAGCATTTGTATTTTGATAGCATTTTATTTATATTGTCCATAGGTTTTATATAATTTTATCTTTTTCATATTGAAAACCGGACAATATCCTGTGGTAAAATGGATGGCCAATACATTTAATAAATAAATACATTCTAGATCAATGATCTGACTCGCTATAAGATTGCTACCTACGTTCATTAGATTACTAGTTCTATGTTAGTAAGATAAAACCAGCTAAAGCAGGATTTTAGCAAATTTGTAAGCTTTGAGTTTTTTTTAAAAAAAAATCATCATAATTATTATCAGGCCTGTTTAATATAATTTTTCATGGAAAGCAGGCTAAAAATAGATATATATATATACAGTATAAATAAGCAACAGCAAAGAAGTCAGACTTTAGATTCTGTATTTTAAAAAAATTCCTGTCAGGAGACATGGTTGGTGGAGACATTTTGGACTATGATATTCCACATGCAGAATATAAAAATAGTCTTAACAGTATCTTTGGTAGTCAGTGAAGCTTTTCATTGACATTTATGAATTGACATAAGCTACATATTCTTTGATCTGCCCTTCAAATTTATTGGCAGATTTATTGGCGAGTCCCCATAACTAATCTAAGAAGCAGTTTGTATCCATGCATTGTGTAAAGCATAGACTGATCAGATTAAGGCATAATGCTTTATTTTATATTTGATAAATAGAAGAGGGTATAAATATTTGTCAGCATGGTTTGTATCTCTCCGGTTCCATGCTGAGAGGATGCTACCCTTCAGACATTCATCTGAACTAGAAGGGCTCAAATTCAAGATGAATAGATCTCTAGGCAAAATCTATCTTCAGCATTTGATGCTAATGCATTTTTTGCAAACGGTTGTGATGTAATCAGGTATTTGCTGCTACAGCTTCTCAGAACTACTTCAATTATTTGCTCTCAGTACTAGATCTGGGATTTCATAAAACCACTATCTTCCATAGATAAAGAAAATCACGGTAGCAATATTTCAATGATCCATATTTTTGCCTTGAAAGAAAGAACATTTCAAAACTGATGACTTATTTTGGATATCATTTTACTTATAATTTCTGGGTTCAGCTTGGCAGTGGGCCCATTCGATTTTTAAGGTTGGAACTGCTTTGGTTGCATTCCATGTGCATTTACAGAAGAAAACGACCCACCCAACACAGGATTGTGTGCATACAGCTTTTTAACATGCGCTCAGTGGAAATAACCAACACCCAGCTATAGAATCATCCATCTGAGTCCATCAAACCCGCAGTTTGCCGAATTCCAAACTCAGACTTATGTCCAAGCCCAGGACATTATTATTTTATATTCAGATAAATATGTGTGAAATTCCCCTTGACATTCAGTGTGACAAGGCTAGGAAACTGAGCAGTCAGGCTGGTCCCTATTGTAGTTCTGCTGCATTCAGAAAACATGTGATGAGGGCTTTAGAGATGTCTCAGGGGTCTTGTTTTTCTCTTTGCATGTTGCTGATCAGAAACAATTCTACTGAGCTTCACAACTGAATTCTTCCTCCTTGAGAACTTGGTTAGTGAGATCCTTGCTGTCTGGTTCACAGCACTAAGGGGGACAGTATAATGCCAGGCATGCATTAGAGGAAGGTGTCTATATCATTCTGAATTCATTGGTTGCATTTATACATTAGTAGCACAAGTGTGGTGTGCCAGTCTGTATATTATCAGTAGCAATATTTGCAGGGACCCTGGAGGCATTGGTGTTTTCATAACGTTCTTGCATTATCTGGCTATGTTACTTTGTTAGTCCCTCTTCTACTAATCATATACAGGGAGTCCTCAATTTACAACAGTTCACTTAGTGATCGTTCGAAGTTACAATGGCACCGGAAAAAAGTGACTCATGATCATTTTTCACACTTATCACTATCACAGCATCCCCATGGTCATGTGATTTACATTTGGATGCTTGGTAACTGGTTCATATTTATGAAGGTTGCAGGGTCATGTGATCACCTTTTGTGACCTTCTGACAAGCAAAGTCAATGGGGAAGCCAGATTACACTTAACAACTGTGTTACTAATTTAACAACCGTGTTACTAAGTTAACTATTTGCAGTGATTCACTTAACAAATGTGGCAAGAAAAGTCATAAAATGGGACAAAACTCACTTAACAAATGTCTCACTTAGCAACCTAAATTTTGGGCTCAATTGTGGTCATAGATTGAGGACTACCTGTATTGAATTAGACTTCATTTGACTGAGCAATGGTAATTTTCTCTTCCTCTCTAATGTAATATGCCCAAACTCAGCTCTGTCCTAAGTGTTTAAAAATGCTTCTTTTTTAAAAAACATGTGCGTGTAAGTTTGACTTCTGGAAATGGATATTTTGTTCTACTTCATGAGAGTGAATGTATAATTTGGCATTTGGGGCTTAAACTCCAACTAAATCATGCGCTCACTTTAGAATTACAATTCTTTTATTGGCCAAGTGTGATTGGACACACAAGGAATTTGTCTTGGTGCAAATGCTCTCAGAGCATATAAAAGAAAAGATACATTTATCAAGAGTCAAGAATCATAAGGTGCAACACTTAGTAATAGTCATAGGGTACAATAAGCAATCAAATCATATTAGAAAACAGTCAGTATAAATCGTAAGGATACAAGCGACAAAGTTACAGTCATACAGTCACAAGTGGGTGGGGATGGGTGATAAGGAGTGATGAGAAGATTAATAGTAATAGGAGTGCAGACTTTGTAAATAGTTGAACAGTGTTGAGGGAATTATTTGTTTAGCAGAGTGATGGCATTCGGGGAAAAACTGTCCCTGTGTCTAGTTGTTCTGGTGTGCAGTGCTCTATAGCGTTTTGAGGGTAGGAGTTGAAACAATTTATGTCCAGGATGTGGAGTCCGTAAATATTTTCACAGCCCTCTTTTTGACTTGTGCAGTATACAGGTCCTCGATTGAAGGCAGGTTGGTAGTAATTGTTTTTTCTGCAGTCCTAATTATCCTCTTAAGTCTGTGTCTGTCATACTTTCTTGGCCAAATGGTTTACCTTTGAGTCTTATGATATTAGAAGAGACAACTGGGATTTCAAAAGAAAGCTTTTATATTTGGGATGCCAGAACCATTATCTCTGTCCTGCACTTCTCTTTTAGGGTAATTGATGACCACAGCCATTTTGTGAACAAACAAGCTTTGCTGGGAGCCATTTTGTGATCATTTTATGACAGTACCCAGGAGACTCTCAAAATTTAAATTTGTCCACTAGGCCCGAAACAGTATTTAAAAATATCCAGATAGACGGATAAAGTATCTGAAAAGAAAATATATAATTTGGTATATTTGTAAGAGAGATAATGAAATCATGAACTAATGCTGGAGCTTTAATTCTACTTAGAGCAATGCACTACCCTACTGAATAGCTTCCATTCATGTCAGAAATGATTAGAAGTGCATAATGAAGAACAATTACTATAAAATATGCCATTCTTCCTGCTACATTCCTGAGAGCCCGATCAAGGCATGTTGGGCTCAGTTAGAAACCCCTATTCCAATTCTTTGAAAAATACATTTAGAATATCTGGTAAATATCTCTGGTATAAACTGTGCATCATTGATTAAATGCATTGCAGATAGAAAAGAGAAAGGATGTAATTTCTTTTTAAGGCTCATGTACCAGCCATATTATAATTAGTAACACTGAGATTAGGTTCATACATTGAACTAAGCAATAATGTGATTTTTCTTTTTGGTTTTTTGGCTTAGCATATTAGATTGTAAAGAAGTATTTATGGCTTAACATACTGTGTAAATCCAGCCAATATATGGATGACAATTAACTTCATCTGAAACGATTCATATCATATTTCTAAGACATATTTTAAGATGTTTTATTTAACATGGACTAAAATCAAGCCAACTCCCAAATTAGCATTTAAAATTAAATATGTGAGGGAGGGAACAATTGATTTTGGTCCCTGAATTTTATCAGGGGTGTTGTAAACTCATGTAAAAACCACACAGTACCTTTCTTTCAGCCTTTAACCAGCATATACTAACAGCACAAATTTTAGAAAATTAAGTACAGGTAATTTTTGATTTATGATCAAAATTGAGCCCCAAATTTGTTGCTAAGCAATACTGTTGTTAAGTGAGTTTTGCCCCATTTTACCTTTCTTGCCACAGTTAAGTGAATCACTGTAATTGTTAAGTCAGTAACATAGTTGTAAAGTAAACCTGGCCTCCCCATTGACTTCGCTTGTTAGACATTCACAAAAAGTGATCATATGACCCTGAAATATTATAATCATCACAAATATGAGGCAGTTACCAAATTTTGATCATATGACCATGGGGATGCTGTAATAGTTATGTAAGTATAAAAAAAGGTCATAAGTTACTTTTTTCAGTGCCACTGTAACTTCAAACAGTCACTGAACGAAAGGCTAGGACTACCTGTGTAAACACAAAAAACATCTAGGTATAAAAAACCATAATCATGTAATAACCGATAAATGATGAAGAGGTTAAAAACTATTAAATGAACTATAAAGCCCCAAACTCTATCTGTGCTATCCATAGACATCCATGAAATCATATTTGGAAGAATGTTCTTTGATTTGCAGAATTTCCTAAAATATTTGCTTTGTTGGTATCAGCTGATGGTGTTCCTTTGTTGTTTGACACCTTGAGCCAATTGGGAAAAACATCTCACAACCTTACTTCGGTTCTATTTTTACTGGTGGAATGAATCCAGCAGCTTTCGCTTCTGCTGAAGTTTTCACCTTCAACAAATGGTAAGAGAATCAGGCAACATTTAGCCAGCCATCCTTGTGCAAATTGTTTGCACCTCCCTAATTGTTACGTGTTTAGCTAATTGCTGAGCCTAAGTGGGTTTTATTGACTTAACGGTAGTGCTCCTTTTATGATTGCTGTTCTAACTTATTTTGCGTATCATTCGGGGAATAGATTTTATGGCATAGAGATTTCCTAAAGTAACAGATACCTGAGTTGTTTGAATGATCGGGCCCCGAGTCTCCAGCTGATGTTATGCAACGCCAGGTCTGTAGTGAATAAAGCCCCCCTTGTTTACGATCTTGTCATGGAGGGGGGTGCGGACCTGGCGGGCATCAACGAGACCTGGCTGGGACAGGAGGGGGGTGTCCCTCTGATGGAGATATGCCCAGCCGGGTTTCAGGTCTTTCATTGGCTGAGGGCCCAGGGGAGGGGTGGGGGGGGGTTGCGGTGATCATTCGGGAGGATCTGGGTCCTAGGGAATCCACTGTTCCTCAGACGGATGTGAGTCCCTTTTTGTAAAGTGTGGTTCCGGGGTTCAGATGGGCCTTTTGATCACATACCTGGCTCTCTGCTATGTGACATCGGCTCTGCCTGAGCTCCTCGAGGTCATAGCCGGCCTGGCGGTTGAGACCCCCAGGCTGATGGTCATGGGGGATTTAAACTTGCCTTCGACTGGTGGGGCCTCGGGGATTGCTTAGGAGTTCTTGGTTTCCATGACAGCCTTGGGCCTGACCCAATTAATTAGGGAACACACTCACATTGGGGGTCACATCCTGGATCTGTTTTTTGTCTCTGGACAGTGGCAGGATGATCTTGGTATTGGGAACGTTTTTACTGAGCGCGGGAGGACCCCTTGCAGGGATGGGCTGAGGACTTTTCGAATTTCCTGCTGGATAAAATCACTCAGATCCGGGACGGGTTGGACTCTGAATGGGCAACTCTGGGCAGGGGGTTGGGGGCGGAATTGGGGAAGTCATTTGGGAGAAGTTTGACCCTGTGACCCCGAAGACATGGACAGGTTGCTGGGGGGGCTGATTGCTACCACATGTTTGTTGGACCGGTGCCCCTCCTGGCTGGTGTTGGCCACTCAGGAGGTGACACGAGGTCGGTTCCAGGGTATTATTAACACTTCCTTGAGTGAGGGATATCTGCCCGCCTTGAAAGAGGTGGTGGTGTGACCCCTCCTCAAGAAACCGTCGCTGGACTCAACTTTGTTATCTAATTATCATCCCATCTCCAACCTTCGCTTTGTGGCGAAGGTTGTTGAGAGTGTGGTGGCATGAAAGTTCCCCCAGCACCTGGATGAAGCTGTCTATTTGGATCCACGCCAATCGGACTTCAGGCCCGGGCACAGCACGGAGACGGCATTGGTCGCATTGGTGGATGATCTCTGGAAGGTCCGTGACAGAGATCATTCCTCTGTCCTGGTCCTCTTGGCGGCTTTTGATACTGTCGACCACAGTATCTTATTGCAACGGTTGGAGGGGCTGGGGGTGGGGGGCATTGTTATGCGGTGGTTCTCCTCCTTCCTCTCTGGCCATTCGCAATTCGTGCTGGCGTGGGGGCAGAGATTGGCCCCGAGGCCCCTGGTTTGCGGGATGCCTTAGGGGTCGGTGCTCTCACCCCTTCTATTCAACACTTATATGAAGCCGCTGGGTGAGATCATCCGTTGCTTTGGGGTAGAATTCCATCAGTACGCTGATGATACTCAGCTGTACATTTCTACCCCAGGCCACCCCGATGAAGCCGTCGAAGTGATGGCCCAGTGCCTGGAGGCTGTGCGGTGTTGGATGGGGCGGAACAGGCTTCAGCTCAACCCATCTAAGACTGAATGGCTGTGCTTCCCGGCACCCCAATACAGCCAGCTGGTTCCATCGCTGGCTGTGTGGGAAGGGGAATTCTTGCTCCCACAGAGAGGGCTCACAATCTGGGTGTCTTCCTGGATGTGCAGCTGTCATTGGAGGATCATGTGGCAGCCATCGCCAGGGGGGCTTTTGGTCAGATCCGTAGGATCTACCAGTTGCGGCCCTTTCTGGATCGGGATGCGCTTCGCATGGTCACCTCCGCCCTCGTAACCTCCCGCCTAGACTATGCCAACGCTCTCTACATGGGGCTTCCCTTGAAGAGCACCCGGAGGCTCCAGCTGGTGCAGAATGTGGCCGCACAGGTGGTGTTGGGGGCTCCTTGGGGCTCCCATGTTATGCCACTCTTACATGAGCTGCATTGGCTCCCGGTGGTCCTCCGGGTGCGCTTCAAGGTTTTAGTTACCATCTTTAAAGCGCTCCATGGCTTGGGACCAGGATATCTGCGGGATCGCCTCCTGCCATTATCAGCCTCCCCCCGACCAATACACTCCCATAGAGTTGGCCTCCTCAGGGTGCCGCCGGCTGGACGGCTGGCGACCCCGAGGGTGCAGGCCTTCTCGTTGGGGGCACCCTCCCTCTGGAACAAATTACCCCCGGAGATGAGGACTATCCCTGATCTCCTGACCTTCCGGCGCGCGTTGAAAACCTAATATTTCAGCAAGCCGGTCTGGCCTAGGGGTTTTTAGAGCTTTTAATTCGGTTTTAGCTTTCTTAATCTCTTATTTTAATCTTTTGATAATGGCCAACCTATTTAATCCTTTTTAACTTATTTTAAATATTGTATGTGTATTTTTATATGTATATTTTATCTTGGCTGTTCACCACCCCGAGTCCCTCTGGGAGAGGGGGTGGTATACAAATTTAAATAAATAAATAAATAAATAAATAAATAAATAAATAAATAAATATGCTTGGTGGGCCATTCCCAACAAACGACTGAAGGCTTAACATGTTCTGATATTTGATATATTCCTTTTTTATGATATTGGCTTATACTAGTTAGTACATTTGTCACAGGTACAGGAAAGTCCAAATGTGGACTGTGAAACTATTACTCTCTCACCGGGTTTGATTTTTGGACTAGTGGCTGTTGAAGTAGCATGATACCCCACTTTTTAAAAAAATTGTTAATGAACATGTAATTCTACTTTTTCCAGTCCAGTCACTCTTCTATTTATTACAAGTCTCTCTTCTTTGCTATAGATTTTTAAGATGGATTTTTTTAAAAAGTCCATGCTGCAGAAATGTTTTTCTCCCTTATGCTGGGGGTTGGGAAAAAACCCTGTCTCTGTTTATATTTCTAGTATCACTTCATGAACCATATATATTACACAGTTCCGAAGGAAATTCCAATCAATAGTATTAGGAGGAGGTAGCATATCGCGGTGTATGTAGAAGGCTGCTTCACTTCATGCTGGCATACCATACAATACTTTGGGGCAGTGGGATTCAAATTATTTTACTACCGGTTCTGTGGGCATTTCTTGGTGGGCGTGGCAAGAGAAGGGTACCCTAACATCTCCAGTCAGAGGTGATATTTGCCGGTTTTCCAAACTACTCAAAATTTCCGCTACCAATTCTCCAGAACTGGTCAGAACCTGCTGAATACCACCTCTGCTTTGGGGGCATCATATCTTTGTAGTAATATTTTATTAAACAGTATTTATGGATTTGATCAGGGCTCTTTAAACAAATTAAAATAATGCAGTATAAATACTCCAGGTTCCTAAATGCTTCTAAAGGAAAAATAAAACTAACTTTTTCACTGTGAAAACAGCAACAGTACCAAAAGTAGGAAAAAAGTTTCAACAAATCCTGGGTAAACTGCATGGGAACTAATAATGCACATTGATCATCAAAGAAGAGAAGCACTAGCAGAAAGGATAAAGAAAGGACAAAGAAGCAAGCTCTTGGTGTTGTACTCATCATCCCCAAACTGGGAAAATGCAGGTGCTGACATGAGGAGGTATCAAAATTTGATATAGCCTTCCTCAACCTGATGATGTTCTAAAACTAAATTACCAATAAAGAAGAATATTTGTAGTTCAGGGTTGAAATGAGGGATCTTTCCTGCTCTCTGAGCTTGGTTGTTTTCTTGCAGACGTTTCATTAGCCAAACTAGGTAAGATCAGTAGTGCTGATGATGTTACCTAGTTTGGATAATGAAACATCTGCAAGAAAATAACCAAGGACACCCTCAAAACTAAATTAGCTCTGATCTCAGTCATACACACATTCCAGTAGCTTCGGTTCCTGTTATCTTTAGTCAATTGGGAGGAGATTTCTGGGCAGCAAGTGTAGGAGTTCCATATATGCTGGGAATAATAGCATAAAAAGATATTTAAGTTAGATGTAAAAGAGAAAATTTATGTGCCTTTGTGTTTTGAGGCATGGCAAAGGATCATTGCAATCAGATGTGGCAGTTGCATTTTGCTTTGATGGCTTTCAAATAGAATCAGATAAATTCAGGGAGAACATAATAATTAAAAGGGGAACTCAACACTTCAAAATATGGTGGATGTTAATGCTTTTTCCATTATGCTGTCTTTAGGAACACCTCAAAGAAATGAGATTGATGAAAGAGTAAAACTAGGGTGCAAAGGTAGTCTGATCCAGTAAATCAGCTCCCAACAGCATAGGAATATCCAAGCCTATGTAAGAGATGGAAAGAAAAGTCTCAAGGCATTCCAGAGCTAATATTTAATATACTTTTTCTATGTGTGTAATTGGAAAAGAGAATGTACTTGCCTGCAAATAGCCATTCTGTATTTAGGATCAGTAAGTAATAGTTACATCTCAAGCAATAGGTGTTAAAATAAACAATATAGAATTAAGCAAGGGAAAAAAAACTTTCTTAATTCCAGATGTGTGGTTGGTTTAGACACTGGAAAATTTGGCTTTCAAATACAAGGACAAATGTTATTAATATGCACCCAGAAGAGATTTTCCTTCAGCAAGTAGGCTGATGCCAAAGAGGCTGGCATGTTAAAGGCTCACTCATCTGCTTAACTTCAGCGCCATCTGTTGTGACTTCAGAGAAAATGCCTGTAAATTGTGGAACAAAAAAACAAGGTAAAAGTAGAGGATAAAAAATTAATTTTAACTTTCCATCGTGAAAATAAATGATCCGAAAAGGAAAAAAATAGTATTCTCAAAAAAAGAGAATCTACTTTAAAATGACTAAAGTTGTTACCTTATTATATTGGTCGTGCTGGGGTTTTTAACAATATTCTGAACCATGATCATTTTATAGAAAAAGAACCTTTTTCACAACAATGGCAATAAAATAATGATTTTATCATTTGGACTATTATGACCTGCAAAAGTAAAGATTTATGAGCAAGCCAGTTAAAAAAAGTGCCAATTTTAGTGACATGATCTTTTCTGCTTATTCTTCTGCTCTTGCCGTAGGTCCCAGTAAAATTAAGGATCTGTGAACCCATCTAATCAATATTTTCCTTCTCTCTCGGTAAAAAAAATGTATTTAAAGAATGCCACTGTAGTCAGTCTGTCATACAAGGGCTGCTTTTCTTCAACTTAGCCCAGCATATTTCTGCGATGATAATTAGATAACTGAAAGAAAATTGAGACTGGGTTTGTTTTAACCATTGACTGTTGAACAAACATTATGCAATCTATGCCATAAGCCAGCTATAGACCATAAAGCCAGAACTAAATGAACCATATTATGATTTTGTATGATGAGTGAATTCAGCTACTGTCACTCTAGCAGCCACAGTTCTTTATACGGTTCAATATGTGTTCTGTTTTCTTCCATCTAACTAGAACTTTGTTATTTTTAACTCTGTTCACTCATTTAATCCATAGGTAGGATTCTCCATGTTATACTTAACTAGAAGCAAGATCTTCCTTGTCCAACACCAACAACGTATTACATTTTTTAAAAAGACTTTTGGGAGTCTTGGAGATTGTGAACAATTTAGACAATGTGTCAGCTCTAACATTTCAGTTTCCTGTATAGTGTTGAATTCCTCTAGTTTTGGAAAGAGAATGTTTTATAGATTTACCACAACAATGAATGTTTAACCAGATTATGCTAAATACATGTTCGTAAGTATAGGCCTTGGCAAACACTCCTACATTTTCTAAGCAGAATTCCTAAGCAGAAGAGACCCAATGTGATGTAGTGGTTAAGGCAACAAGATAAAAATCAGGAAGCCATAAATTCTAGTCCTGTTATGGGCCCAAAGCCAGCTTGGTAATCTTGGGCCTGTCACACTCTTTCAACCCTAGGAAGAAGGCAATGACAAACAACTTCCAAAATCTTGCTAAGAAATCTGCAAGGCAGTTCAATCCAGGCAGTTCTCAGAAGTCAACCATGACTTGAAAGTATAAAAAAAGAAAATCACCCAAACCCAGAAGATAGATTTATTTATCTTAAAATGGTTTAGCCACTTTGCAGCTGGGAGATCCCTCCAGATGCAAAACTGTCCCAGTAGTTTGTCACTGACCTTTGAAGCTAAGCTAAGTATGAAATAATCCAGAATACAGTAGATTTGTTTGGTAAATATGTGAAATACCAAATACATTGTACAATTATAAGCAAATGAACGTATTAGGTCTTTCTAGTTCACCATTGTAATAAATGGTACTTTCTATTAAGATCAAGATAAGCATTTTTTAAATGTAAATTATAATATAAATAATGATGCCCTATATTTTGATTAGGCTAGTCAGCAGTAGTGAAAACATACTCTATTTGCATCTACAAGTAGATGTTTCTGAATACAATTAAATTTAATTTTTAAAATCTAATTTTCATAGAAAGTGAAACATTTTTATTTTTTCTGTATAATCATTTATCTCACATAAAATGTAATTGCAGAGTGATTTTTGACATTTAATGCTAAGCTAAACAACCATAATTGTGGAAAATATCAGGGATGCTAAACTGAACAATTGTACACATTGCATAAAGTGCATACTGTTTAGCTGGAAATAAGGAATATTATTCTGAAAGACACTTAAGAAAAGTTCTTTTATATCTGACAGAAATTTTGGAGTATGATGAATTCTTCTCTTAAATAAGAGCACCCTGTATGATTAGGTATGAAACAATGTTGTTTCTTTTAACATCCCTTCAATAATATACAGATATCAAACTTCTTGCAATATTTCATTATAATTTATTATATTTTCATTTGCAAGACAGCCAAAACAAACCAAAATTAAAAAGACCCAATGAAGATTAGTTAAAGAACACTTGTAAATTACTACTTTATTAATGAAATAGTGAATCAAAGATCCATAGCCAAATATAAAATAATTTATGCATCCTGTGAACATTCATAATCTTATTCCAATTTATTTCTATTGAACACAGCCAATTGTATATTCCCATGTGCGGCATACCATGAATATTTTGTATGTGTATTTTTCTATTAAAAGAGAAAATAAGGAATAATATCACCAAAATAATTCTCTTACAGCTGACAGCAACCATATTTACAGCAAGATGAGTCGCCATGGGTGAATAGGCGGCAATATAAATCAAATAAATAAATAAATAAGACAGTTTGACAATAATTTCAACTTATATTAGGTCTCTTTGAATTAGGGCTACTTGCAATGTGATAAGTACTGTAGTGCCAGAACTCAGCATTTGCATTAATGTTAACAAATACTCATTCTGAGATCAAAATAGCTGATGTTGCTGTTATCTCATAATTTTAATAGCTGAGGTTCCAACCCTCAGAGGTAAAACATGTATGAGCAAGTCCTACATTTATTATCTGCTTTGTTTGGTGAGTCTGTTTTGCATTGAAATGTCGAGTATCACCTACTGGCAGATAAAAGATACTCAGTGGGGCTGGCACAGCAAGCTGCTGCAACCTGTTTGGCTTTCTAATAAATAATTATTATTACAGAAAGCACATAATTCAGCAGCATTGTAGACTGAGATATTTTATCACACTTTCCCCATGCAGCAATAAGGAAATTGCCATCCTCCAACAATTTTCAAATCAGAGGTACAGGTGCTGCTGATAACAGGTGTTGCGCTGGGAAGCAGCAAAAACATGACTTGATTTTCAGATACTGAGCTGAATTCTGTTACCGATGTAGTTAGAAATAATCTCATAAAATGAGCATATGTGAATATAAATCTTAGCTGTGCTGAAATGGCATTCAACTGCTGCTCAAGTAGGTTTCTAAAAGAAGTTAGTTGGCAGAGTGGCACAGAATATCAAGGGACATTCTGATTGGATTTTCTTTAGAATCGAGAAATACTATTTATTTATTTAGCGTATTTCCATACGGCAGTCAAAAAAGACACCCAGCAGCTTACATGGAAATGATGCACTTTGAAACATCCGTGGTAAAAAAATAAACTATTAAAACAATCTAGAAGCATGAACTGTTCAATGTAAGATTGTTTTTTTTAAAAAAATTTTTAAGATGGCAACATTTGCATCAGGGGACAGCTCTTTGAAAACACTTTACTTTTCAAGAGCTTCTCAAAGGCCAGCAAAGAGGCAATCAGACTGATCTCTCTGGGGAGGCTCCTCCATAATATCCACTATGAGATATATGCGCTGACACCATACTAAATGTATATCTTGTTATGTTTTTACAAAGGAACATGTTCCCATGTGATCAGTAGGATTTATTACCAAATAAATATGCATAGAAGTATAGCCCAATTTACCAGATCAACAGAAAAACTGGAGTTACAGTACCTAACACAATAAGTTATAATGTGCTTTGCTTAAGTTTCACTTAGCATACCATACATATCATATGCATTTATGATTTCAACTAACTTCTGGTCATTCAGTGCTATAGGTGATGAATTCTAGTGTGTGCCCCAGAGTGGTAGAGTTTTTAGTATGTTCAACAGCCCATGAGGATATTGGCTCTGTTTTGAGTGGCCCTCTCTCTTCTGGAGAAGTTAAGGCTTGACATCCACTTACTGGTGAAGAATACACTCAACTTCTTATGTATAAAGCCCCTCAGATTTGGAATCTGGCCTTAGCGCATGACCTCTGGAGTTGACTGAAATGTTTTAATTTAAAACTGTTAGCCTTGAGAAAACAGATAGGGTTCTTGGGCTGAAAGTTCAGTGACCTCCATGTTAAAGACTACCCAGGAGCCAATCTATGATTGGGTCCGGACAATGGTGAATGCATTCTTGAAACATGTCTTAAGGGGACAGTGCTCTGCTCATCCTTAAGAAGCCATTCCAAGACGCAACTGTTTTAGACACCTTCTGCTCTGTCTTCAGTTTTTTGTAGAGAAGATGGTTGAGAATATGCTTGTTGTGTAGCTTCAGAAGGTGCTGGATGAAACAGATTATATGGACCCCTTCCAGTCGGGTTTGAGGCCAGGCTATGAGTCAGTTAAACCTGCGGGTGATCTTTGGAGAGAATAGGATGGAAGTAGTTTGTCCTTACTTGATCTTATTGATTTCCCAGCAGTTTAGGTCATTCAGCTACTTGGGTTATGGTGTCATCAATGAACTGATGATACTCAGCTATATATCTTCACCTCTACCCAGTCAAATGATTGGATGGAGATTCTGCCTCAGTGCCTGAAGGCTGTGGGGATTTTGATGGGAATGATCAGGCTTCAAATCAATGCTAGCTTTGGCTGTAAGGACTTCCTGGATCTGGTGATTTCCCATCCTTAATTCTGGATGATGTTGCAATATTCCAGACAGTACCAATGGACAATATTGGGTCCACTTTGCCTTCAAAGAATAAGTGGCAGATGGGACTGGTGTGTATGTGTGTGTGTGTGTGTGTGTGTTTGAACAACTTTGCATTGAGTACAGATTTTCCCCCTTCCTAGATCAGGAAGAACTGCACATAATCATTTATGCTTTGGTCACCTTCTAACCTCCTGAGTGGATATTGCAATATGTTCTACAAGGAGCAGTCTTTGAAGAACATCTAGAAACTTCAGTTGATCAAGAATGAAGCAATATGAGCTATTGTGGGTTTGCCTTGCTATACTTGTATTACACTTTTGCTATGCTAGTTGCACTGGTTTTCAATTTGCTTATGGGTGCAAATCAAGGTGGTTATTACCTATAAAGGCCTGGGACAAGGTATTTGAGGGAATCATCTTATTTTCATTGTTTCTACTCATATCATTAAGCTGGGCAGAAGGACATGCTCCGGGGACTTGTCTGTAGGTTTCAACTGCCATCTGGAACACCCTATCATCTGAGATTAAGTTGGCTCTCCTGCTCACCTTTTGGAAAGCATTAAAGACCTGGCAGTTTTCACAGGAAAAGTATTTTTTTTTATTTTTACATATTCATTCAGAATAATTATGCCCATTGTAGGTGTCCTCAGTAGCCACTTTGCATTATAATCATTTAAATAAAATAAAATAAATTTATATTGTATTTTTTTATGTTTTCAGCCATCCAGAATTGCATTGTGAGGTGTGAAGCAATATTAATTGATTAAAATAAATAAATTTAAAGAAATAAATACATTCTTGCTAAATACAGGCAAAAGATGGCTAAGCAAGCTGTTGTCAAAGCATGACAATGTTTTGACATTTGGTAATTCACTCTGCTATAAATAACGGAAAAGCAGATCTCTCCATTGATCAAGTTCAGTCAGATGACAGCACCCTAGATGACTCACCTCAAAAAACTAATTTAGGACAAACTGCTATTAAAATTAAATTCTTACGGCATTTCCTGATCCCCTCACAAATGGATTACTGCCTTCCTGTCAAACAGGCAACAAATAATAAAAATAGGAAACATCCTATCAAACCCTGCACCAGTTATTAGCGGTGTCCCCCAGGGGAGCGTTCTAGGACCCACACTCTTTCTATATAAATGACCTTTGTGATCACCTTATTAGCAACTGCGTCCTCTTTGCTGATGATGTAAAACTATTCAACACCACTGTCAATGCTACCATCCTTCAAAAAGACCTTGATTATGTGTTTGAATGGTCTAACAACAATTGGCAACTCCAAATTTCGACCAACAAATGCTCTATCCTACAGACTGGTAAAAAAATCTATATACCAAATACAAGTTAGGCAAATATACCTTGTTGATGACCCTCACTCTGTCAAGGATCTTGGAGTTCTCATATCGAATGACCTAAATGCCAAAGCTCACTGCAACATTATTTCCAAAAAGGCTTTAAGAGTTGTAAATTTAATTTTACGAAGCTTCTCTTCTGGTAATACTGATTTGCAAACTAGGGCATTCAAAACCTTTGCTAGACCAATACTTGAATTTAGCTCTACTGTCTGGGATACGCACTGTATATCTGACATAAATACAATTAAACAAGTCCAGAAGTATTTTACCAGAAGAGTACTATATTCCTCTGTTTGCAACAGAATACCCTACACCACCAAATTTGAGATTCTAGGCTTAGACAATCTTGAACTACACTGGCGAAGATTGGACTTAAGCATAATACATAAAAATCTTATGTCACCTGCTCAAACCCCCACTTCTTTACTCTCAAACTAACGTCCATCGACCTCACCCCATTCCTAAGAGGTCTGTAAGGGGCATGCATAAGTGCACAACCGTGCCTGTCCTATTATCCCCAATTATTAGTTCCTATTTCTTACATTTAAACTTATGTTTATTCTTATTTCTATTGTATTGTAAGCTTTTGACAAAATAAATAAATAAAATAATAAATAGATTTGGTCAATACACATAGTCCTCAAGTTATGACCACAATTGAACCCAAAATTTCTATTGTTAGAGACATTTGTTAAGTGAGTTTTGCCCCATTTTACAAATTTTCTCATCACAATTATTAAGTGACTCACTGCAGGTGTTAAGTTAGTAACACGGTTAAGTGAATCTGGCTTCCCCATTGACTTTGCTTGTCAGAAGGACGCAAAAGATGATCACATGACCTTGGGACACTGCAGCTGTCATAAATATGAGTCAGTGGCCAAACGGCTGAATTTTGATCATGTGACCATGGGAATGCTGCAATGGTCGTAAGTGTGAAAAACGGTCATAAATCACTTTTTTCACTGTAACAATTGTTGTTGTTAGGACAGGACTACCTGTATTTCAAACGAGCCAGCAAGAAACTGCAGTGTGTAAATTTTATAATTCTGCCAGAATACTTGCAAAGATGCAGTCATTAGAAGTCAGCTCATCTCGACAGCATGTTTACAGCCAACGACGATCTATCTTTTCAAATGTGGGG
The DNA here is from genome assembly GCA_023653725.1 of Bungarus multicinctus. Lineage (NCBI taxonomy): Eukaryota > Metazoa > Chordata > Lepidosauria > Squamata > Elapidae > Bungarus > Bungarus multicinctus. The sequence continues at coordinate 41,652,532 of CM042838.1, read as the reverse complement.
CATTTTCACTAATTTTCATATTGAATAAGAAACAGAAGGAATGAGAAGGTAATAAGGGGCAGGCATTTCATTACCAAAATCTGATTTCGGCCTTGGAGCATTCGTGCAATCATCAACCCCTCCATCTCGCCTAGCCAACCTTCTGCGCTCCAAAGAGCAATTTGAGCGCCTCCCGTTTTCGCCTTCCCCTTTCTTTTTAAACAGAGTGGTACGGTCCGCATAGATCTGCATGCTTGGGTGAGTAGTGCGGTCCAAACCAAGGGAAGAAGAGGGGGAGAGTAGGATTATGCGGAAGAAGGAGCGCCTCCCAAGCTTTCCCCACTTAAGTGGGCGAGTCTTTAGTCCGGCGTGAGCGGATGTGACAGAAGAGAAGGAAGCGGTGCAGCAACTGGGGAGAAAGCGCGGATATGGGTACCCTTAAGGGGCAGGAATATCAGCCTGCCCAGGAGGTAAAGAAAGGAGTCGTGGGATTGTTGGGTCCCTTGTTTATGCGAGTGAACCTTGCATGCATTGGTTTCTTTCTTGAATGTCACTCAGGAGTGGAGAATCCACGTCCCGTGGAGGAGGAGGAAAAACGATTTGAGAATGAGCCGCTTTCTTTCCAAAGGAAGAAAAAAAAAACAGTTTATTTCCGAGGTTTTTTTTTTTTCTATGACCGTTTGTCCACGGCCTGTGGACAATTCTGTACACGTGAGAACACGGGTGTCCGTGAAGTGTTACCACTTATGTATTATGTCTTGCTTGAAGTGTTGCGTCTCTTAGGTTTGCCCCAAGTTTCTCTCTCACTCTCTTTTTTCCCCCTCCCCTTGAAATTGGATTGGGTAATGAAAGCGATTCTAATCACTTTGGCATAAGATCAGGGTTTTCTTTTTCTTTTTAAAAATAAAATAAAATAAATAAAATAAAATAATAATAAAAATAAAAATAAAACAAATAATAAAATAAATAAAATAATAAAATAAAACTAAAATATGTACTTACTAGCATCACTATTCCATTCCAGCCGATTCTATTATTGCAAATGTGCGAGATTACTACAGCACAGAAAATGCTTCCTAGATGCCAAAGAGGTTTGGTATTGATCGTGAGAGTGCAGATTGGGGCTGCAACATTTTCAAAAGGCGCTTGTGCCTGATGGCTTATTTGTGGGGATAAAATGGCTTTTGCTTGGAATATCCTAGGGCCCACCTTTCAGAATAAGGAAGGAATGCTACAATTAGGGAATGTATACAAGTGGTTTTTTTCACTCTCCCTCTCTACTGTTTTTTCCTCCCCCTTCCTTTGTTTTATTACTTCATATAAATAAAGCAAAACAGTTTAAAAATTAAAGCAACTTAAGTTTCTTTCCTAATTTTTTTCAGACATATATGGATGTTTCATAGAAAATTCTCATACAGAAATACAGCTGTACAGAATTATTGGAGATATGGCCCAGATCTGATGCATAACCAAGAAATTCTCTCATGCGGTATTTCTCAACCATAGCAACTTGAAGATTTGTGGACTTCAACTCCCAGAATTCCCAGAGCCAGTATGCTCCCAGAATTCCTTTCCCATGACGGTTTATGAATTCTGGGAGTTCAAGTTCACACCTTTTCAAGTTGCTGAGGTTGAGAAACTGTTGTAGTGGAAGACCAAAAATAGATTTTCTTAAGTTTATGCTTCCTCTGGTAACCTTGCAGCCTTAACAGGTATCACATAGTCTGAGGTACTTTCCACAGTGCTATTCTCTCTTGTACGTGTAGTCCTTGATTTACAACCATTTGTTTAGTGATCGAAGTTACAATAGCATTGAAAAAGAGACTTATGACTGTTGTTCACACAATCGTTGCAGCATCCCCATGGATATTTGGCAACTGGCATATATTTATGATGATTGTAATGTCCTGTGGTATTTGATCATCTTTCATGAACTTCTGATAAGCAAGGTCATTGGGGAAGCCAGATTCACTTAACAACTGTGTTACTAACTTAACAACTGTGGCAAGGAATCTTGTAAAATGGTGCAAAACTCATTTAACAATTGCCTTGCTTAGCAATATAAATTTGGGACTCAGTTAAGGTTGTAAGTTAAGGACTAACTACCTGTATTTCTGCCTCATTTTCTTGCAGATCCCTAACATGCTTTATTAAATGCTTAGTGGTTGATAGTTTTCACTGGTGTTTCTACTTCTGTAGTCTCCATTGCACAAAACAATTAGTTCATCCTTCTATAGTACAGTAGAACCTCTGGTCACGATCATAATTTGTTCTATAACTTTGGTCACAACTGAATTTGGTCGTGACCTGAACCTAATTTTGGAAATTTGGTGCTTACAAAAAAAATGTCATGGAAAGAGAAATCGGCCACGAAAAAAATAATAATCTTTTGGCTGGAACCTGATTTGGTTGTGGTCAGAAGCGTTTGTAGCTTGATAATGCCAATTAAAAGAAATACCGTATTTATTCGAGTATAACGCGCAAAATTTTCTACCAAAAAAAGAAATCAAAGTTTGGGTGCGCGTTATAAACGAGGGCTGGGGTGGGGTGGCAATTGTGAGTTCGCACTGCACCTTTTCCGGGCTGCAGCCGCGCACTGTACGCGAGGGCGAAGAAAAAAAAAATGTCTCCTCATCGCGTACAGTGGGCGGCCCGAACTGGGGGTGAGAATTCTTATTATCCGCTGTATGGTCGCCGCTTCATTTCCTTGTTATACTGGTACAATGCTTGGTGTGAAACAAAATTTTATACCGATTTTTAATTGAAAATTAGGGGTGCGCGTTATACATGTGTGCGCGTTATACTCGAATAAATACGGTATACCCTGTAGAACATAATAGCGAAACATAATGTGTTGTATGGAAGAGCATAATTCAGCTCACATAACTTCTTCCTATACATTTAAAGAAAGTAATCTCATTTTGCAGCAGAGAAGAAAAATCTCTCTCTCCTTAGTTGCTGTTCTCAATCTCATCATTTCCCCCACTAGCACACCTCAAATTGTCACTCGCATGGCTGCCATCTTGAGGCATGGTTACAGGAACATGGTTGGGGCAGTGGTTCTCAAAACAACACATTTTCTATCCTTCCTGAGGGGAAAAAACATTGAGCTGTGCAGATGAACCCTTTTTGGATAATTAAATATTTAGGTGTTTGCAGGAATCACCCATTCCCCTATATCTTCATTTCTAAGATCACTGAAGTTCACTTTTTATTATGAACTAGAACTTGTTATGGTTGCAGCTATACCTACCTTTCTATCTCTTCCCATTTTTAAAGATGTATTTAAGAATTGTACCCTAAAATTTCTAAAACTATTTTTTTTAATGTTGTATAATGGCACTCATGACATAACCATAGCAGGTTTCAAGAGGAATTTGCTGGTCAAGAAAGTTGATCAAAAAAAATCTGATTTTTATGTGACTAAGATTAGGTTGAAATCAAGCGCAATCTTAGACAGTCATCACTGCATTCCCTAATAGCACATTTCTTTTGGGGTTGCTTATTAAAAAAAGTCATAGTTACATAGACCCAAAAGTTGGTAAGAGTTTTGAAATTTAGTTAGTTGAATGTTATTCTCCTACTGCTATTTGTATTGGCTTTTGTGAGTTTTGGTGAAGTAGTTTTCAGCCACGGATCCATTCTTAGAAAAGAGCTGGCTGTTGGTTCCAGGAGAATGGCCTGAGGCTGCCATTGGGCATTGGCCTGTGAAGTAGAGAGGCTACAGTGCAGTAGTCCAGGTGTTGGATCTCCACCAGTGATCACTTTTTAGAATGATTGATGAGATTTAGAGGTTTATTTTTATGGTGTGTTTGCGGATGCTCATGGTTTTAAACTTGGAGTTTGTTGTTTTCACTTACATTCCTGTGTTGTGAAATGTAATTGGGATTGGTATAAATGCAAAACCATGGCAGTCATTTTTTATTGAATTGGCAGTATACAGGTATAATAAAAATGCTCTTTTTTACAATTTTTGTATTCCCCATGTACTGTTTATTATAACTGAGATACTTGAATTATATCATTACTTTTAAGATTGTAGTATGCTTTAGGTTTTACCAGCATTTTCGAAGAGATCTAAATAAATCCAAGAGTTGTAAACAGACTTGTTTGAAGTCAGCTGGCATCAAAATGAATAAAATATATAAGCTATTCTTAAGTATATTTTCTTCATTTTTCAGCAGGATAAAACCCTGTCTCTTAAGCATTATTTCTGGTGAAAAGACAATATATTAATTTAATAAAAACATAATTATTTTCACTCAAAGAGCTCTGACAAGTAGTAGTATTAAAATGAATAGTCACATAAAAGTAATAATTTGCCAATAAGCAATTTTTTAAGCTGCAAATCTTATACAGCCAGGGATGTCTCACATTTTATAATTATTGCTGAGAGAGGTACAGGGCCATCCTTTGAAATGAAGACCCAACCTTGGACACTTTTGAGTGTGCAGAACTGGTTATGGTAATATTGATTTATATCTTGAGGTAATTTGTAGAACATATATTATGACATAAATATAATGCACAGTGGAAAAAATATTTACTGAATATTGTGATATTCATCATCCCACTCTATCTTGATAACTTTTATTAATATAGACTTCTCTAATTTTCTTTTTAGGTTGAAACTCGAGAGGATGAAGAACAAAATATCAAGTTAAGTGAAATTTTAGAACTCTTGGTTGCTGCTGGATACTTCAGGGCAAGAATTAAAGGCCTGTCTCCTTTTGATAAGGTAAGACTGCATTCATATATCATTACTACAAATAGAATAGAATAGAATACTTTATTGGCCAAGTGTGATTGGACACACAAGGAATTTGTCTTGGTGTAAATACTCTCAGTATACATAAAGTATACATTCGTTAAGAATCAAGAATCATAACGTATAACACTTAATGATAGTCATAGGGTACAGTCAACAATCAAATCATACTAGGAAACAGTCAATATAAATCGTAAGGATACAAGCAACGAAGTTACAGTCCTACAGTCACAATTGGGGTGGGGGAATGGGTGATAAGGAGTGATGAGAAGATTAACAGTAATAGTAGTGTACACTTTGTAAATAGTTGAACAGTGTTGAGGGAATTATATGTTTAGCAGAGTGATGCTTTCAGGAAAAAACTGTTCTTGTCTAGTTGTTCTGGTGTGCAGTGCTCTATAGCGTTGTTCTGAGGGAAGGAGTTGAAACAATTTATGTCTGGGATGTGAGGGGTCTGTAAATATTTTCACAGCCCTCTTTTTGACTTGTGCAGTATACAGGTCCTTAATTGAAAGCAGGTGGGCAGTAATTGTTTTATCCTCTGAAGTCTGTGTCTGTCCTGTTGGGTTGCAGAACCAAACCAGACAGTTATACAGGTGCAGATGATAGACTCAATAATTCCTCTGTAGAACTGTATCAGCAACTCCTTGGGCAGTTTGAGCTTTCTGAGTTGGCGCAGAAAGAACATTCTTTGTTGTGCTTTTTTGATGATGTTTTTGATGTTAGGTGTCCATTTTAGGTCACGTGATATAGTAGAACCTAGAAATTTGTAAGAGGTGGTGGTATGGGAGAGTTTCTTCTAAAGTCTACCACCAATTCTACAGTTTGATTCATCATTGTTTCGAATTAGACCAATCACTGTTGTGTCATCAGCAAACTTCAGTATTTTAATAGATGGATCGTTTGAGATGCAGTCATTGGTATATAGGGAGAAGAGAAGTGGAGATAGCACACAGCCTTGCCCCCCCCCCTCCCCCGTGCTGATTGTACAGGTTTCAGATGTGATTCCGCCTAGCTTCACCTGCTGCTTCCTATCTGTTAGGAAGCTTATGATCCTAATCATTATGTTGTGTGCAGGTTGTATGCTCTAAACATATTTAATAGTTTTTCATCATTTTTCTGATTTTAACCAATCACTACCTGCTTTAACTGAAGTAGATTATAAAACAACTGTCTTGTTTTCTTAATTCTCTTATGTTTCTTAGTAAAAGGTAAAATAAGTAAGTAAAATAAGTATGGCTACCCTAAGAAACATCTTGCATTCAACAATAAATTATGGGACTGCTACTAAGTTAAAAATTACATTACTGAGTTAAAGTGAATTACATTTTTATGTGATAATATGACATTCATTGGATTTTCCACTTCAGACAATTTAATGAATATGTTTATCTTGTTTTTAGGTGGTTGGCGGCATGACTTGGTGTATCACAACATGCAACTTTGACGTTGATGTTGACTTGTTATTTCAGGAAAACTCAACAATTGGTCAAAAAATGTAAGTTGGTAGGGAAACTCTTGAAAACTAACTTCTTGGCACGCATGATGCTTTCAGCACAAATTTTGTTTATCTAGGAAAGTTGTGCAAGAATTTCCGATTATCTTGAATTATTTTATAGTAATTATGAAAATAAGATAGATACTTTGTTTTATTCATTATTCTCAAATCAGTTTTTAGGTAATGCCAAAATATTAACATGCTGCTTTCATTGATCCAAGCAAGTGGGAATAGAGCATTATTATAGCCATAGCACTTAGATTTATATACTGCTTCGTAGTGCTTTATAGTCTTCTCTAAGCAGTTTACAGAGTCAGTCAGTATATTGCCCCCAACAATCTGAGTCCTCATTTTACCAACCTCGGAAGGATGGAAGGCTGAGTCAACTTTGAGCCAGTGAAACTCAAACTGCTGGCAATAGCAGTCAGTAGAATTAGCTTGCAACACTGCATTCTAACCAGTGCGCCACCAGAGCTCTTATACTCTGTTATGAGGATCACTTTATGAAAAAAAACCCTCAGTCTGTTTACTGTATGTATCTGTATGTTTTCTTAGTAAGAGGCAACTTAAAGATGGCACATTATAATAGTTTTAAACATTCAAAAGTTTATCTCAGTTTTTTCTTCCAAAAGATAAGAGGCTATATGAGTCAAATGATTTATCATAGAAATTGGCAGAGCTGTCTTAATATTGTTGAGTTCTTGTGTGCAACATTTTTTATGAATCATTTAGTCTGCAATCTTATATCACTTCTGTGAAGATTAAGATGAGATTTTAAAGCAAATTAATGGGATGTGTTATTTACCAGCAGTTCAATTATATCCACAAGGGGGCTCTTTCAGGATGTTGTATATATATATGTATATATATATATGTATGTGTAAGGTTTTTAAGCTGATAATTTTAAATAATAAATAAGGGAGACTAGTATAGATCCATTTCGGGCTAGTTAGCTCTCTTCAGCTAGCCATACCCTTACTGGGATTCGAACCAGTATGGCTAGCTGAAGAGAGCTAACTAGCTCGAAATAGATCTATACTAGTCTCCCTTATTTATTATTTAAAATTATCAGCTTAAAAACCTTACACACATGTAAAGAAAAGACAACGAAACAAATAGCTTTCTGTCGGTATGGTCTCTGGTGATGAGCCGAAAGACAGAAAAGAAAGCAGTATGCTTTCTCCCTTAATTGGGGCTTAACAGGGTAACACAAAGTATATATATGTATACACAAAGTATGTATATGTATATATATATATAGTTGCACATGTCTCAATTGTCTCATATTTGCCTTGTTCCAGTGCCTTAACAGAGAAGATTGTATCAGTTTTACCTAGAATGAAATGCCCTCACCGCTTGGAGCCACATCAAATACAGGGATTGGATTTCATCCACATCTTTCCTGTTGTACAGGTACATGCATCTTAATATATAAAGATGGCGCCCTTTATATAGTTTTGCTGATTAAAAAAAGAGGTTCATTTCATCAATTTCATTCTTTTTGATAGATGTAACATATCAAGATCTTTTTTTTTTCCTTCCCACAACTTTTTTCTTTCTTTTTCTTTGTTGCTCTTAGTGGCTTGTAAAACGTGCAATAGAAACCCGGGAAGAAATGGGAGATTACATCCGGTCGTATTCCATATCTCAGTTTCAAAAGATACACAGTTTACCAGAGGTAAACATTTGATTGCTATCTTCTGTGATTTGAAAACTGGCATCAAGAGTGATTCTCTTCAGCATCTTTAAATTGTACAGGATTGAAGCAAAGCTTGCACAGCTGTTTCAGCTCATAGACTTTTAGGACAGAAACTGATGTATCAAATGTCAGGAGCTGATACTGGAGAAAATCAAATGTCAATATTCTTTCTTTAATGTTAAATATCCAGTTGTATTGCTAGCCATTAGGGAGCATTTCTAAAATCATCTGGAAAATTGTTATCAACAGTATTTTAAAGCAATATGCTTATCCAGCACTGATAGACATATAACTATTTTTTATTACAAGTTTATTTTCTGTTGACAGCGGGATTTGATGTTTAATATCCCATACTTATGAACATACTACTGTATAGGTCTATATGGTAGGTTTATCCTCTGTTGTTAAGAACATTATGTTCAGTTAGAAAACTCAGAATATGTCCAAGTTATTTGTCTCCAGTTCATTTATGGAAAGAAAATATAATTGTGAGCTTTTTATGTTTAAAAAATAGGTATGTGCAAAATATTTTGAATTTGAACTGTTTTGTATTGAAACATCCAGCTTCTGATTTGAAACAGTTGTATAAAAGATTTTGAAACCTTTGTTTTCTATTCAAAACATATACAACTTAATAATTTTGGAAATATTGTATCTCAAAATACTATCTCATAGCCCAAAAACTTTTTTAAAGATAATCAAAGCAGACCATTTTAATTCTGTAACAACTAAATTAAAAACAATATTTTTTTAAAACCTGAAATGGGACATATTCAGAACAGTTTAATCCAAAAGTTCTTGCACATTGTCATTAAATCTGATTACTTTTCAATATTCACATCCTATCTTCTGTGGAAAAAGATGCTTTAAATTTAAAAGCTTTGTTTTTAAGAACTATCATTAAGAGATTGAGATATCGTTAAAACATTCAATACCAGAACAAGTATATCTAACTGGCTCCATTATTTATAAGCTGGTAAGCATCTTTTTCTGTCTCCTTTGTGATAACTAATGTCAAAGCCTTTGCTTTTGATTAGACAAGTTTATTTTCTAAAACTGTAGTACAGTATATTACAGTATTAGGATGTAAGCATAAATGACATTGTTGTATCTGTAGCTATTTAGAAGTAAGTAGTGATAAGTTTAATGACCCAGATAAGTACTTGTGCAATTGTATTTTCAGTGTGAAAGTGTCAGAATGACATAGCTTCCATTTTTGTATATTTGAGCATCACAGTTATTTATGCAACAAGGTTTGCTGTCTTTGCTATTTCCATAGAAATCAAAACTTTGTTGCTATTGTTTAAACTTATCTCAATTGCCTTGCAGGATGATGAATTCATGCAACGAAAAGAAAAAGCTATAAAAACTGTTAACGAGATCAATGTAAGTGTAAAATGCAATGCACTTTAATTCAAAGATTTTTTCAAAATGGATATTTGATTTAAATGTGCCATGTTTTTAAAATTTTTACCTTATTTTTTTCAAATAGACCCTATATATAAAATGCTTGCTTTTTTTAAGTTAGAAAACCTTGAATTATAACTATAGTAATAATACCTGCTGTATTTCTTATTAATTTTATGTTCTGCTACAAATTGTAAATTGCTTTGCAAAGAATATTATGATAAAAAGTTTCCATGTCATTAGCAATAACAGTGCGCTTGACTGGATTTGTGTATTGTGAATCATATCACGGTTCATTGTGGTACAGAATGACACAGGATCGGATGCAAGATTCCTAGCGGAAAACCGGCCAACTGTCCATGTATTTTATAGCATATAGTTGTTAAATTTATATTGCAAATTTATTCCTCTTCTTTATAGTGAGAGTTTTTGGAGACAATAAAAATAAAAGAGAGTTCTCTCTTATTTTTCAGATAGCACTACTAGGTTAATGCTGGATTAATTTTGTGTGGCACGTAGAATCGTGATAAATTGAAATCCCACTTGTATGTTTTGAATATTAGCAATACATTTGGGTTTTTCTTTTGTCCTTGTAGGAAATGGTATGTCAGTTTCAAATATCACATAAAAAGAAATTTAAAGATGCATAATTTGCATGGCTTACATTGCATTTCATCTGATGTAGTGTAGTTTAAAACAGATTTACCCACTTGTGTATCTGCCAACATTGATCAAAACATCAAAGGGGCAGTTTAAAAAGCTCTTAACATGACTTTCTGTGGCAGAGCCAATGAAGGAGAGAAGCCAAATTGTAGAAACAATGATCATATTTGTCACTGTAGCTAAGAGAAAGTAAACTGCCTTTGTCAGGGTATAATATAAACAAAGGATATAATATCATCAAATAGAATTCAGACATTACAATTCTAAAGTAGTTTTCTTTAGAAAGGCATTTCTTTTGTTTTCTTCATTTGTAAAAAAATGCAGCACCAAACAAGAATGGGTTGCAATGAAGGACATGTTTGAGAATCCATTTTAATTTGCTTATTAACCTTTTTTGCATGTTTCTATTCCTTCCTTCTTCCCTCATTCCCTGTGATTCTTGTGATTGCCGATTATATGGATCAATTATTTCAAACTAATGATGATTCCTAATCATACTTTTATGGCAGACTTTTATCCAGTGAAATAAACGATAGCTAAAAGATACTGGAGTCCTGCATAAATGTTTAATGAAAATGGTCTGTGTGGCCCAAGTGGATTACTCATAGGGTCATATATTGGTCATTCTTTGTTCAATTCATTTGTTTTACCTTAAATTTAAGTACATTGCCTTGTTTTATATCTTTTAATAGCTTATTATACATGAAATGCATGTTTTTCATTTTTCCCATCTTAATTATATTAAAACGATCCTTATACAGCTAGCTAATGCAGCCATAATTAAGTCTCTGGTAATTAAGCATAATTATTCAAGACTAGAGATAGAATTAATGATCAATTATCTTCAGAGATTCAAAATTAAATCCTATTTAAGTATGTAAGGTATTCTCTTTCTAAAGGACCAGCATTTCTTTTATTATTTCCAGGATATTACAGATTTTAAAGTTGGCAAGTTTGCACCTATGTGTTTCTTTATTATTTTTTAAGTTTGCAACTATGCATGTTCTTACTGATTTTTTTAATTGGACAGTCTGTTCAAAAGATGGCATAATCAAACAAATGTGAGTGATCAGAAATTCACTGAGGCTAGCCAATTGTATAATACTGAAAAATTATTCAATCAATTTTAAAACCTGTTTCTATGTATATAATGATTGAGGAATCTCATCAAAACCTGTTCATTAATTTTGGAATTAGCTGTAACAAACCATAAAAAAGAAACAATATTTTCAGTGATTGTTTCATGGAGCTAAGTTTCTCCGCTCCAGCCCAGGCTGAGATTTCCAGGCTGAGGAAGGATTTCCCTTCCCCTCTGTCCACTTGTGAAGAAATGCTTCGTTGGGCTGGATCATAGCTCCATTCCTGCCCCCCAGTGAAGGATTTTCTCTCTCCTCCATCCACTGAAGTAGGAGAGGGGTCTACTGAGTCCAACAAATAATTTCTTCTTGGTAGACAGCGGGGAGGGGAAATCCATCACTGGGCTGCAGGAATGGAGATAAAATCTTCAGGATTTTAACTCTGTTTCGGCAACCCAAGGAAGGATTTTCCCTCAGTGGATCTTGATCTCAGCTCTGTTCATGCAATCCAATAAAGGATTCCCCTTCCCCACCCCCGTCTTAGTTTCTCCTCACACACATACCAACGTGTGAAAACAAGGATGCTTACGAAGACTACTAGTATGGAGAAGTATAGCATATGATGTTACTGTTGTAAATTACTTAAATTTAGCTCTATTTACTTTTCTTACTTCATGCCTTAATTTCCTTGTCTATGGAGATCTTCAGTCATCCAGGTCATGATTGTCCCAAAGCTGCTTTTTCAACTGGACTTTCTGGTTTTTCTTTGAAAATGTTTCTCTTCTCATCCAAGAAGCTTCAAAGAGCTGAAGAAGCTTCTGTGGATGAGAAGGGAAACATCTTCAAAGAAAAACCAGAAAGTCCAGTTGCCTCTTGAAAAAAAAAAAAAAGCATCCTTGGGATTTAATTTCTTTGGTTTACTATGTCTTTCTCCCTTTCAATACTTTGCATAATTCTGAATAGTGTGATGGGTATTTATTGTATTCCAGGAGGTTTACAAGCCACGGAGGAAATATCAAAGACGAATGGGAGCAGAGAAATTACTAGATGAGGATTCCAAAGTTCATGCTACCCTTCTGGAATATGGCAGGTAAGTTAAGACTGAATACATCCTGTATTGAAGTAGATCCCTGTGAAATACAGATGGTCTTCAGCTTATGACATTCCGATATAAGAGAATATTAACATCCCAGTGAATCACCAAGATAATTCCCACCAACACTGATAGCACAAGCCACTAATAAATAAAATGAGAAGTCCCCCCACTCCTTAATAGCACAGATGATGTTAGCTAGTTTGGTAATGAAACTAAACTAGATAACATCTAGTAGTATACAACTACTATGAAATACAAAAACAGTATATACAAGTTAAAAAACACCATTAAAAATTAGTTAAAAAGGCAAAGGAAGACTCAGGGCACTAGTCAGCCCCATGGTCGCACACTTCTCTGGGCTCCCTATGGAGGCTTTTGAAGCATGGATTAACTTCTTTTCAGAAGGCAAGAGAATGGGGGCCTGTCTCACCTCCAGGAGGGGAGAATATTCCACAGTCCAAGGACTAATTTTAGTGTCAGATTTAAGTTTTTTTTTACACATCCAGAAACATTTGCTAATTTTATCAATGGCTTTTCCACTGCAGTCTTTGCTGTATTTTCAAATCCCTATCTCTTTTTGTTATCCCTCTTCTTAGTTTCACTGAGTATTTCTTGTGAGTATTTTCCTTTGTGTGTTTTTTTCTAATTGAGTTTGCATTGTTCTCATTAATATGGTTGTACTTTTATTATTCAGTGGTGGTATTTGATGAACATTCTTAGTTATTTATACGTTCAGGGTAAAATTCAGTTCTTTTTGGGGGGTGGGGGAAAGAGGTATTGAATGAAAATTAACTTTTCCTTAACCCCAGCTATATCACATATTAAATGGTGCATTATCACAAACCCAAAGTGGTCTGATTTCATTATTTAGCTTCATAGTGATTTAGAATTGATTTCACTCTCATTATTTCCTCCATGCCAAAATATATATTTCAAACAAATTAGAATATACAGCTATTCATATTTGTTTCAGAACCACATTTGGTGTGACAGTATTATACCCTTAATCTTGGCTTGTGTTTTACTTAGCATGAATGATTAATAAAATATAACAGATTGGCTTACTAAGACTAAATACCAAATACCAGCCCAGCCCTCCCCCACAGTCATATGATTATGCTTTGGGTACTCAACCATATTTATGGCTGTTTGCAGCATTCCAAGGTCATACCTCTGTGTTTTTCAGTGGTTTTATTGAACTTGCGTTTTTTAGCAAAACTGTACAATAGGTTCGTATTTACAACCACTTCACCACCACCACAAAAAAAGTCCTAGAATCAGATCAGTCACATGCCCAACCTGTTTTATGACCATTACAACTTACGACCATAATAGGTAGGCTTGTTATGGTTATAACTCGAGCATTTTAATCCTAAACAATCTCTTAAACTAATAAGGATTCTGTTATTTTCCATCCAGAGTTTCAGCCTCAAGCCTTTTCCATGCAAAGGAAAGATGTCACGGACTGGACCTTTGCATGCTAAGCCTATGTTCCATCATCAACCTGTGGCCTCTCTGCTGTGTTTTATAGTTTTGTTGGAATACATGTTGGAATGTATTTTGTATTGCAACAATTACAGAATCATTCAGCCAGTAGATGGCAGTGTTTAGTTTGCTAAACACTATGTTTATAATCCATGGTTCTGTTTGTTCTGAGGAGAGTTTAGAATAGAATAGAATAGAATAGAATAGAATAGAATTCTTTATTGGCCAAGTATGATTAGACACATAAGGAATTTGTCTTGGTGCATATATTCTCAGCATATACATTTGTCAAAAATGGTACATAAAATAAAAGATACATTTGTCAAGAATCATAAGGTACAACACTTAATAGTCACAGGGTACAATAAGCAAACAATATGCAATCAAATCATACTAGGAAACAGTCAATAAAAATCGTAAGGATACAAGCGACAAGTTACACTCATACAGTCACAAGTGGGAGGAGATGGGTGAAAGGAAGGATAGGAAGATTAATAGTAATAATAATGCAGACTTAATAAATATTTTGACAGTATTGAGGGAATTATTTGTTTAGCAGAGAGATGGCGTTTGGGAAAAAACTGTTCTTGTGTCTTGTTCTGGTGTGCAGTGCTCTATAGCATCATTTTGAGGGTAGGGTTTCTTGTGATAGTTGAGACAGTTAAAACCATTAAGCAGCAAGGCCTATAGTGACTGTACACTGTGCACTATTTTGATCTGTATGGCTATGAAACCATTCTCTGCTACAAATCTGTAAAGCTATTTAATAATCCTCTACTATAATTTCTATAGAATAAAACATAATTTCTGTAGAATAAAACAGAATTAACCAGCTTTGATAGCTCTTAGGGAAAGCTGAAATAGAGCTGCAGTTGAAAGAAATGTCCAAACTAGAAGTTCACTGGAGAGGGTATGTGTAAGAAAAAATATACAGCTTTAGGAAGTGTCTAACTTTGCAGAGCAACAGTTGAAATGCTCTTGGAATGAAGATAGTCTTTTATTAGGTATTCCAGCAACTAGAAGCACCAGAGTAGCAAAACTGTGAGCAACTTTTTATGTATTTATTTTATTTTTAATCATCAGGACGGTGTGCTATTTCATTTATTTATTTATTAAATTTGTTGGCCACTCATCTTATGACAAGGTGACTTTGGGTGGCTTACAGTGATAAAAAAGAATAAAATAATACAAAAACATGTCTATAATAAGAATAGAATACTATAAAAATACAAATTATCAGCTATAACTAAAAGATTGGGAAGGAGGGAGGTGGGATGTGTTATTAATCTATCAACCACCTCCAGCATCATGCTCTCCCATGGAAGCCTCAGCTGTTACATTAGTGTAGGCAGTTTTGGGGTTCAGGTGCCCTTCTCAGCATCCAGGATTGAGCTGCTGAATTTTAATGGCAAAATTTTTAGAATATGGGTGAGTTTTCTTTTTACAGAAATTAAGGTTGGGAAAGAGATCTGGAGGCCTCTGAAGGCAAATCCCTCCCTTCCCAAACCACTGAAAACCACTGAAAAATGACAAAATAGAACAATTCAAGAGTAGTAAATTCAGATTGCTTACAGGAAGATTGTGTTAAAGTTCTCCCAGTCTGCCAGAAAGGATTGAAAAGGATTTGCTTATTTCAATGAAGCCATGTCAGTCACTTCCTTTAGTCTTTGAAAGGATTGAAGACCAAGTGGTAATCCCTCGCTGCTGATACATTTTACAGTATAGGGAATCGTTCCATTATCTTGGCTTATTGCTGCATTGTTATAGAACTTTCCAGTGTTGGTGAAAGTTCAATTATTATAGATAAAATGCTTGTTCACCACTTTATTTTGAACTCACAACTAACCCAGAACTGCCAGTTCTGATTTTTGTGTGGAGAGTGCCTTATGCATGAACAAACTGACACTGTTTATTAAACTAAAAGGAAGCTGCAAAATCTTTTTGTTTTCTCTGTTTATGTATTACAGGAGGTACGGGTTCAGCAAGCAAGGAAAAATTGAGAAGGTAAGATTCTTTCTTTCTCAATAAACACACCGCACACAGACCTCAACTAGACTTTTGGAATGTGTCCTACCTGGGATTATCCAGAAACAGCATTTGAAAGCTGCAGCTTGATTTCACTATTTGCTCATATAGCACAACTACAAGGGCAACACTAATTATTAGTTACCTCCAGTTGCAAGTTTGGTGGTATTTGTCATCTCTGAAGTTTTGCATGACTCAATATCCGGATATCAGCAGGACTGCATTGTCCCAAAATTATCTCCCCTCCTAATAAGATCAAAGAAGGTGCAGTAGTTTTCATTCCAAATCTATCCAGCAGTCCCGAGATTGGCGATATTAGGGTGTATGGAAGAAGAGAGGAAATTAGTGTGCTTGCAAACCTGCCATCAGTATCCCAGCTTCCGCAGATTGGCAGAGGAATTCCAGTTATTCCTCTCTTGTAAGTAAGCAGAAGCCTCTGCACCCATGGAAGTGAGGAGGTGGAGTTAAATGTGTTATCAGCTTAGAGTCATTAGGTTTACACAAGCAAAGTCCAACCCCTCCTGAATTCTGTTGACCCTTATCTGGCATCAGTTTAGTGTTGGATTTAGTTGACTAGATTCTTGTATATAGGTTTGAATAAATCTTCTTTGCTGCAGCCTAGCGGATGGTTGTGACTCTTTATGCCTGACAGAATTATGCCTTTGAGTGTTTAGACCCATCCATCTGTGTTTGACTCGGCAAACTGTGAATTTAGTATTGTGTGAATCAAATTGTGCTTGTTTGGATTCAGCATTATTTCTTTAATAAATTTAGGCTGCATGCTGATAGCTTCTTTTATCTTGTGATTTCATCCATTTTTAATTTTAATCATACAAACATCTTAATTTTAATCATACAAACATCCTTTCCTCTGTAATAGCCTGAAGACAAGAAAGTTGTACTGCCAGCTGGACTTGCATCATCAGGGAAAAATGATGCTTATACTGAGGATGACCTTCAAGCTGCTGAAGAGGTACCCATAACTGATATTTCTTGACTAAAAACCATGAGGTCTTCTTCAGAAACTAACTTTCTGATGTTGCCCCCTCTTCTTCCTCTTCTTCTTTTAAATCAGCTTCGTATCAAAACTTTGATGACTGAGATGGCTGCAATGGGAACAGAAGAGGTAAATTAATTCTATATTTAGTGTCTTAAGAAATAAGTTAATTATTTGCTTTTAATGTTTGTTATTTAATTGCATGTGGCAATTTAACACGGAGACACAAGTGAAATAATTAAGTTCTTGAAACAATTTTCATTATATCCTTGATCTTCATAGAGGCATTTGTATGCCTTAAACCAACTTGAGTTATGCTTTCAGGGCAGATTGACGGCAAGCACCGTAGGCCAGATAGTTGGACTTCAGTCTGATGAGATCAAGCAGATTGTATCGGAATATGCTGAAAAGGTAGGATGTTCTCATTTGTAAACAAACTTTGATCTAAGGCTGTTTTGTTTTCAGCTTCCTATATGTCAACTTTTTAATTACAAACTTCTGCCCATTAGAATAATAATGATGGAGATGCGCCAGTGCTAATTTTGAATTTTGTTTTCAGAAAATTATATCACCAACACAAAGGGAAAGTCTCAAAACCAATTATATAATTTATCACCAATATTTATTTTGGGGTTGGAAATAATACAGAATGAAGCAGTAATACCAAAAGTAATGTATTAAAATTCAAAAGAAATTTGACCACATGCCTTGGTCCCCATTCCTAAGTCCTAAGGAAGAGCACATATGATCATAGCTCCAACTTTCTGTAGATATCCTGAGAAACTAGACTTTGTAAACATAAGGATTGTGGTTACTATTTATTAAATAATGCAACACATGTTGATTAAGAAGGTGACCATATCAAACAGTATACATCTGCCCTTTTGTAGAGATCTGTGTGTAAACTGCAGCCAAACTTGAACTTGAGAAGCTGGCAAAACCTTAAGTGACAACTTCTTTCTCTGTTCTTTTTTTTACACCCCACTTCTCCGCATCCCATCCAACCCCACACCAGCAGTCAGAACTTTCTTCCGAAGAACGCCCAGAGAGACTTGGAGCTGCCCAGCAGCATAAAAGGAAGGTGGCTTCCTTAAACAAACAGATTTTACAGAAAACCAAACACTTGGATGAGGTATGTGTTGACAAGGCTCTTCCCTATCTTTCACAAATCACTCAGATACACACTAAAGTCTTAACAAATTTGTGGTCAGCTGATTTCCTTTTACTATTTTTTTTCTTCTCTGATAATAGTTGAATGCTAAATGTGCTGGTCTGCAGGCAGGATGTGATGAGGCTAAAAAGACACTAAATGAGGTAAACTTCCTTTTCTCCATCCCTTCTTCCTGCTGTCTTTTCTCAGATCTGCTCTAGAAATTGCAGAACATGAATGGAGCAATTTAAAACTGTGTGTATACACACCAGCAAATCAAAGGAGTAATTTGCAATGCTGAAACCTTTTCCATTGGGTAGTTCTGCTAGTTATCCAGATGTATTGCATTGCTTCCATAAAATGCAGTTGTTATTCTCAATAGAAGAATTGTTGTCAAGTTATTCCCCACCAAGATCGTTGGTTTTATAGTCTCGTTGAGCACATTTTTAATAATAATAATAGTAGTAGTAGTAGTAGTAGAATGAAACGTTGAAACATCTTCCTGTCCCGCATACTTGGGAAGGTGGATAAAAATGCCAATTCAAATCTAAACATCTGGATGACTGATCATCATCATCATCATCATTTAAATTTATATGCCACCCTCAATTCCCAGCAACTCTGTTGAAGTTCACAGAGCTCTTCTGCCCTTCTTCAGTTCTAAGAACATGTCAATCTAAGCTATGTCTATTCTGAAGTCCAAGTAATTATTTTGGGCTTACTCTGAGGAACCGTAGCCTAATCTTTTACCTGCACATAATTGGGTACATGTATGCCTAATTATGGACAAAACAGTTCAAGTTATATTTTATTTGATGTAGGATATCTTAGTGCATCTGATCAGTGCTGTAAGTTAGTGGAGGAATTGTATCAGATGTTCAAAGGATTCAGTCACCACTAGAAATGTTGAACGGATTAGTGAAATCAGCATACTTCACTTCATTCTTAGATTTCTGCAGAAATAAGTGTTATGTCTGCTTCGTGTTTCCTGTTTTCTAAATTTCAAAGAATCAAAGACTGTAGCAATTGTGGTCAAACAATGAATGTGTAATATGTTTAATCATGTGATCTGCTACCACTGTTTGTTTAGGGGAAACAATTATGTTTTCAGAAATCATGCTCATTATACAATGAAAACGTTGCCAGGATGTTGCCAAGAGTTCATAACAGAAACAGATAAAAAATCTTAGAGGGTGTTTCTTGCTGATTAGATTGACTTCTTTTAACCATCTTTTGATCCACAAAATATTTACACCATCTGTTATAAATTCTGATTTCATAGGTTAAATCGTATAGTGAAAATTTAGATAAGGAATTGGCAGCTTTGGAAGTGGTGGAATCCCAAGCAGATGCAAAGTACGTGCTACATCTATTCCCATTCTGCATTATTCCTTTCGTAGTGGTGTACTTTATTGTTTATGTTCCTCCCCACAAAGTATTTAATAGCACAGCATTTGTGTCAGAAACACTGAAATACTTCTGAGTTGAAAGGATATCACCGTTGTCTGGGGGATGCCCAGTTGCGGGGGCCTTTCATGTCTCCAGCAGGAGCTGGAGCGAGGGATGGGAGCTCAACTCCACCCCATCGCAGCATTCGGGTCTCAGACGTGGGCTTGCTAATCTACTCAACATCCTAACCATGTGAGCCAGCATGCTTCTTATGTTTTATAGCAAATAGAATCTTACATTCAGTAAGTTTTACTCATTTACCTGTTTTTGTTTTTTTTATTTTCTGCAAAGCTAGAAAGAGTATACACACAATAAGAAAGCATATACTCTTAAATGTGTTTATTTGGCTCAAAGTTTTGTTTTCACTATGTACACAAAGTACATGGCTTGGAATTGCAGTGAATAAGAGGCCCATATGTTACATCCCAAAATTATAGGCCTTGGTTCATAGCCTCTGTTCTTCATTATTTACTACACTGAGTAGCAGATTTGGAAGGATTAGTGGTTTTAAAGGTACATGCAGCAAGCATTGGCATTTAGAAAGAATCAGAAAGTTTGGCAGTGGCTAGATACAAAATACTGATGACGATTTATTTTTAAACTACATCCTTGTTTTTCTCCCTGGAATTAAATGGGTCACAGTTTAATTCTAATTTAGCAAGTGCTAGAGCATTAGTTTCTCTAGAGTGTAAATGAATTTAAAAATTATTTTTGAAGCAGGGCTCTTTATATGTATTTTTTTAAAAAGCAGAACTTGCAAATAGCATTTAGGTAATATTTAAGTGATCAGAAATTATTTTAATTTGATATGCATAAAAATTTAACATTGGTGAACTGATTTAGAGAATTTGTGCATACACACATACAGAGAGAGAAGAAAGACAGACAGACAGACAGACAGAGACAGTCAGACAAACAGAAATATTGTCCATGTTGGAGTTCTTCCTATTCTTTGATGTGGGCTTGTATTTGTGTACCCATACATTGTATACATGCAAATTCACATATTTTTGCTCTTGTTGGACCTCTTCCTATCCGTAGCATGGAGATCCCAGGAAAAATGTGACATCTTTGAACTATTACCATCAGGTTCACCATGTTCACCCAAGTATATGATCTTAGTCACCCTTTTCCTCTTTAAATTTGGAACATTGTACTCTCTTAATTAGCATAACTTTTTAAGGTAGAAAATACTCGCTAGTATTTTATTATTGCCAGGAAGACTTACAAGACAATTTTAGGATGCATTCCAGAGGTAACAGAATATTTTTAAAGCTCTCTCTCTCTCTCTGTGTTCAAAGAGAAAGGCCTCTTAAAAAGGGTGATCTACTTTTACTAATCTGTGGCTTCAGGAAGGTCACAGCCATATTTTCTTGATCTCCAAGAGGATAAAAAAGAAACTTGCTACAAGTGTGTCAAATGAACACTTGGTACCCAGTGGACAAAGTGAGGAAAAACAAAGCAACAGCTTTTCTCAAGTGTCTAAACACAGGAAAAGGTGATTCTTCTAACTCAGTTTCTCTCCACTATAAAGATGCCTATATGGTGTTCAAGCACTTAAATACATATGGGTAGAAAGATAGGTTAGATGTCTTAATTTTTGGTCAATAGCGATTTGAATTCAGAGACTTCCCAAAATGGTCAAATCATGTCCAAACAAATTATAGATCAAAATGTTTTACAAATGTTCCCAATGAAATTTTTGATCTATTTTTACTGCATAATTTTTGAAAGAATACCATCAATGCCATTCAGTTTTACTTGCTTGAACAGAATGTTAAGCATATTCCTTTTAGGAACTTCTGTCTGAACCTTACCTATTAGATTTCTTTTATAAATACAGTAGGTTCAAAGTATAGTTCCTTTTCTGACTTTTTTGTTTCAAAATTACCATTTTAGAAATATTTTATGTAGGAAGAAATGTAATTAGTAACTTAGATGGTTGCTTTTCACAGAGTTTTGTTTTACTAAGCCTATTTGCCATCTTTCATTCTGTGGCATCAGCTTAGAGTGTTTCACATAATTAGAAAAAAAGGTTTTCTCTTTATCTAATGCTTACATTTGCTTGGAACAGATGTTCTAAATCCTGAGGTTTAATTCATACACATTATTATCCTAGTGTATTGCAGAAACTTCGAGCGCTGGTGGCAATGAATGAGAATCTTAAGGGTCAAGAACAAGAATTTAAAGCACATTGTAGAGTAAGTTTGAGAAAGTTATTTAGATACGTTTCTGTTGTTGTGTAATGCTGTATCAGAAGCTCTTTTAAGATCTTGTTACATATGTTCATTTTGCAGTATGGTATAGCAAAATAATTGCTCACCTATGATCAAACTGTGCTATATAGGTAGATTATGCAAGAATGAGCAGACTGTAAATTTGTAAAGGCTTTGGAATCTTGATTATTTTGTAATACTAAGAGCTGATTTCTTTGAAAAAAATCTAAATTAAGCCACTGAGATTAAGAAAGTTAAAATAATCAGCTGTGGGTTTTTGTTTGAAAAGATGGCTCTGGGACTGGAACGCTTGGGTACTGTGTTCTTTAGATCAGACTTATTTCCATCTAACAGTAGATTGTGAAGTTTGGTAAATAGCAAAGTTGAACTGAATAATCTTGCCTTGGCATTTGCTAATTTAGGTTAGCTAAGTTAAATATCAGTATGGGTGTCACATAGCTACTGTTCTAGTGGTCCCTATCCAATTTCAGGCATCTTCAGGTACATCTGGTCAAAATAAACTTTATTGGATCGACTTGAGCTAAGTCATACTTAAACAGATATATGTTTTCTAATTCCCAGAATTCTCAACTAAGAAAATTTCTAATTACATTACTGGGCTAAATGGGTCATTTGTTTAACCTGGTATAAGGTTACTTCCTATATTAATATGTCTGTAGTCTTAGGCTGTAATTAACGTTTGCATGAGTTTTTAATGTTAAATGGAGGCTAAAACAGCACCTTGTTAACAGAAATTTGTGGTATATTTTTTTGGTGTGCAATGGCATGCATTTTATTCTGAAAAGGCATTAGAATAAAAGTAGGAATCAAGATAAGAGAAATGAAATGTCCTATGAATTTTCAGCTCCAGTAGCTTAACGCCTTTTAGGATAACAGTTACAGATTGCTAGGGAATTGTTTTTACCGAACTCATTTCAATGCCCTAAAATGTTGTGGCTTCAAAATCTCCTTTGATTTTTTTTAAAATGAAAGTTGTTTTGCAGGTATATCTTTCAACTATGTTTTCTTGTAATCTTGATGGTGGATGCATTTTTAATCAATGTAGATATACTAACATTTTCAAGCCAGCATACATCTTTTATTTTCCGGTGCAAGAAATATTTCAGAAAAAAATTATCTGTGTTTCTTTCCCGCCCCCACTCCCAGTATGCAACTGTCAACAGTAGAGTATCCTATTTATCAGTAAAAGAAGTTCTATCTTAAATAACAATGTTTTAATTTTATTTTGCCTGTAGTCCATGTGTCGCTTAACCTACTTTAAACACAATCTGTGTTCTTGATTATTCAGTTTTTGGCTTCTTTTTTTCATAAAGAGTACCGTGTTTGCTAAGGGAGATGAACTATTTCTATTTTTATCATTCTTTAAGGAAGAGATGGCACGCCTCCAACAAAACATTGAAAATTTAAAAGCAGAAGCGACTGAAAGTGGAGAGGAAAGGGTAAACAGCAAGTATTGGAACTTTCTGTCCTTTGTTTCCTTGATAATTATCTTTGATTGAGAAAACCCTTGCAATTATCTGGTCACAATGTTTCATAAATATTGCCATCCCACATTATTAATTAAATCACATTAATATTAAAATGCATTTAATATGAAAGTATTTTAAAAAATCAGAAGTATTTTAAAAAATCAAGCAGTGTATATAGATATACAAGAAAAATAATAACAGATCATCAGCAAATTAAAAATAATAGCTTAGAAAATTGATTGATTGATTGAATGAATGAATGAATGAATGCTATCATTCTGAAAGAGAGTCTCTTAAAGTAAGCAGACTCTGAAATACTTCAGTCCATTCATGGATAATTCAGGATATTACAAATGGGGAGGAAGCATACCAAGAAGCTGAAATACTAAAAGTTAATCAAATCGATACTAGATGGCCTAAATAGGTCAGGAGAGAGCAACAAAGCCTGGAAAACTCAAAGTCTGAGCAATGAATCAGAAGCAGGAAAGTTTCCCTCTCTTTCAGGTTAGTTTTTAAAAGGGGAAAGAGTGACCAAGTTTCATTGTTCCTTTGTTCTTAGACCTTTAATATCTGGTTTCTACCTTGGCTTCTGTCAAGTAGGAAACGTGCCCCAACCTGAAGAAGGGTTTCTGAATCAAAAAACTTCTTTGGCAAAGGGAGAATTAGGTATAAATTAGGACTGTATTGTGTGTGGATGCTTGTGAGAAGAAGCTCCAGAATCCATTAGATGTTCTTTTTTCTTTCTGTCATTACCCCTCAATCAGCTCCTAAACCTTAATCTCCTAAACCATTTGTATTCACTTCTGAAATCAGTAACCTCATTCTGACAAGCATCAGGAATGTCTGTTTCATTTAATGTGGAGCTAAATGGTGAATACAGGTAGTTCTCAAGTTATGACTAGAATTGAGCCCCACATTTATGTTGCTAAGTAAAACATTTAAGTGAGTTTTGCCCCATTTTATGACCTTTCTTGCCACTGTTGTTAAGTGAATCATCACAGTTGTTAAGTTAGTAACACGATTGATAAGTGAATCTGACTTCCCATTGACTTGCTTGTCAGAATGTCACAAGAGGGGATCACATGAGCCCAGGACAATTCAACCAATCATGTGAATTTTGATCATGTGACCATGGAGGTGCTGCAACGGTCGTAAATGTGAAAAACAGTCATAAGTCATTTTTTTCAGCACCGTTGTAACTTTGAACAGTCACTAAATGGACTGTTGTAAATCGAGGATATTTCTGAACACTGTTCTGCTCCTCAGATTGGTTTCAATAGAGCTTAGTTCAGCTCACATGAATGTGGATTTTATTTTTATTATGTCTTGAATATTAGGAACCTACTAAAATTATAGACCAACAATACAAAACGGAGAAAGAGAAACTGCAGAAGATCAGGCTGCTTCTGGTAAGTAAGCTGGAGAAAACATGTACTTACTAAATGTCTTCCTATCATGTTCGACATAATTTCTGGTTAATATATGAATTAATTTCTTAAAATGAATGTTTCATAATGTAAACATCATTTCAACCAATTATTGTTTTTTTTAAAGCTGTTTTAACGAAGAGTTATCCCAGGGAGGCAGCTGCAACTGTAGCACAATCGATTCTGTTCTTTTGGGATATCGCTCCATTTTTAAAAACTACTTAGTTTTTATATTTTGTTTTCATTCCCTTCAGGCCCGCCGAAATAGGGAAATAGCTATTATGCAACGTAAGATTGATGAGGTGCCCAGCAGAGCAGAGTTGACACAGTACCAGAAGAGATTTATTGAACTGTACGGTCAAGGTATGTATATTTCTCACTCCTAAATAGCATGAACTTACAGAGTATGATGATGCACCTCGCTAAAACTAGCTTTGTTAGTTGCCTTTGGATAGTCACCTCCTGTGCCTCTGCTTTCGGGTACTTTAATAATTGCCTGTAGGTTGAACATTTGATACTTCTGTGATTTTGAGGGGTAAAGGGTAATAAGCGTGTATTTCAACAGATGGCAGGATCTAATCCAGGAGTGTCAATCTCAAGGCCCGCAGACCGGATCTGGCCCGTAGGGGTGCTTAAATCTGGCCCATGGGACCAGCCTGGAAATAGCAAAGGACTGGCCCATTTTGGCTGGCAGAGTGCTGCAGGTGGTGTCCATCCTATCTTCTCTCACCTCCCGCCCCTTCCCCCCCCCCCCCGACCCACAGAGAACTACAATGCTGATCCGGCTCTCAAATAAATCCAGTTTGACACACCTGATCTAATCAATTTTGACTAATCCCAGAAGCTATGTAGGCTTGGCCTTTGTTAGTATTTGGATGGGAATTCCAGAGGTGGAGACTAGATCGTAGTAGTGGTGGTGATGAATACCTTTGAGTCAGTTACCTTCTGAGACAAGTTCCTGCAATTTTCTTGACAATATATTTGGAAGTCTGCCTTCCTGCTTCTTTGTGTTGAGAGAGTGACAGGTTCTCTCCCAGCTGGTTTTGTGCCTAAGGTGGAACTGGAACTCACAGTCTCCTGGTTTCTACCCTGGGGTCTTAAATCACCACTGCCCACCAAACTGGTTCTCTGTAAAGCAAGACTAGGATGTTGAAAACAACCAATCATGTCTATAACACTGCCAAGAAAACTGCATACATGCAGGATTGCCTCCTTGGATAGAGTCATAAAATGTGAAGGGTTCATACCTTCCATGAACATCATGTTTCTCCATACAAGGGCATAGGAAGTGTATCAGCAGAGAACTAGGCCCTGTTCATACAGATGGGCAGATTGTCACCGGTGAACGATAGCCAGATCAAGATCACTTAGCACTTCCATACAAATTGCTACTATCCATCCACTAGTTAACTACAGGTAGTCCTCAACTTACTACAGTGGTGGGATTCAACTGGTGTTGTTACCGGTTCGGTGACTATGTTTTGCATGCACATGCGTGCCAGATGCACGCTGTGCACGCGTGTACAAAAACCTTTAGCTGTGCCACCCGGACAGCTGAAAAGTGCTGTGTGCAGGTGTGCAGCATTTGAAAAGCCTCTTCTTTCCTTGATTTTTCAACCTCGCCTATGCCGCGCAAAGCAGCTGAGGTTGAAAGAGCAGGAAATAAAGGACAGGTAAGAGCCCAGGCGGGCGTGTGGGCCAAACAGCAGCAAACATAGATCCGGTTCGGTGTCTGCTGCTCTTTAGAGCTACCAGTTCTATAGAGCCAGGCAGAACCGGTAGCATCCCACCCCTGACTTACTACCACAATTGAGCCCCAAATTTCTATTGCTAAGTGAGGCAGCTGTTAAGTGAGATTTGCCCCATTTTATGACCTTTCTTGCCACAGCTGTTAGGCAAATCACACTGTAGTTGTTAAGTGAACCTGGCTTCCCCATTGACTTGGCTTGTTGGAAGGTCACAAAAGGGGACTGTATGACCCTGGGACACTGCAACTGTCATAAACATGAGTCAATTGCCAAGCGTCTGAAGTTCGATCATGTGGCTGTGGGGACCGTGGGGGATGCTACGGTGGTCGTAAGTGTGAAAATGATCATAAGTCACTTTTTTCAGTGCTGTTGTAATGTCAAACGGTCACTAAACAAATAGTTGTAGATCGAGGACTACCTGTAGAGTGGGGAATACTCAAATCTTAGAAGCTGTCAGGATGCAGGGTTGAATAAAGGTCCTTTTGGCTCTAATAACTCATCTATTCCTAGCCACATTTGCCTGTAGCATATCCAGAACAGAGGTAGTATTCAGCAGGTTCTGACCAGTTCTGGAGAACTGGTAGTGGAAATTTTGAGTAGTTCAGAGAACCAGCAAATACCACCTCTGACTGGAGATTTTACAGTATCCTTCCCCTACCACGCCCACCAAGCCACGCCCACAGAACCGGTAGTAAAAAAATTGGAATCCCACCACTGATCCAAAAGTTCCTTTTATTGGGAGACTCAATTATATTAACTGCAAAAGTGACATTTATAACCCTATTTATGAAGATTGGGTAATAAATACCAGAAGGGTTAGGTGTTTTAGAGTTCTGAAGTTGTTTAAAGTCTGTTTACATTTGAAAAGTCCTTTGGATAAATACTAATGTTAGGAGCATTAAAACATGGTATCTGCTTCCCAATGTATGCATTTCTTGCTGCAGGTAGTAGATGAATTGTAAAACTGGGAAACTAAGTGGAGAGCACAACTGTTTACCCTTTTCTGGGTTATTTTCCTCCAGAAATGCAGGTATTGACAGATCCTTGCTTACAACCATAAGGTCTAGGAACTTTTTTAGACATTAACTTATGTTCTGCCTGTAGGCCAGTGTATTCCGAAATGGAATGTAGTTTGTGTCTCTCAGTTTTTTTAAACAGAAGTTGGACATTTGGTTTGTGTGTTGTGCTTTGTGAAAGCAGAATTTACTCTGTATATGTAATGTGACCAATACTAAGGTTATCCTGGTAGAAAACGACATTATCTGCACTGAATGGGTTCTTCCCATCACTGCTGCTGTACTCCCAGGCTGATGTTTTGCTAGTCGGCACTTGCCATTACTTATTCTTAAAAACTACTTTAAATAAAAAAATACATCAGCTTTCCTCAAAAGCTGTTGAGGCAATGCGTTAAAAATAGTGTTTGTGTGTGTGTATACATATAGACACAGAAGTAAAGAATGCGGGAAAATAAAACCACACATCAAGCAGTAAGAGACAGTAAAAATATAAGAGAGCAGATTGATCTGTTTGGTCCATTTGTGTGTGCATAGCCATGCGTGCATATGATGGATCAGCAGGCACACCAAAATAATATATGAGTTTTACCATTATGCCTTTTCAAGCTCTCCAGTATCATTAATAGCCTTAAGAGTGTTTTGTGTCAGAATCTGCCTTATTTCTCTCCAGAACAGATGCTTTTTTTTTCTTGGTTGTGCTTAATGTAGTGAATGGATGATTTAGGAGAATTTTACCTTTTGCCTGGCTGATAGATGCTTAAACGAGCATTACAAATCATTTAGAATAACCCTTTTTGCTTTACAAGCTGAAGTTCTGTCACTTCCAATAAATTTATGTGAGCTACAATTCACAGAATGTTGATTTTATGTTAAGATCTATTGCCTAGTGTTTTTAGACTGGCTGATTACTTGCCAGCTTAGGCTTTTCTTTTTTTCAATACTTTTTATTCACAATGTTAAAATACAAACTCCAAGAAAGAAAAAAATACAATAACACACACACACACACACACACACAAAACATAGTAAATAGATACAGCCAACTTCTTAGTCATTTCTTACCTTTTGATAATCTCTTGATAATTTAAAAGAGACTTGACTCAAAATAATATTTGAGGTTCTAATACAAATCCATTATAACCATTATGGATGGTTTTCATAAGAGAAAAGATTTCCAGCCACTGTCTGATGCTTAGTCCCAAATTGGGGTATTGGAATTGGAATTGTAAACATTTTTAGATGGTTGAAAATACTTGATTTTACTAGCAGGTTTGTTTAGTAATTTGATGAATATAGTATGACTTGCCTATAAAATTTAAATGAGTTGCTTAAGATTGGGGAAATTGCAAAATCCATGGTGTAAGCTAGCATTCCCCAAACTTTCAGGGTTGGCAGCTCAGTGGGGGATGGGGGTGGGTGGGAAGAAGGGATGGCTTTGTGCAAATGCGCATCCAGGTTCATTTGTGTGAGTGGGGCTGAGAACTCAGGGGCTCGCAGGAGTGGGCTGCAAATGCACTGGCCCACCACTCATGTGGCCCTCTTGAAAATAGACCACGGCCCAGTAGTGGGCCATGACCCACAGGTTGGGGACACCTGGTGTAGATTAAGGATACGATTTAGTAATTCACTGTTTTGGAAACAGATCTATATAGGAACAATTACATTAAAAATGGATGCACTTCTAAACCCAGGCACCCAGGGGAATGCCTGCTGAAATCAATAACCCAAACAGTTGCTCTCTTAAATGGAATGTTTTTATTAGATCCTTTCTGAACATTGAAATATAGAAAGGATGCTTTATTTATTTATTTAACATATGGCACATGTTAGTCAGGGAGCACCAAGGTGGCTGCCTGCCTCTGTGAAAGGAATTTTTTGGGCGGTGTTATTTTTATCCGCGGGACACCCGAATGCTGGAAGGCAATCGGGGGAGGCTCCAATCTTGTCTCTATGCGGTTTATTCGCTCACGAGAATTGAGCTGTAAAGTAGAAAAAGTGCTACTTTAATGGTATATAAAAACATGAAGAGAACAGTGGTGATCTGTGAAAAGAAAATATCCTGAACACATGATTGAAAAACCCCTTTAACATCATAGATCAAAGCACTAAAAGGTGAATACAGACATTCAGTCCTGATAATCATCATTTGGCATAAAGAAAAGAACTGGATAACTGGCAAAAAAATTATCCGTGCAAACACTTTGCGATAACATTGGATTCACTGATAGCTGCCTAGTGAGGATTTCCTTTGAATAGATGTGGTAGATACCTGGATTATTCTAAGTCAGTTAGATGTAGCAATAATTACCCATGCCTTGCCTTGTTATAGCACATTGCAGCTACTATGGTAGAGGTAGTCCTTGTTGTGGTTAACCAGCAGCAGATGTGGACGGTGGAGGAGAGCGAGGACTTGGATGAGGGGCCGGGATCATCAGGGAGTGGACTGCTGCCTTCAGGGATTGTGGGGGCTGGCAGCAGTGATGAGGAGGTTCCCGAGGAGCCTGTGCCAAGTGCGCATGAGCGCAGGATGATTCGTAGAAGAAAACAGCTGGAGCAGCACAGGCGACTTGGAAGTAAGGATGCAACATAATGCCCCTCCCTCCAGGGAATATAAGCCTGGTTTCAAAAGGACCAGCATTGTGTGTTAGAGACTCCGGCTTATCTGAAGAATTCTGTCAAAGCTTTTCTGGTTGAACTAATTGGCTGCAAGCCATCTTTTATCTACAAAGAAGTGTATTTGTAAATTAAAGTTGTGAAGGTTTGAGTTGCTGCAGTTTGTTTGAGATTTTCTTGCTGGTAACAGGGTTGAGCCAGAACAGACCTCAGCTAACGACCATTTGCTTAACAGCCATTCAAAGTTACAGCAGACCCCTCCAAAAGGGTTTTTTTTTCTTTTGCAGTGTCCTGAAATCACATGATAAGCAATGTACAATAAGTCTGCAACAAGCTGGCATTTACTTCTGCTTTCCGGCAAAAACAAAAAGGCCATAGTGAATAATGGGCTCACTTGACGTCCTCATTGTTCGCTTAACAACCCCTGCATTGGCTTAACAACAGCTGCATTGGTTAAACATGATTTTTTCAAACCGCTTTATGATTGTCATGATTTACAACCATAATTGCCAAGTTCAATTACAGTCGTAAATCAGGGACTACTTGTAGGAGACTATCCTTAAAAGGTGTATGCTGGCTTGGGAATTCTGAGATTTGAAGTCCACTTATCTTAAAATTGTCGAAATAGGAACCCCAATATAAGTCTTAAATGATTTGGGAGCTATTTTACTTTCACTTTTAATCTGCATTTTGAAATCGTTTTCCTTGTGTTTTAATTTTTGTTTCAGCATCTTTGAATATTTGTTGGAGCATGGGCTGTAAATTAAATAAATATACAATCAGTTGTGGCCTGCTACTTTTTTAAGATGCTTTTCTGAATTCTTGGTTTTTTACAGTATCAGCAACGCACAAAGAAACAAAGCAGTTTTTTACTCTCTACAACACGCTGGATGATAAAAAGGTGTATTTGGAAAAAGAGGTAAATAAGTTTCGCAGTAATTTGGGAAAACGCAAAGCCTATTTTTGAGCTGGACATAACTCACCTAAGGCTGCAAATCCTACATCTGTTTATTTAGAACTAAAATACACTTTATGCTTGCTTAAAGTCTGCAGAGATTCTCAGTCATCCAGATCATGGTTGTCCCAAAGGTGCTTTTTTAGAAAGTAACTGGACTTTCTTGTTTTTTCTTTTGAAGACATTTTGCTTCTCATCCAAGAAGCTTCTCCAGCTCTGACAGGATAGTGGAGAACGGAAGGATTTATACTCCTTGCAGACAGCTGGTCATTTGCATCCTTTTAAAGGGTCTTTGAAGCACTTGAAGTTTTAACTATGTCCTCAGGGTCACCTGAGTAAAGTGCTCCTGGTTCCTGTAGTCTGCAATTATTTTTCACTGGAAATCCATTCTTTTTCCAATCCATTCCAATCCATTTATACTTGCTTATTAACTAATTATATTGGGTACACTTGGAATTTGTAAAACAAACAAGCCTTTGCTTAAAAATATTGTTCATGTTGTGGATATAAAGATAGGTTCAGCACTGTTATGTATCAGTGAATCACTGTGCGATTGATGTCCATGGAAGAGGAGAAATTGCTGCGGTCAGCTTGCTGTGGCCAACTCACAGCTGCCAATTTGCCATGGCTAACTCATGGTGGCCAGCTCATTATGACTAACTCACCACAGAACAATTCTCTACGGCTGTTTCGTCACGGGACAATTCAACAATTTTATTTAATTCATCATTTTAGTCATTGTTTATCTACTGCAGGATGAATGCCTCTTCCGCATGTATCCAACCAATATGCTCCCTCCTCCTTTTGCCATTTGGGCCCGCAATACTTGCTGATGTTGTCAGTCCCTCTTGTGTTAGGTTTCTTTCGTGGATGCTTCTATAAATGGAATCCATTCTATAACTGCACCTTCCATCAGTTCTTCTTGCTTTGTGACCATAAAATTTCCATTTCCATTTAATTATTTAAAATAATTTTAAAAATATTTTCATGTTTATCATTCACATCTCATTTTGTTCCTCCTTTTGCATCCTTTCTTTAATTTTTCTATTTCATAATTTCTTCAGTATTATGTAACTTTTGGCCTGTGGCAACTTGACTGTGGTGTTATTGTCCTGTGTCGAGTTGGCTGTGATGAGTTGTCCTAGACCTAATGACCACATGCAAGGGATGACCACATGACCACATGCAATGACCACAAGGAGTGATAAGAGGATACATCTAGATTATGCAATGTAATTGTATATCTTACGGTGCTGGGTAGGAATTCTATTTTTCCTCATAGATGCTGTTTAATGTTGGTTCTTCAGCCTTGGAAGCAGGAAGATGGAATGCTACCCAACATAATTTGTCATATTTAGAATTTTTTCAATTTGGTCAGTTTTGGCCTGTTCCACTAACTTATTAGGAGCTTAATCCTCTTTCAGTGTGATTCTGTTCTGAGGATGACTCAGTGAATCTAGTATTTTTTGCAGCCTTATTGTCAGAATTCATTTTATTTCTTTTTAGCATTTATCCCTCTGGCTATATAGCTGTATATACTCCCACACCTATGAACCTTTTGACTTGGTTTTTAAATTTCTTCTAGGTTATTTAGGAAAATAAGTGAGAAATTGTAGTATGCTATAGTTATGTTTATCTAAATATGTTATGTTTATCTAAATACGTTATGTTTATCTAAATATCTGCACTAGCTTGAACAAAATACAATAAATATCTGGCTATTTTAGACTGCAGTAATCTAAATTTCCTGCCAATACACATTTTGTATAGTGCTGGAAATGTGATAGCTGGTAGCATTTGCATTTAATATACCAAGGTAAACACAAGCTGGTTCATAGATAAATATTCTTGTCATAATGATTGCAGGTATGCATAAATAAGCTATCAAGCATCACATCTCATTTTTTTTACAAACCAGGATATGAAGAGTTCACATGCTCTTGTGCCAGTAATCATGTAATCAGTATTCTGTTGTACAATATACAATCATACATAAATTGCTTTTTAACAAGTCTATTGTTTGAATTACTTTACAAAACTTTTTACATGGGAAACTTTATATTTTGGCTTTTTCAGGTTAATTTGCTTAATTCCGTTCATGATAACTTCCAGCAGTAAGTAGACTGATCACATTTTTCCCTTTGGGCTAAGCATAATTTCATGACTTCTTGTGTTCAGTTTCAATTTAAGAAACAATTTAAAGTCTTTACATATACAGGGCAGTATCTCATACTATGAATTATAAAACTCTGCCCAATAGTTATAGTTGCTTGTGCAAAATATACTCCTGCTATTTTTCTCTGAGTTTTTAAAGAGTGTAAAGAATCAGTTTGATGTAGTGGCTAACTAGACTAGTGCTGGCCTAGAAACCAGGAAACTGAATTTGAGTCTTGCTTAGGCACATAAAAGCAGCTGGATGACCTTGGGCCAGTCACTCTCTCAGCCTACTCTACCTCACAGGGTTGCTGTTATGGGGAAAATAGGGAGGAGTATTAGGTATGTTTGCCATCTTGAATATATAAATAACTCATTTATAAAATAATCAAGAAAGAATCTAATAAACAATACATATGCTATTTGTTGCATTGCAGGGAGAAATAGAAAATGGTCCTCTAAGTATTTGGTTTTTTGTTCTTGACTCCTGACAGCTTGCAATCTCCCAGTTTCTAGCCTGGTGCCTTAACCACTATCCAAAACTGGCTTTCACGTATTTCTTGTGCTTTAGCAATATTCTTCTGAATCTAAGTTATTCATTTAGGGCACATAAGTAGAATTGCTTGTCCTCAGGCAGCATGGCTGGAACTAATAACAATGTCAGTTTTGTACATCATCCAAGAAACCGTAAAAGGTTGGTTTGCAGTTATACCATTTAAAGAAACGAGGCCCTAGGCATGTTTGCAACTAAACCATAATTGGTTGTGGTTGTGTTTGCAAACACACAGAGACTTTTGTTGCAAACAGAAAGATTTCACGGGGTTCGTGAGAGAGTTTGCTTGCAAAATTGTCTTGTTTTAGTAAGAGCTCTTTATGCTCATTGAACATGATTTGGAGTACTTGTTAAACCAGGGTCTCAAACTTAAATCATCATGAGTGCCAGAGTGAGAACTACTTCTATTAACTGGAAGATTGCCACACTAAAGCCTCCTCATATTCCTAAATTGATACGAAGGACTTGGACAAGCAAAAAATAAAGAGAATGAAAAATATCACAGCATGCTGTTAATCATATAGTTATTAAATTAACAAAAAAAAATTCTGTGAAATAGAAACTTGACATCTGGGTGACCTCTCTCTCAACCATAGACAAAGACAAACCACTTTTGAAAATGTTGCCAACTGAAAATGTTGAAAACTTCAGGGACCCTGCAGGCAGTTGCCAGAAGTCAAGGTGGATGGATGGAATGGATGGATAGATGGATGGATAGATTGGAAGGAAGGAAGGAAGGAAGAAGGAAGGAAGGAAGGAAGGAAGGAAGGAAGGAAGGAAGGAAGGAAGGAAGGAAGGAAGGAAATAATCTTGTAGGAAAAGTAAGCTTTGTTGAGTTTCCCAAATCTTGCCTTTTTCTTTTTTTGGTCTCTTCTTGACTAGAGTGGTAGTTTTGTCCCTTGGTTTCCTTTCTGTTCCCTCTCTTTGCTGGGCAGAAAAATCTTGCTTGCTTTTTGCCTTTCCAGTCTTTGCTCAAGACAGAGAGTAGTATGGAGGAATGGCCAGATTCCTCCTCTTCAACTACCTCTCCACATGGCTGCCCTGGCCTCCTGCTTGTCCTCCCTGACCAAATTTCACTTCCTCCTTGTCTGTACCTGAAGGCATTACCTGCCATAGAGTCTGAGACCAGGAGATATTGGCCAGGATCAGCTTTGAGGTTATCACTGTGAGACCACTTAACCATACCCTCCTAAGCTGGGATAGCTATTGGATGGAACTGAGACAAGTTATGGGAGCCAGACCACTCCTTACCCTGTAGCTCATCCTGGATATTCAGTACCTTTGCTTAGGTATCATTTATCGGTAGGTGGTATCTCAATGTCTACAACGAATTCTGGAGGGCTACAATGATTTGGAGGTTACATTTGGCCATGATTTGTAGGTTTGAGAGCCCTAAACTTTCAGTACTGCTTTTCACAGATACAAGATACTATTTCCAAATAATGTTTTAATGAAACAAAGTCTACATCATTCCTCTCATTCTAGGATGATTTATATAAGCTTACAATAACTCCATTGACTATGAAGACCCAGTTTGGTATAATGGTTAAGGCATCAAGCTAGAAGCCATGATTCTAGGCTCACCTTAGGCACAAAGCCAGTCACTCACTCTCAGCCCTAGGAAGCAAGCAAAGGCAAGCCACTCCTGAAAACCTTGCCAAGAAAACCTCAAGGACTTATCAAAGGCTGGAAAATAAGACTATATAAAAAAGAGTAGAACGAACATATATGTATGCTATCCTTTAACTGTATATTGCTGTAGAATAATAAACTGGGCAAAAACATAGCTTTTTTCACTTTTCCAGTCTCAATCTTCCTGTCCACCATGTAAAACATTTTCTTTTCCTTTCAGAGCCATGGCTTCCCCTAGTGCTCGAGACCAATTTCTGCGACAAATGGAACAGATTGTAGAAGGAATTAAACAGAACCGAATGAAGGTTAGATAGCCTTTTTCAGATATTTGATATGTGTGCATGTTTCCTTTTTTCAAATGTCAGTAGAATTGTTTGCTGGTACCCTTTCACTTCCTCTAAATATGAGCACACCTAAAATGTGCTACAGAGAATTGAATTAGAACAAATATTTTCAGAGAAGCCAGTGTCAGTGGAAGGGTTAAGAGCTGTTCAACCACAGAAAATATTGCCTTGATTGGGATAGCTGAGGCTGGATAGGGCCTATCAAAACTTTGACACTGAGGTAGGGCAAAGGAATTGTAGATTTTTTTGGATGAGATAAGGGCTGTTCAATATACTGCCTGTACCCTATATTATTTGAAGATTATATCTTGCTGTAAATTAACAAACTGGATAATATTGCAAAGCATTTAATTTTACTTAATCAATTTTAACTGTCGTAGTTCAAAGCAGCCAATGCTCGAATCCAGCACAATCTGTTGTGCTTTTCTCTGGCTAAACTTCATTTGATCCATTGCAGATTCAGATAGGACAGAAATTGTTATGAGAGAAGAGTAAAAGTCCCTTTGATCTAGATTTTCATATGAACATGGACCGTGAAAGTGGAGCCTCAGAGTTGTTCTAACTTCTGTTTTTTAAGCAGAAGGAGCAAGGAAAGTTACAACACAGGTAACAGAGTTAGGGTATTGAGGAGTTTATAGAACTTCATTATATGATCTTTCAGGGTATGCCTGTTTTCCCCATTTCCCTATTTAAAGATTTATAGATGAATGTGCTGTGGAACAAGGTAATTTTTTGGGGGGAGGGAAGTACAGAGAAAAATCCTTGAAAGTTTATTTGTGTGTGTGTGTGTACACATATGTATGTATGTGTGTGTATGTATGTATAAATATATTTTTATATATTGCTTGATTTGGTGTAGTTACTGTGTATTGAATAGTGTTGCATAGTGCCACCTGTCTTTTTTCTTTTTCCTTACAACAGTTGGAGAGAAAAAAACAAGAAAACAAAATGAGAAGGGACCAATTAAATGATGAATATTTGGAATTACTAGAGAAGCAGAGGCTTTACTTCAAAACAGTCAAAGAATTTAAAGAGGTAAAAGAGAGATGTCAGTTATGGAATTGGTATAATTTATATTTTCTCCACTAGGGTTCTAAGCAGCTTGCCACTCCAGATACTGTACCGGGGTTTAGAAAGGAAAGAACAATCAGCAATATGTGACAACTATGTAATAGACAATGCACAACAAAAACTTTATTCAGAGATCTCAGGTCATTCCCTAAACCAGGATGGGTTAGGTTAATACGGTATGGTTATGCTACATGAAGGAACAGATATTGGTTTACATATGATACATCACAGCTTAATAATATTTTAAAATAGGGTTGTTTTTCAGCAAAGTTCTTTGATATCACCATATATTCTTTATCATCTAATGTCACATAAAACAGTCTTATGTAATCAGTGGAATTTAATTTTAGTAGTTAAAAGCTGAAAGCAATGTATGGGATTGTTAGGTTCATCCATTATGACAGACCAAAACTTAGAATATTATTAGTTAGTTAGTTTGTTTGATTGATTGATGTCTATAGCCAGCCATCTCATCAAGTAACTTTTGGGTGGTTTTGTTCCTTACCAAAAGAGTCCCCAACCTGTGGGCCACAGCCCAATACCAGGCTGCGGCCTATTCACAAGTGGGCTGTGTGAGTGCCTGGCTGTTGTGCATGCAGAGCCCCATTCACGCGACTGTTGCGCGGGCTTGCGGCATCATTGGGATAAGCATCACTGATTCGTAGCCTCACTCATGCAAGTGTCGCAGGCGATCGCAAACCTACTCAGGCAATCGTTCATGGGGTCTTGCAGCCCTACTTGTGCAAAGGTCGACCCCACTCACCCGAGTGTCAAGAGCGCTCTCGGTCCTACTCACATGAGCACACATACATACACACCTACCCATTCCACAAAACCATCTCCTCTTCCCCCCTTCCCCTTCCAGGCCACTAACCCGGAAAGGTTAGGGAACTCTGCCTTATCATATAGCCTGAACCCAAACCATTCTGACTTATAGATCATAGTTCATAATTTAGTGTAGTTGTTGACCTCTGTCATCTTGGCTACTTGACAGAAACATGGATAGAAATCTATAGGTCTTGAGCATATTTAGGACAGACACCAATGCACACACCAGGATAGAAGCCATAATGATGTCAAAGGAAAGGACACATTTTTTGACCCATTTCCACCACCCCCTTGTTTAGGAAGTGGAAGCGGGAGACCTCTGGGAAATATTCACTCCCACCCCATTGAAAAGTGAAACAAATGCAAACAAATGGGATGGGAAGGCTGTGTATAGTGAGTGAGTTGCCTATACTAGTGAAAACTAACCTAGATAGCATTGTTATTTAGGGCTACTGTGATTTTTTAGAGTCTTTTACTTTTCAGCATGATCCAAACAGGCCAAATTGATCCCCTTTCCATTCCTTCCTACCTTTGACCTGTCAAATTCCCTTGCTTCAGGTTCTCATGTTTATGGAATTTGAATTCAAAGTAGATAGCCATCTTGAAACTCTTAACAGTCACCATTAACATGATGTGAATTACATCTTTCTAATGGTGCCTGGGATGGCAGGACTAGCATTGTTGTTTAGCCTAGATGTCTCTTTTAAGTTTTGAAGCATCCACCTGTCTCTTTTGCATCAACAGGAATGCCGGAAAAATGAAATTCTTTTGTCAAAGTTGAAGGCCAGGGGTCCCTGAAGAACTTCAGGCCGAACTTTTCTTTTTTGCTGTGATCAAGTTCATTATTCCTCACACATTTTTCAGTATTATTCAAAAATGTAATCCTCTCTCATTTTATCTTTGCACTAGTTAAGATTTCGGTTGCAATATACGGATCATGTTTGAAGCAGAGAATAAATCAGTAATATGTAGAACAAAAACTTCTAACTTGGTTGGCCAACTTACCATATTGAAAAAAGGGTTTACAGTGCTCTGTTTTGCCCTCTTGTGTTCATAAGGAGCAAAACTGAACCTGGAAATAATCCACATATAAAATAATGATCAAAAAGGAATTTAAAGCTTATCCCCCCAGGCAACTGTTACCAAATGCAAATATGTGTTTATTTCATAAAGTGGTAGTCAGATTCCCTTTAGAGTCTGCACGTCTGAAACAAGAACAATTTTATTTAGCCCCAATTGTAGCATTCAATTTTCATTCTGTTGACGTGTACAAAAAATATCCTGTATTAGAAATGCCCTATAACCTAGGTCACTCTTGGTATTATATTGGGGAAATTGTGAAGTCCTATTGTGAGGGAATCATTTGCACATCTTCAGGCACACACATATGTAGATATCCTCACTGTGCGATTAGGATTTAATATTCCTGTATTGTCATCTGCTTTTCAACATTGGAATTTTGTTTTAAACAATGTCCATCGATAATAGTGGAAACTGGTTTTGGACAATGCAAATTATTTGAAGGTGGCAAATTGTTTTGATCAACTTGTTTCAATAGGGAAGGGAAGTCAAAAGATAGGGAATAGGGAGGAAGGATTTTAGCACATATTCAACCCAGTGATCTGGTTTCCTGTTGTCTGTCTTCCGTATTTCACCTATGTTTCAATCTATCTGACTTAAATTCTGTGCATTGCTTCTTGTAGCATTGTGGAAAGTCATATAACTGTGTTGTTGCTTTTGGAACAGTGGTGGGATTCAAAACTTTTTACTACCGATTCTGTGGACATGGCTTGATGGGCATGGCTTGGTTGGTGTAGCCATGTGACTGGGTGGGTGTGGCATTTTTTTTCTTTTTTGCAGCCACTCCCCCACCCGTTTTTTGGGCCTTCTGGCCTCAGGCAAGCCTCCTGGGGTGTGGGGGGGGGGTTTGCTCCCAGGAAGCTCCTCTGGGGCTCAGGAAGAAAGAAGATGGAGTCTGCAGCAGCATCCCCCCTCACTCCTTTTTGGGGCCTTCTGGGCCTCAGGGAGCCTCCTGGGGCGTTTTTGCTCAGGAAGGCAAAGAATGAAAGGAGGGCTGCTCTCCTTCCTCCATTTTTTGCCTTCCTGGGCCTCAGGGAATCCTCCTGGGTGATAAGTAAGCAGTAAGACAGCTAAGGGAATCCGGCACAGCTGATCATATGAATAGATGATTGTCGGGAGGGGGGGGGGAAACCTTAAGGGGCGAGCATCAGGTGGGCAGGGTGAGCGAGATCAGGCAGACGGGGCAAGTGAGCCAGCGGCAACTGGGCGACCGGGTCAGGGTCGTGACCAGCCAGCACTTACTACTGGTTCGGCAACTCACGCCAAATCCTTGCTATCAGTTTGCTTGAACCAGTGTGAACTGGCTGAATACCACCACTGTTTTGGAAGCTAGTGAAGATCTGCAGATTTTTAAAATGTATTTATTTACTAAGCAAATGTATATCAATACTACAGGCAAAACATTCTACCACAGGCTGTATTACCTATATTCTTCAGTGAAAAAACTAATAAAACTGAAATCTCATTCAAATTGAGTTTGACGCTGAGTGACTCATTGAGACATGTCCATGAAGTTTATGTCTTGACAGAGAAATAGTTTTCCAGTTATTTTCTGAGATGTTTTTCCAGCTTTTCAACCTATTCCTAGCTCTGGGATTCTATGAAATATTAACCAGATGAGATCCTGTTTAAAATTTTAGAACATCCAAGGTCAACCAGGTGTTGCCACTCTTGATGTGGCTGAGAAATTAAAACAGAAAATCTACTAGCTGATTTCAATAAGCCTTATTTCTGCATTAAACTAAAATGATTTGAGGTATCACTTGTCAGTACAAGAGTTACTCAAATGGAGCTATAAAGTCTAACCCAAGCTTTTCAGCTAAGGTCTGAAATACCAGAAAAATAATACCAATTATAAGTATGATTTATGAATCGGCACAATGTTAAGTGCTTCATATGCTTCAAAAAGAACTCTGTAAATGCAAATTACAATTCCCTTATGAAATGTGGATTCCTTTATTGGGTATTCAAGTTACCCGCAAAAATCCAGACATCCACTAAATGCTAATAGCTGAAAAAGCAATTCTATACATGTTTGTTATTGAAATGGACTTCAAATGCAAAAAAGCAAGGGTGTCAGCTTTTCCTTACATTTCCCACTGCAGATAATATAAAGTAGTGGACAGCTTAAAGGAAGGTGAACTAATAGGTAGTCCTCAACTCACAATAGCTCATTTAGTGATCATTCTAAAACTATAAGTCACTGAAAAAAAGTGACAGAATCGTTTTTCACACGAACCACGGTCCCATGATCAGAATTCAGACATTTGTCCACTGACTTGTATGCATGATGGTTACAATGTCCTGGGGTCATGTGATAAGCCTTTGCGATCTTCTGACAAGCCAAGTCAATGGGGAAGCCAGATTCATTTAACAACCGTGTTACTAACTTAACAACTGCATTCACTTCACAATGGTGACAAGAAAGGTCGTAAAATGGGGCAAAACTCACTTAACAAATGTTTCACTTAG
Organism: Bungarus multicinctus; assembly: GCA_023653725.1. Classification (NCBI taxonomy): domain Eukaryota; kingdom Metazoa; phylum Chordata; class Lepidosauria; order Squamata; family Elapidae; genus Bungarus; species Bungarus multicinctus. Next base: position 41,611,641 of record CM042838.1, on the reverse strand, counting down.
CAATGTAAATTTTGGGCTCAATTGTCATAACTTAAAAGACTACCTGTATACCATTCTGATAGATTCTGTTCAGGATACCTGAAGCAAAGACTGAAGATCTGGATAGGTAATTGCTGCTCTATTAGTTAATTATATTTTAAGAAATAATCTTCACACCCATATATAAAATGCACATAATGACAATGTGATTAGTTCTTATGACCAGACTAGGATATCTTGAACTGGCCAATTTTTTTTCAGGAAGAAGCTTTCACAATTCTGTTACTATTTGAATGGGTAAACATGGAATGAACAAACCTAAATTTATTGGCGAATAGGCTTAAGATTTTTTTTAAAAAGGGTTAAAAATATATCTGCAGATTTCTTTAGCAATAACTTAAGAGCTTAGCTTCTTAATAATGAAGAGAAAGCTCTCAAAAGTATTGGATATCCTTTGGAATGCTCTTCTCAATAGAAATTTCACCAACTTCCAATAACTCGGATGCATTCAATTATGAGCCCAAAATTCATTTTATAGCTTCAGGATCAGAGGTGGTATTCATCAGGCTCTGACCAGTTCTGGAGAACCGGTAGTGGAAATTTTGAGTAATTCAGAGAACTGGCCAATACCACCTCTGACTGGCCCCGCCCCCATCTATTCTCTGCCTCCTGAGTTCTAGCTGAGCGGCTGGGTCTGGTTACCCTGCACAGGAGAACAGAGCTGAAAAGCAGGTTAGTGGGGTGGGGAAGGAATGGGATTTTGCAGTAACCTTCCCCTGCCATGCTCACCAAGCCACACCCACAGAACCGGTAGTAATTTTTTTTGAATCCCACCACTGTTCAAGATGACTGAGTTTTCCTCAAGCCAATATTCAGCACTTTGTGGCTCTCATTGGATTGGGTTTTATTTTTTTAAAGACTTTGTCTTTACCCTATTGAAAATACATCTACGGGCTCTCCAGGTTCAACACTGCATTAGTGAGTCTTCCTTTCGGACACCAACTGATTTAGCACTAATAATCAAATTGGCTATTTGAAAAACAATAATGGTTTGATAAGATGGTCTTTAATATCTGTGAGAAAATTAGTGGAGCTGGGAAGGTGCAGAAAGGTGGCATTACCAGCAAAATGTTTGCGTCCTTAGCTTCAGAGGGTGAGTGGACATGAGTAGACAGAAATAATTGTTATCGGTGAGGAAGGTTTTCACTGAAGGGTTGTGGAGTTCCTTCATATCTTAAGCTGCCTTCTTCTTTTTACTTATCACTTTTACTTATTTGCAAGTAAATATTGCAATGTTTTTGGGGGGAGGGAAGGGGAAACTGCTTTTATTTTGTAGATAATCATGCTGCAATCATAACCTCTTAAGTTCCCTCAAAGGCAAGCTATAATTTGGAGTAAAAGAAAACAGGCTTAGATTAACCTAAATTCTTTATATATTTTTGTAATATATACCGGTATATAAAAGAAAGCAATTGTCCCTTTAAATGGGAGTATAACAATCATTCAGAGATCTTACCTAGCAAGATTGTAAAAAACATTGGGAGGCTAATCATATTTCACATTTTAAGTTTGCAACTATTACTATGCATTGATTTTTTTAAGCTCCTTTTTTCTTCATGATGACTGCAGTTATGAGTGGAAATGTGCCACATCAGTTTCCTATCTTGTCCCAAGAAACTGAGTGCTTTGGCAACCAGTACAATCAATTCTTTAATTACCTTTTATCATTCCTTTTGTTTCTGAGTTAGAAGAAGAATCTGAATGCAGGAGAGCACAAAGCAAACACGAACATTACTTTGTTGGAAACAGTGTTTGCTAAGATAAAGGCAAAATGCGTACAGGAGATAGCATCAATGTACAGAAATGTTAAAAATGAGAATTTTCCTACAAAAATGTTTTCGTGAGTTTATCAACAAAATGTGTTTGTGTGTGAGTGAGTGAGCAGAAAGCCTGTGTCAGAGAAGGCTACAGTGGTAGAAAATAAGATTATAGGTTGTTTAGAAATACAATGTCTAAAATAATTAGCATGAGGGGGCAGGGTTTTTCCATCTGCCGTATAAAAGCAATTTTAGATGGTTATTCAGCTCTTTAATGATATGGATGAGGAATATTTAAACATTTTTTGGTTAAAACTATCTTGTTACAAATGTTGAGGCATTACGTACCACTTTACAGAAAACTAAAAAAATGTTTTCTTTCTTTCAGTGTATTGATTAGCATTGACAGTGAAGCTTGGGAATAAAATAGGCTGCAGAAGCATCACGAGCAAAACAATTTTGCTATAATTACAGCCTCTGATGAAAACATTCAGATCATCTATGTGCTGTGGTGGATGCCCTAGTTAATAAGGCTAATTTCATCTACAAACTGAAAGTTTTTCATTTTATAAGTAACTACTCTTTATGGCTGATTTACTCATATATTCTATAGAGAAAGTTATCTCCCACATAATAATGGACTCTTTCTGTAGTTAAGAGTGCTAAAATTATTCCCTCCACACAGAAAATACATTTTAGATGTCGCAAATGATTTTCATAATTCTTTCCTTGGGCAATTTACTTATTTGAAAGTAAGGCAGATTATATAGCAGAACAACTCTAGTTGGTAGTTATTTTGTCCAGTTGCTACCAGTATTATGAAACTAGTGTTATCTAATTTATGAAATTGTCACACCACCATGTAGTCAATATATTGTCTGTCTGTACCATTTCATCTTGATTGCAATAGCTTTTTAATGCCTGCATGTGACATTTCTAGTGAATAGGCTTGGATTGTTCCATATTATTTATCACTATTGGGAGCCACAGCAAGGCAATTCTTATTTTAAAAATTCCCACATGATCCTATTTTGATCACCTGCTTTTAACTGGCTTACAAAGTCCAATTTCGTTGTCAAGGTTCTCTGAATGGGAGACAATTCCTCAAGAAACACAGGGTTAGTGTTCAGAGCATCTTTCATCTTTATGAGACAAGCCTTGAGCGTGGGATAGTAAAGTCTATTAAGTAACCTTAAGATTGATAACAGAAAAAGTGCACAGGAAACTTTAGGTCTCCAGTTAATCTTTATCGTTTATAGGTTACTATAATGCTAAAAGTAACGCACAGAAGACAAGTCTCCTATTTGTACACTACTGTATACGTTAGACTGGTGTTTCTCAACCTTGGCAATTTGAAGAAGTGTGGACTTCAACTCCCAGAATTCCCAGGCTGAAGATGTGAAGTCTACACATCTTCAAGCTGCAGAGATTCACATTAATCCAGGTGTTTTTCTTGGATCAAAGAAAACACTTTACCACCTGCCCACATCTACATACTACATCTACACAATCAGATGTCCCCCGCCTCCCCAAAAATCCACAGAACAGTGTATCTAGAAGCCACCTCATTAAAATGGAAAACAGTGAACCTTTTACATGCAGTTCTTAAACAGCAATAAAAAAATTCACGAACTGACTATAAGCAGTGTTATGACTGCCTGGCCGAAATTAATTGGAAACTTTGGCAGAGGTTTGGATTTGAATGTAGTAAAAACTGCTGGGACCATCGAGTTGAAAAGGTTTTGGAAAATGAGAGGGTTAAGACCTTATGGGACTTTTAAGATCCAAACACACAGGCATCTTGTTCATAATATGCCTGGTGCAGCAGTCACTGGAAAGCAGGAAAGCTGGTTCATTGATGTTGCTATACTGGGTGATGCTAGGATTGAAGATTGGAAATAGGAAAAAAATTATAAAGTATCAGGACTTGAATGCTTTAAGAAAATGAAATATATCGTTATACATTTGTGATTGGAGCCCTTGGAGTTATAGCTAAAGGACTCCCTCAATATCTGGAAATGTTGAATTTATTGAACATGAACATCCTAATTTGATATACATACACACAAAGAAACCTGTCTTGAAACTGCCTCTGTTCTTAAGACACTGTTTTAATAATTCTTAGGTCTTTGCTTGACTTGAATCACTTTAGTCACAGAGTCTTGGTCTGTGAATCTAACTATATACTACTACTACTAATAATAATAAATTAAACTGTTATTGTGCCAAATTCCCAAAAACTCATGCAAACAGCTTTTCTTCTAAGCATGACTCCCAGCTAAGCATGACTACCCATGTTGTGCTATTGCAGCAATTTCAAAAGGCAAATTCTTCTAAACAAGTCAGCTATGTAAACAAGGCATAAATGCATTTGCAACAGAGTTGGACGTTTGTATAAGAGATTTAAGAAAGCACCTGCAGATCAGAATTGGCAACTTTGAATGCATAGCCCACATGTTAATTGAATGTTTGCTATCTTCCTGACTGCAACCATTTAACTCACACAAAGTACAAGCTTTCCCAATTTATTTATTTTATGACTTTCAAATATGACTTCATATAATTGCAAAATAATGGTCCTTTCTGTTTCAAACTTTCTTTACTAGTTACAAAAAGTCATTCTGAAGACATCACTAGATCTGAGAAGAGAAAACATTTCAGGTTTAAGTATAATCCTAGTAGCCAAACTTTGAGTTACAAATAAGATCATCCCAGTAAAAATATTTACAATAGAAAATTATTTTTTTTAAAACCAATAGTTTATAGTTAAATTCCAGAATATGCCCAATATTTCAAATAGCTTGTAGAAGAAAAGTAAAAGGAACCATATATACTATACACTGTGATCATGGGATCTGTTTTTGGAAGATTTCTAGGCAATCAGAAAAACTGATACCTGCACTACGAAGAAGCTACAAATTAGCTTATACCATCTGGAGTACAGGATCAGATCCCATTGTCTACAACTATTCATGGAACAGTTGGGGAGACAACATACAGGATTCTTCCACGTTAAGATAATGATTAGAATGGACCGGATCATGTTGAAATATTGAGCTTTAATTTGAAATCTGTGCATATAGTTCTGTCCCCAAATGAGTAAGATTGTACATCGGTTGAAAACTAATACAGCCATTTCAGTCAACACGGAGTAAAGCATTTCAGCGGGAAAACTGTCTGTTGTCAGATTTTTTCTTGTTAATATGCTTGAAGATTTTGGATTTCTGAACATTCTTTGCCTTCTGGTAGCCAAAGCCGCCTCCTCCGCCTCTTCTTTGCAGTCTCTTTCCGTGGCTGCTGTTTACATCTGAAGATTATGTTAAGGAACGTAAGCTCAAAAAAAGTGCACTGAATAACAGCTAAAAGCATGGCACCAAAAGTGGAAAATTGTTTTCAACAACAACAAATGTTTAGTTCATTCCTAACTATAGATAGAATTGCCTGGTTATTACTGGTCTTAGCTTTTCCATTGGTTTTCCAACAGACAGCTAGCAAAGTTAATTCTCTTTTTTGATACCATCATTAAAGGTGGAAACGAGCTGTGGACCTGTAGAGCACGGGTATCAAACTTGATTGCGTCACGTGAAGTTATCGCAATGTTTTTTGCCTTTGTGGGGCTGGGTTGGGCGTGGCCTGCACATGACACATCCAGCCTGTGGGGCCCCAGTTTGACAGCCCTGCTTTAGAGGCTGATGTAAGTCTTTCACTTAAGCACATTAGTTTGCTGGCAACACATCAGTAGCTCAAAAAAGGACAAAGAAGTAGTTGATTCAAGACCAGCTTTCCTTAACTACGGAACTTTCCAGATACATTGGATTTCTGCTCCCATCATTCACTGTCAGCTTATATCAAAGTTTGTTAGATATCTAAGCAGCCCTCTCCCCAAAACAGGTACTGTATAAAAATAGTTAACATGTGATCACTACAATAACACCATTCTGTGGCACAGTGTTTAGAGTGCAGTACTGCAAGCTACTTTTGCAGCCAGCTGCCTACAATTTGGCAGTTCAAATCCCACCAGGCTCAAAGTTGACTCAGCCTTCCATACTTCTGAAGTGGGTAAAATGAGGATCCAAATTGTTGGGGGCAATATGCTGACTCTGTAAACCGTTTAGAGAGGGCTATAAAGCATTATAAAGCGGTATATAAGTCTAAGTGCTATGCTATTGCTATTCAAACATCACAATAAATGAGATTATCTTACGACACAAATGAGCAAGCGTGCATCTAAAGCTTGTTTTTCCTCATATTAAATTTATCTTATAGTTTATTAGTATCTCACTAACTTTTAAATGATTTATTATCATCAACAATTGCCACCAACCCACTCAAGCAAGCACATTATTGGGTGAGGGGGAGAAATGGGAAAAGAGAGAAAGAGGGAGGAAAAGTAACTTAACTTGTAGTGAAAGGATACTGAGATCTACAAATGGCGGGACCTTGAAGCCAAAGGACAAAGCAACCTTGAGCAAATCCAAGTTATGGACATTGTAGATCTGCTTCAAAGAGTGGGAATCATAAGCTCTTATATAGGCTTTGTATGCTTCTTGGGCTGATTTGTGAAGGAAGTAGTTCTTCTCAATCAATTTTTCCAGCTGAAATTTTATGAATAAAGAGGCACAAAGAATTGTATTTTTTTTTACTTCATCGTCACAAACTATTTATAGATAGATGACATTTATCCAAGCAGGGAACTATTTGTATATTTGCATTGCACTCCACCCTGAAATTCATGATACTGAAACATATATTTTAGCTTTATGGGTATAGAATAATATTATTTTTGTTATTAGTTCAAATATTAGATTAGCTACTATACTACGATCATAGTTAGGAAAAGACCCCTGCTCAACCATAAAGTACTTGATTTGCACACAAGCAACTTCCAGATAGGTTAGCTGGAGAAATTCCTGCCTAAAATTCTGGAAAACACTCTTAAGGCATCACAGATAATTGTAAACATCGTACTATAAAGAAACTTACTTTAGTTGCTTGCATTGAAACATTCTCATCTAAATCTTTCCTACTCACTAAAGCAGTCACAATTTATTGCCACAATTTGATTCTTCTCCATGGATACATGCAACATCCTAGAAGTGGACTTTCTTTTATATACTAAGAACTGGCCTTGCTCTCATTTTCTTTGCCATCTATCCCACCTATACCCCAACTTCATCCAGAGAATCATTCTAAAAAAACTTTCTAAAAAAATCACAAATCCAAATGCTCATACATACATTCATCTGTACTCTGTTTAAGGCTCAGTTCTTATAACCAGAGTACATAATCTGGGCATCTTGTGCCGAAGCTGCCCAGATGGCAATGTTAGAAAAGCAGTCAAGTTAATTCTTAACTGGAAATGCTGTACTGCACCCAATTTAATCAGATGTTCGGATCTATAACTATCACATTTCACAAGAATATCAAAATAAAACCACTGTGAATCTTTTGTGGTTTTTTGCATCATTGAACTGTTTCTAAATACTTTATTAGCTATACAAATGAAAAAAAACAAGTTTTTAAAATATTCATAGTATAGTCTTTATTTACCTGAGATTGAATGTCAGAAATTTTAGACCAAGAAAATTCAAATTCACTTAATGGCACCTAAAATATAAAGACAAGTTCTCAACAAAAAATCTACATAATGGAAGCACAAGATATTAAGAATATAATACATTTCAACACAGCTAAACTTAGATAATCTAACTCTGGAAATGTAAACGTTGGCTGGAGGTACGCATTGCTAAACTGGGTTTTTTTTTTTTTAATCTCCTAATCTATTGAATGGCTTCTTTCAGGCTGGAAATTGAATAATAACAACAATAATAAATAATTTTAAAATAAATAAATATGACTTGTGGTATGTGCTATTATATGTGTGGACCCAATCACTCTGATTTATAGGTTCATATGACAAGCATTAGAAATTTGCAAAAAACAAAACATGTTTTAATACGAAGTGTGAAGCAAAACTGGATCAATATTTTGCTGGTACAAACCAGATCAATCCCCCTGCAGTTCTATGCCTCATTCTCCCATTCTAGCCAATTTAAAGTATCATAAAGAAGTTATATAGCAAATGTTTTATAAGGTTGACTGATTTCTATAAGAAAATGTTTCAGGAAAAAACTCAAGCTTTAAACATCCACTAAGGACAGCTATTTTAGCAACCTTGGCTATTTTAGATTGTATATCTATCCATCACTGGACAATTATGCCAAAGTCTTCCAGGACCACTGTGCCATTCTCATATTTTAATGTCCCTGCAAACTGTCTTAGAATGGGAAAATAAATTTATATGAATGACTGCAGGTGACTCTCAACAAGTGAAGCACTAGTGTAATTTACCTCCCCAATACTATTGTCTCATTTAGGGTACTGAATAGAAGGAGAAGGTTTGTTTTTTAAAAGATCGAAGATGCCATTTTGGCATTATAGATAGATAGTCCTCTTTGTCCTAGGTCTGTGATAGTGAACAGAAGTGGCATGCAGAGCCATTTCTGCCAACACGCGAGCTGTCACCCCAGATCAGATCCACTGCGCATGTGTGCGCGCCTCCCACCAGCCGATTGTTGGGTATCTGCCACACATGCATGGGGACGGGGCGCAGGCGGGAGATGCATGCATGCGCAGATGCACAACATGTGGATGGAGGAGTCATGCATGCATGCATGGGGGGTTTGAGTGCGCATTGCATTAAGGGTGCAGGCACACGCCCACATTTTCTGCACGTGAGGACGAAAAGGTTAGGCATCACTGTCCTAGGTACTAGCAACTATATGAAATCTGAATTCATAATCACATCAACCAATTAGTACAACTACTTATTCTAAGGTAATTTGGATTAAAACTGCTCCCTTCTTTTATATTCCATATTACACAGTTCAGCTAGGCCAGCTGCCCTGCATTTCTAGTGAAGTTATATCATTAATTATTAAACATTAATATTACATCATATTACTGGGGAGAAAAAGACTGATCACCATGGCTACCAGCAACGGTGGTATCAATGCTACAGTACTCCACAGCAACTTACCCTGGCTTGCTTAAGGTAACGCAGGAATCCCAGTTCTTCTGGCCGTAAAATGAGCAGGGCATGTCCCCTTCCATTGATTCCACGGGCTGTTCTCCCAACACGATGAATATATTCCTTTCATTAATGGGAAGTAATAAGAGTATAAACTAACTTTTTTGGTTTCATGTTGATAATCATGAAAGCATAGCATGGAAGGCCATGCAAATTTATCCAAAGTCCCCTATTTGTATTTGATATACTTTACAAATTGCAAACTAATAAAGCAAACTGCCTGGAGGTTTTAAATCAGCAGATTCTATTTGAATGTATTTATTTTTGATTGACAGCATTTGATTCAACAATAGCTAAATTCAGGATTCGGCTACTAACGCATTCTGGCATCCCAGAACCTATCACTAATATGAGTTCATTCTCTTGTTTTCCTCAAAGCCAGTGCCACTTATTCACATAGCTGCATATCCAGGCACCCAACTGAAATGGCTTAACCCTTGGACTGACACTGAAGACATTTACAATGCTAAAACAGTGTATCCAAGATACAGACGGGATACAAAAGTAATAAATAAATAAATAAAAATAGGAACATATGAAATTCAGCTTTGCTGGAGTTAATTAAAAAGAAACTATCCCAGACTACTCTAATTTCCTATTTTAATATTACACATGTTAGGATTCCAGCAATTGCCCTAATGTCAACTCATAAAACATTCTTATGTCTGTTTTAGTAGTTGCCACACATACAATTCGCATTCATGCATATTTAAATTATATAATTTTTGAGAATATGTAATACCTTTGGGTCATCAGGTGGGTCATATTGAACTATCCAATCAACCTCTGGAATGTCCAGCCCGCGAGCAGCTACATCTGTGCATAAGAGTATTCCAGAATCTGCATTGCAGAACTGGAAAAATGTGGTTGTGCGTTTAGTTTGTTTCTGTTTGCCCTAGCTGAAAAAAGACACACAAGGTAAGGAACTGGTGAATAACTGAGAAAAAAGAACTAAAATTGCCATACCAACCAATGGCAACAGGAAAAGGTTGCTATTGAGATTTACTGGTTGCTTTAAGATGACATCTCCAGCTCCCATCATTCTGTTGTAGTAGTTTTTGTACTTTTGTTTGTTTTTAAAGGGGGGGGGGGGAGAAGGGGAGGGGCGAGTCAACCCAAAATGTCTTAAGTTCTTGCCTGAGAAAAGGGCAAAACCACATTTTACATACCTCTGGGGTATTTATTTATTTATTTATTTAATCACACTTTTATACCGCTCCCTCTCCCAAAAAGGGACTCGGGGCGGTGTACAGCCTACTAAAAGCATACAATAAATACACAATAAATACGATTAAAAATAAATTAAATAATTAGATCCGGCTGTCTATTCAAAATTTAAGTTAAAAATTAAAACTAATAAAATCCCAATTTAGATTAATTAAAACCAAAAAACATAGTTACTGGGCCAGGCCGGCCTGTTCGAAAAGCAGAGTTTTCACTGCGCGCCGGAAGGTCAGAATATCCGTCATAGCCCGTATCTCCGGGGGAGATCATTCCATAGGGAGGGAGCTCCCACAGAGAAAGCCTGAACTCTCGGGGCCGCCAGCCGACAACAGTCAGGCGGCGGCACCCCAAGTAGGGCCACCCTGTGGGAGCGTACTGGGCGGCGGGAGGTATATTACCAGTCTCTCTTTTAGCGTATTTGCAATTCCTTTCACAGAGGTAATACTCAGATTTCCATAAAAATGGCTTAGAGTATAATCCATTTATGAAACAAAAAAAATGTACAAACAAAAACCCATTTTTGTGTGTGTGTGTTAACACGTATAGAATCAAAGGGTGTTTCCGTTCTTCTACACATGGTACAGTAAGAATCAAATGTCATATACCAACTGGAGCCACTTAAAATAGTTTGCTGACAACAAACAACTGTTCTAACAAACAACTTCAACCTTGCTGACAGAACCCTGTTTTTCAGATAAGCACTTTAAAGACAGCTTTAAGAGAAAGATGCTCCAGATGGCATTTAAAGGTTAATTTATGACTCTGCTGCTGAAATCTTGCTGAGAATCTGACACTGTTGTTATGCACCCCAACCTTCATAAAGGCCACTTGCTATTTGCAATAACCTCAAAGCAGCCTTGCATTATTCAAACTTGAAAGACAGTTTGAGACACCCAACTAAGGCACAAAACTAAGGCACTGCAACACAGAGCAGAAGAAAACTCTCTGGATTTACAATGCCCTACAACTCTCATAAATCTAAGAACAAAAATCTGTTAACACGGGCACTTAGCTGGTCAAAAATAAAATTGGTAAATTAGTTGGCCAAAGAGGGTTAAAGTGCTGATAAAGTTACTACAATGAAAGGGCTGGAGGTCACAAAGGTTTCCTGGAGAAGAAACAATCCCTTCCATCAGAAGATGGGGCTTTTGATTCAATGGAGGAGATTTATTTCAGTCACTCTCCTCAGCTATGCAATAGCCTGAAAATCTGTTCTGGAGAATGGGGAAAAACCAGCATCAAGCGTCATATAAGAAAGTAGCAAATAAAAGTAGCAAATAACACTTGGTGGTGTTAAAAATTCAACCCAATGTAAAACAGCGTTTTAGAACTGAGAAGCTCTAGATTATAATCCAGATGCTGGATTACTGTAATATACAGCAGTGTGCAAAAGTCTTAAGCCACCATTAGATTTGTTGTCATATTCAAGTTTTACTGACCACATCTGTAATTATTTTTTGGTCTTGAATACCACATCTTGAATATCCAGTTTCTTGATTTCCCTCCAAGAGTGGCCTTGCTGATGCAAAAGTGTGACCTTATGTCTGTCAAATTCTGCATTTTGGCTGGAATGATGTGATTGAAAGTTGGTCTTATTAGCAAGCTTCCAATGAATTACACTCATACAACATGTAGTGTATGTAATGGTCAAGCAGGTCTTGCACAAAACTGATGTGTGTGTGTGTGTGTGTGTGTGTGTGTGTGTCTGTCTGTCTGTCTGTCTGTCTGTCTGTCTGTCTGTCTGTCTGTCTGTCTGTCTGTCTGTCTGTCTGTCTGTCTATCTATCTATCTATCTATCTATCTATCTATCTGTCTTTAGAGCAGTCACTTTGGCATGAAATAGGATACACAAGGTGTTAAACAATGACAGTACTGAGGGTTCCCCATTTCAGTTTACAGGAGCCAGGTGTTGTTCAAATGTATGAGGAAGTCACATTACATACAGATAGTCCATGACATACAACCACAATTGAGCCCAGAATTTATGTTGCTAAGTGAGAAATTTGTTAAGTGGGTTGTCTCATTTTACGACTTTTCTTGCCATATTGGTTAAGTGAATCAGTGCAGTTGTTAAATTAGTCTCACTTAAGTGAATCTGGTTTCCCCATTGACTTGGCTTGTCAGAAGGTTGCAAAAAGGGGAATCACATAACCCCGGGACACTACGACCGTCATTTATTTTATTATTTTATTTATTTATTTTATTAAACTTATATACTGCCCTCTTTCCCTGACAGGACTCAGGGCGGTGTACAGCCGATTAAAAATACCACAACAATATAAAATTAAAAAACAATTAAAATCAACTATATAGTGGCTGAAATAAAAGCATATAAAGGGGAATTAAAAAGATTAAAAACCAGATAAAACCAGATTAAAACTCTAAGAGAACCCTAGGCCAGACCGGCTTGGCGAAATAGATGAGTCTTCACCGCCCGTCGGAAAGTCAGGAGATCAGGGATGGTCCTCATCTCCGGGAGTAATTCGTTCCAGAGGGAGGGTGCCCCCAACGAGAAGGCCCGCACCCTCGAGGTCGCCAGCCGTCCAGCCGGCGGCACCCCGAGGAGATCCACTCTATGGGAGCGTATTGGCCAGCAGGAGGCCGATAAATGTGATGTCATAAATGTGAACCAGTTCTCAATTGTCCGAATGTAAATCACGTGACCAAGGAGAAGCTGCAATGGTTATAAGTATGAAAAATGGCAGTAAGTCACCTTTTTCAGTGCCGTTATGACTCTGAGTAGTCACTAAATGATCTGTTGTAACTCAAGGCCTATCTGTACTTGGCACTTTGGCCCATAGAAGCCGTTTTTTGTTTTTCCTGTTTTTGAATACTGCCTTCAAATTTCCTGTATTTTCTGGTTGTATTCTAATAAGGAGACTGAGACATCATAATTTATATGGTCATTACGCATTTGCTACTACAACAAATCTAATGGCGGCCTAAGACTTTTGCACAGTACTGTAGGTGGGATGACCTGGGGCGTGACACAAAATAACCAAGTCACAAAAATAGAAGGAAGTCCCTTTAATGCCTCCAACTTGGCCCTAATGTCCAATTATCTTCAGCTGGATATCAAACTCTTAAAGAAAACAGTTTACGGAGGGACTAAATGCAGTCCGCACCCAAAGTAAAGTTAATTTGAAATAAAAAACCCAACACAAACCACATTGAAGGAATTACTACAGCAGGCAAGGATGATTAATTGCAGACTTCTACCAGATAACCGCAGCAACCAGTTGGGAGGAAGCCAAAACACAGATAAGCTCCGACAAGAATGCACGCTTTGCTTCCAGCACCTTTGCCATGCCCAATTTGTCCTTTTAACCAGTCCTCCCAGCTGCAGCCCATAAAGGAGATCAGGGCTCCTTCCTCCTCCATAGACCACGCCACTCACATTTCTCCCTTATCCACTCCTTGCTGCGTGCCCTAGGATGAAGGGAGGGTCGGCCTGGGTCTTCCTCTGAATGCCCATTCGGCTGTGCTCTTCCCCAGTTTCCTCCACAACCACCGGAGCCACACTCCCACTCCCTGTCAGCTGTTCTATCTCTCCCTCAGAGTCAGACTCCAACAGGGGCATGACAGTAGGTGTGTGTACATCAATTCATCCAAATCGTGAATACTTACATGAATAGCTAATACCGGCAGATCAATGTAGTTAAGAAGTTCATAGTGGTATTTCACGGACATACATGAGGAGAAGAACACCATTAACTTCTTCTTCCGATTCTTCTTTAGGAAAGTGAAGAGCAGGAGGAATCTCTTTTCTGAAGGGCATATTACATATCCCTGTAATTGTTTGAAAACGATTATTGACTTCCCAAACTGCTATTTCTAAGGACTTCGAAATGAGGATGCAAGTATACATTTTAATTTAACTACCTGTACAACAAGCAACAATTTATTGATGAAGGAATGTGAAAATCCAGAAATGTCAGTATATAGTCAGCAGTTATCAATCAAGTCTGATAAAGAATTCATGAACATTTTGAAAGAGAAATTAATACTGTGAAGAGCTAGAATTAGAAACCCAGGGGAAAAAGCATCCTTGTGCTTGGATACAAATCTCAAAATGGGAAAGAAAGGGCCAAGGAAGAGAATCCCAAAGAAAGAAGAGAATTAAATGTTAAGAACAGACACATAAGCAAAATATGGTTTGTCACAATATCTGTGTTAAATTACCTGTTCGAGACCTTCTACAGTTGCTGTCTCTTTATTGTCATCAACCCCAACATATAATGGCTCCTTTTTTAGAGAAATCCTTGCCAGATCTTCAACTTTACGGGTTTGTGTAGCAGAGAACAACATGGTTTGTCTACGCTCTGGCAGGGAAAGGGATGAAATTAAACATACATGTTTTTTTCATACGTCAACAAAGTAACAAATTAGAAATATCCAGGTGACACATGCCACTTAGAATCCCTTTTTAAAAGTGTCTCACAAGCTTCTATAATAAAAAAATGAACTAATCATAATCACATTTAGAATAGAAACGAAATAGCAATGCTATACATAGCCACTCATGCATATCACTATAAATGTTTTTTCGAGCCACCCTAAATTTTTTCAAGCCATCTTAAATTTGGATCATCCTAATTTTTTTCAAACTATTCTAAATTGGGAGTAATGTCCACTGAATAGAGAAGGATTTTCTTTAGTAAATATGCACAATATAACACTATAAAATGTATTAATCAACCGAACACTCAAGATCTATGTAACTTGTAGAGTGCTTAAAGTGAATTGTAGGCATTAGTATAGCGTATATAAGAATAGGATTTACAAAAGTGGAAATAGCTCAGGGTTACTGCATAAATTTTCAAGTATCACAAAATACAGATAGCATAAATATTTGACTTACTTGGTAGAAGCTTTATGATCTGTTTCATTTCTTCTTCAAACCCAACTTCTAAAATTCTATCAGCTTCATCAATTACCAGACACTGCAGGTTCTTATACATAAATCCTGGAGTATTCTAGAACACACCCAACAATGGTGTTAACAACACACATGGATAAAAGAGAGGATTGTGCATGACACAATACTACCTGTTTTACCTGCAGATGGTCCAGAAGCCTGCCTGGAGTTGCAACAATGATGTTGATGCCATTTCCAAGTTTTTGTACCTCGACTGATCTATTACTGCCCCCCATTATCAAGCCATAGGTGTGGACATGATGAGTCATCAGTTCTTTGAGAACACCGTAAGTCTGCATGGCAAGTTCTCGAGTTGGTGAGAGAATGAGGACACCTGTTCCTAAAAGGAAGAAGGGAAACAGAAATGTCTAGAGTTTCTAACTGATAATGGCAAACCTATCTGTTTGCCTGTCTATCATCTTACTACAATCTAAGCAATCTAAACTCTTGCAGCAAAAAGCAAAACAACCCTCCCCCCCCACACAAAGAATACAGGTAGTCCTCAACTTACAACAGTTCAGTTAGTGCCCGTTTGAAGTTACAATGGCACTGAAAAAAGTGAGCCATGACAATTCTTCACATTTATGACCATTTTAGCACCCCCTATGATTATGTGACTTACATTTGGATACTTAATTTGGATATGGTAAGTGCTCATATGATCACTTTTTGCAATCTTCTGACAAGCAAAAACAATGGCGAAACCGGATTCACTTAACAACCATGTCACTAATTTAACAACTTCAGTGATTTACTTAACAAATATGACAAGAAAAGTCGTAAAATGGGGTAAAACTCAATTAACAAAATTCTCATTTAACAACATAAATTTTGGGCTCAATTGAGTTCGTAAGTTGGGAACTATCTGTAATACAAACCCAAAATACTTTTTAAAGCCTGCTAACAACCGATGTGTCACACACCAAATGTCTTCCAAGAGAGTTCCATTATCAACTTCTTCTGGAAAGTGGACAAGGCCGGAGGCAACAGAACCTCCAATAGAAAGCCACTCCAAAAGGCTAGACCTACTATGGAAAATCAACTCTCCTGGATTCAGCCCAGCTAGTTGGTCAGAGTGATAATTCTACAAGAAACACTTTACTTAAATAAATTAGGAGATATGGGCTGCTGGATGATAACCTTCTGACACAATAAGAGAGAATTATATGCACTTTGTCTCACATATTGCCACAGAGTTGGCCCAAACCTGGGCACATTGGATCATCCAGACTGGCCAATAGTCAGGAGCAATTTTGTCAGGGACCTGAGACCCTGCTTTCTGATGGGTCAATCTCTCAATTCAACCTCTACTCATGTCAAGGAAACTGCCAAATACCTAGGAAAATCATTTGGCTCCATAAGGTGCCTAAGGTGGACCAAATGAATGGGTCAAGCCCCACAGAGGGAACAGGTGACAGTCAACTGCATTTGGACCAGGACGCAACCTGACTATGAAATATAAAAGATAGTAATACTGCATTCTCAACATCCTGACTGCTAACTGACCAGAGATAAAAACAAGTTTTAACATGGGCCTACCTACAAATTTGGAACTCAGATTTCTGGGGACCACCGAATTCATGGCTGCCACCATGGAGGCTATAAACTCTTAAGCCTACTAGAACCATCTCCTTCCAAAACCACTAGGTACAGAGGAAGATGATCAAGCTGGTGACTAGAGAGCCCAGTTCAGGGTCCCATTAAGCAAAGAGGACTGATACACCAAAAGGACTCCAACTTGTAACTGTGGTTCAACTTAACACATAGGAACTCATGCTTTGCCACCTCAGGAACAATGATAAGAGATGAAATACTGCTGCCCTCACTCAGTCAAAGTAAACAATAGACATCAGAAATCCCTGCTCATTTTAAACAAGATCCCACCAAGACAAGACAACCAAATTAGAAAAAGCAATTGCCATCAAGTTAGATATCTCTTTTCCCACGGAAATGACTACTTGGCCCTTCTCCATATTTATCAAGATTTCAAATGTTATTTCAAGAAAAAAAATTCTCACCATTTCTAGGCATAAATTTTAACTTGTAGATAAGTTCTATGGCTGGAATGAGAAATGCAAGAGTTTTGCCACTGCCAGTTTTTGCAGCTGCTAAAATATCTCTGCATGTAGGATAATTACAAAAAGAAAAGAGAAAAAAGGAATGCATAAGTGGGTTGGAAGTTAACATTTTTTCATTAATACAAACTTAAAATTAATTAATACTTAATAAATAAGGCTGATTAACTGAATAATATAACTCCAAGACAACAATTTTAATCATTACTGCTTTCTGCCTGTCAATCATCTGTGACAGAAATTCATTTCCCTTTAAAAATGTTGTTTATTTATTTATTTTTATTTATTTCATTTATATTGCCGCCTATTCGCCCATAGCGATTCAAGACGGCTTACACAATGTAAAATCATATTTAAAACAAAAAATAAAAATAAAAACAATAAGAACTAACAAAAAGAATCAAATAAATTAGTAAAGTGCAATAGAACAAAATTTGGAAAAACAAAAACCAAACTTACCTGCCTTCCAAAAGCGGCTTAATACTTTTATGCTGAATTTCTGTCATGTGTGTAAATCCCATGTCTGCTATCCCTTTCAACGTGTTCTCACTGACAAGGTCATTAAGAGACTCAAAGGAAGTATCCTCAAAAGCACCTGAAGAGACAAGCAATGTCAGCCTGATTTAATTGCTCCTAATCAATTGCTATAGATACAAAAAGAAGTCAAATGTATTAAAAGAAAACTCAGTTTAAGTATGCTTAGTTTAAAACAATTGAGAGCCAATTTGGTGTAGTATTTAAGACATCAAACTGGAAACCATGAGTTCTATTCCCGCCTTAACCATGAAAGAGCATCCATTGAGTGACACTGGACTCTCTCTCAGTTCTACCCACCTCATAGGATTGTTGTTGTAGAGAAAATAGGAGCAGAAAGATTTATTTGATATGTTTGCCACCTTGGCATATTTATAAATAAATAAACACATAAATTTATAAATAAACCAATCAATAAACATCAAGCAGGAAGATAAACATGGAAGGAAATATTAGGTCATCAAATCATTTAAGGCTGAGCCAAATTAAGCCACTCTATTTTGGAAAATTTGTACTACTTAGATTTAAGTAATGGATTCCCACATATATCACATTCCTCAAAAAAATTTCAACAAATATCCCTGCATTTATTTAAATTATCCTTGAAACCCATTGATTTTATATTTATTTATTTGGGTTACAGCCCTTCATCCATCAGAAGGAAGTACTCAAAGCTGTTAATTACTACATTTTTTCTTAATGTAGTATCCTTTAATATTCTAATCACTAGGAATGGATCTTTTGGGTATACATTTTATGTTACCCACAAGCCAGTGAACTAACAATTAAATCAAATAAATATTTAACCAAGGCTAAAGGCTTGACCTCTAAGTTTAATAAAAAAGAGATTACAAGTTCAGTATGCTGCATGCCATTATTATATATTTTTAAAGTCCCTTGAGTTTGATAAGACGTATTCCATGCATTTATGATTTAACGAGGATATGTCAACATACAAGATCTGAGAAACAGCATTGAGGAAACTTGCCTGTTAAACCCAGAGGCAAGACAGGTCCATCAGCATCATCAGATGCATCTTCTTCAGTCAGATCTTCAGCATTTTCTTCTTCTTTGAGATTCCCAGGTAAAGCCTTTTGTGTTTCAAGATCTTCTTCCTCAATTTTTGCTTTTTTACCACCTGCATATTACAAAACCAATTTTCATTATCAATAATTATCTGAAGATGAAGCAGTACTCTCTCCACTGAACATTAAACCTGCTCCAAATGCATTTTTTTTAATAGACATAAAAGTTTTGTTTCCTTATATCCCGCTGCCATATACCCCTCTAAGTGGCTATGAAATAAACAAGTAAACACTGTATAATATAAAGCCTCCATTCTGAAAGCGGAAGAGAATAGAACTGAAAAACCAAGGAAATTATGACACCCATTTCAAATGGACTTAAGTTTTGTGTTGTTGAATCTGTTCAAATCAAATGTCCATTTTATGAAACACTTTACTAGCTAAAAATGGATGGACAAGAAAGATGAGATAGTTCCACATAAGTTTAGAGATTCCATTTTATTTAGGAAAGCTAATATAGCCATTCTACATGAATTATTTACTTCAACCTGTTGTACAGCTAAGGGTATATACTCAGCACAGAACTTGTTTCATTATTACTGAATCTCAGCATGCACTGCTACTGGAGAAGAACTCTAATGGATATGCCCATCTAGTCCAGTGTTTTGTAACCCACAGTGGCAATTAGATGCTGATATGCCTGGGATGAAAGGAATGCAAGCAGTCCTCAACTTTACAACAGTTCATTTAGTGACCGTTCAAAGTTACAATGGCACTGAAAAAAGTGACTTAAGACTGTTTTTCACACCTACAACCGCTGCAGCATTCCCTTGATCACATGATCAAAATTCCAATGGTTGGCAACTGGTTCATATTTATGATGGTAGATATGTCCTGAAGTCATGTGATCAGCTTTTGTGACCTTTTGACAAGCAAAGTCAATGGGGAATCCAATCACTTAACAACCATGTTAACTAACTAACAAATGCTTAACAACAGTAGCAAAAAAAGCCGTAAATTGGGACAAACTCACTTAACAAATGCTTCACTGAGCAACAGAAATTTCAGGCTCAATAGTGGTTGTAACTCGAGGACTATCCATATATACTATCACATCCTAGCAACCAATATTTAAGGGAGGCTATTCATGATTCAACAGGCGTCAGTATTAGCATCTGGTAATAGTATGATACTTCATGAATCTACCCACTTGTCTACCAAGGGTTGCATTACAACTGCTGGCAGCAAATTCCGCTACACCTATGCACTATCTAAGAAGTCTTTCCTTCTGCTGGTATTAAATTTACCTTTTTTCCGTTACAGTGGATGATAATGGACATCATTTCAGTATCATCAGAAAAGAAGAAACTCTTTTTTTGCCTTCAAGTTACCTATGCCATGAATGATTATATATACCTGTATTATGTCTTCTGATATCTACTAAGCTAAAGAGCATCAATTGTTGTAGCTTTTGTATATGGTATGCTCACGTGTATGTATGTAATTTTAAAATAAAACATATTAATAAAAAGAATACTACTATATTAGTAGTTAAGCTACTTAAAATAAAACATATTAATAAAAAGAATACTACTATATTAGCCAGTTAAGCTAGTAGCCAGCATCACGGTAGTAAATTCTTAGGCTGAGCAATATATGTATAAAAATATATCCTTCGTTGGTCCTTATTCTTTTAAGATTCCATTTCATTGGGTCATCTCTGGTTTTAGTATTTTGGGAAGAGGAAAATGAGCATTATTTTATTTTCTTGATTCTTTTTCTCCCACGAAAAAGAATCAAGAAAATAAAATAATGCTCATTTGAAAAGAAGTAAAAATAAGAGCTATCATACCATTTTCTGCACAATTTTCAGTTTTCCTTTTCTTTTTCTTCTTCTTCTTCATCCCAGGTTGTTTACACTCAAGTTCCTCAGCTTTTGTTACATCAGGCAATTCCCCCTTTGTCACTTTATGGTCTTTCATTGTTGTTTCTGAAATGTTGGAAACTTCTTCTGAGACATTCTCCACTGCATTTTCTAATGGCATAAACAAAAAAGTCAATCAATGCTGCACTCAGCATTAAGTGCTGAAATGTATCTGAAGATCTCATTCAGGCAACAAGGATCAATGAATATACCACACACTGTTTATATAAGAGTATAAATTAAGCCACTGTATTCTACCATACTTGCTAAAGCATTTATTGAACTGAATATTTATTATTTTACTTTGGGCCATTAAAAAAAAGACCTTGCTGGATCGCACTTGTGGCTCATCTGATCCAGCAAGCTGTTCTCACAGTAGCCAGTTAAGCTGGTAGCCAGCACCATGGTAGTAAATTCTTAGGCTGAGCAATATATGTATAAAAATATATCCTTCGTTGGTCCTTATTCTTTTAAGATTCCATTTCATTGGGTCATCTCTGGTTTTAGTATTTTGGGAAGAGGAAAATAGCTTCCCTTTGTCCATTTTACCCTGTGCATCGTTTTGTACACTTCACTCCTTCGCCTCCTGTGTAGACTAAAAAGCCCTAACATTACAACTTTCTTTTTCACAGGGAAACTGTTCCAGCTCTTTAACGGGTTCAACGCAATTCAAATGTAAGAGATGAGCAGGCTGATTGCGAAGAGGGAGCAATCAGTTTGAAGTCACGGCACTCCTTTAGACCCCAGTCCAGCCTCTGATAAGGACCCTTATCTAGATAATGACCCTTATCTAGCACCAATTTGGCCTGACCCTCAGTAGATCAGATTCTTGTGATTGTTGGGGACAATGTGCAGACTCTATAAACTGCTTAGAGAGGGCTGTAAAGCACTGTGAAGCAGTATATAAGTCTAAGTGCTGTTGCTATGTAATCAACTTTCTGTCATTTGAATTCAACTCCGGTTTCTGGTTACTTGCCCGACATCAAAACTCCATCATCCGTGCATGAGCTGGCCTTCCTTTCTGAAGCAAAAATATCCACCAGGTTTTTTTTTATCTCATGCAAACATACTGGGCAATTTTTTTTTTTTTTTTGCAAATGATTGATAGGGTGGATGCATGTACACCGGTACGGTTTTGTGTCAGAAGTTGTTGAGAAGCACCCTCAACCCAAGCTGGCTAATTCTGACATTATAATCAATCCGCATTCCGGAAGCCCCTTTCTGCGCATGAGACAATCGAGTCTGCCCTGAAGAAATCATGCCACTTCAATCATGCCACCGGCTTCCTTTCACATCCTGGCACTCGGAGAGAGAAAGATGATGTTGATGATGCCCTCACCCAGCGTTTCTCCCGCAGGCGATGCTCCAGCGGCCAGGCTTTGGTCGGCGGCTCCTTGCCGGGCCAAATTGCGTTGACGGATCTTGCGGTTGCGCTTTTCCAGCTTCTTGCGCAGAAGCCGCATCGGAAGCTTCCCGGTATTCGCCGCCATCCTTCCGCAAGAGGTAAGACCGGAGAGCACGGCGACGCACTGCACACGTGCGCCAGAGGAAGGAAGGAAGGAAGGAAGAGGGGAAAAAAAAAAGAGGACGTAACCGGAAAATGACAGCCAACGCGGCCCTCACGGGCCAAAGGCGCCCTTGCAGCGACTCTTAGAGGCTTGGAGGTATGATGGATCCTCCAGCCTTGGTCGAATGAAACAGGGAAACAAAAGTGCATCTCTTGCAATCTACGCGCGGTTTCTAAACACGTATTTCGGAAGGCGCGATCTTTAAATCAAGTACAAAATATAAGCATGGTGCAGAATACAATGGGCTTGTTAAGGGCGTTTGTACGAACCAATTACTTGTGTCTTCATCCAAGATGTCTCTCTGTCTGTCTGAAAATAGGTTTGGAACCCAAAGCGGGGTTGGGAAAAAAACTTATCTATAAACAAAAGAGGCTCGTATATTTCTATTTTGTTTATTTCTAGAATAAATATTTACTCAATCAATGTTTCTAAATAAATGTTTCAAAATTTGAAGTTAAACCAAAGGATTTCTAACAGAGCACCATCCTGTTACATTTTAAGCTACTTTTTTTTGCCTCTCCTACTTCTGTTTCTACTAATTCTCTCTTTGTTTTGCATATACTTTCCTGTGTCCTACATATATAATTTGCTGTTTCTAACTTCCCACTGGCTGAATAATTCATGGTTCTCCCTGGTAAATTGATGAGGAATTAATCCCTCTACAGGACAGATTTTCTTTTTAGTTTATTTTTGTTTGTCGCACAGTCAGCCAAATGTTTAGACTGGTTTTGACATTTTGTTTTGTCCACCCATCTAAAAATTACTATTTTTATATTTTCATTTTTTTATTTTTGTGGGATGATGGTCCTGTGTTTATCCCAAGCATGATTAAACTCAGTTACTGATGATTGACCTGCTATCTCTGCTGTAAATTGGTTCCAAGCTTTTCTTACTCTTTCTTGGAAGTAGTAACTTTCTAACATTACTTTTGAACTTTCCCTCTTGTCAGTTTGAAGTTATGTCCTTGGGTTTTTGATTTTTGTGTAATTATTGCAAATACTGCCTTCTAGAACCATATTCACACCCTTAATATATTTAAGGGTTTCAATCTTGTGTCCTCCCCCATTTCCCTCCTATCCTCCAGGCTATACATATTCAGTTTGTCTGATCTCTGCTGATATGTTTTGTCCCTCAGACTTCGCACCATTTTTGTTGTCCCATCTCTATACTTGCTCAATCTTACCAATATCTTTTTTAAAGTGAAGTCTTCAGTACTGAACACTGTATTCTGAATGGGGTCTGACTACAAACCTATACAGGTAGTCCATGAGTTACGACCACAATCGAGCCCAAAATTTATGTTGCTAAGTGAAACATTTGTTAAGCGAGTTTTATAACTTTGCTTGCCACGGTTGTTAAGTGAATCATTGCATTTGTTAAGTTAGTAACAGGGTGGGTGAAGTGAATCTGGCTTCTCCATTGACTTTGCTTGTCAGAAGCTCACAAAAGCTGATCACATGACTCCAGGACATTGCAGCTGTCATAAATATGAACCAGTTGCCAAGCATCTGAATTTTGATCGTAAGTGGAAAATGGTCATAAGTCACTTTTTTCAGAGAACTGTTATAAATCGAGGACTACTTGTACAGTGGGATTAAGGCCTCCTTTTCTCTGCTGTTTATCCCTCCAGTGATGCAATTTTGTTTGCCTTTACAACTGACTGGCCACACTGTTTGTTCATTTTGCAGTCATCTGAGAACACTTAAATCCTTTTCTTCTGTTCTGTTGTTGTTCTTCTCCCTGGATTGGCAGGTTTAATCTGGCAAGGTACTAACTAATGGAACAATTAGTTACACTCTGTAGCTATAGTGACCATACAATCTTGATTTTAGAAAGCTATCCTTTCGGTTGGTTTAATTTAATCATTTATTTTCTTGGTTTTGCTCCTGATTCTTTCTTTGTAAGCAAAGTTATAAACATAAACCATTACATTTTAAAAAATCCCTATGAACAGATTGGCCCCCTTTTCAGGTCTTTCTTTTATTTTTTTCCCCAAGAAAATATGGCTATGGTATCTAACTATATTTATGGGTCATCACCAACACTTTGAACTGGGCTTGGAAGCCTCTATAACGAATACAATGGTGACAAACAATGGTCTTTTCATGTCTATTTATTGGCTGAAGCAGATTTTAAATCAGGCCAGGTAACTTGATTATTTTTATTTTGCTTTTATATTTTCTACTGATGCACTTCCTTTTATTTTGGATTTAATTATTATCAAGGTTTAGCCTGATGCTTGAGGGGAAAAAAAATGCCAGTCTATGTTTTTTCCTTTGTCTCACCTGATTGCCTGATTGAAATACTCGATAAACTATTTATTGGCCTTGTTGCTTGTTCTCCTGGTGAGCATAATGTGAACTTCTTTGGGCTGTTAAAGGCAGGAAGTTTATCTAAATTTCTGGAAAGTTAGTTGTCCAGTTTCTCAAATCCAGAAAACTGAATTTTCCAGCAGCCCTTTTATTTCAGCAGTGGGCAAAATGAACTTGCTTTATTTTATCCTCCTTGCAAAGCACCAGTCCTATTGATTTACTAGCAACTATATCCACATCTTTGTTTGGACGGTGCAAGCAAACTAATTTTTTTTTCTACAATATGGTAGCAGTGAAATTCAAATAATATTTTATGACCCTTTATAATTAGGATTTTCATATAAGTAATTTTTTATGTGTAGGTTGATTTAATATGTGTACGGGAAGGAGGAGGAGATGCTCACATTGAAATTCATTTTGCTTTTCTCCACACTGCAAATAATACAACAATGGTGGGACTTATCTCCGGGCTGGGGGGGAAGAGTCTGCCTACTGAGGTGAGGTGGACCGGTTGTTTCATGGTGTAGAAACAATAACTTGGTCCTCAACACCAATAAGACCAAGGAGCTTATAGTGGACTATAGAAAGAACAGATCAGACATCCAGCCCTTTGCTTTTCAATAGAGTGTAGCAAGTGGCCTGTTTTAAGTTTCTGGGTATTACCATAAAAGAGGGCCTGACCTGGGGTGCTCACATTGTAGCCCTGGTCAAAAGGGCCCAGCAGAGATTATACTACTTGAGACTTCTCAGAAAACAATAACTGAATGAAAAACTGCTGCTGACCTTCTATCGCTGCATCATAGAGAGCATTTTAACATGCTGCACCTCTGTATGGTTTGCCAATTGCACAGTGGCAGATAAGAAAGCACTCCAGAGGGTTAACATCATTGCCCAGAAGATCATTGGTTGCCCTTTTCCCTCTCTGGAAGAGCTTTATAGCTCCCGCTGCCTTGAGAAAGTTCAAAACATTCTCAAAGATCCATCTCATCCTGGGCATCATTTTTTGAAGGATGGCAGACGGTACAGGATAACAAAACAAGGACAAATAGGCTGAAAAACGGCTTCTATCCCAGGGCAGTCGCTCTAGTGCAATATTAATGCAATATCAGGGTTTTCGATTCAATGTATAGAATGTGAAGGATGTGTGTTTGTGTTTATTTTCATAGTCAAAATGTACACTGAAGATGGTATTTAATTTCATTGTATGATGTGCAATGACAATAAAGTAAACTAAACTAAACTTGCTGTTTGGCAGACCTCTTATAAAATGCTTAGAAACAAATTCGTATCTGAAAATCTGATTTGTATTTTGAATGAGTTTGACTTTAGGAGATGACTTTTAGAAACAATCACCTTGAACGTTTCCTCTTGGATAAACTTTAAGTCTGAAATGACAAGGATGTGTATGGACTCACCCCATTGCAATTTTTTAAAGTGAGCCCCGGGAATGCATTTCAAGTTGTCACCGAAGCTAAAAAGCCTCTAATTGGGGTGGTGAATTCTTCACGCAGGCTTCATTCTATCTGGCTTAGAGAGATATTTCGAGCACCACTCATCACAATTTGTGATTCTAAATCTTGACAGTTTGCTGAAGCATCCTTTCCCCGAGGAGCACAGGAGGATGTCAACTAATTTAACCTTGCTTGTCTTCTTGCTGTGACTCACTCTATTTTTGGAGAAGTTTGTAAGCCCACCAGTCAATCTGGATGGCTTGAAATAATGGATCTTCTACAGCATCTGACCCGTAAATGATTCTTCAAAATATGTGCAAAACTTCATGCAAATCTATGCTATGAATCTATGAATTCATCTCAAGTGGTAGAACCTGGCTTGCTACAGTTAGTTTGAAGGGGCTCTTGAGTAGGATTGCTATGGTGAGGGCATTTTCATACTGCCCATTTTCCCTCTTCCGTCACATGAAAGCAGCTGAGCTGTGGTCACCCACAAATCTGTCCATCTTGAAAGGCTAAGAACAAGAAGCAAGCAATTTTATCAGATCTTGCAGTAACAAAAATCCCCACACATCTGGTGATAATAAAATAATTTGCTTCTGCACTGTCCTTCTATGTCCACCTCCTTGTTGCAAATCAAATCAGCTGACCTAAGATTTGATCTAGATTAGGTGGGTACTTTCAGATAAATGGGTCTTATTATTACGGATCAAAAGTCACATTTCCATCTTTACTTAACAGATTTTGGGTAGAAAGAAAAATGACCAGAGAAGCAGCTAGAGTACCCTAGGGCTGTGATGGCGAACCTATGGCACGCATGCCAGAAGTGGCACCCAGAACCACTTCTGCCAGCACGTGAGAGGTTGCCCGGAAGAGTCCCACTGCGTATGCGTGCGCTGTATGCCCGACAGCTGATTGTCGGGTATCAGATACGCATGCGCGGGAGGCGGGGGGCACGGGAGATGCACATGCATGCACAGAGATGCACGGGGAACACAGGGGGGTTGTGCATGCATGCGCAGAAACACATGGTGCACAGGGGGGCAGCGCGCATTGCCTTCTGGGTGCTGGCATGTGAGTGCGCCCACGCACGTGCACACACAATTTTCAGCACAGCAGCCGAAAAAGGTTAGCCACCACTGTCCTAGGGAGTTAAAGTGAAAGCAGACATGGTTGGGGATCCCCACCCCTGCCTCCAAAATGGTAAAGGGCTTTTGAACAGGATCATTTCATTCTGCTCAGAGATACTTGGATATAATCTCCCTTTTTTAGCCTACCTGACTAGGAAAAATCTATGGAGATTCTCAGTCATTCTAAGACTAGGTCATGTTTGTCCCAAAGGTGCTTTTTCAGCAGGCAACTGGACTTTCTTGTTGTTTCTTTGAAGACGTTTTGCTTCTCATGCAAGAAGCTTCTTCAGCTCTACCTTCTGAAAAAGCACCTTTGGGACAAACATGACCTGAATGGCTGAGAATCTCCATAGATTTTTACCTATGCACTTTGGGATGAACACTTTTCAAATGCTGTGGAAGTATGGATTTCCAGAAAAATAGAAGTGCACACTACAGGAACCATTTGCATCACTCAGGTGACCGTGATGACATGATAAACCTCCAGGTGGCCTTAACAACTCGCTAAAAAAGAATGCAAATCTGTCTGCAAGGAATAGAAATCCTTCCATTCCCCATCGTGCAGTCAGAGCTGAAGAAGCTTTTTGGATGAGAAGCAAAATGTCTTTAAAGAAAAAGGAAGTAAGTCCAGTTGCCTCCTGAAAAAGCACTTTTGGGACTGACTGGGAAAAGTAGTAGTGGAAGGCTGTCACTAATAAAAGGCACCAAATTGGAAGAGGTGATTGAAGAAGTCAGATTCACAATTTAGAAAATCCCTTCTCACCCGCCATAAGGTATCCTCCTCAATCTCAGGCCAGAGGCCTGGGAGTTTGAGGCAGGATCTTAGCAGTTCCTAGCATTTGCACTATTCTGGACAGAGAGCTCTGACGTTGTTCTTGGGATCTGTTGGAGCCACTCTCCCAGTTTAGGAGTCACATTATCACTGAGATCATTTTAGCCTTTATTTTCCACATTCTCACCAGTTCTTTTTGCAGGTCTTGGTACATCTCCATCTCCTCATACTCCTTCCATATGTTGCTGTCACTTGGCACTGGTTCATCGAATCGCTTGGCATTAAATTATAGGCTTTCCATAATCAATCCAGACTATGCTCCGATGGGTCTGTTCAGACCTTGAGTCTGGGACAACTGCCTTATTTATGAGCAACTGGTGTTTTGAGCCTCAGGTATAGTTCCCAATGCCCTTCTGAGCTGTGCTCTTGTACTGGTCCATAGGGTCCTGTAGCTCGGTAGCTGTTGTCCAGGCTCCAACATGCACCCCCATTCAAATCACAAGTATCTAGCCACATCTCTCAGAGTAAAAAAGATTGATTTATTAGGAATTGACATGTCTGTGTATCCTGGTTACAGCCGACTCTGACACATCATTCATTTCACCCTTGACCCTGGTCTTCCCCCCACCCCCTGGATGTATATTCTCCAATGAGACACATCCATAACCAAGAGTCATCAGTCATGCTCTCCAGTAATAAACTTGCCCGCCAACAGCTTCGGCTGCCAAGGCGATTATCTGAGGCATTTAAGGAATGCACTGCTTTCCCCCACTCCCTTTCTGCTGGCAACTAAAAAGACCAAATAAGTCTTTTTTAGTTGACAGCTGTAATGCCTGATACAGTTTTTCATGTTGTGGTGAGGCAGATTATTGGCTACTGTGATAATGAACTATAGTGTGCTCTTTGCACTGGCGTTACTTGTCTTTCTCCCATATGTTCTTCTAGTACTGTTCAGTTTCTGCTGTACTTTAGTTGGGATAACACCTTGGATGGTTCTTTGGAAAACAGGGCATTTATCTTTTTGGTCTCTGCTTCTCTAGAGCATCTCCCTAGCCTGGTAGCCAGTACTGTGAACCTTTGTTCAGTAGTCTTGAGGGCTTCAGAAGAAGTCAGGTCCTTCTATCTCTCTGCCTGCCTGCCTGCCTCCCTATCTAACTATCTATCTACAGTATCTCTCTCTCTCTCTCACTCTATCTTCTATCTATCTATCTATCTATCTATCTATCTATCTATCTATCTATCTATCTATCTATCTATCTATCTATCTATCTATCTATCTATCTATCTATCTATCTAGCACTAGCTCTATCTATTGATCTATCTAATCTATCCTAAAGATACATAACATAGTTCTTGCTTTGGGATGTTTATCAGAACCTGAGTAAAGGTGTCTTCTAAGTATTCCTTTTATCAAACCTTTCTTGACACTCTAACAAACAAGATAAATTCAACTCTCATAAAGATTGCTTTAGGCCCTCTCCCTCTTATAATCATTGGAAACATTTTCAGAGCTATGGTTTCAATGTACTCCCTCCCACGCAGATAGGTAATTTACAGGCTTTTTGAATTATTGGAACATAATTTATGCTCTGAATCTTAGCTTATTTTAATACTTAAAACATTAGAGGTAAAAAGTAAGTGTAGAAATGTTAACCAATGAAAAAGACAGAGTAATCACGGAATGCATTACAATACCTAATCAGATAACAATTTAGATTCCAGTCTAAAGGTTTCAGAACAAGACCCAAATTTTCCTTGCAACTGTGGCTACTGAACAGTATTTAGAAAAACTCATGAATATTTCAGAAGAAATATTTATGGCACAATGTTGCTGAAAATGTGATCTGAGGACCCTTTCAGGGCTCTGCAGAATCCAAACCATTTGCCACCCTACCTTGAATAATAATACAATTTTAAAATCCCATCAAAGAATTGGGAGAAGTGGAAGCAGTCACGAATGTGTCAATTTTATTTTTTTAAATATTGATAACCATAACCCAAAGAAAGAAAAGCTTTGGCGGGGGTTTCTCCATATTTTTTTAAAGTTGGGATGTCATGCCCCTGGTGGAGACTGACTCTGAGGGAGAGGAGGAACAGGTGACAGGGAGTGGAAGTGTGACTCCGGAGGTTGTGGAGAAGGCGGGGGAAGGGCAGAGGCCGGCTGGGCAGTCAGAGGAGGACCCAGACCCATCCCCTATCCATCCTAGGGCATGCAGGGAGGAGAGGATAAGGGAGAGATGTGGTCTACTCAGGAGGGGAGGGCCTTGATCCTCTTCGTGGACTGCAGCTGTGACAACTGAATAAGAGGACGGACATGCGTACGGGCGAATGCTGGGAAACAAAGCATGGAAATATCTCTATGGTTCCTCTCTGAGTTTGGTGTCCTTCCCAGTGTGTGTTTTGTTATCTATGGACATCCTCCAGCCCTTATCTTGCCTGGTTTGTGTTGTTTTTTGTCTCCTTCTTGTAACTGCTTGTATGGGAGTTTTTTGTCTTCCGTCAAGGATATTTGGAGCTTAGAAGCAAAATGAAGGAATAAAAGGAGCTTCACTGGGTTTTTGTGACTGTGTTTATTTTGTATTCCCCCCACCCCGTCATCACAGAGGAGGGGTCCCAAGAGAAAAAAGTTCAAGAGGCATTGCAGAAAGCTTACATTTCCTACAGCCAATCCAAGCAGTTAATTAGCAGGGTTATTCTTAGGACTGATTATAGAAGGGATAACATGGCAAAAGATGAAAAACTGTCTCAGCTGATCCTTTGAGGATCGGTCTATAGTACAGGTAGGTAGTCTTCAGCTTATGACCACAATTGGAACTGGATCGTCTGTTGCTAAACGAAGTTAAGTGACACACACTTAATTTTAGGATCTTTTTTTGCTACAGTCATTAAGCAAGTCACCATGGTCATTCTTCTTCTTTTTCTTCCTCTTCTTCCTCCTCTTCCTCTTCCTCTTCTTCTTCTTCTTCTTCTTCTTCTTCTTCTTCTTCTTCTTCTTCTTCTTCTTCTTCTTCTTCTTCTTCTTCTTCTTCTTCTTCTTCTTCTTCTTCTTCTTCTTCTTCTTCTTCTCCTTCTTCTCATCTTACTCCTCCTTCTCCCCCCACACCACTTCAAATGTCAAGGGAGGTACAACTTCTGGTTCTTGCTCTTCTGACAGCCTCAACCATTGTTAATTGATATTGTTGTAATGAACATGAGGTAAATACATGCCACTTGCCAAGTGCTTGAATCACAATATGTGATAATGCAAACGCTGTGACGATTGTAAATGCGAGAATCAGTCGTAAATCACTTTTTTCAGCACATTGTAACTTTGATTGGCTGCTAAATGAATGGTCATAAGTCAAGGACTATCTGTAGTCAGCAAAATGTTTCTTCTATGAATAAAAGAGGAACAACTGGACAGGATAAATGATTCTCATAAACTATTTGTAAGAAAGAAGGGAGAAGGGTGGTTAGCAGAGGTGGTATTCAGCAGGTTCTGACCAGTTCTGGAGAACCGGTAGCGGAAATTTTGAGTAGTCCAGAGAACCAACAAATGCCACCTCTGACTGGAGATTTTACAGTATCCTTTCCCTGCTACGTCCACCAACCCATGCCCACAGAACTGGTAGTAAAAAAAATTGAATCCCACCACTGGTGGTTAGACTACAATCTTTCTATAAATTAGAATCAAGACATATTGCTTTATCTCCAGACTTGCTTTCTTGGGCTCTTGTGGCGATCAGAAGAAATATAGGATCTATAATCCCAATATTTTCAAAGGAAATGAAGGCAGATGATTGGAAGAATCACATACTAGTTTAGGGTTACATACCCTTTTGCACTGTTTTTCTTTTTCCTTTTGCCTTTTTCCACCTCAGAAATTAAAGTCTAGTAAGTTTGGAAGATTTCTGAAGGGTCTATTACTTTTCTTGCCATCACCAGTCCTTTTTTTGTGTATAAATTATTTTGTTTTTCTCTTTAATTTCTTTGTATCATAGACATGTGACTGGGTGGACTATAGGAGAAATAGGATGGCGCAGTCACTTCCATAACATTTGAGGAAATACCATTTATTAAATGACATAACAGGGTCTATAGTTGCCTGCATTTAGTGTATAATTTGTGTATTAAGTACAGATGGTCAACATTTGTCTTCTCTGACACTAAATATTTTCATAACTCTGTCTCTCTGACAGATCGTTTCCTAGGCCTCTTGAACCTTCCTCAGGCCTATTTTTCCACCAACTTGTTCCTCTCCCCTCAGTTCACTCCTCCATCTGGAATATAAATTAAAAGAAGGTGTCCTGCATTACCATGGAAATTTCATTATCCAATTAGCTCAGTTACCCATTAATAAACACCTCTGACATTATAATGCCGTACTTGGGAGAAACAGGTGGTTTTAGAAAGGAAAGGGAATGACACAAGAATGCTTATTGACTGACACTATATTGGTTTAACTAACGTAGAAAATATGTTCTAAAGGTGCCAAACCGAAAGACATGACAGAAAGAATCAACAATGAACACCAAAACCCTTTGAACAATGCAGAGGACACCACTTTCTTAGCTGAAAGTGAAGAAAGATTAAGATGAGTTGCATTTTTATGAGCTTAAGGAGATGTGATGGGGCAGATGTGAAGGTGATAAATAGCTTTGTAGGTGTGAAAGTGTTTTTTAAATTTATCACAGTTCTTGGGATTATGATTCAGGGTAGGCATTCTGGTATTAAACCCATTTACTTGATTTATTGCTAATAAGCATTAATGTTTCAAAGTAAGATTGAAAGAAAGCCTTGCTTACATCCTGCATTAGTTTCACTCCATGGGGGAAAATGCTGGTGTTTTTTTAATGGTGTGGTTTTTGAAAGCAGCTCCATCTTGCTCCACAAAGGAGGGACTTGGAAGTGTTCCATCCTTTAGATTAGCCTTCCTCAACCTGATACTTTCCAGATGAATTGGACTTCCATTAGCTTCCAGCTATCATGGCCATCTGGAGGACTGTGGATAAGGAAAAGCAGAGACTTGACCTCCTCCAAAATATGAATTAATCAAACCAGGTTTCACACCCACTGAATGTTTCAACAATATCCTGAAAGTTTGGCCTTCTTTCACTTAATGATCTAAATATCTTCATATTTGGACAATGTGTCTAATGCCTATTTGCAAACTGTACTGGGTCAAGTAACTAATGAGTGTATTAATCAAAAACAGCAGAATTAGCTGCCAGCATATAATTCACATTCTTGGCAGGTATGGCATCCTTAACATTATAATTGTATTTGGGATTTAAAAAAAAAGCTTTCTTAAAGAGCCTTGCCTGTACTAATCTTTAAATACTCTAATTAAAAAATTACTGTATTTTATTACAACCAAACAGAACTGGTTTGGCCAATTTGTAATAAGTATTCATCTACAGAAGGAAAAAAAAAGCTGGCATTAACTGAAAAGCAAGAGTAGACTCACTGTAGGTTTGATCTATGCCATAGCTTTTGCCCTTTGCTTGAATTGTGAAAATAGAGTGAAACTCTGTGTTAAGTTTTAGATGTGAAGGACCATTGTTGACAAATGTCTGCTCAACTGGAAAGGAGTCACCTGGAGCAATTTGTGTCATTTGCATAACAATGTAATTATGCAAATAATACTAAATCAGTGCAGAAAATTGGTCTATTCCATACAAATTCTGTTGAATTGCAGTCTGGTAAATTGAGATCTCTGTATGGTTTTTTGCAGTAGCAATATTTTCCCCTATGTTGCACAGAAAACTGAAAAAGGGAGTTATATTCATGAACAACAGAGGAAGTATTATGTGCCTGAGTTTACATAATGTCTAAACCATTTTTTAAAAATCATTTTCAAAGTATGCCCAGTCCCGCTAACCATAGCAATTTTGGCCTTAGAATCGTGACTAGATTTTGGATTAGTTTAGCTATATTTTATTCTAGTTCATCGGTTATTGCTTTTTTTGCACAGGTGATTACAGAGAAAACATTTTGTCTTAATCATAATGAAGTTGGATCGTAGCGGGTCATCTAAGGCCATTTTTCCATCTGCAGATCTTTCATTGTTACTTAAGTAGCATCTTCCTTGCTATGAGCTTAGAGGGACAACTCTGGAATATATAGTTGCCTGTTCTATCAGTCTTGTACAAGATTGAGTGATTGTACTCTTCTATGTGATGGACACATTGCTACGTGATTCTTCATCAAACTGATGA
This sequence comes from Bungarus multicinctus, assembly GCA_023653725.1. Classification (NCBI taxonomy): domain Eukaryota; kingdom Metazoa; phylum Chordata; class Lepidosauria; order Squamata; family Elapidae; genus Bungarus; species Bungarus multicinctus. The sequence continues at coordinate 41,577,625 of CM042838.1, read as the reverse complement.
ATGCCATCTCTTGATTGATTGTTGGTTAATACTTATGTGATAAAAGGAAATATTGACCGTGATCTGGCCTGTTCTTCCTTCTGCTTGAACTCAACTTCTAAACTATATTAAAGGATTTAAGCTGATATTGCTTATCAGGGATGTTCAAGAGAAATTTAATGGTGTTCATGGTGAAGGGATGGAATAACAGGAAGTTGGACTAGATCAGCCTTCTCATCATCAAATTTGGTAGATTGAATAACCAAAGACACATTTTCTCATCTGCCGTGATCAGAGAGAGGTGGGGCTCAGCTTTTCATGGCCCTCTTTTTATTCTTTGCTTGACTCATCTACAGAAAAGGGGGGGAGCTAGTGTTAACTGAAAAGCTAGACCACTGTAGGTTAGACCTATGCCATTGCTTTTGTCCTTTGCTTGAATTGTGAAAGTGAAAGGCTGTGTTAAGATGTGAAGGTCCATTATTGACAAATGTCTGTTCAACTGGAAAGAACTCAGAAGGGGGAAGTCTATGCTCTTGTCTTAAAAGTTTATAAAACATGCAATTTCCCCCTTCTCCTCAGAGTTTTGGGAGTTTTAAAAAGAACTGTAGAAGAACTAAGCAACTTTTGCAAGATGCACCTGTGCCTCTTAATTCTCTTGTCCAAACAAAACATTCGAAGTCTTTAGCCTTGCCCATTTGTATGTGTGCAAATGGTATACTGAGGCCCTATGCAGCTCATGAGCTGTTGGTCAGTCCATCTTGAAGTTAATCCAACATATCTAGTAAGCGCTTGCGATAAATGCTGCATCCACAGAAAGTGTCCAAGTTGGGGGGGGGGGGGGAAATATAAGTGATAAAATGTGTGTGACAGTGTCATCTTGCAAAAATCTACCACTTTTGTACTTGTAAAATAACATTTCACACAAGCACGGGCAGATATTATCGATATTGTAGCACATGCTTTGTCTATCTGGGTTATCATGCTCTGTTGCAGACCCATCAAGCTGTTCTAAATCCTCTTCCTTTTCCAGGATTCCAGAATGAATATCTCTGGGTGGTAACTTTCTTTCATAAACACAATTTAGCTCACGACAAGGAGGAAAAGTAAAACACTTTCATCCCCAGCAGTTCCTCCGCAATGTTCAAAGGAGTTAAACAGGATAGTGCCAGACAGATATAAAAATGGACCATCAACAGTATGTTGTGCTGTCTTGAATTAGTTATCATTTATCCACTGATTACCTTAGTCTATCGGCTCCAATGTTTTTTTCACTGTCCATTCCCACTAAACAGATGTCAACTTCCTAAGGCAAGGACTATCAGCTGGCAAAATTGTAGGAGGTGGTATTCTAGGCAACGTCTTAGTCAGATTCATTTTAAAAGACAACCAAATGCTTAACTGTGTTATAACAATGATGGGTTACAGTGTTGGCAATGGGGCATGTTTCCTTTGTAATTTGGCAGTCTAGTTTATGCTTCCATGCCCTTTTTGTTAAGCTCTCTGCCCTCTAAATTCATTTTTTTGTCTTTTACGTTGGTTGATGTTGCTGTTTAATAGCTTGCTTTTGACTCTTGCAGAAAATTCCCTCTCTTAAACTGCCCAGAGTTCTGGCCTTTAATAATGTTGCTTTAAAATTTAACCCATGTTGTGTAAGCCTGTGATGGTCTTTTCAGCTGCAATCTCATTTATGATCACAGGCAATTTCCATACAAGTTCAAAGCACAATTGACTTTTATGATCAAGCACATTCATTAAATGCAATGGCACTTCTTTCTGACATCAGCTTTCTCTGTTTTGTGGCAAGCCAGAAGATGGCAGTGTTTTTTAACAGAAGAGAAGGTTTCTTGTTTAAAAATAAAGTGATAAAGAATCCAGGTCTGGGAGGTAGCAGGTCTGGGGATATGATTTGAAGCTTTACTTTTTCAATAATTCCTGCTCTGGTGAATAAATTTGAAGGAATAACTGACATGGCAAAAGATGCACAAGACAAAATAAAGTATCCAGAAATTAAATAATACAAATACTATATTGGAAGGAAGCTCATGAAATGATTAGCTCATGCTACTGAAAAAGGTACCTTTCTTTACCGGTCACCTAGTTTACGGGTGTGATTGCAGGATTCAGAAAACTTGAAAGTGAATGTGTATGACAGCTCTAATTGGAAGAAAAATCTGAGTGGCGAAACGGTTGTTGCAACACAGGATAAACTGGTAATAGGATAAACTTGGTAAACTTTTCTTCATCCTGGAGAAGAACAGAATGTCCTCAGACTGCCAGATGGGTGGCATATAAATTCGATAAATAAAATAGTCATGAAGTCAGTCATGAAGATAAAGTCCAGAGCAACTAAGATGATAAGGCTAAGCCATATGATCAACAATTGAGGGAACGAGTATGTCTAGTCTAACAAAGAGCAGGATTAAGAGCAGGAATATGATAGCAGCCTTCCAGTACTTGAAGGGCTATCACAGAGAAGAAGGGAGTCAACCTATTCTCCAAAGCACCTGAGTGTAGGATAAGAAGTAATGGATAGAAGATCATTAAAGAGATATCCAACCTAGATATAAATTCCTCTAAAGAGAAATTTCCTGACGGTGAGAACAATTAATCAGTGGAATAACTTGGCTCCAGAAGTTGTGGGTGCTCCAACACTGGAGATTTTTAAAGAAGAGACTGGGCAGCCATTTATCTGGAATGGTATAGGGTATCCTGCTTGACCAGGGGATTGGACTAAAGGCCTCCAATATCTCTTCCAATCCTATTCTATGTTCTGTGTTCGTTTTATTATATGAACCACTTTGAGCCAATTGATGACAGCAAGATCAATCTGTCCATCAAAAATTATAGGAAAGGAAGAGCCTTGAACATTCCCTTACTTTCAGTGTTTCCAGAGAATAATAGATCTATTGTCAGAGAAATCCCATTTTGATTAAAAAAATAAATAAACCCTTCATTTTGGCTTTAGATATTTCCCCTCTAGGCCTCTCATTCTTGGGCTTCACATCCTTGCCCTAAAATTCCAGGAAGGCTATATGTGATTGCCTTCTCAAGGAACTGGACAGCAGTGGATTCAGGGTTAACTTCCTTTTCTGTTGCAGATAAATTAGTGAGAAGGTTTTCCATGCTTAATTAACAGTCTTATCAGTCAGGGACAGAAGGCTGACAAGGACTGTGATATTTTAGTAATGAACCCAACGTCTGAGAGGGCTATCCTCTACCAGACATGTGAATGCTTCACTGCTTATTGCCTATTGCTTGCTGATGATCATGTGCCTTGGTTTTCCACAAATGTATGAAAACTTTACTAATTTATAGATTGAGAGCTCCTGCGCTTGGATAAAGCAAGTTTTTAAAAAAATGTATGGCAATAATGCACAGGCAAAGAGCATTATTGTGAGCTTAGAGTAATCTTATGAGATAGGCAGCCGTATAAGTCCTATAAATAAATTAACAAACAAATAAAATGTTGGATATAGAGTGTTGCTAATGCCTACAAATGTTTCATTACAGTGGTCCTTGATTAGGGATATGCAACTTTGGGAGGCTTGTGGGCTGGAAATGATTTGTATAGCATGCCAGGATTATCTATTGTGGCCCACCAGTGGCCAGCAGAGTTGGAGGCAGACTTGGACAGTGAGGAGGTTGGGGAGGAGCATGGGCCAGACCTGAAGTCTTGGGAAGGCTCTGATGAGTGCTCTGCATCGGAGGCAGAGATGGGGCCAGAGCCATCTGACAGTTATCAGCTGCCTTCGGAGTTGGAGATCAGTGGGGCAGAAGAACAGCTGGAGCCTATTCCCAGTGTGCGCATGCACAGAACTGCCAGGAGAAGGGAAGTTAAGGAACAAGGGTTGACTCGGGAGTAAAGGATTAGGTGGGTGGTGAATGGCCCCTCCCATAGGGAATAAAGAGGATGGAATGGGGAGGGGTGTTTGCAGGAGACAATTAGTTCAGTTCATTAGAGGGAAGATTTGTTCCTGACTTCTTGTCAAGTAATTGCTGCTACAGTATGGTGTTTGGAAGATATCGGCCTGGCAACTCTCCAAGCCTGATAAAGGTCTGTAGTTGTGAAATCTCATGAAAGACTGTTTGCTGGGACTTTGCTGAAGAGGAATTCACTTTAACCTAAATAAAAGGGGTTTTATCAGGACAAGGAGTCTATTTCATGATCTTGGGAAGCCTAGGTCAGAACATTCTCATCCTAAAAAACAGATATGGCCAAGCCAAAATCTAAATGAAATTGACTCTGCATTTAAATGTAATAATTAAATTAATTGAATACAACTCATACTCTGTATTTCCAAGTATTTTCTGAAATTCCTGTGTCACTAATTTAGAATTTGTGGGATGGATACTGGAGAAAGAGATTAAAAGAGGTGCCAGGATCAGACCAAACAGGATGGTGCTTATTTAAATTGTCCCCATTAATTGCTTACTGCACTTAAGTGAACCTGAGTGAACCTGAGGATGATGTTTGCAATTTGACACACAAATAGGTGGCAGATTTAATAGCCCTGCAATCGCCCCCCCCCCCCCCACACACACACACCCGCAAATCCCCAGAATTGTTTATTTTAAGCATTGGAAAAAGATGGTTAGATCTTAATGAGGATTAAGCATCTGGGCACCTGCTACCACAAAAGAAGGAAATAATTATCTGATTGCTGTTATAGCAAAATGTTCTTTATCTCACAATTTGCAAGACTAAATATGTCTCTCTCTTCCAGGTGTTAATTGAAAGATGCAGTTCAATCACAGGATGCCTATTTTATTTAATGACCCCCTCGTTCTTCTGTGTTAAAAATTAGAGTGTCAACTCATAAAGCATGCCTGTTTCCGAGTTGCCATAAGTGTGTGGGGGGGGGAAACTTGAAGTACATTCCACACTTGTCTTACAAAGTTTGTAGCTAGGCTACTGGATCTTCTGCCAATGAAAATCCTTCATTGGAGAGTATGATTGATGACACCCAGCCCATTGTAGGAAGTTAGCACCCACACCTCTCCTAGAAAATTGAAATATCCTAGGAAATATTAAAAAGGCAGAATATTTCCTCTAAAAAGAGTAGAAACTCAGAAGCAGAAACTCATCTCAGAAGTAGAAGCTCACCCCACCTTTGCTAATGGGTGGACCATTAAGGCCTCGGCCAGAATACTTTACATAACAAAGATCTCCAGGTAAAACTATAGCAAAGCCCTTTCAGTGCATCATCATCCAGCAAGGCTCAACCAAGCCTGGAACTCAGGACAGCCTACAGAGTTGCTCCTGCATGGCCTCATGGGACTCTGACAACCAATCAGAATACAAGCTCCAATTCAAATCCCAACAAAGGTTATAAAACCCAGGCACTCTCAGCATCTCAGACTTTTTCTTGATCTCTTCCTTCACCTTGGAGCATGTGATCATCCTTCTTTGGAGCTTCAAGCCATATTCTGCTGTCCACCATTAAACCTTCCAAACAGCCTCCATGTTTCCAATGTCTTTTTCTCCACTTGGAACTGAACCCAGAAGGATATTTCTTCCAACACCTTGAACATGCTTCATTGGAGAATCTGATGTATGACACATCCAGGGGAGAGGGGGAAAAACAGGGTCACAGGTGACCATGAATTATATGTGTCAGAATTGGCTTCAACTGGGATAATGCTGACATATTGCTTTTAATAAATCTTTTGGATTCTTTTGAAGCTTGGCTCAAGGCACGTGATTTAATTAGGGCAATCGCCGGTACCCTGACATGGAGTTTGTTGACAATGTTTGAAGGGACTCTTGAAATGTTTCTTCCAAGGTTTTTAAGGGCCACATGTAGCTTTGAATACTCTGACTGTGTATCCTGCCCTCACACGAGAAGATATATAACTACAAATAAGAGTTGATTCAACCAGAACATTTCACTTTGTAAATATAGAAGTTTGAAGTGACTTTCTGTTGATGTGGGATTTTGATGTGGCCTTTCCAAGTGATCATAAAGCAGCTGAACTGAAGGTTTAACCCGGGGGGAACTCTGAAGCAGTGATTCAAGGCACGCATGTTGGCAAAGGGACCAGCTTCCTCAGTGTGTTGAAACCAATTTGAGAAAACATACACTCCGCATTTTGTTTTTTGTATTTGTTCTGATCAGTGATCAGAATAAGGTTTGACATTATTGTTCTTAGAAAAATTGCACTGCTGACATGTTTACTTTGTGTCGGTCTCGGTCTAACCTATCTTTATCAAAATCATTGTTCTAAACCTGTACAGCCAATGAGCACAATTCCACAATTCCAGTTCATCAGTAAGTTCACAAGGAGGTGTGACAAAAGGATAATCACACTTTAGGAAGTTAGCACCCACCCCACTCCGAGGAAAATTAAATATACTAGGAAATATTAAAAAGGCAGAATATTTCCCCTAAAAAGAGTAGAAACTCAAGAGCAGAAACACCTCAGAAGCTCACCCCCACCTTTGTTAATGGGTGGGCCATTAAGGCCTGGGCCAGAATACATAACAAAGATCTCCAGGTAAAGGTATAGCAATTGCCCAAGAGCCCTTTCAGTGCATCATCATCCAGCAAGGCTCAACCAAGCCTGGAACTCAGGACAGAGTTGCTCCCAGACATGGGAGTCTGACAACCAATCAGAATACAAGCTCAAATTCAACTCCCAACAGAGGGTATAAAAGCCAAGCACTTTCAGCATCTCAGCTCTTCCTTCTTTGGACCTCTAATCCATGTGGTCCTGTCCACCATTAAATCATCTTTCTAAACAGTCTCCATGTTTCCAGTGTCATTTTCCCCACTTGGAACTGATCCCAGAAGGATATTTCTTCCAACAACACTAGGTCACTTAAGCATACTGAATAATGTCCAGACCTCCAATGTTTCTTCTTCTGTTTTAGCCCTAGAACCAAGCTATGTTTGAGAGCCATGTATACAGGTAGTCCTTGACTTAACAACCATAACTGAGCCCAAAATTTCCATTGCCAAGTAAAGTAATTAAGTGAGTGAGCGCCATTTTATGACCTTTTTGTCACAGTTGTTAGATTAATCATGCGGTTGTTAAGTAAACCTGACTTCCTCCATTGACTTGCTTGTCGGAAGCTGGTTGGGAAAGTAATCACGTAACTCCAGAACCACGCAAGTGTCCTAAATGCATGCCAGTTGCCAAGTACCCAAATTTTGATCATGGAGTGCTGCAAGTGTGAAAACCAGCCGTATGTTATTTTTTTCAGTGCTGTTGTAACTTCGAAGAGTCACTAAATGAATGGTTGTAAGTCAAGGACTACCTGTACTTTTGAGATGTTCTTTGATAAATAGGAAATAGTATGGAGAGGCGAAGTGGAGAAAGATGAGGGAAATTCAACTGAATTCAACCGTTATGGAAAGGAGCCTCTAGGAATAATATTTTAGAAAAATCACTGAAACCAGAAGCCAATTAAAGGGAAAGAGAAAGCAGCTAAAAGCATAGACAAGTCCACTTAAGTGCATTGAAAATGTGAGCAATTCAGACATTCGTCCCCAAAGTTATGAAAGAAGAAGAATGACTTCCAAGGTAATTTCCTGATCATTTATTCTGTCTGAAATATTTTTCTTTCCCCAAGTACATTTTCAGATCATCATGCAGAAATCTACTTACATGTCTTGTTACAGCTAATGAGACATCCAAAGCAACATATAATTTTAGTCTGCTAAGTTGTCTAACTTGTATTACATCTGTCAATCTGACTTGCTTCTGTACTGTATTTCATTAATACCAAAATATTAATATGTAAATGCCAAGCTCAACTTACAGTAATATTAAAATTGCCAAATTGTATATTTCTGGAACAGCCACATGATGAGAGCAATATTCATCAGGACATTTGTGTGAATGTATGTATATGTGTGTCTCTCTCTCTGGGTGTGTATGCATGTATGTGTATGGGTGTGCAAATGAGGAAAAAAATGTAGTTCTTTAATTTCTCTCCGGCCCATATCACTGTTTTTCTATTTTGCTCTAATCCCATTTCATAGGAGTCAAATAATACCTGCAAGATCTAAGATCAACAGGAATCCTTGTTTTTTCAAAAATGCAGAAAGGGAGGCACTCTACTAAAAGATGCATTCAGTGTATGATTATTGAACTAAAATGTACATATTGGGGGAAAAAGTTTTTTTTGAAAAAGGCTGCATTGGGGACTCTTTTGTCAGAGAACAAAAAGCAGAACAATCTGCATTGAAAATAGTTTCTGTGTAATTTGCTTTAGCAACTAGCTGAATTAGTTGAAGAGGTATTCAAAGAGCCCTTGTACTAGGTGACATAACAAAAGTAAATGCCTGGATGCTTCAATTCCATGCCTCCCACTTTAAATCTATAAATATATCTGCCAGGCTGGAGTACTGCTCTTGCTAACAGTAAGAGAGATCATCCCCAACCTAGCTTTCAATTCCTTTTGGAAGAACATTTGAAAGTTTATTTGGTACTATTGATAGCATTGGTAGTGAGCCATGGTGGCGCGGTGGTTAGAATGCAGTAGAAGGCTACTTCTGCTGACTGCCAACTGCCTGCAATTTGGCAGTTCAAATCCTGCCAGGCTCAAGGTTGAGTTAGCCTTCCATCCTTCCGAGGTCTGTAAAATAAGGACCCAAAATTGTTGGGGGCAATAGTTGACGCTGTAAACCGCTTAGAAAGGGCTGTAAAGCACTGAAGTGGTATATAAGTCTAAGTGCTATTGCTATTGGCTATATTCAATTACTAGACTGTAAACATACATACAGTCGAGTCATTGAATGTAAATGAAAAATGAAAGTCTATTCGGAATTACCCAGCTCTGCAAAAGGCAGTCCGCATTGCTAAAGGGATTCATATGGCTTGTCATCCTGACCCAGCCAGATGCTAGAAATGTTCCAATTGAACACAATGGTATTTAAATATGGAAATGTCTTCCCACATTATAGAAAAAGGAAGCAATGAGTGCAGGAGCCCTTCCCCTTTGACTTATCTTCTCTTTGCATTACCATGATGGATGATAGTTCAGCAAATGGTCCAGTGGTAGAGCACATGATTGGAATGCAGGAGATCTTCCTGACATTTCCAGAGGGAAGGATCAGAACGAATGTGATATGAAAAGACCTTTGCTAGAGAGCAATTGTCAATCATTCCTTTCCTTCTGTCCTTCAAACTCTTTCCAAGGTCAGTACAAGAAAGACTTTCCAAAATTGCTTCCTGGTGAAATGAATAGCCTTTTCTGGTGATTTGCTACAACTCTGGTCCAAGCCTGTTTTAGATGCAATAGAAAGCTTATTGTTTGTTTACATGCCTGGCACTTGGTCAGTAGGGATGAAGTATGTATGGTTTATTTAGTTTAGATTAAGTTATTTTATTTCACAACAATTTATTACCTGCCCTGAGAATTCCAAGAGAGGAACACATATAAACTCAATTAACCAACAATATTTCCTGGCCGTTCAAGTTACTGGCAGCTTTTGATCTGCAATATTTTGGTTTCGAGCAGTGATCACAACTTGGTTTTCTCTTGCCTTCCAATCTTTCCAACAGCTGAAATTTATTCACAATGGAAGCTCTGTATATGCCTGTTTGATATATAGCCCTTATTGGATTCTGTTATTTGTCTTAAGAAAGGAGAATCTAAAAGGCTTCTAATTTTGAACATGGGGAGTAATGATCAGTTTTGCAGCTGTTTATTCTTAAATGTAATTTCTGAAAAACTAAAGCTATGATGGTAAATCATGAATAATTTTTCTGCTTTTTCCAATTCCCCTTGCTTAATATTGTTAATTAAATTAGCTATTTCCTTCCAACTGTTTATAAAACAGCAACCAGATCAGAGGTGGTATTCAGCAGGTTCCTGACCAGTTCGGTAGTGGAAATTTTGAGTAGTTTGGAGAACTGGAAAATACCACTTCTGATTGGAAATTTTACTGCCAAGCCCACCAAGCTACGCCCACAGAACTGGTAGTAAAAAAATTTGAATCCCACCACTGAACCAGATGCTTTCTTATATTCTGTACACTTATTTGTTGTACCAAAAAAAGAGGAAAATAATATACGATATATTAATAATAATACATTTTCTTTGGTGGGCAAAGAAACCCCACCGACAATATTAATATCTGATACCTGACAATTCCAATCATAACAAGATTATTATGTGCCATCAAGTCAATCTCAGCTCTTAGTGACCCAATAGACATTATCAGGATATTCTGTCCCCAACCTGATTTTTCCAGTCTTCCAATGGTACATTCATCTTGCTTCCCTCTTTCTGATCATTACTGACTTCTCAAGGAAGCCAAGTCTTTGCAAAACGTGTCATATAATCTGAACTTTGACTGAGAACTCAGGATCCATCTATGACTCATTTGTTTGTCATGGCTGTCCATGTTGAAGTGTCCTCCAACGCCAAATTCAAGAAATAGGGCCCAAGAAATAGGGCCTTCCCTGTGGGGGCACCCACCCTCTGGAATGGTCTGCCTCCTGAGCTACGTAACAACACCGACCTGAGAGCATTCAGACGTGCATTGAAAACTTGGTTCTTCGAGCAGGCTGGCCTGGGCTGAAATGGGAGTTTTAAAAAGTAATTTTAGAATTTTGGGTTTTAGATTTCGGGATTTTAAATCTGGGGTTTTATTGTTAATTTATTGGGGTTGGGCTATATTTTAGTGGCAGCCTTAGGATGTTTAATTTTCTTTTAACTTTTATAATGTGGAATATTTTATAGTTGGCTGTACACTGCCCTGAGTCCTTCGGGAGGAGGGCGGTATATAAATGTGTGTAAATCAATCAATCAATCAATCAATCAATCAATCAATCAATCAATAAATAAGAGTATCAGTACTCTCTTTACCCTGCTTCTTCAGAGTCAACTTTCACTTCCATGAAGTGTCATAGGAAAAACTACTGCTTCAATATTTCTGGCTACAATATATTTTCCAAGGTTTTATTGATACCCTACCAGGTGTTAGTCTGTGGCATATCCCTGACTGCTGCTTTCTTTATTGTTAGTAATTGATCCTAAAAGCTGAATCTATGCATATCTAATAATCTATCAATTCTAACATCCTAAGCTGAATCTGTGCATATCTAGAATCTTTCAATACAATGCTGCACCTGTTTTCATTAGTTTGATCTTCTTTAATCATAATATCATTTTTTCCATTGTGCTTTTTGACTTTCATGAGTAAAATTCGCAGTTTGTTTGCACGTTCAGCTGTTAGAGTAATGTTTTTAGCATAAAATGGGTTATTGACGTTTTTTACTCCAGTTTTAAAACCATGCTTATTTTCTTCCAATCCATCCACCCTCAAAATATATTCAGCCTATGGGTTGAATAAACAGGGAGAGAGTTTTTAGTCTTCCCCACGTATAGCATTCTTATTTCTATTTATGGAATTTAATGTGCATTGGTCAATACAGATGTATCACCTTAGTAATAACCAGAATGGTGATCTAACTTCCACTTACAGTACCAGAGGTTTCTGTAAATAAGGAATTATCTTTCAAGCTACCTTAGCTATTGATCTCTTTGTTCTACAGAACTTCATTGTATTCCTTCCATATTTGTTTGATTTTCATGGAATCAGTTACTGGTATCCTTTAGCATACCAATTAAAGGTGGAATCTTCTGCATTATGGAGGGGGCGTTATTTGGAAGATTTAAATTTTTATTCCAATTTGTTTCCATCTTCAGTATCTAGAGAATGTTGTAATATTGATTCTTGTCTGTTTTAGCTCACATTATTTGTTAAGTTCCTTCCAGAAATACTTGCTTTTAATTTCTTTTTAAAAGAATTTGGAAGTCTTGGGATTGGCCAATCTTTTCTTGGCAACTTGCCCCTTTTATTCTTAAATCATTTTGTCTTTCTTTTGTTTCTGAGTCTTGGTCGTCTCTTTTTGCATTCCTTTTTAATCCCTTTGATTTCAATTCATAGTTCTTGTTGTTCTTTGTCAATTTATTTTATTTTATTTGCATTTATATGCCGCCCTTCTCCGGAGACTCAGGGCGGCTTACATTCTTTAGAGCACCATGTTAAGTGCTCGACAATAGCCTTCATTCCATTGTATATTCCTGCTTATTAGTAGGGCTTTTTTTGGCCCCCCCAAGCAGCATTTTTTACAAAGTCAGCTTATTGCCCCCAATAATCTTGGGCCCTCAATTTATCTACCCCGAGAGGATGGAAGGCTGAGTCAACCTTGAGCCTGGTGGGATTCGAACCTGCACTAATTGCAGGCAATTGAGCTAAGTGCTAGATAATTAACAGCCTGCACCACCAAGGCCCTTATGCATCTTAATTTGTTAAACTCACTCACATTTTCAGTTTTGAATAATGAAAAAGGAGGATGTTAGGTTTTGAAATGCCTGCCAAAAGACAAAACCAAACCCACCTAGCTTAGAGAGCACCACAGTCTTCCTCCTCCTCCATTCCACACCCCTCTCCTTTGTAGTACTGATCCTCCTCCTCCTCTTCCACCTCACTTAATGACCCCATAATCTCTGGCGGGGTGGAGACTGGGCAACTGAATGGAGCTAGCAGAGTGTTTGAATGGCCGGATGCCTTTTCTGACGCCACTGCGGAGTTTTATTTTTCAGCGGATATATTCTCAGGGTGACCAGAGTAGAGGAAGATCGCCTCTCCCTAGGATTGAACTCCCAGTCTCCTGGCTGGGAGGCGAGAGCTCCACCTCTGGGCCACGGCACGCCTCCTCCTTTCGAGTCCTCCTCTTCCCTTCTACCTCCTGATGGGCCCCTTCTGCAGGGCCACCTCCAAAGCCCGGAAGCCCAATCCTATTGGGAGACTGTGGATGGCATCCCCTATTTTCCCAACGTCAAAACTGATTATTATTATATTATATATAATATAATATATTATATATTATTATAAATTAGACTCAGAACTTCAAAGTGTTTCTTTGATGCCCTTCTTGAAAATTATGGCTTATCTGCTCAAGATCATATCGTTGAAACTGGTTGGCTTTTTTCTTTCACTTTAGTTGGCTTCGAACTTGAACATGAGAATTTACAATCTGTTCTACACACTGCCCCGGCAGTGTCTTTGATGATATAAGGGAGGTCATCTACCTCCTTTTAACAATAATAGTCAATTTGATTTGTGTGTGCTTATCTGAAGATGTATATATAGGTATCAAGACTGGCAGTTTGAAAACTATGTTAGTGTTGAAGAATAATTGAATTTGAAGAAACTGATATGCCATTCTCATGTTTCATTTCTGTTTCCTAGGCTCTATTTCCAGCTCTATTTTCTTCCAGTTTTGGTATTCTGGTCTCTAATCTCAGGTGACATGTCTTTCCTGCATCTTCTATTGATGTCTGATCAAACTTGATTTAAAAGCTCATCAATCTCTTCGGTTCAGCAATGATTGGAAAATAAAGTTGGATAATCACCATATTAAAGGATTATCGACAAAGTCTAATTGATATTATTTGGCCATTGACTTCCGTATACCCAAGAACAGTCTTTGCTATATGCTTCCTGGCCATATAAACAATGCAGTTTCTGCTTTATTTTTAATGCCCTGAGCACTAATAGTATGATCTTCTGAACAAAGGTGTCCACTGCTCATCCACTTGAATCACTGATATCTATAAGATTAATGTGTCATTGATTCACTTCATTGTTCATTTTGATTTCCCATATTTATGCTTTTTATATTACATGTTCCCACGTAATTCTATGTTTACAGGTTTGGATTTTGTTTTATCATATGGCAATATCAGCAACTGTTGTCCTGAAAGCTTTAATCTTAGTAGTGTGTTGGGGCCATCTGCCTTGAGAGGTCCATTATCTGGCATTATAATATCAGACACTTTATTGCATCTATCTATGTGGGTTTTTTTAAGTAAAATACTATATAATATTTTGCCTTTCCTTCTCCCATGCACAATGAAATTATGTGTTTACTGTTACTGAAGTAACTGTCTGCTTTGGCTGCTTCTTACATTGCTACTGCCTTATATAGAGTGCCAGCTTGGGCAGCTGGAATGACCTTAACTTACTGCAATATGATCCTATGAATGTTACTCATCAACAATCTTTGGCCAACAATCTGGCATCATCAAGAGCCATGGTGGCACAGTGGTTAGAACGCACTACTTCAGGCTACTTCTGCTGACTGCTGGTTGCCTGCAGTTTGGCAGTTCAAATCTCACAGGCTCAAGGTTGACTCAGCCTTCCATCCTTCCAATGTGGGTAAAATGAGGACCCAGATTGTTGTGGGGGGACAATATGCTGAGTCTGTAAATTTGCTTAGAGAGGGCTGTAAAGTACTGTGAAGTGGTATATAAGTCTAAATGCTATTGCTATGCTATCAGACTTTTTTTCCCCTCTCTTTCTTTCTGTCCAATTGTTGGAGAAATCCATGCAGTTTTCTTGGCAAATATCTTTTTACAAGTGGTTTGCCGTTGCCTCCTTCCCAGGGCTGAGAAAAAAGTTACTCAGCTGGCTTTGTTCCCACCAAAGTAGGACTAGATCTTCTAGTTTATAATCTGATGGTTCAATCACTACACCAAACTGGCATTCTAGTATCATACTAGTCCTTTATTAATCCATAATTCTTCTCCAGGGTGATAAAATTCCAATTTTTTTTATCATAACTCCAAAATACATTGATTTTGAAACTGTACATATCTTCATAATACCATACTAACAAGTTCGGTAATAATAAAGCAAATTAATCTCATTTTAAGATTGTAAGAAACCTTCTTAATATCTTTAATATTATTTAAGACCCTTAGCAATTGATTTGTTAATATGGAATATATCCTTTTATTCCAGAGTTCTGGCAGAGAAGTAAGAGAACATAAGCATTATACTTTACTTATTACACACACACACACACACACACAGAGAGAGAGAGAGAGAGAGAGAGAGAGATCATCCAAAATCTATTTTAATACTGATAGTAATCAATCAATTTATTCATTTATTGTTTTGACCATCGGTTGTAACAAATGAGATAAAATGTGCACAAAAAGAAACCAGACAATAATAAAATAAATTAAATTTGTCGTTTCAGAGTTTCAGACATTGTTAAAGCATTTTGATTGAACGTTGAAATCAAGTGATATTTTAAATAAATAGTATTGCCATTTCCCAACAGAAGACAATCTAAATGCCACTCGTAATAGCCGTGGGAACACCCTCGGCAGGTCTTGGATATTGGCAGAAAACACTGCAATCTTGTCAATTTGAACCGGAGAACCTCTGGGGCTTCATAGGCTCTGAAGAAATATCCAACTTTTTCTACAACTTTAAAAGAATGAAAAAAAATGTTTTGACTTTCCTAAAATTACTCAAGGAGTTCAAACTGATGTCTGTCCTGCTTGCCCCTTCAGTGAGACACAAAACCTGGTTTTCAGCAAAGTCATCTCTAATAATCTGAATATTTGGGAGCTTTTATTGGGTAGAATCCAACTTGCCTATTTCCCATAATGAATCAATGTGAACTTTTAGTCTGTAATGATAAGTCCACTATAAAGGCCATCATAATAAATACTTTCCTGCTAACATTTAAGTTTAAAATTAGTGTTTTATCATCATAATTCATATTGTCTTGCCTCCTAATTGCACATCACTGGAACATCTGTTTCTTGAGGTATGTGAGATTGGGCACTGTGCCCCAGCATGATAACCTTTCAATTCTTGCAATAATTCTGACCTTTTGGAAAGATAGGCTCAGACACTTGGAATTGGAACAGCATCCTAAAAAAGGATGGGAAACCATTTGAAGTTTTCTAAGAATCCCATCCTTATAGTTAGATTTGAGGACAGTGTTTTTCCTTTCATGTATGGATATGAATCTGTGCATTGCCTTTATCCTGGGTGAAGAGTAGGTACCGTAGGGTACTATAATAAAAGCAGGATACTATAATAAAAATAATAATTGATTTAACAATGATTTATTTGTGCCATATCTCTTTAAATATATTATAGCCTCGGGATTCTTCTTTCTGTGTCTTAAGACAAAAAATCTCTGCAAGGGTTTTGCCAGATAACTACATGTGAACCAGTTATATACATGAAGGTGAACATTCTGAGATGGGATGTGATAATTTAGAAAAAGATTTTCATTTACCTAAGGCAGAGCAAATGGACCTAAACCTGCTGGGTTCCAGCTCTGAACTTTTATGAGACCTGGTTCTTGAAGGAAATGCAGTGTTGCTTTGATTTAATGGACCAGTTCTCTAGAGTCCATTAAATCAGAGAATATGTCATCAATAGTGATGTTATTGGGTAAATGGTGCAAATTGTATTATTTAAAAATAAATGGGAATTTTGTGTGTTGCATCTGATATCTGTTGCATTGAACATTTATCAAGCGATAAGCTTTTTATTGCTCAATTAAAATAACATTTTAATGGAGAATTTAAGGGAGAATCTTGCATTCAGTGATTACAGGGATATCTTCAAAGCAGCATGAGCCTTATGCCGAGACCACCTTAAGTCGACCATTGGTCACTGCAACCTCAATTTCTTGGACTGAGAGAAAAAGACAGATACTTTTCATTCTATGATGTCTATGATGGTATTTCAGTACACAGTGGTATTTTGGTATTCCACATGAATTCATTCTGGCTGGTATGATGGGTAATAAAATACACGAGTCCCAAATAAACCATGTGACTTACATGTAACCCTTTGTTTCATCCGGGAAGAACTTTCTGTCCCTTTTCCTATGTCAGTGACCTTCCCAGCATGACCAACTTCTTGTCCACCCTTTGTGGTTGTCCCCCTTCTTTTGCAGTGACCTTCCCAGCATGACCAACTTCCTGTTCATTGCCCACAGCTATCTCCCTCTTTCTAGAGCTGCATGTCAAATACTAAACAAAGACTGAATATTGGGACATTTCCATGTCAAAATGCACCATGAACCAAATTTGTAAGTTTTGAAGTAGTCAAGGTATCACCGTATCACTTTAATACTTGCTCTGAAGGCAATAATTTTGAAATCTTGTTGATTAAAGAAAGCAGATGTTATTACTTTAAGTCATAGGTGGCTAACATTTTTGGGCTCCTGTGCCAAAAATTGTGCATGCGCTTGCGCTTGTGTGCCAGCACCCAGAAGGCAATGCGCCCCCCCAACATTTCCTACACATGCACGCAATGGCCAAAATCTAGCCTCATTTTGTCACTTCCTGTTTTTCCAAAAATACCGGAAGTGATGAAACGGGGCTACATTTTGGGCTACAAAGCTTGTAAAAGCCAGCAGCAGCCTTCCTCAAGCCTTTGGGAGGCCGAAAAAGGCCTCAAACCAGCTCAAAATCAGCTGTGTGGTGTGCACATGCACAGTGAGGTAAGTTTGCCTGCAGCTTGCATGCCGGCACAAATGGCTCTGCGGGCCACTTGTGGCATGTATGCCATAAGTTCTCCATCACGGCTTTAATCTTATCTAATCAGTACTACTCAAAATTGCTAATCTAATCAGTACTACTCAAAATTGCTCAGGACAAGAGACTGGGAAATAATAATTTTACTTTTAAAAAAGAATATTGTCCCAAGAGATGTATCTTTTATCCAAACAAAGAAACAAGATTAGCAGTGAATGACTAGTTTTGATTTCTTATTTTTTGTTGGCTTGTATATCAACCAATTCTTGTTAAATAATATTTAGGGATAAGATAAAAGACTACAAAACTTTGCAGTTGGCACCCCCCCTTAAGGGTAGCACACTGAGTTTTCTTTCAATTGGATAACTATGAGACCAAATTTACACATCTTGGGACAACATGCTGACATTAAAATATATAATGCCATTCCCCAAAATAAATGGGGAAAATAGCCTTTTGCATTTTATCTTTTTTCCCTTTATTTTTGTGGCTATTATACATCCAGGTTGACTATTTCACCTTCTGGTATCTCTGCTCTCATTCCCTTTCTATTTTATTTAATACTGCATGCCGTAAGAATTAACTATTTTTGTTCACTCAGATCTCTTGTATAATTCTCTCCTTCTATTTCATCCACATCAGGAGAAATCCTGAAATCAAGAATTGATTTGTAACAGTCAACTTGCCTGACTCCAAGCCAAAATACAATCCTGTATTGCTTTTCAGTGGAATGGAAGTTATGAGCCCTTACACATATGGACAGGTAGCAATGATGGGAACAGTCTCAAAAGAAGCATATATTCTCACATGCGGGCTGAGATTTTATTTAATGTAGCCATTATTTCAGTGCATTTCTACCAAAAGAAGAGTACAGCCTCATTTGAAACTATTAAAATCCCCTAAATGCTAAAATTATTGTCCATCTAATTAATCAACCCTGTGATGTATTACTACAAGTTACTTTTGAATAGAACAAAACTATTCATGAAATCACATAGAGTAAAGACTAACCTGAAAGAAACTTCCTTTTTAAGTTAATAACAGACTCTTCCCACAGATGGTTAGCTACAGATGAACCAGATCAATCAGAATTTCCAAAGACAATGAACAGCTGTATGCTCATAAGTCTCTTTCTGCCGAGCCTTGAATGAATGGATGCTGAGAGAATGGATAGTGAAATAGAATCAAAAGCTATTTGTGTCCAGGGAAAAAAGATTTTCCTCTATGAGTGTGCAAAAATGACATTTCTTTGGCAGAAAAAATCAGATGGACAATTTCACCAGCAATTTCTCAAGGGCAGGGTTCCAAATCCAGTTAGGCCACATCCCACCCACCTACCCCATCATGCTCAATTAGAGCAATTAGGACATTTTATCTGCCCAGCACTATTGTCCACAAACCTCCTACTATTTTCTTCATGAATTAAATTTGTGCAAATAAAAATTAAGTATATCGTAGTTTTAGAATGGGAACCTCTGCTGGTTAATCAAGTGTATCATCCAGCTTCTACAATGTTGCTTGCTGTGATTACCTGGTGAAAGACAGAGCTTATTTCTTAATTTATGCAGAATTAATTGAAAATGGATTGGATAGATACAGGGGCACACATACCCCAAAACCCTAATGTAAGCTGAAAATGAAAGGGCATGTTGGGGTATTTACACACAATCAGCTTTACCTTCCTTACAGAGCAAAGCTGCAAGTGAGCCTCTTTCAAAACATAGAAAACACCATGAGTCTGTCAGAGTTCATCTTTATTCTTTCAAGTGATTGATGGAGAATCCAATATACATCATCTAATCAGTGCATCGTTCCATGATGAGCCACAAGTCAGAGTCCCACTCCCAGTTGTTGAAATCCAACAGATGTGCAGTGTTCCATTCAAACTATACTCCCAAATACTGTATTTATTTGCTTTGGGTTTGTGGTAGGAAAAAATCTTCAGAGGAATAAGAGGAAAAGTTGATTGTAATCTATCATTTATCTATCTATCTATCTATCTATCTATCTATCTATCTATCTATCTATCTATCTATCTATCTATCTATCTATCTATCTATCTACAATATATTCTATCTTTAACCTATCTTTATCATGTGTTTTTACATCTATCTATCTATCTATCTATCTATCTATCTATCTATCTATCTATCTATCTATCTATCTATCATCTACCTATCATCTAGTTTTCTATCAACTAGCTATCATCTACAGTATCTTAATCTATTTTTATCATGTTTATATCTAAATCTACATCTATCTATCATCTATCTACAGTATCCTCTATCTTTAATCTATATCATGCATCTTTATCTATATCTAAATTTATATATATTATCTAATCTATATACGTATCTCTCTCTCTCTCTCTCTCTCTCTCTATCTATCTATCTATCTATCTATCTATCTATCTATCTATGGTATTCAGCTTTGTTTGGGTATTTTCCCACATCATTATAGTTGTGCTTTTAAAGTTGTAGCAACGTTTTGGCAGAATCTCATCTACCATCATCATCTTGTGTATTGGGTTCATCTGTGTGTCAGGCTATCTATCTATCTATCTATCTATCTATCTATCTATCTATCTATCTATCTATCTATCTATCTATCTATCTATCTATCTATCTATCTATCTATCATCTACAATATCATCTATCTTTAACCTATTTATCCTCTCTCTCCCTCTCCCCCTCCCTCCCTCCATCCAAAATATCCCCAGCCATTTGTCTTTTGCTTTCAAATTCCCCTGTGAACTGTGACGATGACATGATATAATAGAATTCATTTTGAGTAACTTTGTCTAATAGCTGCAGTGGTGGCCTTCTGCTATGGCAGGTTGATTGTAGGATGGGAAATAAGTTCCAGCTCGCACATAGATAATCAGACAATCTCCAGGAACAAAAGTGCAACAAGGCAAGGCTTCCTATTTATAGGAAAATGGATTCACACAAGATCTCTAGAGCCACAGCTGTTCAAATGAAAACATCAGCTTCACTGTGGTTTCAGATAAACCACGTGCCTCAAATAAATTAATGCATCTCCACAAAGCAAACATAGTAACGAGATCAATCCCAAAGTGATTCCATGGAATATTTTTATTCTCTTCATTAACAGCTTCTTGTCACTGCCTGGCACAAATTTTACTTTCTGCCAGCTTTACAAGCACCTTTCATTAGCGGCTGTGGCTCTGTAAATGACGACTCCAGCTTGAAATCCAGGGCAAATAAAAAACACAGAACCCCCTTCACGATTCTCTTATTATCCTTCTGAGCTTTGGTGTGCATGTGCATGCACGTGTGAGTGTTTACCTACTTTTTTCTTGTGAGCTTGTCTGTGTTGTCAGGTCTGACTTAATTGGAAGAGATATACTGCCTGATGAACCTCACCAAGCTTTTAGTTTCCCACGACTTGGTAAGATATTCAGTGGAGCAGACAAAAACATTGTCGGGAAATGATCATCTTTCTTTTTCTGGCCTTCCTGACTTCTCTTGCCCTGAAATTTCAGGAATGAACATCTATTACACTTTCAGATTGGGGCAAGATGGGGGGAAAGCAGAGAAAGACAGAAAGCACAGGGCAGACTGTCCTTTTCTTGGAAACTTCTGGCCTTAGGTTCATCCATTTTTTTAAATAAATACAACTTTCTTTGTTCCATGCCTTAACCTTGGTCTCTCCTTATAATATGATACTTAATCTGACCCTGTTGCTAGTCAGTTTGATATCCTGCATCATCTTTTATCCCCCAGCTTAGCCTAAAGCTTTCCAACTTTACAAAGGGCTTTAGTTCCACCTTCATTCAATGCTTATCAATTTGCTACTGTAAAATACCACAACCTTTAGACTTTGGGATTTCTTTTCACCTCACTTTTTCTGATTCTCCGTGAGCTATTTTGCTTCTGAATGAGTCATCGGTGCATATTTTGTTTCTTTTCACTGGTGCTAATTGGTAGCCCATTGACTAAACAAATGCAGGACGCAGGCTTGGTTGACACTGCCCATAACTCCTTGTGGTGAGAGTTTCTGCTTATGTATATTTTGTAAGAATATCAGCATCAGTTCTATTTCCCAGACTAGGGTTTAGGTCAAGACCACATCTGACAGAGTTAACGGGAATACTATTTAAAATATTAAATAGTATTTAATACTACAGTCTCTAGACATCTCACATTATTAAGAATTTTGGAAAGAAGTCTGTTTTTCAATATGGTGCTTGAGATCTAGTATACAAAGGGTCTCCAGAATATATACTAAATAGAAGGGAACAGGATATTGAGAAATAGCATCCATTAGAAAACAATCGCCAGAGGCAAGAGCTTTATCATCAGCCTGCCTTGAATGAAATATTTCACTGCCCAGATAGTCATGCAGTGCTCAAATTATAATGTGTGGATTTAATCATTTCTTATTTTATGTGTGTTTGTGAATCATGCCTGGAGAAGAATGGCACTGCTACCACTTTATAAGAGGAAAGTTCTGTTCCTATTACTTTTTATTTTTATTTTATTTTTGCCTTATTAAGTGTGTTGAAACCTAAACCTTTGCAATGAAGCATAGCCTTTTACCACAAAGGTCATAAAGGAGAATGTGAACAACAACAACAACAATAAAAATGAAATTAAATCCTGGTGCAGAGCCTCTCTGACTGATAACTTTGCAAGCGCATTGAATATTTTCTAAAGGAAAGACCTTGAGGGTTCACATAATACATCAAGGGAAGAGAATGTTGACAAACCCAAAGGGATGGAGAAGCCTTGTCTGGCAAGGGTGAGAAGAGGCTTGCTTAGAAGATGCCTGCTTGAATCCAGATGTGCTCAGTATCACTGGGAGCAGCTTGAAACTCTAGCACAGGTGTGTCAAACTCAAGGCCTGGGGACTGGATCCAGCCTATGGGGTGCTTAGATCTGGCCCCTGGGTCCACCCTGGAAACAGCAAAGGACCAGCCTGCAGTGCCTCTGCCAGCAAAAACGGAGCTTGGGAAGGCCCCGGGCAGCCCTCACGAGCTCCATTTTCACTGGCAGAAGGTTGCAGGAAGCCATTGCAGCTGAAAACAGAGCTACGGAGCTCATTTTTGCTGGCAAGAGTGTTTGGAACATCACAGGCATCCATGATATGAGCTGGTCATGCCTACCCTGACCATGTCCACCCTGCCCACCCTGAGGTCAAACACAATCCTGATGTGACCGTCAAAGAAATCCAGTTTAATACCCCTGTTCTAGCAATAAAGGGTGGAATGAAATCTGCTCCTTTATTTATCAGGCCATGAAAACAACCTTTGAGGAATCATGCAGTAGGGAAGGCCAAGCCCAGGGATGGGCAACTATGATCCCTTTATGACTTGTGGACTTCAACTCCCAGAATTCCTGAGCTACCATGTGCTCTACACCCAACCTTTCTGTTTGTTGACCCTACATCTATGACCATGTATCATTAGGTCTTATTTACTTTAATTAATTGATCTAATAGATGAAGCAGACAGGATGCCAAATATATGTATTACCAAAATGTTTGGCATGGAAAGGTCTACTTTATCTGTAAAACACTGATCATGCAAATAGAAAATTTAGTGCCTGTTCATTTTACAATCCAACATTTTCGGCAGAATAAAGCAGGCAAGAAACATTAGAAAGGCACTTAGCTGATTTGAAAACAAAGGGGGAAAGGACATCACATCAATCCAAGTATATAAAACTTTTGAAAATCTGAAATGCATCAAAAACGTACAAAAAGTTTATTTTTCACAGTCCAAAGGAATGATACCTTTGGATTGTATATTATAGAAACAAAGTAAGATAAGCAGTAGCCTGCTGTATCAGACCTTTGATCCATCCTGTAACTCCCACTCTAACCCCATCTAACCTCTAACCCCCACTCCTTTATCCTCAAACTAACCTCTATTGACCTCACCCCATTCCTAAGAGGTCTGTAAGGGGCATGCATAAGTGTACAATCGTGCCTACTGCTCCTGTCCTATTGTCCCCATTTATTTGTATCTATTTCCTGTATTCTTATTCATGTTTATACTTATACCTATAATCTTGTAAGTGATTGACAAATCAAATCAAATCAATAAAATAAATAGTTCAGCAGGCTGTTCTCACAGTGGCCAGCCAATTGCACAAGGAAGTCCACTTGTCATCCAGCAGATGGCCTTCAAAGACAGTCACACCACCACCAAGACTATTTCCTATAGCATCCATGTATTGGTCCAACCTTTTTCTTTTTTTCTTTTTGAAGCCAGCCATGCTGATAGCCAGCAGTACATCTGGTTAGGAGAAGCACATTAATTAACAATTGTTGGAATCCTGTGGTCCCATTTAAATCTAACTTGAGCTGTGTTCCAAATTATCAGTTATTATCAAATTGTACTAGATGAGACAGAATAACTGCTAAATCAAAGCATCCATATTTATCCCAATGATAGGCCTATAACTAAAAATCACAGAAAAGTTCTTTGTTTGGCTTGGTAATAATTGTGTAATATTTGTAAAATTTGCGTGGTATAAATTTAGTTGAAAAAGTTTCACCATGAACTTCCAACAAAATAGAAGATGAAATTCCACCATGTTTTTGCATAAATTAACTGAAACTCTATCAGGACCAGACAATTTTCCTAGTTTCATAGATTGAACTGTGGTGTCCATTTCTTAAAATAACAGATATAAAACTGGATTTGTTGCCTGGCCCTGCAATAAATGTGTTGTACTAATCTTACATTCTATAAACAAAAACATATCCCATGATACATTGATAAAGAATTGGAATTATACAGTTCAAAAAAGAAAATTAAAAACGGTGACAAAGTAATGTTAAATACATATTTCTCACATCATCTTGAATTTATTGGATAACTTCTAGGGACTTCTCCCAGTTTAATTGGTACACAGCACATTCCCACTCAATCCATAGATTCAGGTCAGGGCAAGCACATTCCCACACATACACAGACAAACGTATATAGAAAATGTAGACATACACACCACTCAGTTTAGTTTCTAGGAATATAGGTTGCTATTTATTAAAGGTCACAAAAACTTGGGAAATGACCTTTGGTTAATTCCAGCTTTAACCTTTTTATGTACATAACAGTAGCAGGGTGGTGATGGAAAGTAGGACACCTGGTGATCCTCCTCTATTGTGCAAGAAAATAATTTTCTTGATGGGGATGATGTATTCAACACAATAAATGGTACAAAACTACACTGCTTACTTTATTATGACTGAAAGAGAGAAGTTTAATTCCTTGATAGTTCTCTCCATTTCCAGTCTTGTTTCCTTGTGGGTTGTAATAAAAAAAAAATGGTTTTGGAGACATGAAGCTTGTTTACTTCATAATTAAAAGAAACAGGATCTCTATTGATTAGGAAATGAATGGAATGCATAAAGAGTTTACAAAATTGAATGTATCCTTTAGAGATTTAACTAATTGCTTTTCCTTTTCGTCAGATGCATAAGCTATAATTTGACCTTGAATAAATGTTTTAGTGTGTCTCATACTAAGGAGAATGTTGCCACTGAGTCGCTCTTAGTATGAAAAAAAACTCTACCTTCTCCTCCATTAACCATCTGGATAATAAAATATTTATTTTTCAGGAAAGATACATTCAATATCCACTTAAAAAGTTTGTGAAATGAGATTTAAAAGTTCACCAAAGCATGATCTGAAATTGTAATAGCACCTATGTCACAGGTCTAACTTGCAATCAAGAAATTTATTTATTTATTTAGCATATGGTGATAATTCATTAGATAGGAGACTACAATGCTAATGCAGAGTAGTTTGGCTCCCTGTTTGGCAGCCCGATTCCAAGATGTGCCACAGGAGGGTGAGCAGTATTTCTGCATCATCATCTGAGGCCCTCTCTCTCCACCTAAACTGCTTCACAAAGGGCATTATAACCAGGAAGGTTCAGTGCTGGCAGGATTCTACCTGCCCATATGAAGCACTGGCTCATTTCCCCACTGAAGTGGTACCTATTTATATACTTGCATGTAACATGCTTTCAAACTGCTAGATGCGTAGAAGCTGAGGCGAAGGACAGGAGTTCACCCTGGCACGCATTATTAAAAGTCGGACCATTGGAACAAAGATCATCTCTAGTGTCATTAAGTCATTGAATCACCTTTAATCTTTAATCAAGATATGAGATATCAAGAAATAAAATAGATAGAAACAATTTCTATATATAGAAAAAGGAAAGTTTGATAATGTTGGGAAGGAGTAATGGAATACCATATTTTTATTTATTTATTCATGTATCTTTATAATTTTTACAAATAAGTGAAGGCAATGAACATATCTACCAAACTTTCCTCCTCCTATTTCCCCACAACCCTGTGAGGTGACTCAAACTCACGCAGCTGGTTTTCATGACTAAGGTGGGACTGGATCTCATTGTCTCCTGGTTTTTAGTCTGGGTCTTAACCACAAGGCCAAACTGATTCTCATTTGTCAAATTCAGAAATGCAATATTCAGTAATGTGCATTAAATTCAGAAATGTAATGTTGAAAGTCTGCATCCAAGAGTCTACTTTAGGTGACGGATTCTAAAAAGAAAGTCAAAGTGCGATTCAAAATGTGTCCAACTATTATGTGATTTACTGACAGATAATTAAAACAATTATTCATTTGTTTTGGACAATGTTTAGCTGAATTTTATACAGCCAAGAGCTGATATTCATCCAATTTGATATTAAGTATTAAAAAGTAGTCTTTTAATATTTTTTGAATAGTCAGTTGAGGAAATATAATAAACAAAATTACAACATCTATTATATGTTTAGAATTAAACAGGCGTTTCCCATCAAAATATATTTATCTTTTGGAGCGTGAAATGCAAAAAAGCACTTAAGAAATCTCTCTAACATTCTACACTACAAAGTAAAGTGCCATTAGCTTTAATATTTGTTAGAGATAGTAAGCAA
Organism: Bungarus multicinctus; assembly: GCA_023653725.1. Classification (NCBI taxonomy): domain Eukaryota; kingdom Metazoa; phylum Chordata; class Lepidosauria; order Squamata; family Elapidae; genus Bungarus; species Bungarus multicinctus. The sequence continues at coordinate 41,551,407 of CM042838.1, read as the reverse complement.
GAAAAAATATGTGCATGCCATACTGTATTCTACCTGAATACAGAGAAGTGGCTACATTGCAGACATAATTCTGCTCCACAAAAGTGAGGAAGTGTATACAAATGTAAAAAGGGAGAATTAAATTTGTACAAAGAAAATGGCAGAGTTAAATATTATGCAAAGATTCCTATTTTCTTCCACACAGATTACGGTAAATAGGATATTCTATATACCTTTCCTGCCAGCTAGTTCTTATCCAGATTTTTGCAGTTCAAATATTAAACCAGTGTTTCTCAACCTCGAGAACTTTAAGCTTCGTGAACTTCAACTTCCAGAATTCTTCAGCCAGCATGCCGGCAGGGGAATTATGGGAGTTGATGTCCATCCAGACAGCTTAACTGCCAAGGTTGAGAAATACTATCCTAACTGGGGAGAATAAATTGTGAATATGTGTGACTATTCAATTCTCCACTGTCTTTACTTCAGTGATAACAACAACAGTGCTGGATATTATTTGCATGTTTGTATGAAAATGCACTTTTAAATTGCATTTCCAAAGTAGCATTAAAAGACAATTTCATTGGGGTTAATCTTATACTATTCTAAATTTCCTATCTTTTTCTTCTTCCTAATATTTCTCATTAAGTTTCTAAAAGCATGATGGCTTACTAGTAGCAATCTATCCCCCATATATTGATTTTCAGCATAGTAAATGAGTGTTGCTTCCTTAAGTCAGGAGCCAGCACCACATTGGTAATGAGCTACATGAGCAGAGGTGGGATTCTACAGGTTCACACCTATTCGTTAGAACCAGTTGTTAACATTCTAAGCAGTTCAGAGAACTGGTTGTTAGAAGAAATTACTGGCCTAATCCTGTAAGGAAGGCAGGAAGGAAACATTCTGGTGTTGCTTACAGAAACTGCCTCTCCGTTAACCCTTATTACATTCTTGGCAGGACTAGACTTCCTGTCTCAGGAACTTCTCTGGAGTTATTTTTCCCTCCTTTGCTGGTACTTTGCTTGTGTGGAGTGACCATTCAAAGTTACAATGGCACTGAAAAAAGTGACTTATGACCATTTTTCACACTTACGACTGTTGCAGTATCCCCACAGTCACGAGAGGCCAGGCAAGGAGATGCATACCTCGATGTGAGTGATATTGAGTTGGCCACGCCCAGCCAATAACATGACCACCAAGCCATGCCCACCAACTAAGCCATGCCCACAGAATCACTTGTTAAAAAATTTGAATCCCACCCTTTTACATGAGGCTCTGTTTTTTGCAATATGCACAGTCCCCAGTCCAGCTGTACCCTCACAATCATACCATGGAAATAAGGCAGCAAAATGGCTGTGCATTGTTTTGTTTTGTTTAATTAAATAGGCAATGAAGTAGGCTAAATTGACCCATTAAAAGGCAAATACAGGTAAAGGTCCAGCCTTCAGCCTCTCATTTCCTCTTGAACTGCTTGATGGCCTGCTGCATTGAAAATTTCTGGCTTTTAGAACCAGGTTAGAGAGTGATACTTAGCCATCTTGCAAGAAGCAATTGTTATCAAAATCTGTATGGTACTTCATCTATTAGTCATGATTTACCTCAGAGGTCTCCAAACTTGGCAACTTTAAGACTTGTGGACTTCAACTCCCAGAATTCCTCAGCTAGCTGGCTGAGAAATTCTGGGAGTTGAAGTCCACATGTCTTAAAGTTGCCAAGTTTGGAGAACTGATTATGTGGCAAGAATAGTGTTTATTTTTTAATGATTTTTTTTATCATGCCTTCCTTTATTACTTTAAGTATTCCAAGGTAGCAGACATACCCAATACTCCTTCCTCCTCCTATTTTCTCCAAAATAACAATCCTATGAGGCTTGGGTTGAGAGAGAGTGACTGACCCAAAGTCACTCAACTGGCTGTCATGGCTAAGATGGGACTAGAACTCACTGACTCCTGGTTTCTAGGCCAGCACCTTAACCACTAAGAGAATGGAAGGGTGGGGGGGTGGAAATGCATTTTGACATACTATTATCCATTCCTGACAAAAGATTATATTTTTTGCATGTGACAAGAGAGAAGCAGGAACACAATAGCAACTTGTAAACTGAGGTGGAAAAAGGACTTAAATTAATTGGAAACGAGATTTTTAAAAAAGCTTTGATGTCCTTCACATGAATTGAACTCATTGATGGAAGGGATAACAGTAAATTACACCATTAAAGAATGAATCAAGCGTTCTTTGAAGTTTAAAATACCTGGCATTTTATGGTCAAGTAGCAATAATTTGAAATTGTGAGTTTTGATTCAATGGCTATAATTGTGCGTTTTGATTCAGTGGAAAAAACACTATCCCCTCCCAAATGTATAACTCCAAATATATACATATCATGACATTTAATTAAGTGGAATTGCGATACACTTGGCAGAATCTTTGTTCCTTGCTTAAACTAAATGTTCATCAAAGAGACATTGCCATCACACAGGGCAAAAGAATGGTGGTCTGAGTTTTCATGAGAAAGGATCAACAAGCATAAATTCAACTTTCAGGAAGCGATTTTTCGGTTTAAGTATCACAAAAGTTGTCTGGAACTCTTGCCTGTGCAGTCATAAAATATAAAGGTATAAAAAATTTACCAAGAACTGAATTCCATTGATGAAAAACTCTTTCTGGCACCCTTTCTGGAGGTGATTTTCTGCTAGTTTGTTGTGGCCTGTCAGCCATCGGCCCCCAAACAGCCAAATCAGAGGAGCTAGGGGGCGTCAGGGTCAGCATCAAGGCAACCTGAGAGCTCTGAGGGGGAAGAGGGAGTGGAGCTGGCAGAGAGAGAAACAGAGGCAGAGGCAGAGGCAGAGCCTGGGCCATTTGTCAGCCTTCAGATGGAGAGATAACAGCCCCCAGGTCTGGAGGTATCTGATGGGGAAGAGGAAGAACAACTGGGTCCAGTGCCTGATGTGCAGTTGCACAGAAGACAGAGGAGAGGAGAGCAGTGGAAACCCATAGGTTGATCCTTGGGAAGAAGAGCTGTAGGTCGATCCTTGGGAAGGAAGAGCTGCTTATGAAGCCCCACCCTAGCTATGAGATAAAATGCAGGAGACAGAGATGAATTGATGTGGCAGACAACTATTCATTTTCTGGCCGGATGGCCTTGTGAGCCTGCATTGAGAGAAAAACTTTTTGCTGGGGCTGACGCCACTCCTGAGGGTTTGTTGTGTATGGAGAGCTGGGTCAGAACAGTTTCTCTTTCTTAGAACCAAAACAGAAACCACATCAAGGAAATTCTCTTTGAATTACAATTGCCAGGATCAGATGAATCCCATTTTAGGATCCTAAGGAACTAGCTGATGATCTGATTAATCCTCCTATGAAATAGACCAGATCAGGACATCAAACCCACAGGAAGACTAGAGCTAGGCATTCTACAGAATTTCATAACCCTGATTTTTCTTATTGGATACTTTTACAGAGTATGGGAATGCTGTAGATTTGAAATAGCTTGTCTTCAACAAAACACTTGATAAAATAACCCATGGCATGGTGACTGATAAACTAGTTAATTGTCAGAGCGATTGACATGACAATTAAATGGATATCATATTCTGAGAATGCTCTTCAGTGGCACTTCATTAGATCAAAGAGATGTCAGTGGAATGCCACCAAAATCAATCCTGGATTGTCTATTATTCTTATATATTGATGATGATGATGATGATGATGTTATCCATGCAGTTGTGTCTGACTCTTGACAATTCTATGCGTCATCTCTCTCTCTCTCTCTCTCTCTCTCTCTCTCTCTCTCTCTCTATATATATATATATATATATATATATATATATATATATACACAGTATTTTCCAATCTTGCACTACTTCTTTTAGTTATTTTGTGATCTGGCTGGTGTCAACTTTGATGGTGTCCAGACACTGTGTTCTTTGGTGGTCTGATTTCCTTTTACCGCTAACTCTCCCAAACACAATTGCTTTCTACACTGAACTCCCTGGCATGACATGGCCAAAATAAGTATATTTCCATTAATTATTTCCAGATATATTTCCATTAATTATTTGGATAAAGAAGTGGGGAAATGCTTATCAAATTTGAAATGGGATTGCTCATTCCTTAGAAGACAGATTGGTCATGTGTCAGCAAGACAGTGTCAACACTTACAAACGCTCAGACTTTCTCATGATAATTTGCCCTAACCTGTTCCTTCACATGTTCTGGTGGTGCACTTTTCATGCTGTAACTCAGTCCATCAACTTTGCTGCTGGTCATCCTCTTCCCTTCCCTTCCATGTTTTCCACCATTAGAGCCTTTTCCAGAGAGTTGAGTCTTCGCTCAATGTGTTCAAAGTAGGAGAATTTGAACCGGTCATTGATGACTCGAGCGAAGACTGTGGATTGAGTTGTTCAGTGGGTCTCTGGTTTGTTTTCTTGACTGTCCATGGTATTCTCTTTATATTTATATATTATATTATATCATTATATATATATATATATATAACTTTTTATTACAACACCCTTACGCCCTGTTAATTAACAAAACCTTAACAATTATATATTATATACTTTATTAATACAAGTATATATTATATATTAATATATAACTATAAATATATATATATATATAGTGATAAGAGCCAGTGGTAGTGGCAATTACAACTGCTCACTGTAAATTCCCTGGTCAAATCCCAGTAGGGTATGGCTAGCTGAAGAGAGCTAACTAGCTCGAAATAGATCTATACTAGTCTCCTTATTATATTTAAATATCACTTAAAACTTCACATATATTATATATGTTGTAGTTTTAAGCTGACCTGTGACAAAGGCAACGAAACAATAGCTTTCGTCGTATGGTCTGGTGATGACCGAAGACAGAAAAGAAGCAGTATGCTTCTCCTTAATTGGGCTACAGGGTGTTGTAATACAAAGTTTATTTATCGATATATGGGTAAGGTTTTTAAGTGAAAATAATAATAAGGGACTAGTTATATCATTTCGTAGTTAGCTCTCTTCAGCCGAAATAGATCTATATATCTCCCTATTTATTATTTAAAATTATCACTTAAAAACCTTCACACATGTAAACAAAGGCAACGAACAAATAGCTTCTTCGGTATGGTCTCTGGTGAGAGCCGAAGCAGAAAGAATCAGTAGCTTTCCTTATTGGGGCTTAACAGGGTGTTGTATACATATATATATATATAGATATATATATATAATATATATATATATATATATATAATATATATATATATATATATATATATATTATTAGATATATATATATACTTAATTATTAAGATATATATATATATCTTAATAGGCTGAAGAAATAGGTTGAAAGTAGCTGAAATAAATTTAACAAGGTAAGTGCAAGGTTCTTCACTTAGGAAAGAAGACACACACATAGATATAAGATGGGAAATGACGGGCTAGGTAAGAGTAATTCCAGAAAATGTCTTGAAATAATAGTTTGATGGCATCTTAAATATGGAGCCAGCAATGTCATATTGCTGCAAAAAAAGAAGACAATGCAATTTTAGGCTGCATCAACAGGAGTATAACTTCCAAACTGTGGAAAGTAATTGTTCTACTTTTTGCTGCTGTTGTCAGACCTGACTTCCAATGCAGTGCATAACACTTCGAGAGGAATTCAGAAAAACTAGATCTGATTCAGAGAAGGATAATGAAGTTGATCAAGAGGCTATACATCGTGAAAGGATATTGGGATGAATTATTGTTTATTATTTTATTTTTTCAACAGTTAGCTTCTTAGTTTTCTAGTTTTTTTTTAACCTATCCTATGCAAGTTATTATTGTCAAACGAGAGATTTCCTAGACAGGTATGTTAATTGGACTCATATCTTGAATGCTATTTCCACCATATCTGAATTTTTAGCTTGGTGCCACAATTTTATTGCACATATTACTTTAAATCTTCTCGGCATTCAAGTGGCTTGTTTATCAATCCGCAGAAGAGATGCTGTCATAATAATTTGCCCCACAGATGATCTTTGCTTTATCTGTCTGTATTTCTGTCTCCCTGCCTGTCTCTTTTTCGCATAGGAGAATTCTGTGTGGTGGTGGTGTGTGTCAGGTGTGGGATGCAAATATTTTTACTACCGGTTCTGTGGGAATGGCTAGGTGGGTGTGGCTATGTGGGCATGGCCATGTGACTGGGTGTGTGTGGCTTTTTTTTGCAGTACTTCCCCCCTGTGCTCCATTTTTTTTGCCTCCTAGGCCTCAGGGAAGCCTCCTGGGTGAAGCAGTAAGACAGCGAGGAGGATCTCAGCACAGTTGATTGTCGGAACAGCTGATCGTCGAGAGGAAAAAAGAAAAGAAATACTGGTTCCGTTGAACTGGTAGCTGGTTTTTTACTACTGGTTCAGCTGAACAGTAGCATTTTTTTACTACCAGTTTGCCAAACTGATGGAATACCACCACTGGTGTGTGTGTGTGTGTGTGAGTGTGAGTGTGAGTGTGTGTAAACAAATTTTGGATATTTCTCCATAGCAAAGAGTCCAAGAAGTTTCATGACCAGATGTAAAAGGAATATGAATTAACCAATTGTTCATCCTGGTGATCTGAAACAGATAGATACTTTCATTAACAAGCAAGGTGAGTTTTGGGGAAATTCTAGAGTGATGTTCTTAGATTTGTTAGATTTCTGTTTCCATAATTCCAGCCAGGATCTGGACTATGACTTACAGGAGTTGAAATTCAACATCCCTGCAATTCACTGTGCTGATAAAGACTCTCTTGAATAGATGGCAGCCTTAACATTTTGAGAAAAATAATGCAAATGAAAGAGGCAAAGTTTTGCTACAGTGTCAGTGTAGATAAGTATCTGCATCAACAACTCTTTTACTTCATTTGAATGCAATAATATATGATCCAAATCCCGAAAGATTTAGGATTGATACCACTTTCCAAACTTTCAACCATTCTCATGAAGAAAACAGAGGAACATGTTTAAAAAATAACTTCAAACTGAGGCACAAGGTGGCAGTACAGTTTTCCTTTAGGACTGATGAAACTTTTAGAATTGCAGTAAAATATGTAGGTCCAAGAGATTACAGAATCAAATGTTTACTATTTACTGGATATCAGATGTTCAGCTTGTTTATCTGAATGCTCGCAGTGGAAGAGTGATCAGAGTCTGCAGGTATACAGAATAAAACATTTTACAAAGTACAACTTAGATCTCCAAGGAGATCCCATTCTTTCCATGTTGAAAATCTATGATCTGAAATTTGAGATAAGGTTAGAATCAGTAGAAGCAAATGTGAAGTAATCAAGAAGCAAATAAGCCAAACTGAAGCTCTGAATTGGAACTGAAATAAGAAATCAAGCCAAAAGAACAGTTAAAAAAAATTATGGTCCAGGACAAAAATAAGTCTGGACAGTCTTACTCTTATATATGGTTTGCTATATAAGCATTATCTTGAATGATATTCATCCATTAAAACTGACTGGGACTACTTGCTTGGGTAGTCCCAGTCAGTCACACAAGGTATTTTTTTTATCAGCCACGATCGTTGATTTATCCAACTTTGGCATTTACCTGAACAAGCTAATAACTTGCCAAATAGTATCTTTCCATACATTTAATTACCTGAACAGATGCATGGATTTCCAGTGGTTGAGGGTAAATCAAAACCAGGAAAGACTCTCTTTTATGTGCAACTGGGCCAGGACTCACTGATTTGGGGAAAAATGATTTAAGTGGTTGAGATCAGGAGTGGTATTCAAATTTCTTAACAACTGGTTCTGTGGGCATGGCCTAATTTGTGGGTGTAGCTTGGTGGTCATGTGACTTGGTGGGTGTGGCTTTCTGACTGTGGGGTGACTTGGTGGTCATGTAACTGGATGGGTGTGGCTTGTAAATATTGTATTGTAGTGTATATATGTATATATATAAAAAGAGCAACTTTTACCCAAAACAAGACAAAGCAGATTGAGTTGCTTGCAGAGTCACAGCTTCACTCCCAGATCTACCTTTCTGCAATCTGCTGTCTGAGTCTGCACTGAAAAATAGAAGCTTCAGTCCTAAGGAAAGTTCAGCTCTGCTCTCAGGTCACTTCTCCCTCACCCCCCAATCCCCTGAATGGGCCGCAGGGAAGCCTCCTGGGAGAAGGCAAAACAGTACAACAGCGATTTAGATTAGCTAGAAAGCAGAAATCTGACAGGAGGGGGGAGGGGCAGTCAGTGGTGCGATTTGCCGGTTCTCCGAACTGCACAGAATCGTAACAACCGGTTCTATAGGACTGGTCCGAACTGGTAGAATCCCACCCCTGGTTGAGAAGTTGGAGTTTCCTAAGTTCAGGTAGGATCCCATATTTCTCTTCGATCTAAAGACTTTTTTAATGGAGGCGTTCTTCCCTTTCATTATTTCTTCTGATTTGTTTACATTTCCTGGTTCTTAATAATGCTATGAAACTATCCCCTAGCCTGCTTTGGTTTTCTTTGTTTCTGTCATATTGCAGGCATACACCCCTAATTAGAATAAATGCTCCACAGGCATAGTAAATATATCAAGAGTGCAATACCTGGTAGGCAATTAAAAATGGGTTGTCAAGATATTTTTTTCCACCCCTCCCCTCAGTCAGCTGTACTGAATGTCTTCTGCATGGTAATTATGAGGATTGATAATATGTAAAACACTGTAAACTAATATAATTTGCAGTTCACATTCTTGGGAGATTGATTTTAGTTTAATGCAAGTGTTGGTGTTCTGTCATTATATTTAAATATTGCACAGTCCATTGGATTGTGATGTGCCAAGGTGTTTTGGGGGCAATGCCCCTAAAGATGCTGCTGCTTTTATGTGTTATGTTCCATTCCTGCCCCTTCAAAGCACTTTTAACCTTTGAATCTTAAGTACTGCACCATCTTAATATAGATTTCCAAAGTCTACATGTTTTATTAACAGGTCATTCTAAGCCTGGGTAATTTAATGTATTCATTTTAGACTACTTAGATGAATGCTGAATGCAAGCATTGAAGTTGGTCACAAGAGCATTCAAAAAGAGTCAAGGAATAAATAGCAATAAAAGCTAGAACAAAAAAGAAAAATGCTTAGTTATATTTTTCAGGAAATATAACTCTATAGTTTATAGTTATATTTCCTGAAAAATTCTAAAATGCTGAACTTTGCGCTTACACCTGGAGCTAACAGAAAAGATACAGGTTTCTATTAAAAACTTATTATCGTAATTATTAACACACATATCCAATTCCTTCAAGCAGTTATTCAATTACCTCTGGGATCTTCTAACACATTAGAATCTATGCAAAGACTTAACCTTATAGGGCTAGAAAAAGCCGTTTCCCTTAAACTGAATCAATGGGCATTGTATCAATACAATTTTTTTAAATCCATGCTTGTAAATAACAGGCAATGAAAGAACCTCATTAATTACTTTCCTTATTAACACTCACCAATCTCAATTTCATAGGTGGTACTAAGCCGTCATTTGTTTGGCCATAACTTGCTAAATAAATTGCAATTATTTAGGTTCTCCTAACACATAGAGGGATCTGGACATCTCCAGATCTACCCTCCAAAAACCTCTATAATAAGACAAAAGTTAAACAATGTCATATAACTTGATTTCCTTTCATGTTTTTCTTTGTCCCTTTTCACAAAATTCTTCAAAGCTTTAACAAACCTCTTTTGCAAATTCAGTGTAAGAAGATTACTCTCTTGGTTTGTTATTTTTTATATCCATTTTAATTGTTAAGAGTGGCTGGTTTCTTCTGATGTCCAGTGCAGCATCTTTTTCTATAATGTGTTATTGTTGTAGCCTGTCATTTTAAAATCTACTTCCAGATCACTCTTAGTCATGCCTGATAAAATGTGTTTCACTTCCGTAAGATCTTTTAGGCACTTCTATAGAGACAGATACTCCTAAAATCAACTTCTGTGTTCATATTGAAAAATATCCTTCGATATGTCCAATGTTGAAATATTTTGCTCCATTCTGAATTACTGTATTAAGTCAAATTCTCTTTTAATTTTAATCTCTTCCTAGTTCTCTGTAGTGCCTTCAAAGCAACCTTCAAAGTCCCACCCCTCTCAAAGTCCTCGTGCATAGAAGAGCCCTATTTTGCAGGCCTGCTCTAGATTTTCACCTGCGGGGGAGCCATTTAACTCCAAAAAATCCTAAAGCTAACTCTATTCTCTGGTTTATTGGGCTTAACAGGTTTTGTTTGTATTGAAACAATTGAAAAACAGGCAGAGAAAAACATTTAGAAACGATTGCCTCTAACTTATCAGACGGTAAAAAAAGAAAGCGGGAGTTTTGTACTTTCAGACTTGCAAGAATCTGTTAATGTAACCTTATAGTGAAGTAGAATTACCATGTTTCCCCAAAAATAAGACCCTGTCTTATATTTTTTTGCCATCAAAAAAGGCACCAGGTCTTATTTTCGGGAGGAAGACATCCACTGACTAACGTCACTTGTGCACATAGCCCACGGCCTCCTTTTCTCTGTCAGAGGCCTTCTGGAACTTCTTCTGTGGCCAGCAAAGCTTTCCTGAAGGCCTCTGCAGCTGATAATGGAGCTCTGGATCGATCTGGAGCTTTGTTATCAGCTACAGAGGCCTTCAGGAAAGCCTTGCCAGCCTTGCCAGCTGCAGAAGAAATGGGCCAGTGAGGCAGGTGTCAAGGTGTGTGAGGCCTGGCTACAACTGTCCAAAGATAAGTAGCAGGGCAGCTCCACCTCCCATCCCCACCCTAGCTTAATTTTTACTCATACACTCTGGAGTGGGTGGGATCTTAATTAGGGTTTACTTTGGGGGAATGGGCTTATATTGGGCACACATGTAAAAATCAAGCTAGGACTTACTTTTAGGGTAGATCATATTTTCGTGGAAACAGGGTAGTTCATCTGATGAGCTTTTCATGAGCCAGCATTGCAATTTTCTTGCATTGGAATTTGCTGCCTCTAGGGTTGAATTTGCTTCTCCCTCCATTTCTTCTCCTCAGAGGCACTACTTGATTTCCTTCCAAGGAACAGGTGATAAGACCTAACAAATTTTAGCTACCTTGAGGCTGTTCTTGCTTGATAACAAAAAGAAGGGTCATTGGTGCATCTTTTAAGGGACCAAAACAACTCCAGGCAGCAAATTGCTCCATAGGGAACTGCAGTTCCACTCTAGGATTGGGTTGTAAGGTTATATCATAAGATTATGCAGCATGATTGACTGTTAGCCTGTAACATACTGTTGGAGAAAGAAATGGCTGCTGAGATGAATTAAGCTGATCATCCTAGATTTAAGCAATAAAACATTCAAATAACATCTTCCGGATAAGAAAACTAGATATAGGCTAAGAAGGATTTCTCAGAGCTTTACAGTGCAATTGGTGGCTGAACTGCACTTTATTTCCTTTTTGAAAAATCACTTTGCTAGCATTAGGGAGGGGGGGGTCTCTTAATGCTTGCCTGGCCTAGACAGATACAAGCAGCATGTCTTTCCTTATAAGAAGATGTTGATAATGCTCCAAAGGAAAATACATTTCAAGAGAGTCCTTGGACATCATGGAGTCAAATGTAACCCAGTAACAATGAGGCTCTGTTGGCAGTTTTTAAGCTTTGTGCCATCTGATAAAGTCAATAAAGCAAGGTGATTTGAGACCGGCTAAAAGAAACTACAGTAAATGACTGTGCTGAAAGGCAAGGCTTTACACAGAGAGGAAAATGGTATTATAGATCCGCTTTTGCTATACAAACAATAAGTAAATGCAATTGTCGGGTAAAGCTATTCATCTATTTAGTAGATTTCTCACTCCCAGCACCTGAAATTACTTACAGTTTTTCGCTGTGGGGAAAGAATAGCAAAGAAATTCTATTCCATGCAAAATGGAGCTACAAGAAAAAGCAACCAGGCTTAATCTATCCCTGATTCAATACTCTCCCAATTGCTAAACTTCTAAGTACTCTGCTGGCAATGACTTTGCATTTTTTTTTTTAAAAAAATGGGATTTTTATCTAAATAAACTTTGAAGTTTGGTCATCTCTCCTGTCAGCCAATATCCAGCTGAGTTAAGCTACCCATGGAAAGGACAACTTTGATCTTATATCTGACCAGGGACTTCATGGCTGTTGGATTGTAAATATAATTGATGGCATTGTGACATTTATTAAATGCAATATCAAAGAAATTGGAAGTCTGTGTGTACCCAAGGATCACCTGGTTGCTACGATCCAAATAAGAAGAATATAATCTTAGCATGAGATAATATGGTCTTTGTTAATGCTGCTTAGAGATTTATTTACAAAGACTATCCTGAAAGTGGTGAACACGGACAGTCCTTATGCACTAGGTTTTGCCTATCCCCAACAGGTATTTGCTGTAAATAAATCTCCTTGGTGCTGTAGTTACTAAAACTACTTCAGTAATCATTGCTTCAGTCATGTTCTTTTCTTGGGAATAATCACATTCTTCAACTTTCAGGAGAAGGAGCAGGAGGGCAAGGAAGGAGAAGGAGAAGAGGAAGGAGAAGAAGAAAAGGAGAAGAGAAAGAAGAGAAGAAAAAAAGTAGTAATAGTAGCAGTGGTATGCTTTTCACCACAGCCAACGTATTCCTTTCATTCATTCTTGGCAATAGCCCATACATTTCCCACTGTTTTTCTTCGTGCGCATCTGATATTTTTTTTCCTTGTATTTTCTTAACTTTAGGAAATATTTTTACTCCATCAGATCAAACCACTTCCATTCAATTATAATAAGTTCTACTTCCATTCAATTACAATAAGTTACAGTATTTTCTTTCTCTTGATTTTATATACAGTACATCTAGTTCTTTCTCTTTTCCTTTTAATTGTTAATCTTTAGCTGTAAATGCATCTGGTTATAATGCCAAGTGCAGAAATGCTGAGGAGTTCACAGGAAAGACATTTCACAGACTATTAAGCTAGTTTCTCACATAACCTGTTGTGGACATGCTCAGCATGATGGTTGTAAAACTTTACAAACCAGCCTCCTTGGCACAGGCATGCCATGACAGAACACAGCATACATCTCTGTAGTCTGATGAATCTGTGGTTCATCAGGTGTTTACTCCTGTATGGATTTACCTTTAATAAAGCTTGTGCTGATCACACTGGCTTTCAGTTCTTCTTTGGGGGGAATCATTTATGGATATAGCATATTTGTTTTACCCAGAAGCAAAGCATTGGGAGAAAACATGCCATTTGAAGTAATGATAATGGTAGAATAGAATTAGAATAGAATAGAATAGAATCTCTTTTAACTGTATCCAGGGGTGGGATTCATATTTCTTAACAACCCGTTCTGTGGGTGTGGCCTAATTTGTGGATGTGGTTTGGTGGTCATGTGACTGGGTGGGCATAGCTTGCTGACTGGGCGTGGCTTGGTAGTCACATGACTATCTGGCCGTGGCTTATATGTAAATATTTTAAATATTGATCTTTTTATATAAAAAAACAACTTTTACCCAAAATCAGGCAAGCAGGTAGGCAGACTGACTTGCTTGCAGAATCACATATTTAATCACAAATCTACCTTTCTGCAATCTACTGCCTGAGTCTGCACTGAAAAATAGAAGCTTCAGTCCTAAGGAAGGTTCAACTCTGCTCTCAGGACATTTTTCCACCCACCCCGCCAACCCCTTGAATACCACTCCTGACTGGGCCTCAGGAAAGCCTCCTAGGCGACGGCAAAGCAGTACAACAGTGATTTAGATTAGCTAGAAAGCAAGAAATCCGGTGCAGCACAGCTGATATTCGGAACAGCTGATCATCTGGAGAAAAAAAAGGAAAAATAGCAACTTACCAAAAATTAGGCAAAGGCACAATGCAGGCAAGTTGGATGGCATGCATGCGAGATAAGGAGTGACTGGGTGGGGTGGGGAGAGGTGGGGTGGGGCCAGCCAGTGGCATAATTTGCTGGTTCTCCAAACTGTGCAGATGTATAACAACTGGTTCTATAGAACCGGTCCGTACCGGTCGAATCCCACCCCAACTGTATCTCTTCTTAAAAACTTCCAGTGTTGGAGTATTCACAATTTCTGGAGGCACATTGTTCCACTGATTAATTGTTCCAACTGTCAGGAAAATTCTTCTTAGTTCTAGATTACATCTCTCCTTGATTAGTTTCCACCCATTGCTTCTTGTCCTTTCCTCAGGTGCTTTGGAGAATAGCTTGACTCCCTCTTCTTTGTGGCAGCCCCTGAAATAGTGGAGCATTGCTAGTGTTCTGACCAAGGCTTCCTGAGACACCAAAAAACACATGTTAAATCCAAAACCCTTTTGTTTTAGTTCAACGGCTGTGAATTATCGTCATTCACAACTCATAATGAGTGTTTTACAGTTATAAATAGTCCCATGGAAGTTTGCCAAAGTTCTTCGGGAGAAGTCTGATAAGAACTCACCTTTATCTTACTTGAAGTGCTGCCAACTAAAGTACCAATTAGTCTTTCAAAACCAAATGGAGCACAAATTCACCACAGAGCTTTCAGGTTCCAAACTGACCAGAGCGAACAACGTTGCTGTCTGCAAAGGTTCCTATCCTTTTGCACTTCCTTTATATCTTATGGGAGGGGCAATCACCTCCAAGCCTTACTCCCAAATCACCCCTTTTGTCTTAACTGCTCTTGCCTTCTGGCAGCTCTGTGCACACGTGCACTGGGAACAAGCTCCCTTTGTTCCTCTGCCTTGCTGCTGTCAGATTCTAGAGGCTCCGGAGTCAGCACATAACTCCCAGATGGCCCTGGCTGCATCTCTGTATCTGATGCAGGACCATCATCCATGTCTTCTTCAGACTCCCGGACTTGCCCATGTTTTTCCCCACTGTCTGATTCTGCTGCTCTGCAGGCTGCCAGCAGACCACAAGAGCTAGGATGTTACCCCTCGAAAAGACAGTCCAAACCAGTCAGAAACATTTTGGCCAGTAGATAACCAAAGCCCACTTTTATTCCAAACATACTCACTCTATCACATGTAAGCCATGATCCTTGATTTACTCACTGCTTTGCAACCCAACATTCTGCTGCCTACATTCCACTAACTAGGGTTAGCATAGTGTGCTTGCTCAGCATGTGTATCTAAATATACATTTTTAAAAATCAAAATCTGTACTATCTGTAAATTAAACTGTGTGAGATATTTTCCTTCCTGATTAGAGGTTTTCCTTTTAGATAACCTAAAGGAATTATTATACCTCGTTTGTCTTATTAGGATCAAGGCTTGTGCAGTATTGTTGGCTTAACCCTCACAGCCTTATCCACCCAGCAGCACAACAGCGAGCACCCATGCCCGAGGCCTGTTGAAGGCCCCTTTTTGTTACTATCTTGGCCTTTTCAGGCGTTCTTAATTTGGCTGTTTGGATATCCACTATATTGAACTGTTTTTTCAATAAACTGGACATATATTTCATATTTATATATATTGGTGATTATCCTCATAATAATAATAATAATAATAATAACAACAACAACAACAACAACAACATTGATATTATTAATCATAATAATAGATACAGATAATAATTGAATATTCGATGTTAATATCTTCATAACAGAGGATATTATAACGGTGATACGATTCATATATATATATAAGAGGGGACTAGATATTATCAGGGCAACCAGTTCCTTCCTAGATCAGGCCCCTGGGCGTACCAACTGCCTCCACAGTATCGCCTTGAATAACTAGCATACTGCATTTCTTTCAATCAAAATGGTAGGCAGTAGTAGTCCTCAGAGTCAAAGCTAAATCTATACAGAAAAAAAGTCACTCTAAAGCCTCAGAAAAGGACGCCAACAGGTGCCATAGAGCATTAGAAAAACAAATAGATAAGGGTGCAAGGGAGGCACACAGAGCCTCACAGGACTTTCCTTCCCCCAGTCCAGGACTGTCTACCTCTTCCTACCCTCCAACTCCCCTAGGTCTCTCCCTCTCATCCAGGCGCAGCTTGGTTTCCCAGAGTTAACAGGTCCAGTCAACTGGATCACCAACCATGTGAAGGGCACCTGAAGCAACGTTCACACCAACTGCGGCTGGTCTTCGACAGGACCTAACTCTTCCAGATGATGTGCTGGAGTGGATGAAGACCTGGATGGAGATGGCTGTCCATCAGGGAATTGCAGCTGGCCTGCAACAGGCGATTCTGCACCCGCTGAGTATGATTCACAATCAGTTCGATCATTACCCAGATCAGAGCTACACTATACCCAGGTACAGTTTCAAGGGGATACACTCCTCCAGGGGCCACAGGAGGAGGAACAGAAGGAGGAGGCAGAAGAGGAGGAACACATTGATCAGATGGAACAGATTGAATCAGGATCAATACATGACAGTGATCCGGCCATGTCAGAAGCAGACCCCTTAGAAAGGGGAATGTCTGAGAATGAGGGTCTTGTTCCCGATAACCTGTATTTACAGGCTTATTCTGCCCACAACTATTCAAATCCCTATTGTTTAAGGCCAAAAACACTGCGCGCCTGGACAAGCCAGCCCTTTCTACCACTCCAACTCCATCAGAAGAGGGATCAGAGTATCTCATTTTCAACCAACCGGTAGTCGAGGCAAACGTGATTCCAGTTGCTCACATGTTTGCGGATCTGGTACAGAAACAGTTGGCATCTGCAGTGGTGTACCAGGCTCCCATGGGGTATGACAAGAAACACTTTAATTTGGCCCCAGACTTCTTAAAATTGTTAAATACTCTCAAGATAGACGAACCTATTGTGGGATTAGCGTCCTCGTCCTCCATTCCCAGTGAGGCGCTGGAGGCATTAAAGCCAGAGGAAAAGCGAGCTGAACTACTCCTACGCAGGGCCCATCAGTCTGATGCGTAGGCCATCAGGGCGGCCATGGCCGCTTCCTTCTTTACCCGTTCTTCTCTCAGATGGCTCCGGCTATTACAGGAGCATGTCCCAAATTCTAACATTAGAGTACACCAGGACATTGCAAAACTTATAGCAGCCGCTGAATTCTCCGTTGACGCAACCTTTCATGCAGTTAAGTTTTCAGCCAGAGCCATTACTTCACATGTCATAGCACATCGCTTGCTATGGTTAAAGCATTGGCAAGTGGATATTAAGTATAAATGCAAGATGGCTTCATCTCCTCTAGCGGGAGACAGACTGTTTGGCCCTTCCCTGGATCCGCTACTTATTGAAACTCGAAACAAAAAGAAAATTTTACCTTCTTTTTTTTGGGAGTCAGATCCTAGGAACCCTCAGCCCTTTTGGAGGGGACCCTTCCAGACTTTTTATCAGGGACCATTCTCAACCAGATACCAGAGACCCCCATCCTTCCGACCAGGGCAGCAGCTAGACAGGTCCGACTTCGGGGAGAGAAACCAAAGAGGGGGCCAATCCAAGAGATCCTTCCGAGGAGCAGGAAATAGATCTTTCCGGCATCCAAGATAACTCATTGGATCTGACTCCCATTGGCGGCCGCCTTAAATTATTCACAGACCAATGGGACTCCTCAATGTCTGATGCCTGGGTCAGAGACACGATCAGATTCGGCCTTGCCCTGGAGTTTTAATTTGCTTCCCCAGACTTTTTTATGGCATGGCCTCTTTCCAGAGATCAGGTTAAATGAAATCTTATGGCAACAGCTATCCAACACCTACTGGACATACGAGCCATCCAACCAGTAGCTGCTGACCAACAAGGACGGGGGTTCTATTCTCATCTTTTTGTTGTTCCCAAAAGTTCGGGGGGTGGAGAGCAATCTTAGATTTGAAATGTCTTAACCAATTCTTAGTGTATCACAAGTTTAAAATGCACACTCTGCAATCTATTTTACTTGGCATCAGAAAAGGGGACGTCCTTATGTCCATAGATCTGACGGAGGCGTACTTACATATTCCTATTCGGCCTTCCCATTCAAAATTTTTATGATTCTGTTACAATAACCACCATTTCAAATATGTGGCTCTTCCTTTTGGACTAGCATCAGCCCCCAGGACCTTCACAAAGGTTCTCGCAGCTCTTGCAGCTCATCTCTGAGGTGTCCCTGTACGTCTACAGTGTTACCTTGATGATATATTAATTTTGTCATTTTCTGTTCATCAAGCAATCATAGATACTCAGACTACATTACAATCCCTACAGCTACACGGGTTCTCAATTAATTGGAAAAAGAGTCAATTAACACCAGCGACGCGATTAATCCATCTGGGGGCTGTCATAGATACAGTGGAAGGCAAAGTTTTCCTTTCACCAGACAGACACAACAACATCTGCCAATCAGGACTCAAAAAAAGATGCCCCTAGCGGATCTATCAAAGTTATTAGGCATGATGATCTCATGTACATATATTCTTCCGTGGGCCCACCTCCACACTAGATCCCTCCAGTGGTTCCTGCTCCCGTACCAGCAATCCAGCTGAAGCAATTCCACATACAGAGTCAAGGTACCATCAAAGGTCCTCATATCTCTCCTCTGGTGGACCAGACCAGTCATAAACAGAGGTTGTCTCTTCAAGGAGCCCAACAGACTCACCATCCCCACCGATGCCAGCCTGTTTGGATGGGGAGCTCACTTCCAATTGTTCACAGCATAAGGCCTCTGGTCCCCAATAGAACAGTCATGCAGCACAAACTGGTTGGAGCTTTGGGCAGTACACCTGGCTCTCCACAGCTTCCTTCCACAGGTACACAATCATCACATACTAATATTGACCGACAATGTGACAGCAAAAGTTCACATAAACAAACAAGGGTGCACTCAGTTGAAACTCCTCATGCGAGAAGCGGAGCGTCTATGTCATTGGGCATAGAGCAACCTGCTCTCCATTAGAGCAGAGCACATTTCAGGACTGTACACACAAGCAGACTGTACACACAAGCAGACTGGCTAAGCAGGGCCATGATCGATCAGTCGGAGTAGCGCCTCCATCCGACCCTCTTTCAAGGGCTTCCCCTCTCAACGCTCAGCTCCTGAGATTTTTTTCCAGATACCCATCGCAAGGAGCAGAGAACTTCAATGCGCTCCACTGCCATTGGCCCCCGGGGACTCCTGTACGCATTCCTGCCACTTCCACTGATCCCCAAGGTCATCCAAAAGCTGCTAGACGAGAGGGCAGAGCTGCTGCTAGTAGCCCCTTACTGGCCCAGTCAGTCGTGGTTTGCAGACCTCCACAGTCTATCTATATCAATACCATTGAGAATTCCACCAGACAAGGTCTTGATAACCTAGGGACCCCTTCAATATCCGAACGCTCAGTGGTTGCACCTGACTATCTGGAGGTTGAGCAGAGTTGTCTGAAGAGCAAACAGTTCTCCAATAGAGTTATCGCCACCATTCAAACTGCCAGACACCCCTCAACAACTCATATTTACAATGCCATGTGGTCCAGTTGTTGCAAATGGTGTACCAAGTTTCAAATTAATCCTATTTCTCCATCTGTAGCTCAACTCTTGGAGTTCTTACAAGAGGGGCTTGACAAGGGACTATCACCTAATACATTGAAAAGACAGGAGGTGGCCTTGGCATCAGTTGTCATTTGTGAATGTCTACTATCTCTTTCCCATCACCCACGTATACGGAGTTTCCTTCGAGGAGCCACAAACGTACGTCTGCCAGTGGTTCACCGTTATCCCACTTGGGACCTTAACAAGGTCCTTCTTGCACTCACTAAGTGCCCTTTTGAACCCTTGCGATTGTCAAGCCTACAATTTCTGACATATATAGTAGTTTTACTTGTAGCAATCACTTCTGCTCGTTGTATTTCAGAACTGGCAGCTTTGTCGATCAGACAAGATCTTTGCGTCTTCCATTCTGATCAGGTGGTCCTTCATCCTGATCCTACGTTTATACCCAAGATTAATTCGGCTTTTCATAGGGTACCAGAGCTGATACTTCCTAATTTTTGTCCCAGTCCATCCCAAGGGTTGGAACTTCAATGGCATCGGCTTGATGTGAGGAGAGCATTGCAAATATATATTCACCGCACAGCGACTTTCACAAAAACAGAAATAATAATAATAATAACAACAACAACAAAATAATAATAATAATTATTATTATTATTTATATACCGCTCCTCTCCCAAAGGACTCGGAGCGGTGCACAGCCATACAATTAAAACATTAAATATATAAAAGTTAGAACTAAATTAAACTAAAGGCCCTGGCTGAAAACAATTAAAATCCCTCCCTAAATCCCTAAAATTTGATATAAAAATTAAAATACCCAAATCTAAAATCAGCCCAAGCCAGCCTGGTCAAAGAGCCAGGTTTTCAAGGCACGCCAGAAGGTCCCCAGGTCCGTGGCTGTACATAACTCCAGAGGCAACCCATTCCAGAGCCCCCACAGAGAAGGCCCTATTCCTTGGGGTCACCAGCTGGCACATAGATGTCGACGGGACCCGCAAGAGACCCTCCCTGTGGGAGCGCACCAGACGGTGAGAGGAAAATGGCAGAATGCGGTCTTGTAAATATCCTGGTTCGATGCCATGGACCGCTTTAAAAGTTAACACTAAAATCTTAAAGCACACCCGAGAGGCCACTGGCAACCAATGCAGCTCGTGCAGGTGGGGCATCACATGAGAGAACCTTGACGCCCCCATAACCACCCATGCGGCTGCATTCTTTACCAGTTGAAGCCTCCAGATCTCCCATTCGGGAGCCCCATGTAGAGGGCGTTACAGTAGTCCAGTCGGGAGGTGACCAGGGCATGAGTGACCATGCGTAAGGCATCCCAATCCAGAAAGGGCCACATCTGGCAGATCAGGCGAACCTGATGAAACACCCCCCTGGAGACGGCCATAATGTAGTCTTCCAAAGACAGCCGTACATCCAGGAGGACATCCAGTTTGCGAGCCCTCTCTGAAGGGGGCAAAATCTCACCCCCAATAGCCAGCGATGGAACTACCTGGCTATATCGGGATGCCAGAAACCACAGCCACTGAGTCTTGGAAGGGTTGGAAGAGCCTGTTCCCACCCATCCAGTTCCGCACGGCCTCCAGACAACTGGATATGACCTCCATGGCATCGTTGGGGTGGCTTGGGGTGGAGATGTACAGCTGAGTATCATCAGCGTACAGATGACACTTCACCCCAAAGCCGCAGATGATCTCCCCCAGCGGCTTCACATAAATATTGAACAGGAGAGGAGAGAGGACCGACCCCTGAGGCACCCCACAATCGAGGGGCCTAGAGGTGGACCTCTCCCCCCCCCCGCCAACACAAATTGCAGACAGTCGGAGAGGAAGGAGGCAAACCACCACAACACGGTGCCCCCAACCCCCCCAACCGATACTATGGTCGATAGTATCAAAAGCCGCTGATAGGTCTAATAAGACCAGGACAGAGGAATAACCCCTGTCACGGGCCCTCCAGAGATCATCAACCAACGCGACCAATGCCGTTTCAGTACTATGTCCAGGCCTGAAGCCCAATTGGAAGGGATCCAGGTACGTATCTTCATCCAGGTACTGAGGAAACTGACCTGCCACCACACTCTCAACAACCTTCGCCACAAGGGGAAGGTTGGAGACAGGACAATAGTTGTTCAAAAGAGTTGGGTCCAGGGAGGGCTTCTTAAGGAGGGGTCGCACCACTGCCGTTTTCAAGGCAGTGGGCAGTGAGCCCTCCATCAAAGAGGCGTTAACAATTCCCTGGAGCCAACTCCGCATCACCTCTCTGGTGGTAGAAACCAGCCAGGAGGGGCAAGGGTCCAATAAACATGTGGTGGCATTCAGCCGCCCCAGCAACCTGTCTATACTCTCGGCGGTCACAGGGTCGAACTCATCCCAGATAACCGTCTCAAGACTCGCCGCGGTCATCTCCCCCGGAACCTCCCAACTAGAGTCCAACCCGGCCCAAATCTGAGCGATTTTATCGTGCAGAAATCGAGAAAACTCCTCCGCCCTTCCCTGCAAGAAAAACAGAAGCCTTATTTGTGTCATTTCAGCCCAACACTCAGGGATGCAAGGCCTCACCTTCCACAATAGGCCATTGGCTACGGGCCGCAATAGCAAAAACATATCAGACTCAATCACTGCAGGTGCCCATGGGCATAACAGCTCATTCAACAAGGAGGGCCGCAACTTTGGCAGCATGGGCCATGCAGGCACCAATAACTGAAATTTGTAAAGCCGCAACCTGGGCCTCTCCATCGCCCTTCCTTAGGCATTATAAAATAGATATGTTTGCATCAGCTGAGGCTTCCTTTGGCAGAAGGGTTCTGCAAAGGGTCCACAGGGATCAGGAGGGTAGTCAAAGCCAGATGGAGTCCCTCCCGTAGGACAGGCCAAGCTTTGGTATGTCCCACTACTGGATGCTCTGAACAGCTCATGGGAGAAAGGGCGTTGGTACTTACCTGACATGCCCATTCTCTTTGAGCTGTGAAGAGCATCCAGATCCACCCCTTTTTCCATCTGGTGGGATCTTGTTTCGGCCAACGAATTGTTAGGGCATTGAGGGCGAGGTTGTCATTTCTCTTGTCTTCGCCAAACGTGGGGAACGCTGGGGAGGAGTCCCATGGAGGAGGAGGAGCGTTCTGCAAATTAGCCCAGCCTAGACAAGCAGAGACTGAAGCACTTCCCACTACTGGATGCTCTTTACAGTCAAAGAGAATGGGCGTATCAGGTAAGTAAGTACCAATGCCCTTTTTCTCCTCACTCCACTAACCTGCTTTCCAGCTCCGTTCTCCTGTGCAGGGCAACAAAAGAAGACCCAGCCGATCAACTGGGATTCGGGAGATAGAGAATAGATGGGGGTGGCACCAGTTAGAGGAGGTATTCCGAACTATTCAAAATGTCTGCTACTGGTTCTCCAGAATTGGCCAGAACCTGCTGAATACCACCTCTGAGGTAAGCACTATACAGTCCCAACATCTGTTCTACAGTCTCCAGAACACAGCTAGATTATAAAATTGGTATTTGCCAGGGAAAGCCCAGCTTTTTGACAAATGTCCCTTTGCTTTGTTTTTTAAAAGGAACAAAATTGTGTGAGGCTAAATCCAGTCATCAACATTTCCCATGATGTCCTTTCCTCTCTCATAAAAAACAACAACAAATGACTGAAATATTTTGCTCATGCTATCAGGTCTCTGGGTTTTTTTTCTGTGACTTTTAGAGGCTGAAAAAAATAATAATTAAAAATGAATGGCCACAAATTACCCTTCTTTGTCTTGCTTCTTTCATTAGAAACAGAGGTTAATATACATCTATATGACAAAGCCACTGATAAAAGGCAAGATTCTGTACTGTGTACAGAGAGAGATCCAAGCAAATGCATGTTTTATAGAGCAGAAGCAAAGGACAGACACTTTTAATGTATAAAAATTACAATATATCATGCTTCTTGTGAACCGTGGTCTGTGGTTGGTGCCCTAAGCCCTCCAATAAGCTAATCAATATTGCTTCTGTGAAATTCAGTACGATTAGTTCAAAGTAAATGTCAAAGCTTAGCCTTTAGAAATGTGAAATACTAATAAAGAACGGAGTGCTTCTTAGTTTGTATAAAATACCTTTTACTATCCAGTAATAATGGACAGACGGAGCCATGGAATAGGAAATGTTTAAATCCCTCAGGGACATAGCACTTTCTCTGCTCACACAAGAAATTACAAAACTGTAAATTTAATATTGGTGGGGAACAGAGAATACATTTATAGTGAGGAAGTATGTGGACATGTATTGCTTTGCAGTTTTCTAGAGATCTAGCCGATTAAGAACTGTATACATGAGGAAAATTACAAGTCAAAACAGAGATGTTTCAGATGTTCCAATGCAGCTTGGAACAATGCAAAAAAGAAAATAAAAACAGCAGTGAATATAAACATTAAGTCAAGTGGGGGGTTGGGAGGGACTTATGGTAATAGGGGAAATTTGTTTAGAAAAGTGCATACAAGTTTATATCCAGAAGAAATTCATGGGAACATGTCTATGGATTTTTATAGGGAGAAGTGGAAATGGGTGAAACCAGGCTTGCTCTAACTGTTTTTTTTTTAAAGCAGCTAGTCTCCTTTAATAATTTGAACAAGGCAGTTAAAAGACGAACGGCAATAAATGCAAGCATTTCGTATTGACTCGTCAGTATCAAACTTACAATAACACGGTTAAAAATCAACACGGAGCATAAAGTCCAGCGAAAGCATTAAATTAGACATATAACCTGTGTGAACCCCAACCTGTGATGAGACTTTACACCCAAAGAAGGTGCAGAATTTTTTTTAAAAAAGTTTTTTTTATTTTTATAACAAAAACAAACAAATAAAACCATATTTCTGTTCAACAGCTTGTCAGCTGGATACATATAGTAATATCATACATTTCTTACTTGTTTATATTTATAATAATTCTAGTCAGTATTTTATGTCACA
This sequence comes from Bungarus multicinctus, assembly GCA_023653725.1. Lineage (NCBI taxonomy): Eukaryota > Metazoa > Chordata > Lepidosauria > Squamata > Elapidae > Bungarus > Bungarus multicinctus. The sequence goes on along the minus strand of CM042838.1, from coordinate 41,527,120 downwards.
TTTGTCAATTATTGTATTATCATTAACATTGTAATTATTGTCTTTCAAAAATATATTTCATCCTTACCTAAATTATATTCATTCTCTTACTCAGTCTAACTCAGTTATGATATATTATACTATTATTACTTGTTTCAATTTCTTACTCTTCTGTCTAGCCATTCATAGAATAAATTCCAAATTTTATAATAGTCTTTTTCTTCCCATTCTCTAATTGCCATTGTCAATCTACTCATTTCCGCACATTCCATTATTTTCTTAATTGTTTCCTCTTCCGTCAGAAGAAGGCGTAGATTGACATACAGTTGTTTCTTCACACACAAGGGAGGCTTCACTCGATTGATGCCAACTGTTTCAGCAAACCGCAGAAAACAAGATTTCCTGTGATGAATTTTTTTTTATCTTGAATTATAGGACATAGAGAAAGTGATCATTATCCTGAAATGGACTCCTTGCTTTCTTTTATGATCTCCTATCCACAACATTTTCTATAGCTTTAACGGTTGGTAACATCTATTTTCTCTGCCCCAAACCTTCTACAAATTTACGGCATAACCACTCCTCTCATAAGGGTGCCAAATAACCTGAGCCTCTTTATAGTCTTCACATCATTCCTGTCTTTTAAAAAATATACTTCTGCTATTTTTTAAAAGAAAACTTTTAAAAGAAAGCTTTTAAAAAACGCTATAAAGTCCAGAGAGACTACTCCCCTCTATAGAGCAAGGCAAAACATTTCAGCCTTCAGTTCAGTTTAAGCCAAAATAACAGTGTGATCTGAAAAATCAGAGGCAGAAATGTTTCAAGTTATTTATTTATTTTTATATCCCTGCCTTTATTATTTTTTATAAATAACTCAAAATGGCAAATATTTTTTATAAATAACTCAAAATGCTAATATTCTCTTCTGCTATTTTCTCACAGATGCAACCCTCTGAGGTGAGTTGGGCTGAGAGAGTATGGCCCAAAGTCACACAGTTGGTTTTCACACCTAAGGCAGGACTAGTTTCTAGCCTGATGTCTTAATCACTAGACTAAACAGTCTCTGGATATTAGACGTGCCTTCGAAGATATTATTCTTTCTGATTTTGTAGCTGAAGGAGTTCACCAGGAGATATATTCGGACAATGAAATGAGTTTTGGATTTGACTGTCTTCCAGGCTAGAATTCCCAAATGTTGATGCTGGAATAAAAATCTCCAGTTGAAATTTTGTTGTACAGTATGAAATTGTATGAAACCGGCTCTGTTGGTTGTTTCCTATACTAGTTTGGTCTCACAATGGTAGAGTTGCTTACAGGCCGATAAACCATTAGTTTCATAACAGAGGAAGCAGTAATGCAAATTCAGAATCAATTATCTAGGAAAGAAGAGATGTACATCCTAGAGATATTTGGATTGAGGGACTCAGGAGATAGATAATATACTTCAAAATGAGCAATTTTCTACACTATTGTTCCTAATATAAAATGCCAGAGTGCCACACTATGGTAGGATTACCTCTGGCATCCAATAAGCAGCTGGAGATTACAATCTTAAATTTGTTTTATCCTCATTAAATGTTTGGCACTGGAGAAGATATGTGCTTTGCCTTTTCTATTATCATTAACATTTGAAACTTGTCCCTGGCCTTACTACCTTTGTTTCAATGACATTTTCATTTTAGTTTTCTTTCTTCTTTTTTTAAAAAAGGCTAACGTCTGAATTACAGCCCCCTTTTCATTTTTTTTCTTTTTAAAGACTAGATATTTTGTTCTCCAGTTTCTAAAATGCTATAAATGCAAATGGATGCATCTAAATTTTCACAATCCATTTGCTGATGTTTCAGTTGTATTGACAATCTCTGAATATCAACATGAGAGAATGGGTAGATGAAAAAATAATTCTACATTTTGTTCCAAAACAATTCTCCATTATTTTACTGGTTATTGGGAATTCCATCTTTACTTTCCAATGGAGGGGAAAATCATTAGTCTGACACAAAGCCCAAGAGTACTGTAGTACCATGCCAATTCAATCAGTTTGGTCTTTCCCTCCAGGAGAGATTGTCCATTACCAAACCATATGAACCTTAACACAAGGAACAGATGCAACTGGTCCAGTGACTCAAATAGTGATGGGTGCACCCATGTAACACCTGTGGTTACAGAGTCAGCATATTGTCCCCAACAATCTTGGTTCTCCTTTTACTGACCTTGGAAGGATGGAAGACTGAGTCAACCTTGAGTCTGGTCAGATTCAAACTGCTGAACTGTTGGCAGCCAACAGTCAGCAGTATTGCATTCTAACCACTGTGCCACCTCTAAGCTTCCAGACGCAATTCAAAGTGCTGGTTGTCAACTTTAAAACCCTTCATCATTCTAGGCTGAATAACTACAGTTAAAAGAAAGAAGGTAAATATTTTCCATGTCCAATCATAATTGTGTCTGACTCGAGAGGATGGCTGCCATCTTTTTCCTAGCTGAGGGAGCTAGCTTTGTTCAAAGATACTTCCATAGTCATGTGAACATTATGACTCTACACCAAAGTGCACAGAATGCTGTTACCTTCCAACAGAAGTGATATCTACTAATCTACTTGCCTTCGCATGCTTTTGAACTGCTAGGTTGGCAGGAGCTGGGACAGGAACAGGAGGCTACCTCTTCACATGATGCTTGGATCTTGAACTGATGATCTTCTGGTCAACAGCCCAATGTCTTAACTGCTAGGCCACCACTTCTACCAATAACTTCTGCCTGTCTGAAAAGATCTAATGAGATTCTGTCTGTGTTCTTGGTAAGAAATTCCCCTCTTTAGGAGCCTCATAACCATACCTTTTTGGTCCTCTGAATGTTTGAGTGGCTTCCTCCTTCCTGGTTTTAAGAAAAATTGGTATAAATTTTTGATTAAGTCTCCAAGCTATGGGGTTGCTACCACTATCTTTCCCAGTGAAGATTTGGTTGTACTGGTTGTACATATAACGCCTAGTTATTATAGGTGATTACAATGCTCCACTCCCCAATTAATTATCTGTTTTCCAACTTATGTATTTGTGGAGTTGTAGATTGCTCAGAATTAGCCATCTGGAGCAGCCAATACATAAGTAAATGAATCAGGTAAATAAAAATAACAATGTTGGTAACGTCTGCATAGTGATGATCTACATGCAAAATACTTTGGCAAATCTCAAGGTTTCTCCCTAGACAAATTTGCTGTAGAAAAAAAATTCCTTTCCACTTGAGTAGATTTGAAAGCTACTGATAGACTCCTGAGTGTGTTTGTCCCTTTTTTCTCAGACATGACTTTAAATGAAATTTGTCATCTTGGTTGCATAATTAAAATCTTGTCAGTCTAGAAAGTTTGTACAGATAATCCTTGACCTATGATTGATCATTTAGAGAAGTTACAATAGACACCGTCCCCCCAAAGGCAGCAATGACCCAGATTCAGAATTCCAATAGCCAGGCTCTCCTCTGTGGTCATGTGATTGCATTTTGCATGCCAATGGCAATCATGTGACCACAGGGGAGGTCTCAACAACCAGCCCAAATTTACGGCCATTTTTCAGCATCCCATGGTCATGTGACTGCAATGGACAACGTTTTTTTTGCTGGAAACTGGCATTTTCCAGTTTCTGCAAAAAGAAAGCCCATTGTGGAGAATAGGTTCATTAATGACCATGATGATTTGACCACTGCAAAAAATGTGAAAAAATTGGGTTATTCATGTGATGACCTGCTTTACGCCTGGCACAACTTGCAACCATGGTTTTGGGCTCAATTATGGTTGTAAGTTGAGGACTACCTGTATGATCTTTGCTTTCTTCCTTCAAATGGGACTCAAGAGCACACTGGGCATCCTTTGGTTGAAAATGCACCCTTCTCAGTTACAATCATTGTCTGAGAAAGTTTATCACTGCTATACTCCTGTTTGTTATTGGTACAGAAGGAATTGCAACGTATTTAGTTTCATAAACAGCATCATCAGTAAACTTAATAAACCTGTCCTGTAGTTAATCAAAGCAATTAACCCAAGGATACAGAGGTCAATATGGAGCAACAGAGTAGAATGGCGGGAATTGACTGGAAGTGAATATTATAGCATATATAAATTAGATAATCCTTAGAAAGTGGAATATAAAAGCTGTAAGCATCTATATTTATTTTCTAATTATTTCAAGTTATATTATATTAGATGAGCAACATGGTTTCTTAAAGTCAAGACTACAATTTGATAATTAATTGTGGGGCTGAGGCCTGCTTGAGAGGTTTCTAAAAACTGAACAGATTGGATTAACCTTCGGATGCAGTACATATTTTTCCTCCTCTTGGAATTCTAACTTGAAGCCAAATTCATGCATACATAAAAGTTTAAAGAGATAACTGAAAAATTAAAAATAAATAAACCTTATTGATTATGCCGTCAGGGTAAGTGGAGTAGAACAGCCCAGTGAATAATGCAGATTAAACAATAATAGTGTATATCTTCTCCCCCTGAAAACTTTTTGTATACAGCACTGGTTTACTGCAGAAAAGGGAATTGTTTTCAACTCAGGCATATAATTCTATTTAGAATAATAAATATCCCTATGTTCTTCTCCCATAGAATTTCAGAATAGTTTGCAAAAGAATCGTCAAGATCTTGATCATCACCATAACATCATCATCATTGTCATCCTCCTCCTCCTCCCTGCTGCTCCTCCTCTTCCTCTTCCACCTCCTCCTCCCCTCTGCCCCTCCTCTTTCTCCTCCCCCTCCTCCCCTCCTTCTCCTCCTAACCATCAGAATAAACCAGCAATGCTTAAAACAATAGATTTGACAATATAATGGTATGTTATCACTGATTACAATGAAATGAATGATATTATGAAGTAGGTTTTGTAAAAGTTGAGATTCGCTTGAAAAGGATGATGTGAATTTATAATTAAAGTCTAATAAGGAATTAACAATAATATAATAGTTGATTTATATAATATGAATTTTAGTGATACATTTAGAAAGGAAAGTCTGTTGATATTGTGCACAAAAGATATGTGCCAGCCGACACACTGTACAAGGAAAGATGGTTTTATTCGATGTTTTATGTTTGTATTTGTTAATGTTTTTTGTTAAAATAAATAAAAACATCTCTAAAAAAACAATAGTTTTAAACAAAGTTCTTTTTTTTTTAAAGTAAAATAATAGGTTAAATTTAAAGTAGCTGGCTCATAAATGTCTGGGGGAACCATCATGCCTTGAAACATTTTCTAAAAGAAAACGGGTCAGACATCTCCAAGGAGAGACTTCCGTAATGAGGATCCTGTTAATGAGGAGTTGGTCCATTCCTAGTAAGAATCCACTGTCAATTCTGTAGGGAGTTTTCCCCTGTAATCTTACTGCATTATTGGATGGTAGAGGACGAGCTTAGAAACATAAGCCATTAAGGTCTTGATGGGTCAATGTCAACACTTTAAATTGGTCCCGGAAGCCCACAGCATTCTCCAATGTGCTCTATGTAGCTTCCCCATTAACAATCAGGTAGCTATAACTTCCAAGCTATTTCCATGGATAGCCCTGTGCTGAGTTTATTGCAGCACAACTAACAGCCATAAATTGAGCCCAAAACTTTTGTTGCTGAGCAAGGCAGTTGTTAAGCGAATCATGCATTATTTTGCACCTCTTTTTGACACAGTTGTTAATCGAATCACTAGAGTTGTTAAGTGAATCATGTGGTCATTAAGCAAATCTGGCTTCCCCCATTGACTTTGCTCATCAGTTGTTCTCTAGGAAAATTCCAAATGAGAGCCCCAGGACCCTCGAGCACTCCAACCATCATAAATACATGCCAGTTGCTAAATACCCAAAATTTTATCATGTGATTGTGGGCATCCTGCAAAGGTCATAAGTAGGAGAACTGTTCCCAAGTCACTTTTTTCACAGCTATTGTAACTTTGAATGGTTATTAAATGAATGGTTACAAGTCATGGACTACCTGTAATCTAACAAATGTTATTAAAGCACATATAGTTGAGAATAGACTTCTTCTCCTCCTCCTCCTCCTCCTTCTCCCCCTCCTCCTCCTCCTCCTCCTCCTCCTTCCCAGTGTATTCCTGCAAGTGCAGGGTACACATTTCAGATCATTGAATGCCATTTTGCATGATTAGCTGCATCTCTAGCGTACAGGCCCATAGCTTGCATATCTTTGGGTGCCAGTGGTTTGGGTGCCAATGAGGTCACCGGCCATTGACTTTTAGTTGGCAGGCTGCCTTGGCAATGGTAGAAGGTGCTGTTCTCTGGACATGTCCATACCAGCAGAGCTGGCCTTCTCTCTTCTCTGTAATTGGTGCCACACCAAAATGTTGTTGAATGGTGTCATTTGTGATATGGTCATGAAGGGAGATGATGGATATCCAACAGAGCATTTGTATTTCCATGGCATAGAGCTAACTGTCAGTCTCTGTTGTTGCTGCCCAAAATTCAGTGCCATACAGTGCAGCAGGGCGGATGGTTGTCTTGTAAATCTTAGATTTAAGATGGGTTGGCGTTCTTCTCTCACATAACACACCAGTGAATTCTCGCCAATGCATCCAGGCTGCATGGTTGAGAATAGACTGTGGACAGTTTTCTTCTTTCTTTTTCTAATCATGGCACTAATATCCATCAATAAGCATTTTAGTCCCATCTTCTTATGATATTATCCTTATCTTATCCTTAGCCCAAAAAGGGATAGTTCGAAGTTACAATGGCACTGAACAAAAGGAATTTTTGACCATTTTTCACACTTATGACTGTTGCAGCATCCTCGTGGTCACTTGATCAAAATTTAAATACTTGGCAACTGGCTCATATTTATGACGGCTGCAATGTCCCGGGGTCATGTGATCACTTTTTGTGACCTTCTGACAAGCAAACTGGCTACTCCATTGACTTTGCTTGTCAGAAGGCTGTGAAAGGAGAGTCATTGGAATTTTGATCAAGTGTTCACTTTTTTCCAGCACCAATGTCATTTTGAACAGTCACCAAATTAATGGTTGTAAATCAAGGACTGCCTGCATAAAGATAAAAACCATGTCAAACAGTAAAATGGTTTTAAAGTCTGCTAAGCCAGCTTAGAAGAACAGTATGCAAATTTCTTCATTTGAAAGCATAGTAGCTCATCAGAGTTAAATCGCTACTTCCTTTTTGCTAGATAAGTGTAAGGACTATAGGAGACAAGCCAAGTATATTGGCAGACGCTGTGTTTGTTCTCTTTCCATGCCCAGCCAGTCTCCCATCCTGTGAGTGACAAAGGAACAGCTACCTATTAGAATTTCACACCCCAATCAGCTGGCAGCTGGAAGAAGTCACTCTCTGTTTTTCAGAGGTAGCCTCGTAAAGTGTGTGCTGTATTTACCTATCATGCTTCTAATTAGGATTTGCCAGCCTTGCTGCTGTTATAATAGGCTTCATTACTTGGGAATAAGGAGAAAGGACAAGAAGAAGGAAGGGAAATCAGAACACCTTCCTAGCTCACCAAATGCTCAACTTAGGGCCCCTTCATATACAGCATTGTCATTGATGTGGGGTTGGTGCCAGACCTGTCTTCTCATGATGCTAATTTCCAGAAGCTTGTCTGTAACTTGGCTGATTAACCTGCAGCTCAGCTCAACCTCCAGCATTAATATTGTGTATCCAATTTTGAGGCATAAATTCTGGAGCTGTGTGCCTTGATTTGTCTCCTGCCTCCTAATGCTAACACTCTTCTTCTTGTGCCATATCCATCATATCCAAAGTCATTGGAATTTGTCAATCATGTCGGCAATCCTATTTTTATCAATAGCTGCATGAAAAAGTGCTGTTGAGTTTTGTCCAAACCAGTCCCTTAGATTTTGAAGCCATGATGATCTTCTTCTTCCTGGATCTTGTTTGGCTTCAATCTTTCCTAGGAGGATTAAGTAAAGTATTTTTCTGGATGTTGCATCACATGTCCAAAATATTCTAACTTTTCCCTTTTTTATGGTTTTGATTATTTCCCTTGGCTTTCCCAGGTGGCTTATTGTTTTTAACACTGCTGTGATCAAAACGGCTGTTTCCTCAAGGAACAGAAGGAGAAGGAACTTATCATTTCTTGCCATGAACACAAACAAGGTGCAGGTTGAGGACAGAAGAGGAATGTTAGGAAGAGGCTTCTCCTATTCTATGCTCCTTCTCCCATTTTGCTGGAGAATGCATTGGTTAGCTCATGGGAAGTGTTGAATACTATGAGGTCAACAAGAAAGTCCCAGGATAGTGCAGTAAAAGTGTCTAATGATAATTGGTCTTGGATGTAACTGGTAGATATGCAGAAATGCCCTAAATAACATGTAAAGGATATTTCTGTGACTGCGTATTTCTATGTTGCAAAAGAGAACCTCTGAGAACTGATGAAGGTCCAAATCCAACTAACTCTTTAGCACCCAATGAACTACAAAGGAGGAATAGGCTGTTGAAGTTAAAGGTTTATTTTGTGTTGTCCTCTTGATCTGTCCACTTCAGTGATGGGATTCAAAAAAAATTTACTACCAGTTCTGTGGGCGTGGCTTGGTGAGCATAGCATGGCTTGGTGGGCATGGCTTGGTTGGCATGGCTTGGTGGGCATGGCAGGGGAAAGATACTGCAAAATCCCATTCCCTCCCCACTCCACTAACCTGCTTTCCAGCTCCTTTCTCCTGTGGAGGCAACAAATAAGACCCAGCCAATCAGCTGGGACTTAGGAGGCAGAGAATAGATGGGTGTGGGGCCAGTCAGAGGTGGTATTTGGAACTACTCCAAATTTCTGCTACCGGTTCTCTGAACTACTCAAAATTTCCGCTATCAGTTCTCCAGAACTGGTCAGAACCTGCTGAATACCACCTCTGGTCCATTTGTAACATTTTTGTTTGCATGATTTCTAATCTGAAGTCACTTCTCTCTGTCTTTGATCTCAGATTCATAGACACAGATCCTGGATGCTCTTTCTGGTTGGATGTAGCTAGCTAACAGCTAATTATCATGTGTTTTCTATAAATAAGTCTCCTTTCTCTTGGTTATATAACGAACTTCCCAAAATCCTTGCTCAGGTTAAATTCCAGCTGTCACTCACAAAACCCTTCAATCCCCATCCAGAACAAGCGTACTATAGCCATTTTAAGGAATAATGTTGACATGAAGTGTGGGGAGAAAGAGCAGTCTAGAGACAAAATAGGAAATAACTCATGTTGAGAATCTTTCTTGCCAATTAAGGAGAAAAGGAAGGAGCACTGATGTAAAAAAAAACATCTTCTCTAATGTTCACTGTTCCCAACTTGTTTAAGATTGTGTTGTCTATACGGAACTACATTTCCACGGACTGAATTTGTACTTGATCAGACATCAGAATAACATACCTCTAATAATTGCTTCACTCTCTGTCATTCCTGTACATCGTGACATTTTAAAAGTCCTTTTGAGAGTCTTGCCTAAAAACATACTGCAAACAGTCAGTTGATTTAAACAATGTCTCTTGCAACCGAGTCTTTGAAAACAAGCATATCCTAGGGTTTATCCTTGTCTCAGTGCCAAAATTTAACTGCATTTTTTAAAAAAATGGCTTTATTGTATTTGATCGGCCCCAGAATGCAGCATGTAATTGGCTAGTGCTTTTTTATAACAAGTTATAGATTGCTGACCCTTACTAATCACTGACCACCCATGTCAGAATGAAGAGCTCTCTCTCACTGGGACTTCGTGTAGGAACACTCCTTGTTCTCACACAGCAAGACAACAACAATGCACAGATGAAAGGAAGAGGAGGAACAACTCAGGAGTGCTTCTTATGGGACTTATCTAACTATACAGCATACTGCTAAAATATTACCCATCTTCTGTCTGCTTGTAACCTTCAAGTAGCCCAGACAGTGCCTTATAGCAACAGTGTTTGAATCGAAGTACCTAAAACCCACTCACTTAATGAATGCAAAATAAAAAAAGTGGAACAAAACCAAACCTGGGACCCCATTGATCCTCTGGATCAAGTGAGGGTTCAGATGAGTTTTATTTGCAAAGTTGTACTTGTTGCAGCATCCCCACAGTCACACGATTGTGATTGCCAATGCTCCCTGCCAGCTTCCTAGGAGCAAAGTTAATGCAGAAGCTGGCAGTAAGGCGGAAGTCATTCCAACTCGTGCTGCTTTTTTTGCTCACCTGTGGCCATTCTGTATCTCTGTTTAAGTAAAGCAATATCTCTGCAAGGATGTCCCAACAGACCATGAGTTGTCCAATCATAAGCAAAAACTGGAACATTTTTAGTGAGTCTTCCTTTCCTTTCTCCTCTCTCTTCCCCCCAGAGGAAATCAAGGTTGTTGGTATTTGGGAAGTTGGAAATATAATGCAGGTAGTCCTCAACTTAAAAGCTATTCATTTAGCAACCGTTCAAAATTGCAAAGGCACTGGAAAAGTGACTAATGACCATTTTTCACACTTATGAACCTTACAGCATTCCCATGGCTGCAGTGGTTGCAATGTCCCGGGGTTATGTGATTACTTTTTGCGACCTTCTGACAAGCAAAGTCAATGAGAAAGAGCCAGATATACTTAACAATTGTTTTACTAACTTAACAACTGCAATGATTCACTTAACACATGTGGCAAGAAAGGTCATAAGATGGGGCAAAAGTCACTGAACAAATGTTTGCTTAGCCACATAAATTCTGGACTCAGTTGTGGTTGTATGATGAGGACTACCTGTAGCTTGTTGTTGTTTTTTTGTAACAATTGTAAAACAGCATCCTGAAGTTGGGTTTTTTTAAAACTCTAGATGTTGACCTTTACAAGGCACCTGTTATCCTTTGGCAGAATAAGGAGGTACCGAGTGCTTCTCCATTTAATTCAAAGAAGAAATAGAGAAGCTAGTGCTTTTGTATGATAACAGAGGTGGTATTCAGCAGGTTCTGACCCGTTGTAGAGAACCGGTAGCGGAAATTTTGAGTAGTTCGGAGAACCGGCAAATCCCAACTCTGACTGGAGATTTTACAGTATCCTTCCCCTGCCACGCCCACCAAGCCACAACCACAGAACCAGTAGTAAAAAAAATTGAATCCCACCACTGAATGATAAGATTATGAAACATTTCCTGAGGCAATGTAATACATAATTCTGGGTAAATAACAGTGCTGCACCATTGCTTTGACTGCTTGCTGCTTTTGATTTGTTAAAAAAAAATGATGAGCACAGAGTCTATGTGCTTTATAAATTGGTAGCATTAATAATTATAATAACAATTCCCCATCATCACTGTCATAATCTGCCAAATCAGCCAAAGAGAGTATCATAATTTAGTCACCCATTAGAAAACATTTGAGGAAAATGAAATAAGTCACAGCCTTGAGGCTAAGATGATGCTTCAGTTAAGGTAACACTTGTGTAATATGTTTAAGAAGCGATGTAAGATTGTATTTTACAATAAAGAAAAGTAACATTTCATGGCATCTGAAGAATATTCACATAGGATAACAAAATGAGTACCTCTATGTAATATTTACCTAGGTTGCATTATAGAGTAATAAAATGATGCTACAAAAAAAGGCTCTAGCTGAAAATGTTTAAAAAGACCATTATATGGGCAGCTTTCTTTGGTCATGATAACACCACCACTCTGCCTATCTATTTTTGATAGGCAAAACATCTTTCTTGTGATCTGTTATTCTCATTTGAGATATCTACATGTGTTCATTAGGTCAAGACTAGAGCTGAGAAAGTGAAAACTGATGCCAACAGTAAGCTTCATCCCTTCAGGATAAGCCACATGAGAAAACAAATACCTCAATGGCTACTGGAACTCTATTATATTGGGATATAATTACAGATCCTTAAAACTCTTGTCAGGGTATCTTTCTCCCCCCTTTTATGTGAAAGAGAATCAAGGTGGCATAATCTTGAGCTTCAGGGCTAAGTTGGTGTTTTATCTAACAACTATTGAATTACTTCTTCAAAACTATTTCTGTACTCTATTACACTCAACAAGAAATGTGGGAAACAATTGTCTGGATGTCCTAAAGGTGTTTTTCAAAAGGCAACTGGACTTGCTTGGTTTTTTTTTAACCTTGAAAATGTTTTGCTTCTCGTCCAAGAAGCTTTGTCAGTTCTGAAGAATTTAAGAAGTTCCTTGGATGAGAAGCAAAACAATTTCAAGGGGAAAAAAAAAATAAGAATGTCCAATTGCCTTTTGAAGATTGTCCCATCATTTGAGACAATCATAACCTGGATGATTGAGAATTTCCACAGACACAATTGCCTGAATATTATATCAATGCCTTTAAATGAAATAAAGCATCAGGCTACAGTCATTGCAATGCCAACTTTCTTAAAAATTTTCTTAGTACTCTTTGTTAGTTGTAGCTAATAAGCCACTTTGCTCAATAATCTGGGAACAGAGATAAGTTATTCATAAGATTTACAGAAGAAAGGCCTGGATGTTTCAATAGCTGTATCCTTGGTTTGTGTACTGGCACTCTTGAAATTTATATACTATGTGTAAGTGATATACTCTCTCCCCCAAATAAGGAAGTGAGAGGTGCCAAATCTAAGGTTCAAAGATCTAGATGTTTACTAGAGGATAGCAAAGAATTACAGTTTTCTGTTTCTCCTTGCTACTGTCTAATGGTCACTATGATTCTTGGAAATGATAAACCTAAAATAAATAAAAAGTGAATGTGTAAACATTTGTTTTTGAAAATTAAGTTTGACAGTACAAAATGTGGGGACTCAGTAAAACCAAATGAAGTAAGATTAATCAGATGTAATTTGCATAAACTAGATGTGTTTTCAAAGTCGTTACCTTGAACACTCTTTGTTAAAACTTTTTTGTTATTGCATGATTTTGTCAAAATGATTACGTTGTTTATGAGTGCAGCCGTTTTAAAATCAATTATGCTTAAGTGCCACAATTTTCCAAGTCCAAAGAAATTTAGTATTGTTTCACTTCAGCAATAGTATTGTTGTTTTTCCCACATGCAATTTTTCAATTTGATAAGTATACTTGTAAAAAATTATTTTTGCATAAAAGATTTTGAGTTTTTAAAAAAATACACAATATGATTGATAACACTGAAATTGCAGATGAATAAATTCAAAGCAAAACTATTCAACCTGGGTTTTTTTCTTCCTTCAGAAGAATTAGACATGGCTAACAAGCTTTAATTATTGCCTTTCATAAATGGAATGGAGTTCTGGATGAGAATTAAATAATGTGTTTAGAATGAAATAAACATACATGTAGATATGTGTGCATTACAAGCAACTGCCCTTGTAATGCAAATGTAAGCAACAAGCTTACATTTCTGTAGATTTATCTCTGACTCAAGAGCTAAGAATAATAGCTCTAGTTATTTCTCAAATATATATTTTCCATGGTGAAAAACTACTTTCTGTTACAGCATTTAAATTCCATCTCTCCAGATATGACATTTCTGGCTTCATGGAACCGGAACTAGTGGTAGAAATGATGTGAGAAAACTGTCTGATTCTCTTATGGTTCAGACAGTAGTCATGCTTGTCACACAAAATTTGAAGTTCGCTTATGATTATATGAAATGGTTGTCATAGATGGAACTCTTCCCTGGAGAGATCTTCTTGATCAAAAAAAACGAATTACTTGTCAGGAAGGCTTATCAAAGAGGAACCTTCAAAGCTCCCTATCAATCATTTTTTCAAGAAGCTCTTATGATTGCTTAAATAAGGTCCTTCTTATTTTATGACTCCAAAATTTGAGCTGCAAAAATCCAGACAGCTACTAGATGTCAGCAAGGAGACCTGGAAAATTGGTTTTTCCAGACTAGAAATGATGTCCCTTTCCTCTTTCCAATAGCCCAAGGAAAATACAGATATTTTTAAAGAGGAGATGATTTGAGAATTATATAGGATAATAGATTCTCCTCCTCCTTCTGGACCATTTCTCTAAACAAAGGGCATGTTCCAAACCCAAATCTACCCAAATCTACATGCTGATTTTTCTAGTGACTCACTGTAAGCTAAACAGATATTGTAGAAATCACCAAGGAGAACCTAATAAGGTCATTCAAGGTTCTGATTAGTCAGTTAGAATCTCAACCTTGGAAATGTCAGTCCTTCAAGATGGATCAGAAGAGGACTCACTGACCCTACAAAAGATCTATTGTAACGTTATGCTATTATCGTAGAGTACAATAATAGACATTTGAAAGCTTATCAGAGTTTGACTTTGGACTTATACACAGATTCAAGACAAAGTTATTTTGATTCGCCCTTTTATACAGATTGTAAGATGTGGATGCAAACAGATTCTGAAGGTGAGAAAATGTAAGCTTTGGAAAACAGACTTATCCGTCTACAGAAGTACAGACTTTTAGGCCTGAATTCCTGATTTAGTAACTACAGTAAGCAACTGTTACATACAGTAAACCCTATTTTTCAAGACTGGAAATACAGGAACAAATCCCTCTATGATGTCACAGATATTCTGGATCTTACTGTTCTCTGATGTTATTGTACGAACCCATATATTTGAATTATTTCTATTGAGTTATTAAACTTTCTTATTTAACCAAGGAGAGGAAAAGTAGAGAAGAAATGGAACAATGAAATATTTCTGCCATAAAGCCAGTGATATCAATGATAAGACCAACTATTTACAAAGTCTGCACTACTATTACTATTAATCTTCTCATCACTCCTTATCACCCATCCCCTTCCACTTGTGACTGTATGACTGTAACTTTGTCGCTTGTATCCTTACGATTTATATTGACTGTTTCCTAGTATGATTGCTTATTGTACCCTATGACTATTATTAAATGTTGTACCTGATGATTCTTGACTCTTGACGAATGTATCTTTCTTTTATGTACACTGAGAGCATTTGCACCAAGACAAATTCCTTGTGTGTCCAATCACACTTGGCCAATAATGAATTCTATTCTGTTCTGTTCTATTCTATTCTACTTTACTCTACTCTACTCTATATTGTGATATTTTTATATTTTATTTTTAATATTGGTTGCCACCTAGAGTCACATGTTGAGAATGGCAGCTATCTAAATTGGTTAAAAAATGAAATCAATAAATTAAAGACATGAAATTCATATATATGCATATCCAATTGATACCACTACCATGCAGTACACCTCTTCCTCACATTCTTTACTTTCAAATCATCTTTGCTTCCATCATATTTACACATGTTTTCTACATTGCCTGTTTTCTTTAAAGTTCCCAACAGTCCTCTTAAGGATCTCATCACCTACCTCCAACCAAGACTTTTTTTTCTGGCTTTGAATTCCTTCCCTATTCTTTCGTATAATTACTTTGTGATTAAATAATAATTGATTGTCTATAAAATCAAACCACTTCAGCATACTTTTTTTCCCCCACACTGGTACTTACCTTTGAAATCAATCTGTGTTCCTTCAGAGCCCATTCATATTTGACACACACAGTCCCCCCCCCATTTTTTTTATGCAAACATTTCTTAAGCTTCCTTTTCCTACTGCATTCAAACTATTTTTTTTGGGGGGGGGGGGCTGTTCCTGGATATACCCAATTCTCATTTTGATTTAACAAAGTGAGCAGAAATAATAATTTCTTATTCCCAGCCCTTTGCACTGCTTTTGACAAACATTCATTCCTCACCACAAACCACCATACTTTCCACATCTTTTCTATGAGTCTTAACTTTTCATTACCCATTTTTCTAACTTTATGAAACATTTTACTAAGGTTCACAAATTTATATACTTGCTCTGATTTTGTTTTGGGTTTGTTTGTTTTTTTGCCATTTATATATAACTTCAAACATTCATGTTTCCTGTCAAACACAACTGCCTTGTTCTTCGATACATTAATTTTTCAAGTATGTATTTCCCATTGCATCATGCAATCTATCTTATCTACTTGCTGCAAATCATTGCTATTGTCAGACAATAGTAAGGCACAGTCTGCATATAAAAATACACTCACAATTACATTGTCAATCATGCCTCTTACAGAGCCAGAGCCATTCCTTATGCATTTATCCATAAATATATGAAAAATCAAGAAGACAATGCATATCTTATCCCGCTTTCAGCTTGACATGCCTTGTATTCTTGTGGATGCTCTAATTGTATTAATCATTCAGTGTAGCTGGGAATCAGGCAACATATAAATTTAATTAATTAAACAAACTATTCTTTTTGCACCTCATAACTAATCCTGGACTCCATTTTGCATAATACAAGCCAGTTCACTTTATTATGTACACATGGAGTACAATTTCTTCTTTGTACCCATGCAGTAATCTGCTGAGCAGCAAAACTGACCTCTGTGCATTTCCTTCCTTGCAGATCAAAAAGCTACACTGCATTTTCCAATTTCTTCCTCAATCATTATTTTAATCAGGAGCCTGCCAATTTCCTAGGTAAGTTCAGCAAATACTTCTGGAATTTTTGCAACTTTTCCAAATTTTCATCAATAATAACAGTCTTCCAATTCTTAGAAATGTTATGTTGCACAATCATTCCAGTAGCATGTCACATCTTAATATTTTTCCATATAATGCCATCTGCAGTTTTACCTTTTTTTCAGCATTCTCAGAATATATAAGACTTTTTTTTCATCATTTTTGGGTGCTAACATTTATAACATTTATTTCAATCCTACTCATGTCAAAGAGTAAGATGCCCATAATTCTTATATGAGTTTCCAGTATATTTCTTCCAACATTTCCTCACTTCCATTGTATCCCAAACACATGCCAAATTATGACAGTCATAATTTTATTTTCAGTTCTGTTCCTTATTGAGCTCCTTTCATGATGAAACAAAATATTCTTTTCATCAAAATTTTCTCCACTTTTTTAAAATAACAACTGTTCCTTGCTTTTTTGAACTTCATTCATTACATCTATCTTTTTCTAGATATACTTATTATATAATAACTTTATCTTGTCTTCTTGTTTTCTAGCAATTTATTTTTTTAAACATATTTGTTCTCATCCACAACCATGCACGAAGCATCTTTTGTCACATTTCCTATCAATCTACCTCAACATATTTCTGATTTACCCTGTCATATATTTCTCTGTTTCATGCAACTTCCACATCTTTTTCCTTATGCTCCATTCTTTCTGTTTGGATATTAATCTATTCCTCAATGTTTTTTTAATCAAAACATTCACCTTCCCACAGTTGTTCTGCTTTCACTCTCATTTCTTTCATTTGTTTTTTCCATGTCCATTTTTTCTCCAACATTCACTATTGCAACTACTGAATTAGCTAAATGTCTTACATTCTGAACCTGTCATTACCACTGTATATTTCACTAACTCTTTCAATCTTTTATACTCAGTGAAATATGTTTTTGTCAAATAGCTCATTTGGACAGTACTTTGCAAGCTAATATACTGTACTGTTGCCTATAATCTACAAACTAAGAGGTATAGATACTAACACACATTCAACATTGGGCAATTGCAAGTTGTAAATCAAATAAGAACTGATAACTTGCATAAGCTAAGAATGCTGACATGAGTGTCCCTACTTTTGCATAAATGTTCTAGTGGTTGCATTATCTCAGAATTTTGTCTGTGGTCATAAGAAACCTTCTCAAGATTTTTAGAAATAATAGCCTTATCACATCCTACCAATCTCAAAAAAACCCAAAGAAGATAGGAGTTGATTACACTGTGCCGTGGTGATGCAGTAGTTAGAATGCAGTATTTCAGGCTACTTCTCCTGATCACAGGCTGCCAGCAGTTTGGCAGGCTCAAGGTTGACTCAAGGCTTCCATCTTTCTGAAGTCAGTAAAATAAGGACCCAGATTGTTGAGGGAAATATTCTGACTCTATAAACCACTTAGAGGAGGCTGTAAAGCACTGTGAAGCAGTATATAAGTCTAAGTGCTATTGCTAAGTGCTATTGCTACTAGAAGAGCATTAAAAAAAATCTTAGATCTATAGCTGTCCAGCTGTCCCTGTGGTAAGATGGGTGGCCACTATATTTGATAAACAAACAAACAAATAAACATAGTTAGACAGAGAAGTTAAAAAAAATTAAAGGGCAGTCAAAAAACTGTTTCCATACAGCTTCCAGGAAACCACATGGACTTGTTTATGAGGCTACAGGAGTTCAGGTTACCTTCTGAAAGCATTGCAGGAATGAAAAGTTAACATAACTCATTTGTTCTTTCTGATCACTTTGGGAGAATGCATAACACAGGTATATGAAATCTAGAAGGTAAATGAATAAGGATGGCAGAACTGCAGTACTTATTCAGAATTACATAAATGTGCACATACTTTTCTTATCTTCATAAACTTATGAGGAACCCATAGCTTTGCAGCTCAGGATGAGATTTGAAAATCCCTGAAATGATGAATTTATGTCTAAATTCTAATAGGGCTTTACATATTATGGAAATTTTCACCATATCATCATATTGGTCATTAAACCCGAAACATTAAAAATGAATGTTGCAATTATTTTTCATCATTATTTCAGTTCACATATTACCTCTTGTGAGATCCTTCACTTCGGTGCAGGCAGCTTTAGAGCTGGTCAACTATGTTAGGGCGTAAATATAAATAAAACAGAATTCTTGGTAATATGCTGTAGAAAGTAATCTACTGTTGTCAGAAACACAATTCCTTTTCTTCTTCTTTTCAGCTGTCTGGTTTAAGCTGGTTATCTAGCTGAGAGCTCTTACAACTAAAGGACAGTCATTCTGGTCTTCAGTTATTTTGACTTGATACAAATCAAACAATTGCTAACAATTGCAGTTCTGGAAGGATGCTCTTCCTAGCTATGGTATTGTTGCAGAATAAGCTGTTATCTGGATATAACTGTTGATTTTCTGAATGTATGCCACCCCTAGGCTGCAGTGAATTGAGAAAAAGGAACCATTCAGAAGTACCTGCGCTTGGAGTGCTAGGTGGATCATATTAACTGGCTGTCAAATTTGCCCATTATTGGAACATATACAGTACCTGATTTTCCATAGTATACATAATATTGTTTTTATATTTCTTCAGAAGGATCCTTTGTATTTTCTTAGCTTGGCTGTTTTCTTGAAGACATTTCCTTACCTAAACTAAGTAATATCATTAATGCTAGTAACTTACTTAGTTTGCATAAAGAAACATCTGCAAGAAAATAACCAAACTCAGAGAGCACTAAGGACTCCCCATTTCAACCCTGAGCTACAAATATTCTCCTTTATTTATATTTGTTCAGTTCAGTCTTTGTGAATCAGTGGGACTCTATCTAGTGATACATTTCTCCATATGAAGGAAACAAGTATTAATACAAGTGTTTTAAACAAATATTAAAATGTATTCTAGGATGCTCTATAAACATTCCATGCTACATTGATAATTGGGAAATGTATGCAAAAAAATATGTACCAAGGAAAATAGTACACAAAAATGTATATAGAATCATTTGTATGTAGGCAGGTGTGTGGGAGCAAATGGAACAAGACTAAGTTGCAAACTCAGAAACAACAGATCGATCTAATTGAGAAACATGGATTTAATTGATCAATTCCTTAAACAACCTTAACTGAAAAATGATCTTAAACTTATTTATAAAATATCATCTTCATAAGAAGTGTCAAATTAGGTCATTTGCTCCTTAAGGTCATGGAAATATTTTATTTAGAAGTGTAGATATAAGATTATTCTTACCCCTCCTCTTACCATATAGTAATATGCTTCAGGATAATCAGTAGACAAGCACTATAAGAGACTGCTATAAATAGTTTTTAACTTGGTTTTGCTACAGCATAGGTACATGATGCAATATTTACTCCTAAGTGAACCACACTTCATAATTCTAAAATTTACAGTTATCTCCACTTGAAACAATAGTTAAAATGGAGAAAGACATTGTTATCTGTAATGTACTGTATTTGAGTGTAAGTCTTTTTGGACTTTCAGGTGTAAGCTCATTTTTTTTCTATTCAGCTTTAATGTTTATTCATTTGAAATCAAATAATTGAAATGTATCACAAAGTGTATGTGGATGTCCTGCTTTTTCTTATTCAGTTAAATCCATAGGAAATTTTCAGGAAGAACTTTTCTCAGTTTTCTCAGAAGAACTCAGCTAGTTAAGACTGGGATGTATATACTTAGAATACTACAGAATCAATAGAAGAAAATATTTGTAGCTTAGGGTTGAATGTAGCATCTTTGGTGCTCTCTGAGCTTATAGGTTTTCTTGCAGATGTTTCATTAACTAACTAGGTAACATCATCAGTGCATTGAAGACTGAAAGACAAAACATCTGCAAGAAAACCACCAAGCTGAGAGAGTACCAAGGAACCCATACTATAGAATGATGGAAAATGGACAATAGAACCTATAGCTCTTACAATAGCATTCTCAACTGTCACCGAAACATCACCAATATTAAAGTTGAAAAATCCTATCATCCTGAAAAAATTAAAGTAGAAAAGTAGATGCCTCCTTCATGAAGAGGCAGGAAAAAAAGATGACACATTTTTGGCCCAGCTTTAGTAAATAGAATCTTTATGTGTGCCTTAGTCATAGTAGGAGAAAGGAGGATTTTGATTTTACCACATTGTGTTCCTAATCTTAGGCAGATCCACATTTAGCCCATTCCAGTAGGAGCCATCCACTACTTCCTTCCACTTACAAAACACTATGCATCTGATTTTCCAGCTTCTATTCAAAACAGAGAGGAAGGGGTCAAGCTATTTTCCAAGGGACCTGAAGGCCAGACAAGGAATAATGGATAGAAACTGATCAAGGAGAGATTCAACCTAGAAATAAGGAGAAATTTTCTGACAGTGAGAACAATCAACCAATGGAACAACTCGCCTTCATAAGTTGTGGGAGCTTCATCACTGGAGGTTTTCAAGAAGAGATTGGACTGCCATTTGTCAGAAATGGTGTAGGATCTCCTGTTTGAGCAGGTAGTTGGATTAGATGACCTACAAGATCTCTTCCAACTCTGTTAATCTAATCTAATCTAATCTAATCTTGTTTTTTTTTCTGATCCATGCTATTTTAAGACCTTCAGAATGAATGGACTCCAATGTTTCATTCCATTTTGATAGCAGCCACAGATCTGATTGGATACATTGCCTGGCAATCTAGTTCTCTTCAGGGGCTTGTAAATGCCATGAACAGCCTTCCTATCATGGTCTATTGGGCTCTTTTCTTCTGTCCTGGTTGGCAGTTGCCATTTAAAAAAAATAATCTTGCAGTTGATCTAACAATAGTTGATTAAGCCAAAGAGCTATCTTCATAGCTAGAAAATCATGCCTTATTTAGCCTCGATATACCTTCCAGTAATGCCTTCTTTGGATTTCTATCAAATTTGCCTCTGACCATAGTGCAGCAAAAGTTTCCTTTCATTCCTTTTTTTTAAATGGAGCTAATAATCTAGTGTTTGCTACAAAACTTCCATGGAGTAGGATGGTAGATACAAAAAAAAAACAAAAAAAAACAACAACAACCATCTTTTCCTCTCCTTTCCCCTTGCTTTGATTGTTGCACATAATAGGCTTACTAATTCTGGCAGGTGCATAACAGAAATTCATAGTATGTTACATTTTAAACTTTATTTCATTATATTATGCTAAACTAATCAACAAAGACAAGTAGAAATAAATACAATAGTCTTAAGGGAGCAACACAACCTCAAACCTTCACTGATAAGCATAACAAGGGGGAGAAAATAGAAGAAGAAGAAAAAGGGAGGGAATCTTCAGTGAAAACTCTTATTATCACCATCTTCTTCCAAAACACAATTGGACTTCCTTGGTTTCTCTGAAAACATTTCGTTTCTAGAATTGAAGAAGCTTCTTGGATGAGAAGCAAACCTTTTTCAAAGGAACTGTTTGGGACATCCGTGACCTAGATGATTGAGAATCTCCATTTTTTTCCTGTCTTTTTAGACATTTGTTTCATCTTCATCCCTGAAACACAGCTGTTGGGGTCTGTGAACAATTTTGCAGTGTAAAATAAAATCTCTCTAAAAGGCTAAAAGCCGGTCTAGCCCCTTTGTGTAGCATGCAATGAAGTTTTTGCTCTTTATTGGCATAGATAGAATCAATTTTCTTATTCGCCCCACCACTCTAGATACTCATTAATCTCTTGTTTCTCAGAAGCCCTTTTTATACTGATTCCACAGTAAAGGAACTGGATTCTGTCTGCTCTTTGCTCTTATCCCTCTTCCAGCTTGTTTACCAGATCAAAACACTTTTCTTTCCCCTTTGGGATTTTGTTTTTGTGTATTTTCCCTGATTGGAAGTGGCAACAAGAAGCTATTTAAACACAGCTCCATCTGTCAAAGTCGAGTCCTACAGGTAGAGTGTCATGTTTGATTTTTATATTATCATTTGTTAGGCAGTCAGCAAGGGCTTTGCAAATGGTTTACATTCAAATAGTTTTCTTTCACATGCAGTTCCTTCGTAAAGAGGCCCATTCCTATGTGGAGCCTTAGCTTACTTTTTCCTAATTCACACGTTCCTCACTCAGAGCAATCAATACATAGGGTTGATAGGCCCCATCCATTTGACCATGTGAAAGTGGATGCTCCACTATTTGTCCTGGCAGAAATTGCATTCTCCTTTTCACTGATCTCCATTTAGTCTCAATAGGCAGGCTGGTGATTTATAAATCACAGTTTTAATGCATGACAAATCAAGGAAAATGATTGGTGGATTCCTCTGGCTTCATTTCCCCTCCCATTGAGCAACACCCATGATGGGAAAAACAGCCACCCTTCCCTGTCCCTAAACTGTGGTCAGATAAATTATAAATGTAGCAGGTATTTAGAACATCAAGCTGCCCAATTAACAGGAAGCAGGTATTATTTCTTAGCTGGGCTATTTCTGAACAAAAGTCTAATTGCTCTTCTGAAAAAGTACTAAACTCATGTTCAAAAATAGCTTTGGTCCAGAGCAGGGTGAGCGAGGAAGGGAATCTAGTGAAACAGGAGAGGCTGATTGCTAACAGAGGCTGCAAGAAATACCTTGGTTCCCTGAAAATAAGACCTATCCAGAAAATAAGCCCTAGCATGATTTTTCAGGATGCTCATAATATAAGCCCTACCACAAACATAAGCCCCAGTTAAGATTGTCAGCCAGACAGATGCATTTAGTACCATATTTCCCCCAAGATAAGACCTAACCTGAAAATTAGCCCTAATGCGGCTTTTGGAGCAAAAATTGATATAAGAATTGATTGTTTGGGGTAGCAGTGCTATCATAAATGTCTGTGACTGTGAAGTAGCCCATGAAGAGACTAAAAGGACAAGAACATGTAGGAAAACAATAAAAAGGAAAACAATAAAACAATATAAAAGGAAATAACACTAGAAACCCTTCTTAGTGGAAAACCTGTAATGGAAAAATGGAAAACTTGTAGAACCAATGCATATGACCAATGGAACCCAACTCTTTTTCCCAGTTGCTGTGACAGTAAGAGAGGGGGAATGTCTACAATGGTCAAAAATGGCCAACATTTGACCTGAGCAGATCCCAACTGTTGATCAGTTAAATGTCTATGGAGATTTTCAGTCATCCAGTCATGGTTGTCCCAAAGGTGCTTTTTCAAGAGGCAGCTGGACTTTTTGGTTTTTCTTTGAAGATGTTTCGCTTTTCATCCAAGAAGCATCAAGAGCTGAAACAGCTTCTTGGATGAGAAGTGAAATGTCTTTAAAGAAAAACCAGAAAGTCCAGTTGCCTCTTGAAAAAGCACTTTTGGGACATAATGATCAGTTACACCATCAGTGGAGTGGTCAACATTCACTGAAATGTACCATAACTCTAGTTGGGAAAGGACTGAAGGCATCCTTTCATGTAGTGTAAAACTGTCACTGAGAAACATTCATACCATCATTACAAGGGGTAGGAGTTGGGAACTCATATTCCATACATTAACTTACTTTATTATATTTTACTGCTTTAATGTACCCTTCAAGACTGCTTAAAATACCACAGGCATGATAGTCTAATGAATACAATAAAAATAAGAGAGAGAGAGAGAGAGAGAGAAGGAGCAGGGAGACAGACAGACAGAGACAGAAAGAACAAAATACAATCCAGAATAAAATTAAAATTATCCCACACTCAGATAACAGATAATCAGAGTTGGAAGGGACCTTGTAGGTCATCTGGTCCAACCCCCTGCCAAGTGGGAGACCTTACACCATTTCTGACAGGTGGGAGTCCAATTTCTTCTTCAAAGTCTCAAGTGATGGCGCTCCCACAACTTCTGAGGGCAAGCTGTTCCATTGGTTGATTGTTCTCACTGTCACTCCACAAGGTAAAGCATCACTGCCTGGTGCCAGAAAGACCTTTGAGGGGGAGCAGATAATTTTTTTATGCCAAAAGTGTTCAGAAATCAAAGCCGTCATCTTGATTTGCAAAGTGTAACTGCCTGGAAAAACAGCCTTTGGCAACGGAACAGGCAGAAAATGTTTACATTAAGCTGTCATTGAGCTGGCTCTGAACAGAGAATCTGCATAAAAAAGAATCAGGAATTAGTTATTGTGTTTCGCTTAGGTTTTAATTATCCTTCCCAATAAAGCTATTAATGACAGTCTTGGCCTCTTTTGCATGCAAGTGATGTATGATTTGAAATCAACGCTGCCTTTCCATGTTCCCATAATGTCTTGGGACTTCCGCCTCTCTTGGAAAATCTGGCCAATTAATCACCTGTTAAAATTCAGCCTCTCTCCAAAGGAAATGCTGCAATGACATTTTCACCCTTTTACAGTGCTTTATATGAAGAAGTGTCCATGCTTCATCCCATCTTCTACCTTGAAAGTATTAAGGCCCTAACTCTATACCCATGCTTCACTATGAAACTATGTGATCGGGCTTGGTTTTTGGGGAGGGAAATAAGGAAAAAAATGTGATAGATAGATAGATAGATAGATAGATAGATAGATAGATAGATAGATAGATAGATAGATAGATAGATAGATAGGCAGGCAGGCAGGCAGGCAGGCAGGCAGGCAGGCAGGCAGGCAGGCAGGCAGGCAGGCAGGCAGGCAGGCAGGCAGGCAATAATGTGGCCAAATTTTATCTGTGGGAGACCAACCAGAAGAGAAAACAAGTGCAGGATGGTAATCTCTTTTCCTTACCAAATATAGTATGCAACTGTAATTATGATTTCCCCAAGGTCATACTTTCATCTCCCTGCAATTAACCAATAACCCTGATTCTTTTACCATAGTGATATTATCAGAAAATATTCCAAAGCTCAGGGCCCTAAAATTCAAAGCAGGATTGGATCATCATCCCCAATAACAATGCTAAAGGAACAGCCTTCAAGTGTAACTGAAAATACTGCTTTCTAATGTTGCTCTTTGCCTTCAACAGTGAGATTCTGGTTTTGAGTCTTCGGTTCACTCATTTAACACATCATCAAGCACAGAACAATATAAAAGTTTTTTTTTATAGCTCAGTACTCTAGCTGGGCTGTCCATGCATCAGTGGTGGGATTCAGCCAGTTCGCACTAGTTTGGGAGAACTGGCTGTTAACCTTCTGAGCAGTTTGGTGAATTAGTTTGGTTGTTGGAAGAAATCATTAGGGCAGAGAACCAGTTGTTAAATTATTTGAATCCTACCATTGCCATGGATATATAAGTTACAACCAAAAAGCTGGAAAAAAAAGGTGCATTTTAATTTCGCCCATCTGTATGTGCTTAATTTCTTCAAGGAAATGTAAAATAGTCTAATTTGGTTGGATATTGTGGGATGTGAGACCTATCAGTTGGATGGATGGATGGATTAACTATTTTAGCACATATTTATTGCTTTTAATTTTCACATTTCAACTTAAATACATTTCGCACCATGCAATTAAGCACAGCACAGTTTGTATGTTGTCACCATGTCACTTTTTCTGAAAACAAAATATGCAGGAAAAGATGCTTTCCCTCTCCAATGACATACTAAAGAGGTGGGTGTAGAAGACAGAGAGAGAGAGAGAGAGAGAGAGAGAGAGAGAGAGAAGATAGGAATGAAGCTTGACACACTTTCATAAGAACCAGTTAACAGAAACCCATCTACAAAGTAATATATAATCTTTCTACCACATCTTCTTCTTGTCAGATGCTGACACACAACCATCACTCTGCTGCTTGTGTCTGCTCAGACATAACAGCTCGGTGTTATTAAGCTACTCTTTTTCTATGGGGGAAAAATTACATTGATTCATTTTTGGTTCACATCTTTCAGTTCTCAAATTGTTCAATAGTCAGACTAATGAAAGAACTTTTCTTGGATAAAATACTAGACTTTAGGCTGTTTTAAAATTGCCTAGAGATTTCCCATTACCTATGGCAGTGATGGCAAACCTTTTCAGCACCAAGTGCCCAACTAGAACACACGCCCATATGTACCGGAGCGCCAGAAACCCAAAGACTACCTGGCCGGTGTGCAGGTGCACATGCGCGCACTGGCCAGCTGGTCTTCAGGTTTTCGGTGTGGTCTTTGCGTGTGCCAGAGCACCGGAAACCAGAAGACCAGCTGGCCAGTGCCCAAGCATGCACTGGCCAGCTGGTCTTTGGGTTTCCAGCGTGCACATGCACACTGGCCAGCTGGTCTATATGGGCATCTGCAAGCTGGAAACCGGAAGACCAGAAGCACGCGTGTCCATAGAGAGGGCATGCGTACCATAGGTTCATCACCACGGACCTATGGGGTTCCCCTCCACCCCATTTATTGGCAAAAAATGGTGCACTTATTCCTTCCCCTCCCTTCAGTTGATTTCATTTCTGTGATAACCTTGATAATATAGAAGAGCCAGATCCTGTTTTCTGAGCATGAGGGTATAGGATAGAAACTGCCATAATGGTCAGATGCAAAAGACTAGGTTCATACATTGAGGTTCAATTAAGCTAATTTATTGCTAAGAGCCTATGCACAGGAATCTTCTCAATTAACAGCCAGTACTTTGTTAGAGTTAAATAAGAGTCAGCAGCACCCAGAGGGGATTGGATTTAGTTTGCTTGTGGCTAGGTAGGCATTGTAAGCTGATCCCCCTTTTCACTCCATCCTCAGGTTCTGCCATTCCTTTTTCCACAATAATGAAACTAAGTTTCCTCCACAGGAATGCACTGTGCAAGTTTGAGCAGGAATATCAAACTGGTTGCCCATGGGATGGATACATCCCATGCAGGCCATGCTCACCCAGCTCCACAAAGGGGAAAACCATCGCAATACGTCACGTGACAGCAACATGACACTGATGTTATAAAGCAGGGGTGTCAAGCTCGATTTCATTGAGGGCCGCATCAGGGTTGTGTTTGACCATGGGGGTGGGGAGTGAGGGAGGGTGTGGCCAGGGTGGGTGTGGCCAGCTCAACATCATTTATGCTGGGGGTGGGTGCCAGTGGTGGTCCGAACGATCTGCCAGTAAAACGGGTTTCTGAATTCCATTTTTGGCTGCAACAGCCTCCTGAAACCCTCTGCCAGTGAAAATCGACCTCCATTTTACTGGCAGAGGCACCATGGGCCAATCCTTTGCTGTTTCCAGGGCAACCCCGCAGGCCAGTTCTAAGCACCCCACGATCTGGATCTGGCCTCTGGGCCTTGAGTTTGACACCTGTGTTATAGAGGAACCCAGTCTCCCCATGGTCCAGGCAAGCTGTGCCAATTACCGTAAGAGAAAATTGTTTGATTATATGATAGTATGGACCGGAAACCATGCATCTAGACTCATCAATAGCCAGGTCTAAGAAATCTCTATGATCAATAGAGAGGCTGCTTTTCTGGCTTGGCCTCTTTTACTGACAGGGAATCGTGGAACATTTTTCTGTCCTTCCCACAAGAGGAAGTGATTGGAAATTGAGCTATATTATTAACCAACCCCAAAAAAACTGAATGGTGGCTGCTGAAAATAGAGTCTATGATGCAGAGTAGAGTTCTGGTGGATATTGCTGAACTTCAATTCCAAAGCACTGGCTCTTTTAGTCAGAGATGGTGGGAGTTCTGGGTCATATCTTCATTAATACCATGGTCCAATCCAAAATCAGCCTTGTCATTGCAAGTCTTTTAGCAGCTTAATGGCTCAGTAGCTTCTTCCTCATTATCCTTCAAGGTGCAACAATTTGAAGATGTGCAGCAGAAGATGCTGGGAGAGTCTAACAAACCACCTGCTGTTTTTTTAATTGCAGACTCATTTAGGAGTAAGATAGAGACCTATTTCAAATGTATATGAGCCACCTGAGCAATAATTGTTTTACAAAGAGCCAGTCTGTGCAATTTTTACTACATAGGTCAAGTCTTTTTAGCTGCATAACACATACACACTTTCTCTCTCTGCCCTCTCTCCCTCTCCCTCTCCCTCTCTCTCTCCCTCTCCCTCCCTCCCTCTCTCCCCTCTCTCTCTTCTCTCCCCTTTAATGGAACACTGAGAGTAGCTGTTAGAGGCAATCTTTTGAAACTTAGCCTGGTGATAAATATCTCAGCAGAAGTAATGTATTCCAAAAAGGCAAAGCTTTGCATGGTCCCAAATTTGCCTCATTGAAATTCCAACAATAAAAGCTACAATTGAGCTAGTGTGGTTGTTTTATGAAATGTAACACTAGCTGGAGCGTCCCAAAATTAAGCACATATATTTGCCTTTCATAGAGTGATGGCATCCTGAAATAAGGGATAATCTTTAAAATAAAGAGTTGCCTAGAAACACTTCCATGACACCCAACCAAATAAGGCTCCGGTATGAAAACTTTGCAGCATAAAAGTCAACTATTTTCAGGTCTCAAAAATCAGCAGTGGAGCTATGAGTATACAGAAGCCCATTATATGGGATTTTAAATGACTGCACTTCTGTATATGCTTTCTTGGGAATTATACTGCACTCAGTGGGATATGGTTTTTAATACAACATTTATATGATTTTATTGAAAGTATTGAAAAATGGAGGAATGGAGGATTGTATTGAACAATGGAGGAAATACAAAATAAACCATAAAGGATGTGCACAAGAATTAAAAAAGGTGCACAAGTAGTTTTTTTTTTTCAATTTGAATTACCAATGAAAGGTCAACATCCAGTAAGATGTTGGATTCTGCCTAAAGGATTGGTATTGCCAAGAGCTTGGTTGTTTGCTTGCAGACTTTTCATTACCCAACTAGGTAACAAATTACTTAGTTGGGTAATGGAACGTCTGCAAGAAAAGAGCCAAGCTTAAGAGAGCACCAAGGACCCCACAGTTCAACCCTCAGTTACAAATACTGTATTCTCTTCCATTAGCATGGTAAATGGATGTCAGAGACATACATTAGGACCATGGAGAGCAATTTATGGTTCAAATTTCAGGATTCACATAAATATAGTTCATGACTTACAACCACAATTGAGGCTAAAATTTCTCTTCCTAAGTGAGAGAGTTGTTAAGTAAGTTTTGTCCCATTTTACATCCTTTCTTGTCCCTGTTGTTAAGTGAATCACTGCAGTTGTTAAGTTAGTCACACGGTTGTTAAATGAATCCAACTTTCCCATTGACTTTGCATGTCAGAAGGTCACAAAAGCAGATCATATGAGCCTGGGACACTGCAACCATCACAAATATGAATCAGTTGTCCTGCATCTGAATTTTGTTCACGTGACCATGGGGATGCTGCAATGGGCGTAAGTGCGAAAATATAGTCATAAATCACTTTTTTCCAGGTCGTTGTAACTTTGAACAGTCACTAAATGAATGATTATAAATCAAGGGCTACCTCTGATATGCTGAGCTAAAATCCTAGTGGCTAATCTGTGGGTTTCCAGGTGTTGCAGAAACCTAGCCTATATACTTAATTGAATAGAATAGAATTTTTTTATTGGCCAAGTGTGATTGGACACACAAGGAATTTGTCTTGGTGCAAATGCTCTCAGTGTGCATAAAAGAAAAGATGCTTTCATCAAGAGTCAAGAATCATAAGGTACAACACTTAATAATAGTCATAGGGTACAATAAGCAATCATATCATACTAGGAAACAGTCAATAAAATCATTAGGATGCAAGCAACAAGGTTACAGTCATATATTCACAAGTGGGAGAGGATGGGTGATAGGAATGATGGAAGGATTAATAGTAATAGAAATGCAGACTTTGTAAATAGTTGGACAGTGTTGAGGGAATTATTTGTTTAGCAGAGTGATGGCGTTCAGGAAAAAACTGTCCTTGTGTCTAGTTGTTCTGGTATGCAATGCTCTATAGCATCATTTTGAGGGTAGAAGTTGAAACAATTTATGTCCAGGATGTGAGGGCTCTGTAGGTATATCCACAGCCCTCTTTTTGACTCATGCAGTATACAGGTCCACAGTGGAAGGCAGGTTGGTAGCAATTGTTTTTTCTGCTACTTAGCAGAGTTCCATCTCCTCCAGACAGGAACGGAAAGTAACACCTGTTTGCATAGCCCAAGGAAGCACAACTACTTTGAAATGTTACAATCAGGTGTGTTCCTCCTTCCATCCTGCAAGCCATCTTTGGAGATGGAATCTGCGCAGCTACATAGCCCGAGTATTTAATTTATTATTTGATGTGTGTCATATAAGGCAATTGGGCTTATAAAATAAAGCATGATTCGGTTCCATGCAGGTAAATAAGACTTGTGGACAAGGCAGCATGTGTCCCAAGCAAAAAGCATATGAAAAATACACCCAATGCATCTTGAAAAAGAAAACTGTCAGTATTTCAAAGAAATGAGCAGAGCTAGCTAGATCCTGGAAGGCAATGAAAACTTCAGGGTCAGTAACTAATACAACAATGGAGAAAATAATTTCTGGATCCCCACGCTGTCTCTGACATTCATCTACAAGATAGATACTGAAAGCTAACCAGCTTGAGTCCCTCAGTGAGCAATTTTTCTCCATCCAAAGCAAGATGCAAGTAGAATAAATAACACCTCTACGTCAAATTGGCATAAAAATGAGATGTTGATTTTTGCTCAACCTGGTTAAAGAGGGTTAGCATTGCCACAAAAAGGTCCTGGGGATCTTAATGACAGGATGCAATGATTAATAGCACTTGGCAAACTAATTTGGTTTAAAATAAAGGGCAAAATCCCAAATTTAATATGAGCTACAAAGCTGGAGGGCAAAACAAAGCCTGGCAATTTCTAATCCATCCTAATAGTTCAGTCTGGAAAGGCTAGGTTCCTGACTTTGATGTACAGCACATTTCTGCTTTTTCCCTCAAAAGAAAACTTTTCCAATCAAATTCTTCACTTAATAGTGTTTTTTTCCCCTCTCAGGCACTCTACTTGATTCGATGGTTGCACCACTTGGCATATCTTGTGAAATATTCAGAAATTTTCAAGTAATCTATAAGTCAGAAATTCCTTGGGAAATCCACAAGCAATTTAAAAGTTGGAGGAGGAGAATCAAAATTAGGTACATAAGGTAGCGCATCAAGTTGTGTGTCCCCTAAGTGTCTACTTGAATAGCTGAAAATTGAAATCTTGCCCACTTCTGAAATGATACAATATGTGGAAAACTTCAACCATTAAAAATATCCAACCGCTGAGAAATAAAAGCATTATATTTGAACTGTTTAAGTTGAAAATAATACATTCCCTCCTAATTTTGCCCTCTTCCCAATGCTGATTTAAAATATATGACTGCCATGCACATATTCTTAGTGTTTTTTAAGCTTTTATTAAAAAATAAAAACCAAAATTAAAAAACATGATAATGATGATACAGTATTAAAAAGTAAAACAAGATAAAACCATGAACAAATAAAAAAAAAAACACAATCACTTGGAATATTTTTTCATGTTTTATTTTATTTGTTTGTTTGTCAAACATGTACAAGATAACAAGTATAAGTATGAACATAAACAAGAACAAAGGGAGTAAATACAGATAAATGGGGACAGTAAGACAGGGATGGTTAGGCATGCTGGTGTGCTTATGCACGCCCCCCCTTTAAGGACCTCTTAGGAATGGAGTAAGGTCCACAGTAGACAGTTTGAGGTTGAAGCTGTGAGGGTGTTCCTGGCACTGACCATTCTGTTGCTGAAGTCGTATTTTCTGCAGTCGAGTTTGGAGCGGTTTACCTTGAGTTTGTATCAATTGTTTGCATGTGTATTGTTGTGATTGAGGCTGAAGAAGTCATTGATAGGTAAGACATTGTAACAGACAATTTTGTGTACTATGCTTAGATTGGACCGCAGGTGGTGCAATTCTAGATTGAGTCTGGAGGCATAGCCCAATTCAATTTGGAGTAACCCAGCTGAAACTTTGTCAAGAAGGTTGGGGGCTAAAAATGTGCAGATAGCAGGAACATATATGGAAGCCTCACTAATATTCTCCCATGCATGGTTCTTTGTATATTTAGCATGGTATTCACTTATAGATAGACTCTACCAGATGAATCTATCTGATAGAATATATAGGAGGAAAGCAGATACATATTTGATAAATGTATATGTGAACTTTTCTTCAGGAGTTCATAGTGCTACTTGCTTTTGCTTTTAAAATGCCTGCCCCAGAATCATTCACTGAGTGTCTGTGATTAGCATGATCTATCTGCTCCTAGTCCAGTAGTTTAATCAATAGCAATAGCAATAAGACTTATATAATCATCAGGCTTTGATGATGGCAGATGAGATTCTGCTGAAACATCACTACAACTTTAAAAGCACAACTATAATGACTTGAGAAAATATCTGAACAAAGCTGAATACCACACACACACACACACACACACACACACACACACACACACACAAACCCCAAATATATATATATAGAACGCAGTCAGAAAAGAAGAAAAGAATGCAGTCAGAAAAGAAAAAATACTTCCTCCCTTTTCTAGCACCTTAAAGCCACAGGACATGGAATTAATTTTGAGGAAACCAAATTAATCTCCAATACAAAACACTTCAACAAGAGAATAATCTGGGAAGCCATCAAAATAGAGAAACACCCCCAGAACATGAAGAAATGGGACGATACCTCCTGCCTACTAGACATCTGGAAACTTGCCCTTATCAACAAACAAGTCCCAGTCACAAAAACCAACACTGGACCTAAAACAACACATGATGCCACCAACAATCTCCCTCACTAGACTCAAACCCAAACCCACCCCATAGACAAAAGGCAACCACTGTCCAGAAACCAGACCACGGCTGCATCATCAGCTGCCACACACCCCAACCCCCAAACCAAGCAAACTGACACATGCCATTAACACATAGCCAGGCCTCAAACTCGGAGCCAAACCAAAACCCAGAACATCACATCACAGCCACCCAGTCAGGATAAGACATCACGGAACTCAGGAGGTTACACCACAAAACCACAGGATGTTACAATACAGCCAACAACCCAGGAGATTATAGCACAAGTCCCAGGATGTCACAACAATAGAACTCAGAAGGTCATCACACAGCCCATGACCAGGTCATTACAACCCAGGAGATTACAGCACAAGACCCAGGATGTCACAACAATAGAACTCAGAAGGTCATCACACAGCCCATTACCCATGTCGTTACAACACAGGAGGCTGATAGACACACAGCCAGCACCGCAGTCACACATGTTCTTATGAAAAAGCCAGCCAATCTGCAAACATCAACTCCATCAACCAATCAAGAAATGATAACACAGCCAACCTCCCCAGTATTTATAGAGAGACGGCAGCTCCGATCACGCTTTGCTCACACAAACATGAAGCCAAATGCACCAGTCTCAAGATGGCAAGTGGAACCTCATTGAAACGTTGCCAAGATACTTTCAATCTTACACAGAAAAAGACCTGATCATGCCAAGATCTGCAGATAGATAGATAGATAGATAGATAGATAGATAGATAGATAGATAGATAGATAGAGATAGAGATAGAGATAGATAGATAGATAGATAGATAGATAGATAGATAGATAGATAGATAGATAGATAGATAGATACACCCAAACACACACACACACACATATATATACATACTCCTCATCTGAAAGGTCTTTCACAATTGGATCCAGCAATCTTGCTGGCCTCAAAACTGAAGCAAGATCAGACTTGGGAATACTGTCAGGGAACTACCATAGAATCACAAAACTGTAAATTGGGTTGGGAAATCAGAAAAAATACCATGAAAAAAGTGATGGTAAGCCATTTTTATACAGTTAGCAATAGATAGTGTGGATATGTTCATATAGTTGCTAGGAATTAAGCTCAACTTGAAGGCTTTTTAAAAACAAAACTAAAGCCCAACATTAGTCTGCTTTGAATAGCAACCTTTCATGTAAGGTAGGATAATAGCAATTGTTCTAGAATGGCTAACACAAACATTAACTAGGCCTAAGAAATTTGGGCTGATTTCTATGAATTATTTATAGATCAGATTGGTCTAGAACATCAACTGGATGGATTAGACATTGAAAATTCTAAATAACCTTCTATTTGAACAGTTCAAGGCCTTGTTAATACATTCTGGAATAATGTACTTGGGCTATTCCATTGTGTTTGATCTTGTTTCTTGTAATCAGTGGTAGGATTCAAATTTTTTTTACTACCGGTTCTGTGGGCACGGCTTGGTGGGTGTAGAAGGGGAAGAATATTGTAAAATCTCCAGTCAGAGGTGGTATTTGCTGGTTCTCAGGACTACTCAAAATTTCCGCTACCGGTTCTGCAGAACTGGTCAGAACCTGCTAAATACCACCTCTGATTGTAATGTACCATTCAAATGCGCTGAAAAGTTCAGGGTAATAATTTCAAGTAATGTTTTATCAGACCTACTAACTTGAGCCCTGACCTTCTATAGGAGCTCATTTTAAGGGGCCATTGTTAATATCTTTGTTATGAAAATAGTCTGTGGTTTGTTAAAAAGAAAAGATTTTCCCCACTCTGCTTTTATTAACATCTCCATTTAATATGCATTTTCTATCTATCTCTTTCTGTCTGTCTGTCTCTTTCTCATTTTCAGTATCTAGTTGCCTTGTGAAATAGGTAAATACATCAAAAGAGAGAGTGACTGGCCCAAGGTCCCCCAACTGGCTTTGTACCTAAAGTACTACTAGAACTCACAGTCTCCTGGTTTCTAGCCTGTTGCTTTAACCACTATATCAAACTGACTCCTTTTATAAGATGAGGACTTTTATTTATCCTCATATACATAATTCCAAATATATTCCTCCAAACATATAGTTTACTTCCATCATATTTATATGACTCTTGCATTTTGTTCCATTTAAAATGCTCTAGGGTGATATACTGTAGAATCCAAATCTTATGGTATTACTATGCTATCCCCAGTGATATTTATAATGCTTTGCAGTGATAACAAAGTTATTCATAAATGTTATCTGCAGACTTTCATTCTGTGTTCAGGGTTGTTAATGAAAATGTTCAGCAAAACTGGTCTCTAGCCTGATATCTGAGGAATATTCCATTGCATAGTTCTTCGTAATTTTAAAGAATGTTTGCTTCATTTTTCTCAAAAGATTCCTATCTACATGAGAAAGAAAAAATATAGCATTATGTTAATTGCATATCTGAAGAACAGGCAGAGAAAATATTGAGGTTGCCTTTTGGGCACATTAAACACAGTCAGTCACACACATACACAAAGTTGTTTGAAATATAGATTTATTTATCCAAAGTGACACAGCATACACATAACATGCTTCTGGTACCCGTTGCTTTATCCATGAATAAGCAGATCTGGAAATTCTACATTTCTGCTTGATCTATAGATTTGGGGACAAAATATCCAGAAACTTATCCATGTCACCAAATCAGGATTAGTCTTTGGGCAGAAAAGACTTACGTGAATCAATTTTCTTTTCTATTAGATTTATTACAGGATAAAGTGATGGAAAAATTGGCTAAGATAATATAGTGCCTTATTTATCTATTTACTCAATTTCTATAGCTGCCCAACTCAATCAGGTGACTTCAGGTAGTTTATAATTCTAAAGTATCAATCTGTCACCCCTAAGCTTTCTCTTTGTTAGACTAGACCTTCCTAGTGCTTCTAACTATTCATTCTACAATTTACTCTCCAAAACCTCTTATCATGATGGTACAAGGTTAGAAAACTGAATTAGAAAATCTGTAATCTTCCCACTATCCTCTGCAATGAAGACAAAAGGTTATTTATGCTATGTGATGGAATCATTGCACTTTTTTTTTCCCAGAAAAGTTTTCATCTAGGAAATAGAAAAACCGTTTGGCTGAAAGTCAACCATAAGATCTAAGAGTTAACTAAGAGTTAACAACTATTTTCCAGCTCTGCGTTTTTTGATCATTCTGTATGTTAAGGACATAGCCATGGCAGTTTTCATGTCAAATTTCTTTTTCTTAAGAATAAGTTACTATTTTGACAGGATAACATAATGCCATTTCTTCTGATGGACACTTTTATTTTCAGAAGGCTATTCCGGCACAATGCATTTCAGTTAGTCCTAATAGAAAAACAGCATCTACCTCAAGCATTTCCTGATTACAAAAACTGTACCAATAAAAAGACACCAAATTGCCCAATTTCATATAATCTTCTGCCTTGTATATGTAATATGTAGTATCAAAAGACACAATATCTTCTGATAGAGAAATTAGGCACCCCATTTGAAAGTGAAGGGGGAAAAAAGCCACGACACTGGCAAATATGTGTTTATATGTTATTGAACTGACAGCATTTTCTCTTGTCATCTTGCAAGAGAAGATTAAACCTTTTTTCCCCCATTCCTGCTAGTTGATGAGACTTTAGCTGAGGCCAAAAGAATGCTTTATGGTGCTATTCCTATAGCAAGTATCACACTGATAATGTCCAGGTAGAGAAGAATTTCCATAAATCACTGTCAATATTTTTTTTTCTGCAGTGGCTTCAAGCAGTTGATCAGAAGATGCCATGATCTACAATCTTCCTATTATTAAAATATTAGGCTGTGATATTATCAAAGTATTCTCATATTTAAGTTGCCTTTAGAATAGGGGTGTCAAACTCAATTTCATTGAAGGCCACATCAGGGTTGCATTTGACCTCGGGGAGGTCAACATTGCTCACCGAGGCTTTGATTTTGGCCTTCTACAGCCCTCTGCCAGTGAAAATGGAGCTCAGGGAGGCCACATGCGAGCTCCGTTTTCACTGGCAGAGGGCTGCAGAGGCCATTGCAGCCGAAAATGGAACATAGATGGGCTATGTGCAGCCTCCCCAAGCTCTGTTTTTGCTGGAAGAGGCACTGCGGGCTGGTCCTTCACTATTTCCAGGGTGGGCCCATGGGCCAGATCTAAGTACCCTGCAGGCTGGATCCAGCCCACGGGCCTTAAGTTTGGCACCTCTGTTTTAGAAGCTTGCTTCCAGAGGGCTAAACAGCAATTAATACCGATAACACCTGATTACTTCATTCTTCAAGAGAGAGAATTCAGATCCTTCTTTGTTTACAATTTTGTTCTGGGTCCCCAAGCATATTCATATACAGTATTCATATATGGATTTATTTAAATAATTTATATGCTGACCCATTTCACAGCAGTGATTCTGGATGGCATAGAAATATTAAAAATCCAACAGTTAGAAACAATATCCCATGATACCCAAGATAAACAATACAATCCCACCCACAAAGGAAGTCCAGTCACTCAGTTAATAGATGCTGGAGAAGATCTATGCTCTGGTGGTTCAAGTCCTACTACTGTGTGAAAGAGTGAGCTCCTGTCAGTTGCTCCAGGTCCTGTTACCTAGCAGTCCAAAAGCATGTAAAAATGCAAATAAATAGGTACCACTTTAGTGGAAAGGTGACAGCATTCTGTGTTTTGCCATACTCTCTGTGCTGTTGGTGTGGTGTCATGCTGGCCACATGATTGCAGAATCATCTTTGAATAGCTCTGACTCAATGGATTACAGAAATGGAGATGAGAACCATCCTCTAAAGTTTGCTATAACTAGCTGTATATTTATATAATACTGTATCCCTAACTTGGCCGGAATGTTTTGGAAAACAGCCATATCTTTAGATCTTGTGAAAGATTAATGGGATTGGGGCCATCCCAAAAGGAGATGCTGTTCTACCAGGTGGGTAAAGCCACAGAGAAGGCACAACTGCTGGATCCAATAGAGGGCTTTTGTTAGGTCTTGTGGGCTAAGGAGATATTTATTTATTTTATTTTTATTTAGTAAATTCAGAGGCCACCCCTTCTATATACACGAGTCTGTAAGGAAATAATGGCAGAAAGACGGTTCTTCTAGTAGCAATAGCAGTTAGACTCATATACCACTACACAGTGCTTTATAGCCCTCTCTAAGCAGTTTACAGAGTCAGTACCCTATGACTATCATTAAGTGTCATACCTTATAATTCTCGACTCTTGACAAATGTATCTTTTCTTTTATGTATACTGAGAGTATTTACATCAAGACAAATTCCTTGTGTGTCCAATCACACTTGGCCAATAAAATATTCTATTCTATTCTATATTGCCACCAATAATCTGGGTCCTCATTTTACCAACCTCAGAAGGATGGAAGGTTGAGTCAACCTTGAGCCAGTGGGAATTGACCTGCTGAACAGCTGGCAGCTGGCAGTCAGCAGAAGTATCCTGCAATGCTGCATTCTAACCACTGTGCCACCATGGCTCTTGTAGCCTGACCCTATGCCATGCAGGACTTTGTAGGTGAAAACCTGCACCTTGAATCACCCTCAGAACCTACTGAGAACCAGCACAGTTCACAGAGCAGTGGTATTATATGTGCATAGGGAGAGAGGCTAACATTTTGTTTTTCTTCTCAATAGCACATTTGCTATTTTTTGCAGAAACTCACTGAAGAAAACTCAGAACAAATGGATTTCCAGTCCTTGTCACCAACTTGTCTAGATTGGCTTAAAATCACCTGGGAGGGGAGAAGGAGACAGGGAGAGACATATTTTTTCAATTACTTTTGCTTATTAGCATCTGACTACAGTATGATAGCAACCTCTTTATTGTGCTGTGTTTCCTTGAGAGGGACATACTGATCTCCTCTCAGAAGTTGTAGGTGCTTCATCACTGGAGATTTTAAAGAAAACACTACCTCCAGTGGTGAAATGCTACTGGTTCAGTCCGGTTCGGCCAAACCGGTAGTAAAAAAAAAAAAGCTCCAATGATCAGCTGAGAGGAAAAGAAGAGAAAAGCACAGGATCAGCCCTCCCACCTGCTCCTGCACTTTTCTCTTCTTTATCTTCTCAGCTGATTGGCATGGCAGAGCCTCAGATGGTGTTTGGAAAGCTGCACATGCGCGTGTGAAGTGTGCAATCACCAAACCTGTAGGGAAACTGGTAGAATCCCACCACTGACTACCTCCTATCTGAAACATTATATGATCTACTGCTTGAGCAGGGGGATTGGATTAGAAGACCCCTCCCAGCTCTATTCTGATTGATTGATTGATTGATTGATTGATTGCTCATTCCAGTGTTAAAGTAGGGATTTCCCACTCAGGCTGGGGGGAAAAACCCATCACAGTTTGAAAATGTGTGAAATCTAACATATTTTACCAACTATTGATGGAGCAGGAAGAGGCTCATAAGAGAATAGCCTAGTGCAGGGGTGTCAAACTGACACCATCACAGTAGTGTCATGTGATATATCAGGACTTTTTCCCCCTTTGCTAAACCAGGTCTGGGTGTGACCAACGCATGATGCATCCAGCCCACAAGCCGTGCTTTTGACAACCCTGGCCTAGTGCTATCAATAAAGGAGACTATTTGTAGCACAGGATTGAAATGAGGGCTCCATGGTGCTCTCTGAGCTTGGTTGTTTCCTTGCAGCTATTTCATTAACCAAATTTGGTAGCATCATCTGTACTACTGCTGACTGGCTACCTCAAGATGCTTTTGGAATGTCCCATTTCTTGAGTCTCACTTTTTTCTATGGACATTCCTCCCACCCACCAATGGAAAAAGTTGAATTCATCTACAGATCTTGAACCCAGCAGTTCTCCACAACCCTTTAAAGAGTTGCTGAGTAGTCCGTGCGTTAAAATGAGAAAACAGAACATGTCAGCCAGCTATGTTGTAAGAGACAGCTGGTTCTCTCACTTTGCTCTATAACTCCCCTCAGCATGCCATTCAACTGTCTGGCAGCTTGGTTTGAAAGAGCAATGATGTGAGCTAGGGAAGCAGCATGGAAAAGTGGGAGAACCAGCTCCCTCGCTTAACCACCTGGCTCCTCTGGTCTGCTGAACAGCTGGTTGGAGGACTGCAAGAAGGTTGAGCTGCTGGATTTGGAGAAATTTCTTTCTTCTGCTTTAATTGCACAGCTTTCCCGGCTTTGGAAGGTGTTTTTTCACCTGCTTTGATGCAGATGCTAAATCAAGAAATGTGGATCAGCAATGTTGCAGGAGCAGTCCTTGTCTCCAACTGAATCATATTCATTTGTTATTGGAATGCCTACATTCCAACAAAAAATCTCTGTTCACTCATCAGTATTTAAATTTAAATATATATGTAAAGATCCATCTAAGTATACCTTGTTATTTCTTTCACAGTGTTATATTTCCCATTAC
Organism: Bungarus multicinctus; assembly: GCA_023653725.1. Taxonomy (NCBI): domain Eukaryota; kingdom Metazoa; phylum Chordata; class Lepidosauria; order Squamata; family Elapidae; genus Bungarus; species Bungarus multicinctus. Next base: position 41,486,714 of record CM042838.1, on the reverse strand, counting down.
TCCCCAAGGCTCCATCGCCTTGCCCTTGATTGTAGATCTCTTTTTCTAGTTCATCTCTCATCGGGATCATTAGAAGTATGATTTACTGCTGTTTTTCATTATAAAATGAACAGTGAAATAAATTAAAATAATGACTTCCTTCTTTAATATGAAACAGTTCCTTTTGAGGTGGATAGCTTCTTTACTACTGCACACTGGCTCCTTCTCTCCTTTGTTCATATTTATGTGCAATTTTTCTTTCTTTTTTAAATAAATTCAGTCTCTTTACAAGTTTATAAATTTGGTTACAAGGTTATGCTATTTCTTTTGATAAGGCCAAAGCTTTCTCAAAGCTGCACTGATATGGATTTCCATCTTGAATTATACTGCTGTACAATTCCTTATCAGATTTATGAAACTGCCAAAGTCTGAATCGGTTTTGCTATTAAGAAAAGTACTGAGGTTATGAGGATCTCAAAGTTCTCTTGGCCTAGTTCCAGATGTTCTTGTTTTGGTACTTGAAGAAAACATTCATAGTGACTCCAAGGATGCATATAATAGCAATAGCACTTAGACTTACATACCGCTTCCTAGTGCTTTACAGCCTTCTCTCAGCATACTGTCCCCAACAATCTGGATTCTCATTTTACCGACCTTGGAAAGATGGAAAAATGAATCAACCTTGAGCCACTCGGAATCGAACTCCTGGCATTGAGAAGAATAACCTGCAGTACTGCATTCTAACCACTGTGACACTGTAATACCATGCAGAGTCCTTGAACAAAAAAATCACTTGCTCAGCAACCATCCAAAGTTATGACAGTGTTGTGAATGAGGAGACTTATTATGTGTCCTCATAATTGCAGCCATAGTATTCCTGTGGTTATGTGACTGAAATTTGGATGCTTGGCAACTAGTTTGCAGTTACAATGGTCACAGCATTCCTTGGTCTCTCTGATTGTCATTTGCAGACTTCACTACTTGTGCAATGGCAGGAGGTTTGCAGATGGTGATCATGTGATGTTGTGTTTAATGACCATGTGGGATTCACCTAATAACAGCAATTGGAACTGTCAGAACTGCTGGAAACACCTGTGTGGGCAAATGAAGTTATGGTTTATGAACACATTGCTTAGTGACAGAGTTCCTGGTCCCATCATTGTTAACTGAGAGCTACTTATCACCGCACTGTTGAAGGTGTTAAAATTACTTATAATGTGGTCATGTAGGTTTCTTATCTCTAATGAATTAGAGCTTTGGCATCGTGACACACATCGTTTTTGGAAAACAATACCATCCTAAATTACTACATTTAGTTTGCTGTGATAACTGTTTTGTGCTTCCTTTCTGGTGACTTTATTTTGCAAAATCTTTATTTCCCTATTTTAACGGGGCATGTAAAATATGTCTCACAGTCTCTCCTTTGATAATATGATATAAAGGAGCTTAGTGTAAATGAAACATCTTGACTGTTGGTATGCTGTAGAAGAATAATCTGTCTAAGTGAAAAAGCAAGAGGCAAGTAAAGTATACTATTATTTTTGTATTCTCATTTGGCAATTACATTTGCCTCATTTCTATGAAGTCCTTCATTCCTGTTGTCCTTCACCTCATGCAAAAAAGTTGCAACTTGAAACCTGCCGATATGCATGTTGTGTGTAGTCTACCCAATATACATATCAGCAGATTTCAAGCTGCAATTTTTTGGCATGAAGTGAAGGACAATGGGTTCACTCATAGAGACAGATTCCACACACAAAAGCCAACTGGTCCCGATACCTGACTCTTACTTTAAAATAGGGAATGGGACAAGGTTGTTCATTACTGTGCCTACTAATATAGGATATCAGCCATACGTTAGACCAGACCAGGAAAGTGCGGACGGGTGACCAAAACTGGATGCAGTATTCTAGGTGTGGTCTTACTAAGGCTTTATATAGTGGTACCTCACTTGATCTTGATTGTATCTCTCTGTTAATGCAATTTAGGATTGCATTTGTTTTTTTGGCTACCATTGTACACTGTTGGCTTATATTTAATTTGTTGTTCACTAAGACTCCAAGATCCCTCTCACAGCTACTGCTATTAAGCCTGGTTTCACCCAGTCTATATGTGTATTTTTGGCTTTTCTTGCCTAAGTGTAAGACTTTAATTTTCTGTACATTGAATTTCATTTTGTTAGATAGGGCCCAGTGTTCAAATCTGTCAAGATCCATCGGGATCTTGAGCCTATCATCTATGGTGTTGGCTACTCCTGCCAGCTTAGTATCATTCAAAAATTTGGTAAGTTTATTTATTTACTTATTAAATTTTTTTACCGCCCCTCTCCCAAAATGGGACTCGGGGCGGTGTACAGCCAAGATAAAATGACACAATTAATAAAAAATTTAGAAAAGATTTAAGAAGAGATTAAACAGTGGCTGGAATAATACAAAAACTGTGTTAATAACACAAAAATAAAACAAAAAATAACACAATAACATAAAAACAAAGTAAAAAAGTTAAAAATACCAAAAATTAAAACCTAGTAATTGATACTGGGCCAGACCGGCCTGTTGGAAAAGGTGGGTCTTTAGTGCACACCAGATGGTCTGCAGGTCAGTAATGGCCCGCATCTCCGGGGGTAATTCATTCCAGAGGGAGGGTGCCCGTAGAGAAGGCCTGCACCCTCGGGGCCACCAGCTGGCATCATCTGGCTGCTGGCACCCCAAGGAGGCCCACCCTGTGGGAGCGGGAGGCCGATGGTGGCAGCAGGCGGTCCCATAAGTACCCGGGTCCCAAGCCATGGAGCGCTTTAAAGGTGACCACCAACACCTTGAATTGCACAAGGAAGGCCACTGGAAGCCAATGCAACTCGCTGCAGGAGCGGTGTATACGGGAGCTCCGAGGAGCCCCCAAAATCACCTGTGCGGCCGCATTCTGCACCAGCTGAAGCCTCCAGATGCTCTTCAAGGGGAGCCCCATGTAGAGAGCATTACAATAATCTAGGTGGGAGATGACGAGAGTAGAAGTGACCGTGCGAAGAGCGCCCCGATCCAGAAAGGGCCACAACTGGTAGATCCGACGGACCTGACAAAAAGCCCCCCTGGCGACGGCTGCTATGTGATCTTCTAATGACAGCCATACATCCAGGAGGACACCCAGATTGTGCACTCTCTCTGTGGGGGTCAATATTTCCCCCCCTACGGCCAGCGATGGGGTAAGCTGGCTGTATCTGGGCGCAGGAAATCACAGCCACTTGGTTTTGGTTGGGTTGAGACGAAGCCTGTTAAGACCCATCCAACTCTGCACAGCCTCCAGGCACTGGGTCATCACTTCAACGGCTTTGTTGGGTGGCCTGGGGTAGAAATGTATAGCTGAGTATCATCAGCATACTGATGGAACTGTACCCCAAAACCACGGATGATTTCACCCAGCGGCTTCACATAAATGTTGAACAGCAGGGGCGAGAGCACAGACGCCTGAGGCGCCCCACAAAACAAGGGCCTCAGGGTCGACCTCTGCTCCCCTGCCAACACAAATTGTGAGCGGTTGGAGAGGAAGGTGGAGAACCACTGTAACACGGTGCCTCCCACTCCCAACCTCTCCAACCACCGCAATAAGATACTGTGGTTGACAGTATCAAAAGCTGCTGAGAGATCTAACAGGACCAGGACAGAAGAACAACCCCTGTCCCGGGCCTTCCAGAGATCATCCACCCATGCGACCAACGCTGTCTCCATGCTGTGCCCAGGCCTGAAACCCGATTGGAGAGGATCTAGATATACCGCTTCATCCAGGTGCTGAGGGAGCTGTCATGTCACCACGCTCTCAACAACCCTCGCCACAAAGCGAAGGTTGGAGACCGGACGATAATTCGACAGTAATGTTGGGTCCATGGATGGTTTCTTGAGGAGGGGCCTCATCACCGCCTCTTTCAAGGTGGCAGGTAAAAGCCCCTCTCTCAAGGAAGCATTAATAATCCCCTGGAACCAACCTCGTGTCACCTCCCGAGTGGCCAAAACCAGCCAGGAGGGACACGGATCCAATAAACATGTGGTGGCATTAAGCCCACCCAGTAAACTGTCCACGTCTTCCAGGGTCACAGGATCAAACTCAACCCACATGACCTCACTGAAATCTGCCCCCACCCTCCCACCCAGAGATGCCCAGTCAGAGTCCAGCCCATCCCGGATCCGAGTGATTTTGTCCAGCAGATATCTAGAAAAGTCCTCGGCCTGTCCTTGCAAGGGATCCTCCTGCGCTCCCACATCCAAAAGGGAGTGGGTCACCCTAAAAAGGGCGGCTGGGTGATTTTTTGCAGACGCAATAAGGGCAGAAAAGTAAGATCGCTTTGCCACCCTTATCGCCACTAAATACGCACTAATATGGGACCGCAAAAATGTTCAATCAGATCCGGAGCGGATGGTCCTCCAACCACTCTCTAGGCATCTTTTCCGGCACTTCATCTCCCTCAGCTCCTCGGAGAACCAAATGGGATTGGCATCGGGTCAGAGGCCGCAAGGGCACAACCCAGTCAAGGGCCTCAGCAGCCACCTTATCCCAGGTGGCCACCGAGTCCCCAACCGAGTCATGTGTGTGAGTCTCGGGAAATGGCCCAAGCTCCATCAGGAACCTATCTGGGTCCATCAGGCACCTGGGGCGGAACCATTTTGTCGGTCCCACCTCCCTGCGATGAGGGGGTGCAGAGTGGAAGTCCAGCCTAAGGAGCGAATGATCTGACCATGACAGGGGCTCTATAGAAACATCCCCTATACCTAGATCATCCTGCCACTGACCAGAGACAAAAACCAGATCTAAGATGTGACCCCCAGTGTGTGTGGGGTCCCGAATTAATTGGGTCAGGCCCAAGGCTGTCATGGAAGCCATGAATGCCTGAGCAATCCCCAAGGTCCTGCCGGCAGAGGGCAGGTTGAAATCCCCCATGACCATAAGCCTAGCGGTTTCAACCGCCAAGTCGGCTATAACCTCAAGAAGCTCAGGCAGGGCCGATATCACATAGCAGGGAGCCAGGTATGTGATCGATAGGCCCATGTGAACCCCAGAGCCAAAGTTCACAAAGAAGGATTCACATCCGGTCATCTGAGGAACAGTGGTTTCCCTAGGACACAGTTCTTCCTTAATAACCACTGCCGCCATCACCCCACCCCTCCCCTGAGCCCTCAGCCGATGAAAAACCCGAAACCTGGTTGGGTACATCTCCACCAGGGGAACACCCCCCTCTTGGCCCAAGCAGGTTTCAGTAATACCCGCCAGGTCCGCTCCCCCCTCCCAAATCAAATCATAAATGAGGGGGGGCTTATTAACTATGGACCTGGCGTTACACAGTAGAAGGCCCAGGGCCCGATGACTCGGACAGCCCGGGGAACGGAAAATAACTAGGGGGTCGGAGCACGCCACCTCATGCAAATAGCGGGGACACGCTTCTAATACCTGATATGGCCCCCTATGACCACCAAATCTGCCTCTCCCACTTACCGTGCAGATGGACTGCACTTCTCCCTCCTGGAAATAACCCCCCATCCTCGATCCGAACTCCCCTGACCCCAAAACCTCCCAGATGTGCTTGACCCCCCGGTCTGGCCCCTGTCTCAGGTGGGTTGTCCCCCAACCTCCACCTGGTTGCCCTCCCTAACCCTGATAAAAATTTAAATAGAAGTTTCCCTTATATTCCCTCATCTAAGTAATTTATGAAGATATAGAAGAGTACTGGGCCTAAGATTGAACCTAGTGGTACCCCACTGCTTACTTCCCTCCATGTAGATGTTGTACCATTAAGGATTACTCATTGAGTATGATTTGTCAGCCAGTTACAAATCCATTTGATGGTAATACTATCTATCCCACTTTTTTCTAGCTTATCAAGAAATAGGTTGTGGTCTATTTTGTTGAATGCCTTGCTGAAATCTAAGTATAATATGTCACTGTGTTGAAGAATGAAATAAGATTGGTTTGGCATAACTATGGATAGACTATTGAACTATGATAACCCCTTAAACATATCTACTCTGAAATCAGTTAAATGGAGAAAGTAGTCAAATCTATTATTTCAAGTAGAAATTTCATTCTCTAAATTTAATAAAATAAAGAACATTTTGTCTGTTCTGAGGCCAATGCCAGTCAATGTTAACGGAACAATCTCTGAATGTTGATATAATTAAATTATGTGTCCACTTTATCCACATTTTTTCTAAAAGTATAATCATGTTTCACCATTACAGCTATAATCTTTCCTTTATGCTTATAGTTTCTAGAATATATAAAATTGCTTAGGTATTCCTGAGAGTTTACATTAAAATACAGCCAAGCTTCTTGCAATACAAAGGAAAGCACAACTGAGAAGGGAAGAGAAGAACAGGAAATTACAGAAATTTGGAGTTTGAGTTCCTACTTAAATACAGGTATCCTTGACCTATGACCACATTTGAGCCCCAAAATTATGTTGCTAAATGAGAAATTTGTTGAGTGAGTTTTGATCCATTTTACAATTTTTCTGGCCATATTTGTTAAGTGAATCCCTGCAATTGTTAAATTAGTAACACTGTGGTTAAGTGAATCTTAACAACACTGATGTTGACATTGACCATTGATTTTGCTTGTCAGGATACAAAAGGTGATCACATGACCCCGGGACACTGCAACCATTATAAATATGAACCAGTTGTCAAGCATCTGAGTGTAACTCACATGACTATAAGGATGCTACAATGGTCACAAGTACAAAAAATGTTCATAAGTCAATTTTTTGTGTGCCCTTGTAACTTTGAACAGTTACTAAATGAATTGTTGTGAGTCAAGGACATCCGAGGACTACCTGTACAGAAATGGGAATAGACTACTGAAAGGTTATGTAGGGGAAGGAATAATTAATGACCAAATATGGCTTGAGATTATTTGAGCTCTACATTTGAGGGAAATCCTTGTCCATGTTCACATCTGCTGAGAATGCTTGCTTACTATTTTATACTCTTATGGCTGTATTCAGGGGTGGGATTCAAATTTCTTAACCACCGGTTCTGTGGGTGTGGCCTAATTTGTGGGTGTGGCTTGGTGGTCATGTGACTGGCTGGGTGTGGTCTGCTGACTGGGTGTGGCTTGGTGGTCACATGACTGGCTGGGCGTGGCTTGTACATAAATATTGTAAATATTTATGTAAATATTGAATATTTTATTAAAAAAAGAGCAACTTTTACCCAAAATCAGGCAAAGGAGGCAGGCAGATTGAGTTGCTCATAGAATCACAGATTCACTTAGACATCTATCTTTCTACCATTTGCTACCTGAGTCTGTCACATAAAAGTTGCTTGCAAACAAACTGACAAAATTAATTCACAACACACTATGTAAATATTGAATTTTTTATTAAAAAGAGCAACTTTTACCCAAAATCAGGCAAAGCAGGCAGGCAGATTGAGTTGCTCACAGAATCACAGATTCACTTGGAGATCTACCATTCTGCCATCTGCTACCTGTGTCTGCACTGAAAAATAGAAGCTTCAGTCCTAAGGAAGGTTCAGCTCTGTTTTTAGATTAGCTAGAAAACAAGAAATCCAATGATTTCCTGCTTTCTAGCTAATTAAATCTCCCGTCACAGCAGAACAGCTGATGGTTGGGGAAAAAAAGGGAAAAATAGCAACTTAGCAGGCAAGTTTTGCCAGGTAAAGAGTGAGTGCGCAGGGAGGGGAGGGGCCAGCCAGTGGTGCAATTTGCTGGTTCTCCAAACTGGGCAGAATCATAAAAACTGGTTCTATAGGGTTAGGGTTCGACCAGGTAGAATCACACCCCTGGCTATATTCCATCAGAAGATCTATAAATACAGGAAATACTTGAAAAATAGTCAACAAATAGGTAACAAATGTACCTAAATGATGTTATGTTGTTAATACCATATTTAAATCCAATACCTCACTTCTGAAAAGGGCTTGTCACCATAAAGAGCACCACTGGTACAAATAAATAAGAAAATATTAACAGTTTTAAGCAAGATACCAGATATACCTGTCCCTGCTTAGCATCCTATTTAAATCAAGGTTGCAAAAAGGAAAAAAAATCTTTGTAAATAAATTGATACCTGAAAGAGCCAAGATGGAAGTCTGATGAGAAAAGGAGATGGGCACAGAATATTTAATTTCATTTTATTTTTAACCTGAAATTAGAAATGTCGAGGCAAGTCTCACTGCCCGGGATTATTCACAACCCCAGGCAATGTGTTCGACTTCTTAAAAATAGAGGGTTTTTTTAAAGCAAGGACCAAATGTCCTCTTCTGCAGTTTCAGTTAGCTGAATTAGACAGCTCCTTCTACCAGAAAAATTATGCTCCTGTCATTTCTGCAAGACTCCCACCTTAAAGCAATAAGTTATAGGAAGATGAAACCAACAAAGCGAGCAATATCAAGGATTACTACAAGTGGCACAGCAAGACATTAATTAATCACCTGTAATAGTCCTTCAAGCATCGGAACTGAACATTTGACATTGTCTAGACAAGTTTAGTGGTCTTCTGTCCTACAGACTTGGAGTTTTTATGCTGATGGTTCCTTTAACACTCGTTGGAAGAAGGTTGAATTCCAAGTGAGATAAGAAGCTGTCTTATCAGGCAGGTAAAAAATGAAGCACTTCCTTTCAGGTCAGTGTTAGCCATATCCTTGTTTGAGTGGTATTTTGCTTATTAGCAGCTTGCTAAGTTTCCTCTTTAAATATGAATGGTGTAATTGGGCAATGGGCTCATTTATTAACTGACTTGCTAATTAGCAATAGCACTTAGACTTATAAGACCACTGGATAGTGCTTTACAGCCCTCTCTAAGTGGTTTACAGAGTCAGCATATTGCTTCCAACAATCTGGGTCTTCATTTTACCAACTTCGAAAGGCTGGCTCAACCTTGAGCTGGTCAGGATAGAACTCATGGCAGTGGGCAGAGTTAGCCTGCAATACTGCATTCTAACTACTAAGCCACCAAGGTTTTACTTCCCCAGTCAATGGCAGTCCATAGAATGAAAGCTCATCTACGAAAGTATATAAAAATGTTTTAGCTATTCATTTTTTTCTTTAAAAAATGTCCTAATCTATGTTATTTAACATGGATGTTCCAAACAATGAAAACAAGAAGGTAGATGTTAGGAGAAAATGTCTGAAAATGCAGTCTTCTCCAGTCCTAAATCTTTTTGTCATCTTTTTGGTATAAAAAAAATGCTAGAGTGAATTTGGCAGCTGCAGCTCCATTCACTTGCTTTAAAAAAATGTTTTCATTTTGACCAGTCAAGTGAACACGCAGCCAAAATGTCAGTGGGTATAATAGACTAATGGGAAATTATTTTCTCTGTGTGGCTGCAAAGAAAAAAAGCCCAAAGTGTGTAACTCCCCCTTCTGTCTTCAAAACCATCCAAATACACTCAGTTTGAAGCTCTTTATGCCTCTTGGAGCTTCTAATCTACTTTTGGAAGCTCTCCTTTTTGTCCTTCTTTCTATGGTCTTGGAACACAGAGATGGCCCGAATCCATAAACAATTTCAAACTATGCAGAGTGCTTAAAATGGAAATTAAGAATTGGGGTTGAATAGCTTGTACTCCTCTGAGAAACAACAGGGAATATGTTTTCTATTGACATTGTCAATCATTAAGAGAAAAGACATGATGAGATATAGAGGAAGAGAGAAGAAGGCCAGGTTGAGGGGAATTGCTTTCAAACCAATTGCTTCAACGTTGCTATTCTTCTGATATGTACCTTCTAAAAGCTTGAAAATGTTGAATTTGAAATCCTTGAATCAAAGGAAAGGTGCCAAGTTTTAAATTGCAGTTAACTTTTATTACGTTCCTACCAGATATGAGGCAGGTCAGGCTCTAATAACTCTTAAGTATTCAGCATCTAACCTAAGCAAACCTTTCCCCTCCATGGTCTTCTTTCACGGCTGTAGCTTTTACAGAAAGGTGTGAAAATGAACAGCCACAGAATTGCTTCTATGTGCTGAATGTTTGTGCTGTTTTTACAGCCGCTTTTGAGATAGTTCACCAACTTAACTGTCTTCTAATACTTGAATGGCTATCACGAGAAAACGGGGATGACTTGTTCTCCAAAGAATGAAGGCAAATATCTGTGTCCCTGGATAATATTGCAGAATCCAATCTGGGACGGCCACAAGGACCAGAGGTTTAGTCTTTCAGTCTCATTCTGGAACCCACCCTCTGGGAAGTTCTCTGTAACAGATTGTGTACTTGGGCTATTATGCGTGTGATATTTATATGGTGCCTGTTGTATGTGGTTTTTTTAGTTCATTGGGGTGTAAATGGCTGGCTATTAAGTCATTGGCTGTTGTTTCCTTGTGCTGCCAAGCCCCTGCCTCATAAGTACTTGATAAGTTGGTGGTAAATCAGCACTCCAGTGCTGATTTCTTCTCCAATGCATGAGAGGGCAGGACAAGAAGTAATGGGTGGAAGCTTGTAAAAGAAAGATCCAACCTAGAAGAAAGAATAAATTTTCTGACAATGAGAACAATTAATCAATGGTATAGCTTGCCTCCCGGACTTGTAAGTGCTCCCTCACTAGAGAAGTTTTCTAAAATAGACTGGACATCATTTGATTGGGGTGGTTTAAGTTTTCTGCCTTGAGGAGTGGGCTGGACTAGAAGATCTCAGAGGTCCCTTCCAGCTCTATGACTCTATGTTCTGTATTAACATTGCCTTTCTTTTACTGCTTTCAGTTTCCGAAAGTTATCAGCTGTGATTATTGGCTAGCAAAAATTTGCACTATTCTGCTTTACAGTGACAAACAAAAACTTGTACAATTAATCTCAGAGGGCTTGTCCAAACTTATACATATTTTATAAATGCATTGTTTTACTATTTCAAATGAGAGAGAAAAGAGGGAAACAAGAAAAAAAAAGAGCTTAGATGGACAAAAAATAAAAATAAAACTGGAAATAGCAAAAATACCCTGTCACACATACAGAAAATAATTGAGTTTAATGAATATTAAATTCTGCAATCATTGTTGAAGTTCTTGTTTAGGATCCATATATGATTCTTATCTTTTGGAAGGACTGTTAAAAGTAGATATTTAGATAAAACTTAGTTTTGGATCCTTCCTTTCACCTGTCAAGCCTGAAATTGGCATATGCGTAGCCATTTTATTTAGCCTTATTATATATTCCTTTTCTTTCTTTCTCTTTGCTAGTTATGGGGAGCGGGGAAGGGTTTGCAACATTCCTAAGGTGGGAGGAGTGGAGATAGATAGAGTTGTTTAGGCTAGATGATTCTTCTTCCTGTGGGAACACGAGCTGATCATGCTGAGGCCCCTTAAGGTGGAGATTTATGACACCAGGCAATGTTGATTTACTTCTGTTGGAGAATGTGACTTTTGGGGGTTGTTTCTAGCTTCCAATATTATGTGGTGTAATTCCAGGTTGTGTCAGATCTGGAATTACAACAGACATTGCCAATTTGATACTTTCCTAAATAAATAAAAGAAATTATTATGGAAGATAGACTTTGCTTTTTTCTTTTTAAATGGGTTTCATCACTTGGAAACCTGACACCAGCTTTTCACACTCCTTCTTTTAATACATGTTCTTGTAAATATGAAAAGGGGGGAAAGGGGACTTCTTGTATCAGTCCCTTTTTGACCTTAATTCCCTTCTTTTTGCTACAGGTTTCCTTAGGATCCACAAAGAATATTGCATATATGACCTGGGAGTTTTGTTCCATGGGTTTCATTTGGTGTAATATTCTCATTCTTATTAAGATTTATTGGATTTTTAGGTTATGAAATGAGTCTAGAAATGTTCAAAGAAATCAATTTGGACCTGACTTCTTGTGGCACAAACTTTCTCCACAACTGTTCTCTGCCCGACCAGGAAGATTGGACACAGCTGGTATGCTCAAGGTTTCCTTAATAAGAAATGTCACCTTAATGGATCATAGAGGCAGCATTCCTTCTGAGATCCTTATGGCACTGATTTTGCTGTCATTCAGAAGATTTTGAAGTGCTTACACTTCCAGTAGTACTTGAATTGAGGCAATTTGTGAGTCTATTGTCATTATTATGGGTGTTTAGAGTTTTGTTAGAGTCCTTGACTTTGTTCTTTCATGGTTAGGTAGTGTTTTTAATCCACTTTATAGCTGACTTGAGTTTCTTGATAGTCAGACAATCCTAAAAACAAAGCAAATAATAGCTGTACAACATATCTACAATTCTGGGGTTTTACTTATGCATGACAGAGATAGAACTACGCCTGATTTTTGTTTGTTCTCTAGATTTATAAGGAAATGCTTCCTTTGCTCGAAAACTCTAAAGACAGCAGTCCAAGTTTCTAACCTCCATTCATTTCTCATAAAAGTCAAAGTCATACCTGAGGACATTGACAATGTTTTTCACGGTCTGCCTTGCTCTGATCCACTCAGACCGCCACACCACACCATGATTGAAATAGTCGAAGCTAAACATACTAACCATCAACATGGAATGAAAATGTAAAGCAAAAAAAAGAAAAGAAATTAAAAAAAAAAACCATTAATAGGAAATCGGTCATGGATGGCTGTTTAAAGGTATTGAGCTGGAAAAGTAATATAATTTGATTTCATCTGAATTGCCAGGAACAAGAACAGCATAATGTGTTCTGTCCTTTTCTTCAGCAGACGTCGTAGCATTCGCAGCATCCATGTTCTCCTACAAAGACTGCAGAGTGGCTTCCAAACTTCTTTGCCTGTTTCTCCTGTTTCTCTGTATTTCTGAATGCTCTTTTTTAATTAAACATTCTGAATCCTTCAAGAGTTTCAAGCTCCTTCAAAGACATCCCTTTTAATGATTACCATGGCAACTGTATCACCTACAAAAGAGTTTTACTACCTTTCTTCTGAATGCTTGGTGGAAATGCTAAAGAATGGAATATTACAGCCACATCAACATAGCAAATGGCTGTTGGAACAAAGAGAAGCTTTCAAACATTTGCCTTTTGTGACTTTTTTTCCTGAATAATTGCCATTTCTTACTTATTGAAAAGAAGAAATCAATAAAGGAGTGCACACACACTTGTTTGTGTGTGTGTGCATGCATGCTTGGCCCAGAGAAATGGTTGATTGCCAAGAGAACAAATTACCTTTTACTAGTTTTTCTCTCTTTATTCAATCTTACATTTATCTTGGGTTTTCTTGACTTCAGCAGTAGCGATTCTTTTTTTTTTTCTGTCTGCATTGTTGCATTCACTTGTTGTCCAAACATTTGAAACAGATAAAGTAACTGTTTCTCGTTTATCTTCGTACTGTTTAACTGACATACCAATCTGCTTTCCCTTTGTAATGATTTGACACAGAAAAGCTTTGCTCCTGTTGGTTGCCTTTGTTGTTTGACTGTATGACTATAAATACTATTTGTAAGTCTCTCTCTAAGAATAGTTGGGGCTTCTCTTAGTTGATGACATGGTTAAAATTATAATAGAAATTATCAGAACAAGAAGTTGAGATTTAGTATATATAAACATTCAGTGCAGTCCTGAAAATTGAAACATATGAACATGTAATTTGTGAATGTATTTTCTTCAAAAATATGAATGGGATATCTTAAATCAGGAGCCAGATTTTAGTTTAGACCAAGCCAAATACAGATGAGATAAAATATGGGTCTATAGCAATGCTAGACTATCTCTGAAATGATAGAATGAGGCAGACAACCCGAAATACGAGACCTGGAATAAATCAAGCTCACACCTGTGACATTTCTTACTTTCTTTAAGAATTTGTTGAGGAAGGGACTTGCAATCAGTATATATTTATTCTTGGATAATGCAAATGGAGACATGTCAATACTCTGATATATACACACATTAGATCTATGGATAGCTACCTGCCTCACTTCAAAGTCATATTCCAAGGCTCAGGAAATAGCCCATACCTCCCACATCTCAGGTTAGTCCAAGGGAAGTCATTACCAGTTCACTAAGTTCCATTATTTATTTTGGGAAAATGAAATCCCATTCTTTCTTTGAGTGTTTAAAAAAAAAAAAACTCCTGAGAAAATGATTGGAATCAGATTCCTCTGTATTTCTCCCCTTTGAGTTAGTTGGCCAGTTATTATGAGGACCAGCACCAGAGATGACACAGAAAAATCCAGTTGAGTCCACTCCTCTGTTTGCTTATATGTAGTGGACAGAATCTTGCCAAACTAAAGGTATAATCTTCTAAGCTACTATATATATCCTGAGAGATTCCAGGGTGTGGCTACATTGAACCTCTTCCCCCCTTCCCTGTCCAGTTCAAGACTGTGAAGTCTTTTATTCTGGGTGTCTTTCTAGGATGCCCAAAACATCTCCCTCTGTTCCTGTAATGCACATCTCATCATAGTTATTTAGAAGATTGCTAAAGATAAGATCAAGCTTGAGAGTATGCAAACATTTTTTGAGAGGGATAATAGGTTAACAGTGGTGACATTCCTTTCCAAATGACTATTTTGATGTTCCTCCAAATACTTACCAGTCCTGGTGTCTCCTCTGATGGACTACAATCTCCAAAGTGTTGCCTCAAAGGCATTCTTACTTTTCTTTGATGTCTTCAGTTGTTGCCAATTAGGAAAAGAAAGAGTCCATCCCTTTGATTTGACCAGGCTGTCATTAATTCTCTGATCCCAAGCATTGTCCAAAATTTAGAACAAGACAGTTGATGACTGAATACAGTAGTCCCCCTCTCCATCAAGGTATCCTCACAATGGTTCTTACAATGGAATGATTTGCAACAGAATGGAGCTTTCCAATGTCCAACGGGGCTGAAATTTCAGAGAGTGTTTTGAATTGAGACACTCAATGTCCATGTGAACAATAATTTTCAACTATCCTGATTTACCCTAGACTACGGTTTTGTTCTGACTACACACCTATTTCAAATTTAGACAATTTGGAAATTACTAACAATTATCTATCATGATAGGGATTTCCAGGCTAGATGTTCCAAGAATTAAACACTCAGGATGACCCAATTCCATTCCTGCAATTCTTTCAATATGATCTGAACTGGGAGCATTCCATGGTGTTTCCAAATTGTTTTAACTTTGGAGTATGGACTCAAAAAGTTGCTGAATCATAATAGCTGGATCTCTTCCTGAAATGTTTTTTTTTTTGCATATCTCTCAATACAGTGTTTATTTGAAAAAGAATGAAAATGGTGCAGTAAATCAGAGGTGAATGCAAATGAGAAGTATAATCCCTTAAACTCTTTCCCACTTAGCCTATTCTCTTTCCTTTCTCTCTCTTATACTATCAACTCTCATATGCTTCATGTACTCTGCCTTCTGTTCTTGCCAATCACTTACTTTATTATTCAACAATAACAAAATGCTTTTCATTCTCTCTTTGAAATACAAACCACAATTATGATTCATTACAAATGTTTTTTAATTGATATTCCATAGTTCCATTCATTACTGAACATCAGTAGTTCTCAGTGGGTGGTTTCTTAACCTCTTCAAACTTTGTAGTTCCTCTAGGTGTGTCAAAACCTCCTTTTGGTTCTCAGGGCTCATCTGCATGGTCCACTATCCAACTCATGAATGCAACCCGGAGAAGAGATTGTTCACCACGCAGCATCCATTTTTCAGGTAGTCAGCTGTTAAGGTAGGCAGAAGCTGGTCCAGGTGTTGTGTTGTAAAGCAGTGTTTCCCCTGGACAATGTAACAAGATCTGTTCCCTGGATAATCCATGGCACATAAAAGAGGAGGACTGAAGAGATATGGTCAGGAGTAGCAGTTTGCTTGGCTAAAATTGGTCAGCTGTGAGACCATCCCCTTCCATCTGCTCTTGATCTTGGTAACTGTTTTGCAATACTTCTTTGTTTACAAGGGAGCCCATAGCCTAGTTTCCACAGTTGCAGCTTTTCTCCCTAAAACATTTAAACAACTGATAGGCTTCCACGGTGCAAAATCCTGAGACTGACTAGCTGTCAATGGTTTATTGCAGGTAATTAAATGTGTAATTGAAAGGATTCTATTTGGTGCATCTGAGAATTCCTTTTCCAGGTGCCAAGACTCTCAGGAAAGTTCCATCTCTTCAATTCTTCTCACAGAATGAAAAAAGTCCAAAATATGAGAAATGTGTTATTATGGTTATTGCTACCACTCATCACCAAATGGAATATAGGGAAGACTATAGAGTAGCTTTTTCAGCTATATAGATTTCAAAGTCTAGAATTGTTAGCAATACAACATGTTTCCTAGGTGTTAATCCATACATTTGATTAACATATATGTGTTACAGAATATTATCATAGTTGAGGAAAGGGGCTCTCTATATTATCTGTTCACACATACCACATTAGTTTAATGTAATTTAATTATGAGACTAGGCCTTCCCAATTATAAGATAATGATAAAGCATATGTGAGCTTGTATATGTGTGTGTTTGTGCTTGTATATGTGTGAATGCACATTTTTACTATTAGCTGTGTGTTTATTATAACATCACAGATCTTTTTCCTGATCTTTTTAATAATGTTATCAGACTTCAAAATGAGCTTTGTCTACTATTGTTTGAGTTTGTACATCCTAATATTTTAAAATTCCTTAAAGTGATGATTAATAAATGAGATGTAAAGCACAGGGCAATCTCTTGACTAAAACAATCTAAAAAAAGCAAACAGAAGATATGAAAACATGAGTTAATAAAGATACAGTATTAAGCATGACATTTTGCTTAAATTTTTAATAATGTCATTATGAGTGGTGAAAATGTTCACTTTCCATTCAGAAGGTTGAGAGTTTAATCGTAGGTAGTGGTAGATGCTTCTCTCTCACGGGGCAAAGAGAAAATATTTGCTGCAAACTCTACATAGGTATCAGGAGGGGCATCCGACCAGTAAATGCTCAGCTCTGTTCAGTCACCCAGACTCTATTCTGAATTAAAGGATTAAAGGTAAAGGTCCCCTTCGCACATATGTGCTAGTCATTTCTGGCTCTAGGGGGCAGTACTCATCTCTGTTACAAAGACTAAGAGCCAGCACTGTCTGAAGATGTCTCCATGGTCATATGGCCAGCATGACTAAATGCTGAAGGCACACAGAATGCTGTTACCTTCCCACCAAAGTGGTCCCTATTTTTCTACTTGCATTTTTACATGCTTTCGAACTGCTAGGTTGGCAGAAGCTGAGACAGGTAATGGGAGCTCACTCCATTACGCGGTGCTAGGGATTCGAACTGCTGAACTGCTGACCTTTCTGATCGACAAGCTCAGCAACTTAGCGACTGAGCCATGGATCACAGGGCCATAAATCTTTTTAAAAAAATGTAATAATGTTTGATCCTGTCATGATGCTGATACTTATACTCTTCTGGGCCCTTCTAGTTTGTTTGTTACAAAGTACAGCAAAAAGCAATGATGGCCAAGATGCACAATGAACTATGAACAAAATACTGGAAGGAGACACTGGAACCTGCTGTAAGTATACATACACTCCATTCTGTTATACTATCCCCTTTCTATGGATTGGTTAATCTTCCCTTTCATTACTCAACTGTCTGTTCAGCTTTCAGGCAAAACTGTTTCACTCACTCATTTGGAGCTTTGAGATTACAGACCAGAACAGACCAAGATACTTTATTTATACTTTGGGGTGTGCTTTTTACATTTCGGTACATAGTAGAGACTGTTGCAGAAGTGCTAGAATGCTAAGGTTACTATTATGATCATCAAACCAGTCTCAAAGCAGGGCTTAGGGAAGGCTGTTCTGCAATATATTGAAGCAGTCAAATCTCCATCAGTCATGGAACTGAGAGAAGGGAGTCATTCAAGGCATATCAAATTGTTCAATGAAATTATGTAATTGTATGAGAGAGAGAGCTGTTTGGGCTGAAGTGTTACAGAATGTGTCACACTTCATTCTTGTAAAACTAGCTTCTATTTGAGGAGCAACCGGATCCACCACAAATAGCAGACCACTTAAGCATCACTCTGAAGCAAATGGGCACTCAGGATAGTTGTTTTAAGATGGGTGCATTCCAAACAAATTGCTATTACTGATTTTAAAAAATAGACAGCAACATTCTGTGCTACTTGAACTACCCAGGGTCATTGTCACCAGTAACCCAACAGAGCAGAAAAACCTAATATTTGTAGTTTTCCAGATGTTGATTAGGAATGGCTTTTTATAAATTCTTCCAACTGAAACTCATTTTTAGGGAAATGCAAAAGGAATGATTGAAATATTATAATCACATTATCTGGTGTTTGTATTTTAAGTTGAAATTTGTAATGAATACGAAAACTGTTTTTCTGAGTTCTGTATGGTGATTTTATAACTGCAATGTTGGAAGGTGACTTATTATTGGCAATTATTGGAAAATGGAGTCTCTGAATGTTTTGGCTAAATCCAAAACATGATATGATATGATATCATGATATGGCAATTTCTAGCCATTATCTTGATTTTTTGACCCCCAGCAAATAAACGAGCTTCCTAGTCTAATTCTAGTCAATTGTTATCCATCAAGCTCTACTCTGAAGTTTGATTGGTTGGGAAAAAAATTAAACAGCTTCACCTGGGAAAGTCTGGAGTTAATGTCAAAGTGAAAAATTCAGCTTCCATAAATTAGAGGAGGTAGACCGTGTTTTCCTTTTGCCAGCATATTTTTTATTTACATAACTAGGAACTACAATCTAAGAGGTACATAACAGAAAAAAAAAGAAAGTAAAACTCCTCCAATGCAAACATGCACAGTAAATCAGACACCACAAGATACTCTTAGTTGCTTATATCTTAGTTGCTATACTAACATGATAACAATTCTGGTAGAATCTGGAAGCTTAGCAAACAAATAAAAAAAAAAGTAGTGACAGTTAAGCCTTACCAGATTTTCCAACTTCTTACACAGAAATAGAATGTTGACAATCAGCAGAATGTTATCTGACTTCCATGAGGACATGGCGAGCTGAATGTCTCTGAAGGAGCAGGGACAGCATTATGCAGAGATTGGTGGCCAGAGTTTGGATTCTAGCTGGTAAAATTTGTCTGGAGAAAGGGAAGATTGTCCCTATGTATACTAGTCAATTGCTTCTCATGACTACAAGAACTGAATTTTTTGTGATCAGCTGATGAGCCCAGCATCTGGGAGTTGAGGGATTTCAATTAGGTTCCTAATTATAATGTAGCCTATATGAGCATAACATCTATTTGAACCTCATTTCTTAATCAGTTTTGGAATTAGTTTTTTAAAATTGTTTTTCAAATATCAAAAACTTGAGTTTCATTCAATCTGTAAGAAAATAAATTTTAAATATGAGTCTAAAAGACTTATATTGCCTTTTAAACTACTGTATGTTTAAAAGATGGAAAAGAAATAAGTTCTACTTGACAAGATTGAGGCTAATTTGAAGCTACATTTAAAAATGATAGGCCACAAGAATGAAGTGGAAGCAGATGCTACATACAAAAAATGGCTAATATCTTAATAATTAAAAGGGACATATAAATAACAAGCCAAGGAAGTGACCTGGATAAGTTTTCTGTACTGGTTTTTTTTAAATAACTTGTTAAAGTTAGAGAAAGAAGAAATTAAAGAATAATTTAAAGAAAAAGAAATCAAGTTCTACATTATTTGAAGGAACGAACATCAAGATTGTTAGAAGTAAAAGGAAGGAATATAAAGGTTTATTTGATCAAATTTAAAATAGATATATTGTTAGCATTGTTAATGGACTTTTGCTGACATCAGGATTAAAAAATTAGGATGTATAGATTTGTTTACAGATAAGAAATGGAATGTGGGAAAAAGAGGATATGTGTTGGACTTTAACAGTAGGTGCTAAGTTGTTAAAATTGTTTATATTTGTAGTGACAAATAAAGAAGTTAATTCTTTATATATTTATTTTCTCTTTATTTCTATATTTATATTTTTTCTTCATTTCTTTTTTTCTTGCACTCTGTCTTTTCTTTTTATTCCTTTATTTTTTGTAGCTTATATTAGTTTTTATCTGTATCATGCTTAATAAAATACTTAAATAAATATTGGCAAAACCTTATCAAGAGCAAATGAAGTTTTTTAGATAATTGGAAATTGGATTGAACGAGGACCTGATTTTGTTATCTGTAATGGCAGCAAGATTTAGCTTAGTTAAAATGTTAACTCACCACAATATATTAATCAAAGGAATAATTTTGAAAAATTAGGTCAAGAAAAGAGGCTTCTTTTTATGAATTATATTTAATACTAGTTCCACGGAACAGCATGTCTCAAATGTTCAAAATCCAAAAAAAGCAGCAATAGTATGAAGACTGGAAAAAAAATGTTTTGACTGAATTTAATCAAATATGATAATTTTATAGACATATGTCCCATATCAACACTTCCCTTGTCTATTATACCTGATAAACAGTGCAAAATGAAACAAATATACTGTGTCTTGTTGATATTCTGGTTATATGCTGAAAATTAGAGATATATTTCATAAATGTATTATTTGAAAATAAATAGAATAAAGAATAAATTTCAGTTTAAATAAATATCAGTTTCAAATATATTAGTTACCAATGTGTTAGCTTCAGATAAATCAATCATCCAAATTAGTCATATGGCTTTCTAGAAGGCACAAGTTTTGTCTTTTTGTTTTTAATGTGTAAGGTTGAACTATGCTGTGAATAATTTAATATTAATGTTGACCTTTATCACTTATTTTCCAATTAGTTTTAAGAGAAGTGTAAGTAATAGTTACACCTCACATACCAGGATGATGAGTATAAACTGCCTTCTTACTGTTAGACATTTGAGCTATGTGCTCAAAATATGAGTTCAATATTTACAGGTTGTGCATATTAAGTGGCAGAAGGACAGGAAGTAAGAAATTCTGAAGATGATATCCTGACACTCCACTATCAGAAGGAGATAGACTGTTTCTGATTATATTGCATGTTATTGTTGTGGCCTGTAGGCAACTGACAGAGCTGGCAGCAGAGTCAGACAGTGAGGAGGTTGGGGAGGAACCTGGGCCAGTCCTGGAGGCTGAGGAAGGCTCGGACGAGGGCTCTGCATCAGAGGCAGAGATGGGGCCAGGGCAGGCTGGCAGCCATCAGCTGCCTTTGGGCTCGGACAGCAGTGAGATGGGGAAGCTTCTGGAACCGGTTCCCAGCCTGCTCATGCACAGAGCTGCTAAAAGAAAGGAAAAATTAAGAACTCAGGGTCGACGTAGGAGTAAGGCCACAGGTGGATGATGAATGCCCCCTCCTATAAGGATTAAAAGAGGAGCAAAAGGGGAGGGGACTTTTGCAGGAAACAATTGATTTATTTGTTCATTCATTCCAGCCTCATGAAGATCTATCTGTGAGACTGTGCCCAGCCCTTCCCTGTCTGCACTGTGTGTGGGAATATTTACCAGGCAGCTTTCCAAAGTAGATAAGTAATAATTATACCTTTGCAAGACTATTCACCAAACCATTGGCTGAATGTGAATGCAATAAATTCACATTCATTTAATAGAAGAGGTTTTGCCAGGATGCAGAGTTTGCCTAGTGCTTTTCGGGGAAGCCTAGGACAGAACAGTTACAGATGGCTCTAAGTCACCTCTGGTAACTTGGTTTGCCTGGGTCATAATTTATACTATATGTATGTATGTATGTATGTATGTATGTATGTATGTATGTACAGTATGTATGTATGTATGTATGTATGTATGTATGTATGTATGTATGTATGCATGTATGTATTTATTTATCAAATTTATATGGAAGAATAAGCTTGGTGTAGTGGTTAAGGCACCAGGCTAGAAATCATGAGTTCCAGTTCCACTTTAGGCACAAAACTAGCTGGGTGACCTTAGGCCAGTCAATCTCTTAGCCTAGGAAGGAGGCAATGATAAACCACTTCTAAAAATCCAACCTTGTCAAGAAAATCCAGGCTGTCTCTGAGAATTGGACATGATTGAGAGGAAGAAAATACATATACATGGATGCCCATCTCACACAAAGTGACTCTGGGCAGTATATAAGCAATAAAATCAGACAATAAATATATAAAAAGAGTTACGTGCTTGGGGTGGGCTTCAAAAATTTTAGCAAAGGGTTCTCTGCCCAGATTCTGGGTGGGCATGACCATGGCGGGCATGGCCCAGTCAGCCTCTTGCACCATAATGGGGGGGAGGTTTGCCTTCCCTGGGCTTTGGAGGCTTTCCTTGAGCCTCCAGGAGGGCAAAAACGGCCTCCCTGGGTTTTGAAGGCTCTCTGGAAGCTGGAAAAGGGCCTATTTCTGGCCTTCCTGAACTTCCAGAGGCCCATTTTTTGCCATACCTGAGCTTCTGTGTGTGCCCTGCACTTACCTGCATCCAAAATGTGGGGACTCCTAGAAGGGGCAGAGTATGGTGGGTGGGCCCAGCCAGGAGTGGGTTTTGGGGGTTCTCTGAACTGCACAGAATTTTAGCTAGGGGCTCTCCCGAACCCCTGTGAGCCCCTAGCAGCACAACTCTGGGTGCGCTGACTTAGTGTTGAAGATGCTCACCTCCTACTTGGAAGGTTGAGAGTTCAATTTTAGATAGCAGCAGATGTTTCTCTCCTAGGGTGCAAAGAGTAAATATCTGCTGCGTACTCCACATAGTTATGAGGAAGAATATTCATCCTGTAAATGCTCAGATCCATCCAGTCTTTCTGACTCTACCCCAAATTAAGGGATTACAGGATTGTAAAAAGAAAAAAAAAGTATATAAAAAGCAGTTATTTTAAAAAAGTCATTACTCTAAATACAACCATCCAATCCAGGAGAGATTAGACCAGGGGTGGGCTGCTGGGAGTTTGCAGGGGTTCGGGAAAGCCCCTAGCTAAGATTCTTTGCAGTTTGGAGAACACCCAAATCCCACTCCTGGCTGGCCCCGCCCCTCCCAGGAGTCTCCACACAGCCCGTTTTGGATGCAGGTAAGTGCAGGGTGCACGCGGAGGGTCAAGGAGGGTGATAAATGGGCCTCCTGGAAGTTTGGAGGGTTGGAAATGGGCCCATTTCCGGCTTCCAGAGCATCTCTGGAGTCTGGGGAGACCATTTTCGCCCTCCCGGAGGCTCAAGGAAAGTCTCCAGAGCCCGGAGAAGGTGTTTTTGGCCCCCCAGTCTGATGCAGAAGGCTGATTAGGCCACACCTACCATGACCATGCCCACCTAGCAACCGGGCAGAGAACCCATTGCTAAAATTTTTGAAGCCCACCCCTGGATTAGACTAAATGATACTACAACCATTTTGACATTTCCCCAGTCTCCCTGGAACTGCTAGGACTGATGACAAAGCCAAATCTTGAAGGACTAACTTTGGAGTCAGGAAGAATGTTCCATAAGGTGGGCATTGTGGCAAAGAAGGGCTTCCTCCTGAAACCCCACAGCAAACAGGACTCTAAGCAGGCCCTGTCTGTCAGATCTAATATTATAGAAGGAGTGGAATTTCTGAATTATTACTCTAAGTGGTACACTTACATTTTGAGACAGATTGAAACAATTATCTTTTAACAAGAGATGAGCTTGCAGCGGGAAGATAAGTAGTGAACAGAGAGGCCTTTCTTTTAAATCTTTTTTAGTAAATTACAGGGAGATAAATAGTGTCCCTAGGAAAAAAAGATACTTTAAAAAGTTGGGAAGGAAGGAAAGGAGGAGGAAATCATCCACCTGTTTGGATTTCTCCTCTAATCTATTATTAACAACTAATCTTTTGCATTTCTGGTGCTGGTGAACTCTCTAAGGAAAATAATAGGTGCCATCCTTAAAGAACTAAAAAGTTCAATTGATGGGAACAGATTTTTAAGTACAATATAACAGATGTCAAACTGAGATACAGTGAAAAAATGCCGACTGCTTGGATTGGATTAAATTGATTAAAATTAGCCATCATATACATATCTATCATGTGTTTCTATATTTAGTAAATGAGGACAAATTTCTTCATATAGAATCATCTATATATGGAAATACTGTTAAAAGCATTTATCACATGTAAAATAATGTAATTCACTACATTATTTTCTATAGTAGATTTCAGGCTGTTTAATATTCCTTCCATGAGCCCTCAGATTCCACTAGTTTTCAGCTAAAATACACTTCAGGTTAGTCTACTCTGCTTTTTTCTGTTTTGTTCTACTGAAAATTTTATTCTATATTTCTTGCCTGTGCCATTCCTGTTACTCCAAGTCCTCTCATAATATCACAGGGAACTTTTTGATTCTGCATAGTGTGTCTTCTTCTTCTTCTTCTTCTTCTTCTTCTTCTTCTTCTTCTTCTTCTTCTTCTTCTTCTTCTTCTTCTTCTTCTTCTTCTTCTTCTTCTTCTTCTTCTTCTTCTTCTTCTTCTTCTTCTTCTTCTTCTTCTTCTTCCTCCTCCTCCTCCTCGTCCTCCTCTTCCCCTCCTCCTCCTTCTTCATCCCCCTCCCCCCTTTTTATCAAGATTGGGTTGATTAGTCATTATAATTAATGGAAATATAGAATAGAGGATGGATTATTCTTCTACTGAAGATAGTAATAGGTTGATTTTGTTCTATTTTTTCTATTCCTGGAGCCCTTATGCTTAATGTAAGAATAATATAAGTAGTGAAGGGGAAGAAGAATCTTTTAACAATGTTAGCATATAATTTCAAATGTGTTAGTCAGAGAACAAAATTACCTATGTAGCTGAAGTATGCTTTTAAGGTCCAGTACTAAAGATTTGGGAATCACATGCATTTGGATTGGTTCAAGTTTCTAAAACAGCATTTTTAAATGCTGTTTTAAAAACTTAAGTTTTTAAACTTAAACAGTAAGAATAGTAATAAATGTTACAGAACTGTAGAAGACTTTTATAAATTCTGAGACATTGAAAGAGAGATCAAGAATAGCATCCTTTCCTTAATGGTATCACTTAAAGGGTAGGTCTGCAGATAAACTTTCAAAAGTCCACATTACCTAACAGGGGGAATGATTAAACTTCACTTTCTATTTTGATTTTGATCTCAGAAAATGGAACAAAATGCAGTTCACTGATCACAGAGCTGACCATGAACTTCCATTTATCAAATCAAGCATTTGGGTTTGGCTTGAACACTTTGGATGCACACAATGTGTGCGCCAGCATGGTCTTTGAATTGCACAATATACTTTGTGCAATTGTGAAATTAATGGCAAATGAACACAGTAGGGGAAATTGTCTTTCAGAGCCAAATTGTTGTGTAATACTGAGGTTCAACCCAAAATAAAAGCACACTTTTGATCATATGTAATTTGTGGGGATATTCGTGGATCAGTTCATTTCAGCAGAATTTACACTGCTTTATTATGACACTAACTAAGGTTGTTTCTGCCTTGATTATATGCTCCAAACAGCCATTGATTCTGCTTGAATGGGCTTTATGGCACATTTCTGTTTATCCCCCTCATTTTCATATTAGATGTTCCATACAACTACTCATTTTGAATGACATTCCATTCATTTTCTTCTCTTTTAGGATCTTCAGGCTTGCCGTGTGATGTTTATCACTGTGCCATCATTGATCTCTCATAGGTGTCCTTACTTAAATACACAATTGTCTCTTTATCCTCTGCACAAGCCGTTCACTTTATATAGCTATTGAAATCCATAAATCTTCTGAAAAAGGCATCCAGTGGCTTCTTCGGATTTCTCTGCAATATACCAGAATAGAATAGAAGAATGTACATGTCCTATATTTCCATGTTTTCTTTTTTATTCTCTTCCCCAGGCTTGTCCCTACGTTATGGATCATTGTTAATTATTTACTTGCCAACAAGCCTACTTGATAGTAGGACAAATTAGAACGGTGCAATACTATGGTTTTTTAAATGTGCTTTTTCTTTATTGATATTTATTGGTATAAATAAATTGTGGAAATTGAAAATATTTTGGAAATGTAGCATATTTATCCCTGAGCCAGGGTTAACAACAACTCACAATGGCTGCATTCATGTAACGTATTGGTAGTCTTTGACTTATAACCATTTGTTTAACAACTGTTTGAAGTTACAGTAATACTGAAAAAAGGGGCTGATGACCAATTCTTGAACATATGACCTTCATAGTAGCTCCATGGACACACGATCAAAATTTGGGCACTTGGCCACTGGCACTTGGCCACTTGGCCACTGGCAGGTATGTAGCATCTCAAGATCACTGGCAGCATCTCAAGATCATAAGATCTCCAGTTGTGACTTTCCCAGCCAATTTCCAACAAGCAAAGCCAATGAGATAAGGTAGATTTGCTTAATGACAGTGTGATTCACTTAACAATTGCAGTGATTTGCTTAACAACCATAACAAAAAAGGTCACAAAATTGGGTAGGATTTACTTAACAACTACAACCTTGCTCAACAATGGAAATTCTGTCCCTGGTTGCAGTTGTTATTTGAGGACTACCTGTAGTACTTTTACCTGGATGACCAGGAGGCACCCATGTAACTGTCATCCAGGTCATGGTTGTCCCAAAGGTGCTTTTTCAAGAGGAGACTAGACTTTCTTGTTTTTCTTTGAAGCAAAACATCTTCAAGAAAAAATAGAAAGTCCAGTTGCCTCTTGAAAAACCACCTTTGGGACACCCATGTAACTGGTTTCTTCTTCTCAGAAGATCAGAAGCCAAATTAATATCTGAAAGCCAGAAATGGACCTTCACATGTAGATGACTACATAAAGTGCATCAGTTTAAGATTTCACTTTAGGTCTCGATACTCAGCAGTTGCAGGAAGGAATATATAGAATCTTTCAGAATAGTACTATATAGAAACTACCATCTCTTAAGCTCTAAGAGTAGATCAATTCCCTCAAAAGCTTCTAAATATTACCTGTTTGGTAGAGAGTTTGAACCCCATAAAGTTCACATTTGGCTACCAACATCTGAAGAATCTCAAAGTATGAAACCAGTCATGATGTCGCCTAGTAGACAATGTAAGTCACACTGTCTGAAAATAGAAAAATCCCACGCTAGCTTGGAGTGGGTGCAGGGAGGTAGATGTCATGCATACTCCATACATAGGATATAACATAATCTGCTGTCAGAGTTTAAGAGAAGGTGGACTGTATATGCTATTCTGAGACCTGCAACATGCTATATAAATCATTTAAAAATGAATGAAATAAATGATATTAAATAGGGCTAACATACCTGGGTTATAAAAATGCAGACATCCACTAGAGGGCAGGAAAGATGCACAGAAAACTCTAATTCTGGGTTCCCAATAAAGTTTTTGTTTGGATTTTTGCAATCCAGATGTGATGGCTTTAACGTACACTCAGGCAAACCAGTTTATGATTTAGCAGCATGTGTAAATCCAGCTAGTGATAACTCAGGTATCACTGAGTCCCTCCCTATTCGAGATCCCCATTTGAGTCTATCTCTCCCACATCCTAGAGAACCATAACTGGGCTGCTAACATTTGTGATAGATTCAAATTTTTAAAAAAATGAGTCAAGACAATCACTAGATGATAGCAAAGAGAATTGTCTATATTTCTGCTGCCATCTGATGAACATTCAGATTCTTGCATTTCTCAATTGGTAGTCCTACCCTCATTTGACCTCAGGGGCAAAGATAGCAGCTGCTCTGATTTTTGAGTTCAAGCTCCATGGCGGAGCTTTGGGCCTTGAGGGATGTCCCCCTCTCCCTTAAGTGGCCCTCAAAACTTTCGAAGGCGTTCCGCTATGAGGGATCCTGGGATCCGGAGCGATGGTGGGGCCGTGGAAGCCGGAGGAATGGGAGGAAACGCGGGAAACCCGGGATTGGTAATTTTTTAATGGGGTTTTTTAATGGGTTAAAAGGATCCAGGGTGGGCAGGGGAGACAGCCCACATGGAGTTGGGGGCAGCCAGGCCGGCCCGCGCGCCTGGGGGGCCTCGGGGGTTTCCGTGTCGGGGTGGCAGACTGGGGGTGGGCTGCCGGGGGCAAATTTTATCAGCACGGTGACTGGGAGAGGCAGATATGCTGGGGGTAGAGGGCCATATCCAGTAAGGGGATCGCGCTCCCGATGTTTGCAAGCGGTAGCGCGCTCCGACCCTCCATACCCATCCTGCAGCCCTGGTTGTCTGGATTCTCAGGCCCTGAATACCCGGCTGCTGTTGTGCAGTGCCAGGTCCGTGGTTAACAAGGCTCCCCTGATCCATGATTTAGTTCAGGAGGAGGCCGCGGACCTGGTAGGTGTTACCGAAACCTGGTTGGGCCCAGAGGGCGGTGTCCCTCTGGTTGAGATGTGCCCACCAGGTTTCCTTGCATTTCACCAGCCTAGGGCTCAGGGAAGGGGTGGAGGGGTGGCAGTGCTTATAAAGGAAGCCCTTTATCCTAGGGAGGCCACTGTCCCTCAGACGGCTGGCTGTGAATCTCTATTTGTGAAGTGGGGGCAAGGGGTTCAGATGGGTCTTTTGATGGCGTACCTGGCTCCCTGCCACGTCTCATCGGCCCTGCCCGGACTCCACGAGGTGATAGCCGGGCTGGCGGTTGAGACCCCCAGGCTTCTGGTCATGGGGGATTTCAACCTGCCATCGTCCGGTGAAACCTCGGGGTTGGTTCGGGTGTTCTTGGCTTCCATGACGGCCGTGGACCTGACCCAGTTAGTTTCTGCCCCCACTCACATTGGAGGACACATGCTGGACCTGATTTTTGTCTCTGGGCAGTGGTTGAATGACTGTAATTTTGGGGAGTTAGTTATTACACCCTTGTCATGGACAGATCATTCCCTCCTTAGGTTGGACTTCTGTTCCGCCACTCCCCACCGTAGGGAGGCGGAACCACTTAGATTGTTCTGCCCCAGGCGCCTGATGGACCCGGAGCGGTTCCAGAGGGAGCTTGGACCGTTTCCTGAGTCTCTGGCTCACAGCTCGTCTGGAGACCTGGTGGCGACCTGGGATGGGTTGGCCGCCGGGGCTCTAGATCGAGTTGTGCCCCTGCGACCTCTGACCCGGCACAGATCCCATGTGGCTCCGTGGTATACGGAGGAGCTACGGGAGATGAGGTGCTGGAAAAGACGTCTAGAGGGCATTTGGAGGGCGAGCCGTTCTGAGTCTGACCGAACACAGGTGAGATCTCATATTAAGACTTACCTTGTGGCGATAGGGGCGGCGAAATCTTCGTATTTCTCCGCCCTTATTGCATCAGCAGAAAATCGGCCTGCCGCCCTGTTTAGAGTGACCCGCTCTCTACTTGAACCGAGAGCGCGGGATGACCTCTTGCAGGGTAGGGCGGAGGAGTTTTCCCGATTTCTGCATGATAAAATCGCTCAGATTCGGGAGGGGCTCGACTCCAATTGGATGGTCCCGGGGGAGGTGTCCGGGGCAGGTCTTGTGAGTGTTATCTGGGGGGAGTTCGACCCTGTGACCACCGAGGGTGTGGACAGGTTGCTGCGGGGTCTGAATGCCACCACCTGTTTATTGGACCCGTGCCCTTCCTGGCTGGTTTCGGCTGCCAGGGAGACGACACGAGGCTGGCTCCAGGGGATTGTCAACGCTTCCTTGAGAGAGGGGGTGCTCCCTACCACCCTGAAGGCGGCGGTGGTGCGCCCCCTCCTCAAGAAGCCTTCCCTGGACCCAGCTATTTTAAACAACTATCGTCCAGTCTCCAACCTTCCCTTTGTGGCGAAGGTTGTTGAGAGTGTGGTGGCACGTCAGCTCCCCCAGTACCTGGAGGAAGCTACTTACCTCGATCCGTTCCAATCGGGCTTCAGGCCTGGACATAGCACTGAGACAGCATTGATCGCGTTGGTTGATGATCTTTGGAGGGCTCGTGACAGAGGGTTCTCCTCTGTCCTGGTCCTATTAGATCTCTCGGCGGCTTTCGATACTATCGACCATAGTATCTTGTTGCGACGGTTGGGGGGGTTGGGGATTGGTGGAACCGTCCTTCGATGGTTCTCCTCCTTCCTCTCCGACCGTTCGCAATTTGTGTTGGTGGGGGGGGGAGAGGTCCACCTCTAGGCCCCTGGTTTGTGGGGTGCCTCAGGGGTCGGTCCTCTCTCCCCTCTTGTTCAACATTTACATGAAGCCGCTGGGTGAGATCATCCGTGGTCTTGGAGTGAGGTGTCATCTGTATGCAGATGACACCCAGTTGTACATCTCCACTCCGGACCACCCCAACGATGCCGTGGGGGCTATGTCTAGGTGCCTGGAGGCTGTGCGGGACTGGATGGGCGGGAACAGGCTTCGGCTCAACCCATCCAAGACCGAGTGGCTGTGGTTTCCGGCGCCCCAATATAGCCAGCTGACACCTTCGCTGGCTATCGGGGGGGAGTTCTGCCCCCCACAGAGAGGGCTCGCAACCTGGGAGTCCTCCTGGATGTACGGCTGTCGCTTGAACATCACATCACGGCCGTCTCCAGGGGGGCGTTTCATCAGATCCGTCGGATCTACCGGTTGCGGCCCTTCCTGGATCGGGACGCCTTGCGCACGGTCACTCAGGCCCTTGTCACCTCTCGCCTGGACTATTGTAATGCCCTCTACATGGGGCTCCCTGCGGGGAGCATCCGGAGACTCCAGCTGGTGCAAAATGCAGCCGCGCGGGTGATCATGGGGGCGTCACGTAGCACCCATGTGACGCCTCTCCTGCGCGAGCTGCATTGGTTGCCGGTGGCTCTCCGGGTTCGCTTTAAGGTTCTAGTTTTGACCTTTAGGGCGACCCATGGCATGGGACCAGGTTACCTTCAGGACCGCATTCTGCCAGCGTTCTCCAACAGGCCGGTGCGTTCCCACAGAGAGGGTCTGCTCCGGGTGCCGTCGGCTGCTATGTGCCGTCTGGCGGCGCCGAGGAGTAGGGCCTTCTCTGTGGGTGCCCCCGCCCTCTGGAATACTCTGCCACCGGAGCTCCGTACCGGCATGGACCTGAGGGCCTTCAGGCGCGCGTTGAAGACCTGGCTCTTTGAGCAGGCCGGCCTTGGCTGAGATGGTTTTAATTTGGTCTCCATTTTATTAATTCTAAATTGGGTTTTAAGGGGGTGGGGGTGGGGTTTTGTTAGTTTTATCAAGCAGCCGATTGAAATTTAATATTTTTTAACTTTTGTATTCTTTGTGGGGTTTTTAGATGGGCTGTTCACCGCCCTGAGTCCCTCGGGAGAAGGGCGGTATATAAATGGAATAAATAAATAAATAAATAATAAATAAATTGGCTATGAGATATACTTGAGGAAATATTGCTGTAGGTATCTGATGTTTTTGTTCATTCTCATACATAATTTACATGATACATATTTATATAGCTGCTCATCTCACATACACGTGACACTATTTAGTGTATCACAAAGATAAAACAATCAGTAAAAACTTAAAACAATTATTATCATCATCAGTAAGAACATTAAAAACTTCTTTAAAAAAGGAACAGGTGATGTTGATAATAGCAGACTCACCTTCCTAGCTTGCCAATCTCCTTGGGTCAAAGGGCTGTTGGCATAACCAAATCTTGAGGGATCTTCAGAAGTCCAGAAATGATGACGCCAACCTAACTTTGGGGGAAAGAACAGGCCCATTGCCTAGGACCAGCCAAATTAAACTCCCTGGATGACAGAACCTATAATATGATCTAAATAGGACTGGCAGATGAAATTAGAGAAAGGTGGTTCCTCAGATAACCTGGTCCCATGCCATGTAGGGATTTAAAGGTCAACACCAGCACCTTGAATTGGACCCAGGAACAAAAGTTTTTCTTTTCTTCAGAACAAGTTTACTATTGTTTACTTCCAAGGTTTAAGAGAAATTGATTAACTCAATAGCAATAGCAATAGCATTTAGACTTATATACTACCCATAGTGCTTTTCAGCACACTTTGGGTACTTTAAAAATATCAGCATATTTCCCCCTAAAATCTGGATCCTCATTTTACTGACCTCAGAAGGATAAAAGGCTGAGTCAATCCTGAGCCAGTCAGAATTGAACTCCTGGCTGTGGGAAGAGTTAACCTGCAATACTGCATTCTAACCACTACACCACCAAGGTCACTGCAGTAATCCAAACAGGAGATAACCAGGGCATGAGTGCAAGGCACAGGGTAGCCACTTCTTATGTATAAACAAATCCATAAAACATCATTTTTGAGCCCTGGTATCAAAAGAAACTTCATAAAGGATTGCCAGAGCTAACAGTACTTTAAAATGAACCAACTTTATATTCCTTGGTTTTACTTCTAATAGTCTTAATTTTTAGTTCATTCAAATATTGCCATAGGATTGGAATTCTCTTCATTTCATCTTTGTCCTATCATATAGAGTTTTTCAAAATTTTAACAAGCCTCTTTTGCAAATTCAATAGGAAAAAAAATCCAGATCACTGTCTTGGTTTGTCATTTATGTTTTCATTTAATTTGTAAAACCTCAGCCACTTTCTTTTGTAGATTCAGTGTAACATTCTTTTCTAAGTCATTTCTGGGCTTGTTTATTGTAAAATTGCTTACAATACCATCTCCATCTTATCAGATGAAATGTGTTCTACAAC
The DNA here is from genome assembly GCA_023653725.1 of Bungarus multicinctus. Lineage (NCBI taxonomy): Eukaryota > Metazoa > Chordata > Lepidosauria > Squamata > Elapidae > Bungarus > Bungarus multicinctus. The sequence goes on along the minus strand of CM042838.1, from coordinate 41,454,366 downwards.
TGTCATTTCTCCAATAATATCTTTTACATATATTCATAGAAGCATTATTACTGATATTGTTGATACTGTGGTTACTATTTTCTGATTCCATTCTTCAAAAGTCTCCTTCACTATTTTAATTGTTGGAATATTTTGCAACATTTTGCAGGTTTGTAAATCTTTTCTCTACCCAAAAACTTTAGTCCCCTCTACTGTCCAGCTTTTGAAATCATGACTTTATTTGTCCTTGTAAAAACCAAAACAGAATCGATTTCCACAGGAAGCAATTTGTTCTTTATAATTTATTTCAAAATTTTATTATAAAAGTTTCAATATTTCAATTTTATTAGATTCTTAGCTGATTTATAATTTTCTGCAACCAAAATATTATTTAGCTTTTTACTCTTTCTTTCAGATTCTTTAAATGCTTAGACTTTTAATTATTTTTTCTTTCATTAAGGTTTGAAGGCACGCAGTATTTTTAGACTTGTCATTCCAAAACTCTCTAATAGATTAGGAGTAGTTAATGAGCAATTTCCAAAAGTGATGAGAAAGAAAGGTTTGTGAACTTGGTGCTCTTTAAAAGTCTCTGCCATAATTTCAAGCAAGATGCCTAATTCTGTTGTCTCTCAGTCCTCAAACTCACAGAAAACCACTGTCCTGCAATCTCCTTGTAAAGAGCAGCCCCAATACATGTGGGCGAACTGAAGTGTCTGGAGTATATGTGGATGATCTCATGTCTTCTCCTTATCTGGAGGTGTTCCAAGAAACTAGTCTACCTGCTGGTTTCTTGCTCTTTACCATGATTGTCAGCTCCACTTTCACAGAGCTGCCTTCAACTTGCCATACCTTCCCAGAAACCAAATCATGTGTTTTGTTTATTCTCTTCTATTCTTCTGTCCCTGTCCTGCATTACAGACTGCCTTTTTGATTTTGATCCTTTTTGCCAAGCATGATTACACTTTTGCCAGATAGGTTGTTCTGTTTTGTTCTGTTTTGTTTTTTGCTTTGGCCCCTTGATAAGAATTCTGATCTGTCTTTGCATTACAGAGTCTGCAAACCTGCCAACTTGCAGTCACAATCTGACATTTGGGTGAAGAGACTGTCTGAACTGAAAGCATCTGGGAATTGATTCACAGGACTATTTACAAAAGATCTGATATATAGAGTGTCTTTTTTTTAAAAAAATAAAACCCCACCTTTTCTGAATTAAAAAGATTGAACGGTTGTTTTTTTAAGAGTTTAAGCATTTTATGATGTAGTAGTGATAAGCTTTGGGGTCTGTAAAAGCCTGAGAAATAGTGTGGCATACATGTGCATGAGGTTAAATGCCAGGGAAATAATTGCCATGAGAATCAGTGCAAAATCTCATTATAAACACAAAAAGGACTGCACTGACTCTGGATCAAAGTGGTTTAGTGATTTTTTTTCATGGATTTGTTTTAATATTCTTATTTGTTACTTTATGGTTACAGAATTGGGACTTCCATGTCAGAATGCCCCATCCCTAACAACATCACGAAGACAATATTTTTTATCATCTGATATCTCCCTACAGCAATAATTCTCAAGAAAATTACTTTATTCACCCCTCTGCCAAATCTGTAGGTGATATCAATGTAAGTATCATGTGTATCATACAGAGTTACATCCTAAATTGGTTACCACAACTCCTTAGAATGTAATTTGCTGTTTGTAAATATTATAAACATATTTTTTCTATTAATCTTAATAATATCGAGTGTTTCTCACCCAGAAATGCCTAATCAATGCTCTGAGGCATTTTTACTAAGTATGTATTTGCTTCATCTTGTTTAATAATGCTGTAAAATCAATTGCAAGGAGCACCAAAATAAAGGAGGAAAAGTCTCTTAATGTGAGTATTCATTTAGTTTTTTTTTTTTACATTTGATCTGGAGACTTATTTAGAATACACTGAAGATTTAAAAAGAAATGAAAGGAGAAAATAGAAGCCTGCCCTCTTTGGGGAAGTTAAAAATTCTGTAGAAAGAGAAATCACTATGATGTTTGCAGGGATGGGCAAAGAAAGGCAATTGGCTTTCTAGAGGTCATGTTTCTATCTCTATGACATTTGACACTCAGCAGATCAACCCAAGAACTTTCTTTTCAAATACCAGATGCTGGTCTACCAGAGAAATGTTTAATCTATTAAAGACACAATATGAAACAAGCCATGTATTGTATGAAGCTTGTATGAAACATAACTCTCTGGGGTCTCAGTTTGTATTTCAAAAATTGATCAGATTTGCTGCTCACCAACTTCCTTTGAAGGCTTTCTTCACCTCCGTATCAGTACTGTTGCTAATGATACTCAATGAAAGGTTGACCATACAAGTCTCAGCATCTTTGTCCCACTTTGTGAGTTCCTAAATTGTCTTTTTTATTGCCTGAATGCTTTCTCTATTTAAACTTTCAAAAGGAGAAAATTGATATTTTTTCCTCTCTCTCCCTCCCTCCCTCCCTCCCTCCCTCCCTCCCTCCCTCCCTCCCTCCCTCCCTCCGTTCCTTCCTTCCTTCCTTCCTTCCTTCCTTCCTTCCTTCCTTCCTTCCTTCCTTCCTTCCTTCCTTCCTCATTTTAAAATGGTTTCTTATCTCATTTGCTGTTTAAGTCCTCTGTGGCCCATTATTATAACAACAGTCTTTCTAATATTCAAGTTACCAGCTCCTTGTGAGTAAGCCTCTGAAGTTTCTTTGAAACATCTACAAAAACAAAATAATAAAAAGGGAGAGAATGATAATCAGCAAGTGAAGGTTGAGATCCGAAAGGCAATTAAGCCGTAGGATAATAACAATGTGATGATGGGGAAGACTTAAAAAGATACATTGTTCAAATTTTTGAATAATTATTCCAAGTATGGCTATGACTGTTATTCAGCTGTGCGTTTTGACTTCAGTGAGAAAAGATGTACATCCTTATTTTCAACACAGTACTTTCAATGGAGTAAAATACATTTTTATAGGAAGAGGAAGCAGGCCACATCTGTCCTCAACGATATATCTAATTAACTGCTTTTGTATAGTATTAGTGCATTGTTACAGGAAACAATGCAATTTTGTTGCAACCATGTGAAGTGGTTGGGCTGAGAGAGAGAGTGATTGGCCCAAAGTCATCCAGCCATCTTTCATGCCTAAGATGGGACCACCTAGTGGTTTCTAGGCCAGCATCTTCACCATATATGAGTATTCTGAAATTTAATGATTCAGCAGCTGTTAATCGGCAGAATAAAAGTTCACAGAGAAAGATAAAAAACAGGGATATAAATTCAGAATAGTCTGTTCATGAAAAAAGTTCCTCTAAAATCATTGGATCTACAAATGATTGAGAGTTTTGAAATTCAGGTTCAAGTATGTTATATAAGAATCATTCTGAATTTTTAATAGGTGTTAAAATATATATATGCTCTTGGGACCAAACCATTTATAATTCAGCATCAGGAGGAAAAGCATATATATAATGATTCTGTGAGAATCAAAGACTCCCACCTTACTAGTTTCAGTCTTTATTCCAGGAGTCCACATTCATGTTTAGGTCTGCCAAGAGATCATCCACAGTTGGAAAATCTGAAGAGCCAGGTTGGGAACAGATCCTTCTGGAGAGTATCTATGTGGTCACTAGGATTTAGCACTGATTTTATAGCATATAAAATTTCTTCCCCAAACCCCAAAAACTTTAACCTTAGACTGTCTACTATTGACCCCACCCCTTTCCTAAGAAGTCTGTAGGGGGCATGCATAAGCGCACCAACGTGCCTACCATCCCTATCCTATTCTTTCTTTTTATTTTTCTTATATGTATCCATTTCATGTATTCATAACGATGTTTATACTTATACCTGCTATCTTATAATCGCTTGACCAATAAAATAAATAAATAAAATATAAGAAAATATTCCAAAGGTGTTTTTTCAGGAGGCAACTGGACTTGCTTGTTTTGTCTTTTGAAAATGTTTCACTTCTCATCCAAGAAGCTTCTTCAGCTCTGACAAGATAGTGGGGAATGGGAATCTGAATCCTGTCAGAGTTGAAGAAGCTTCTTGGATGAGGAGCGAAATGTCTTCTAAAGAAAAACATAAAAAAGTCCAGTTGCTTCCTGAAAAAGGCACAACCTTGGCATAACCGTGACCTGGAGGACTGAGAATCTCTACAGACCTATGAAAATGGTTGAAGATTCTACGTGGAATGGAACAAGTTGGAGCAAAATTGGAACGATATATTTGTGAAAATCAATGTTCCATGCTTATGTAACCCCTATTTTAATTCATGGCAGAGGTTTGGGGATGGGAGGTGTTTGCTCAAAGTGCAACTAAAGAAGTGCATTTAGCTTTTCCTTTCAAAAGAGCATTTTAGATTTTTATTATTATTTTCTCCAAGAGTCATTTTAAATAGGCTGTTGAGCCTCTGAGTATCATAAATCAGAAATGAAAAAATGACAAGGTTTGATACATTGCTGTAGGCAAATGCAAGTACACCATTCCCCTTGTCTTTGTTTTTGATATCTGTATAATGCATGGCAGAGTAGTTTGGAGAGTATGGAACATCCCTTTTGGTTTCCTTTTTAAAATCAGAAAAAAGAAGGAGTTAAAGTAAAGGGCTAGGGAGAATTTTTAATGCAAACCTAATTTATGCATCCCGAACCAATACTTTATGCTTCCTGAACCAAATAACAATGCAGCCAGTTATATATGCATTTTGTTCTGCTGTTTCTAAAAAGCTATGTCTTCTGAAAGGGGCATTGTGAAAATACATTGTGAAAAACTTGGCCCTATGCTTGTATTCTGGAATCCAATTAATTGGCAAGAATCTCATAAAAATAACCTGTTCTCCAAGGGTTATGTTCTTTCAGCTGAATTTGTTTCCATAAGATCTGTCCTTCATCATCAAGATTAGAGACAAGAGCCCAGAATCTTACAGTACTGGTCCATTCTGGCCTCTAGCAGAACAGTAGGATGCTCATAACACTTATCATTTCTTTTTCTCTTTCATCATCTCCAACCTGAACTGAAGAGAAGGGTCTCCAGCATAGATCACAAGTTTAGTGAAGACTTATTGATAAACTGGGTTAGATTAGCAAATAATTTATGTCCTTTTTTCTGGGAAAAACACAATTCAAATAATCAGGATTAAATAGGGCTTAGTTGTAAGTGAAGTACTGTCAATAGATCATCGTTATTTTTCTTCTGTTATGGGCTGGTGTATATACTTGTCTAGTTGTTGGTAACTCTCCACTGTTTTAATTCGTATTTGTACCTAGTTTAAAAATGTTGTTTCCAGAAAGCTGACTGTGGTTAGAGGGCAGAGCTCTACAAGAGAGAAGTCTTGAGGGTCTCAGCAAATATTTTTAAGCAAGTTCAGAACTTATTTCATAAGACGACTGGCCTTGGTGTTGTTTTGCCTTTGCCAAGGCAATGCTGGTGTTTGCACCAGGCTGAGGGAAATATAAACAATGTTTTCTTGTCATTAGAAAAGAGGCTTGCTGTGAAGTATAGTATTTCAATGTCTTCTTGAGCAAAATTGTGAATAATTTACTTGTTAGACTCCAGGGGTCTGCCTTTATTTGGAGGCTGCCTTCTGTTGAGACATGTACTGCTCTGCTCAGAAAGTCAAAAATTAGCTGGAAAATAAGGCTAGCTAGTGGCTAAGGGTAATAAGCTGAACTGGATTGAGTAAAAAGATAAAAGATGAAATGATCTGATATTGATAACCATCATTTCACACCAGGACAAAAAAGATTTAGCACAAATCCATAACAGGATACATAATATCACACATGGGTCTCTCTTTCTTTCTAATAGCTGACAGGAATAAATCTGTGGCATTGCAATTCACATTTATCCAGTTGCTTTGGATCTTATTATAACGGTTGCCATGCCCAGCAATTCTGTTAGGGTATCTCTGGAAATTAAAACTCCCCTGCTTTCTTTGAGGTGAGAAGCAAGCACATACATTGGATAACAGGTGAGTGTGAAGTAGCTTTGATTTACTTCATGGAAAGAGATTTGCTCCATGAAAGCTATGTGATTTAGTGTACTGAAACAAAGGACAGACCAGATTCCTCCAAGTGAAGAAAGACATGTGGTATGAAACTACTTCAAGTCCGAGTTGCAGGTTTAAGTCCTTCTCAGCATTCTCTCTTAGCACAAATTCAGGACGGACTCCAAGGCAGAGCCAAATGAAACAACATTATCCCTGAGTTTTCTTCCTAGAAGGTTCCTTTGCTGCGGGGAATGGCTTCTTTCAAACCTCCACCAAAGTGGAGGCCCTCCCCTAAGTGTTCTACTACCCTGCATAATAAGATAGCCAGCACATTACACCAGCAACAACAAAAGAAATGCATTAACCTTCTCCAAAGGCATACATTTGAATAGCATTTACATATATTAATTCTGCTGTAGCAAGTGTCTTATTCCAATTTAAGGATAAATACTTTCAAGAAGAAAGATGTTGTCTGCTTTTCCACTTGCTTCTCTGAGGTGTCAGATTCAATATGACATAGATGAATATCAGTGATATGCTCTGTTGTGGTGATGGGATTTGTGGCTTTGATCACTGACTTAGGTAGAGTACCAGGAGATTTGGCATTATATGTTGGCAAGTATGCCTCATTGCTGACTGAACTCTGTTGTGTAAGGATTCCGTGTGATAGGTAATATTCTACATTAGACAATTAACATAAGCAATCTGACACAAGGAGATACAGCAGGCAATGACACAGGAAGGCAAGCCACATATTTATCTAGCCTGCACATTTATTTATCACAAGAAGTGGTAGGCCTAGAAAACAGCATTCATAGATATTTTTTTTTACCTCATCTACAGTAAACCTAGAAGGGTTAAATAAACCTGATAGAGACTGGCAGGAGATCCAAAGCTGTCTCAATCCAGCAGAGTCTAAAAGTTAGCTTTGATCCACTACCTGTCTTATCAGTTTTCCCCACATATTCAGAGTTCTGAAAGCTGAGCTGAACTTCCAGTTATGGTGGCAAACCATAGAAGTGTAACATTCCATTAGTCTAAGAGAGAGGAAAGTTAATGCTCATGGCGGCTCACAGGAAAGAAGCTGAAAGCTGATCAAATACCTGAAGGCTGAGCATGGTAAGCCTTGGCACCCCAAGACAGCTGTGATGGCAGGGACTCTAAGGAAATGATCAAACGCATTGGCAGCTCCAAGTCAGCATCAGATGATATCTGAAAGCTGATGATCCTACTCCCGTGATGGCGAGCCTATGGCACATATGCCAGACATGGCATGCAGAGCCCTCTCTGTGGGCACACACACCATTGCCAGCTGCTCTTCTGGTTTTCACGGGAGCCGGAACGCCAGAAAACAGCCCAAAAAACAGCCTGAAAACAGCCCAGAAAATGGTTCCCAAAATGGCCAAAAAAGAGGCATGCGCGCACCGGCCAGCTGGTCTTTGGGTTTCTGGAGCTCCAGCACATGCACATGCATGCACATGCACACACGTTCTAGTTTGGGCACTCGTGCTGAAAAGGTTCGCCATCATTGTCCTACTCCAACCTTCTGCACATACGGAATTGAAATTGTGACCCAGTACATAGTTTCTAACAATTTCAGAAGTAGTAGAAAAGCAACTGAATCTGTAGAAGCCTTTAGAGTCTAAAAAGCTTGTTGAAAAATGATGAGTTCCTTGAAGTTGGATTTATACATTCAATTCAAATCTTTGTTTTGATTGAAGAATCTGCTTAAGTGGTGTCCTCACAATCCACATATGTGGTTCCAAAACTGGGTTTAAACTCATGTTGGCTAAATCATCTCTCCAAGTAAATGATTGCACAATGAAAAGGTGCGTGTCTGTCAGGAATAGCAAACTAAAATATTTTCCTCTGTCTTCTTTTTACTGAAGTCAACTTTTAGAATTCAACTCTGGGTGCTCCCACCTGAAGATGGAACTGGTAGCCAAACACTTTAGCTGCTGATAGATTAAGTGTGTGTTGTGCATTTCTATTTTGTTAATGATTCAAGCTTTCCAGTGGGCACAATATCTATGCTATTATAAAATGTACTTAGGGGATTGCTCATTAAGTCCCCCCCACTACATCTTCACATGTTTAGGTTGCAAATATTTTTGCTGAGAAGACTAATTTAGAAGTAACTTGTAAACTTCCTAAGTACAGGCAGGTTTTGATGACCGAAGGTGTTTGACCTCATAAGATCACTGTTATACCTCACCAGGGTTCAAGGTTGACTCAGCTTTCCATCCTTCCATCTTGTAAACCCACTTAGAGAGGGCTGTAAAGCACTGTGAAGCAGTGTATAAGTCTTGGCCACCTTGAGTTTCCATGGGCGAATAGGTAGCAATATAAATTCAATAAATAAATAAATTGCTGTTGTTATTGCTACATGCATTCATACTACAGATGCATAATAGCATATGCTTATGCACATTTGAATCAATGCTTAAGCCTCTCCATTTGAGCAATAGCTGCCTCTCTTTTCTATGAAAAGGGCTCCTTCACAGTTTTGATGTATCAAATGAATCTTAACTATGTTAACTAGAATACCTACTTTTGACCTGAATCAAAACATGAACTTTAGAAATTCACTGGCTCCATCAAAAGAATGCAATTGTATACATCTTTCGATTGTCGAAAAACACATCCTGATGATCTTACTTGGGTGTGTAGATCCAGTGTTAGTAAGGCGTGAAAAGAAAAGACAGAGTGAAAAAGAGCTGTTTTTATTATAAAACTATAATAAATAAATAAATAAAAAACCCAACCTGACAAAGCTGCCAGAGAGTCTAAGAAGTTTGACGTTCAGTGACACTCAATTCTATTCCGCTTATATTAAAACCTGAAAACTTGTTTAATAATTCTCCTTTATTCTCCTTTAATAATAAAAGAAAAGAGTAGGAGTTTCCCTTTGTGCCATCATCACTGAGCATCTGGTGGACTAAGATTGGCCCCCTTGTGCTAACAAGATACGATTGTGAACAAGAACAAAGTTTCCAAAGTAAATCAACCCAATGCTTTTAGTTTGATGTAGTGAGTTCATCCATCAACAAAACTCTCGCTTCCTTCCTCAGGTCTTCTCTGAACATTTTGGATGTCTTTTGAAGGAGATTTTGTGGTATGGGACTAATGAGAACACTGGGTGGAACCAAGCTTATAGTAGGTATAGAAGCCTGCCCATACAATAACAGACACCACTCTTTATTGGTAATGACTGTAGCTTTTCATTAAATGAAGTTTAACCCAATATTGATTGTATTTAATTCTAAAATTACAGGCAATCCTCAACTTACAACCATTCCTTTAAGTGACTGTTCAAAGTTACAAAGGCACTGGAAAAAGAGACTTATGACCATTGCAGATGTCTATGGAGATTCTGAATCATCCAGGTCATAATTGTCCCAAATATGCTTTTCAAAAGGCAGCTGGACTTTCTTAGTTTTTTTTTTAAAAAAAAATGTTTCACTTCTCATCCAAGAAGTGAACTGAAGAAGCTTCTTGGATGACAAGCGAAACATTTTCAAGGAGAAAAACTGAGGAAGTCCAGTTGCCTTTTGAAAATCACTTTTGAGTATGAACATTGCAGTATCCCTGTGGTTGTGTGATCAAAATTAGGATGCTTGGCAACTGGTGTGTATTATGATGGGTTGACATGCAGGGGTATCAAATTCACATTGTCACATCATCACATGATGTATTGCGACTTTTTTCCCCTCGCTAAACTGGGGGTAGTCGTGGCCAGCATGTGATGCATCCGGTCCGCCATCCACGAGTTTGACACTCCTATTGTAGTGTCTTGGGGGTCATGTGATCACCTTTTGCAATCTTCTGTCAAGAAGCGTCAATGGGGAAGCCAGATTCACTTAACAACTGTGTTACTAACTTAACAACAGCAGTGATTCAGTTAACCGTGGCAAGAAAGATTGTAAAATGGGGCAAAACTCACCTAACACCTCACCTGTTGCTTAGCAATGGATATTATTGGTTCAGTTGTAGGTGTAAGTTGAGGACTACGTATTTTTCATATCCTGTTATATGGCAGACTAAGTGAATTTGCATATTACTGGAATTCTCTGTGTTTATCTGTTTGCCAAAATAGTTCATTACATCTCAACAATTGTTGAATCGAGGAAAGTGAAATCCACTAATATAAAGAATGTGTAAAAAATCTGGGACCTATTACTTTTGTGGAATTTAAATTGCCACAATATTCAAACCAGTTTTATTCACAAGTTGTTGCCTCTTCAACATCTTTACTGTTGCATGATATTCTCTACCAGCTTCTCACCAGCAGAGTCAATGGGGAAGCTGGCAGGAAGTTGTAATTGTTCCTATTCCCACTGGTTGTTTGCCCTGCCTTTTTATCTGTTTAGGTAAGTAAATATTGACATTATTGAAGTTTGTTTACCAATACACTTATTTTTTTTCTATTTATGATATATACTCTACTTAGATGATCATAGGACCCTCCAGCATTGTGGTTAACAATCTATAGTCAGCATAAAATTTAATGTTCATTCTGATCACATCAGATTGCACTACTACCTTTGTCTCAAAAGATGATCCAAAAGGCCACAGGATTATCTAGTATTTTATAGTATCCTCAAGCCGTCCCTTATTGGTGTATTACAGAGGGAGACCAATTATAATGGATAATTGTCAAGAAATTGTGACTTACCGCTAATTATGTTGTGTTCCTTTTGGGAAAATAAAACAAATTCCAACATTTTTACAGAACACTTCATAAACTATTGATAGAGGAGATCCAGAAATACAGTCACCTCCAGGGGTGGGATTCTACCAGTTTGCATCTATTCACTAGAACCAGTTGTTAACTAAGCAGTTCGGAGAGCTGGTTGTTAGGAGAAATTACTGGCCTAATCCTGTAAGGAAGGCAGGAAGGAAACATTCTGGTGTTGCTTACAGAAACTATCTCTCCCTTATTTCATTTTTGGTAGGACTAGACTTCCTGTCTCAGGAACTTCTCTGGAATTTTTTCCCTCTCCTTTGCTAGATATTTGCTTGTGACCATTCAAAGTTACAATGGCACTGAAAAAAGTGACTTATGACCATTTTCCACACTTACAACTGTTGCCACATCCCCACAGTCATGAGAGGCCAGGCAAGGAGATGCGTGCTATTGAGTTGGCCACACCCAGCCAATAACATGACCACCAAGCCATGTCCACCACCTAAGCCACACCCACAGAACTGGTTGTTAAAAATTTGAATCCCACCCCTGGTCACCTCTATTGAGATTCAGAAATCTTACTCTTCTAGCATAAGTCATTCAGGATATTACCAGTATATCCAGTTCTGGCATCTGTCTGCTGTGATTTAAAAAGTAATTGATTGTACTGTGCAATGTGTATGTCTAGATCAGGAGTGTCAAACTCATGTCATCATGGCGGCATTATGTGACATGTTAGGACTTTTTTCCCATTCACTAAATTGGGCATGGGCATCGTCAGCACATGACACATCTGGCCCATGGGCTGGGAGTTTGACAGCCCTGGGCTAGATGGAAATAATTTTCAAGTTTCCTAAACCCATAGCCTAACTTTCTTAATTATTATTATTTCCTTGTGAGGAAACGTCTCCCCCGCTCTTGCTGGAGATAAATGAAGATTTGCCATTTAGAAAATCATAGCTTTGGATCCAGCTGGCTTTCAGTCGTCTGTTCTAACCACTCCAAGGAGAAAGATTTGGGCTCTCATGTTTGACTTGTTTCGTAGATCTATTTTCAAGAGATTTAGAACTGCTCCTTTTAGCCTCTTCTGATCTGGAACTTACAGAGTCAGATGCGACTGCTCAAAAAGCACATTATGTCAACTCAGAGAGTTACTTTCGAGCAATGAGTGAATGCTTCTATTTATTTATCTATTTATTTATTTTTAAATTCATCTCATGTCACACACACAAAAAAAGCTATTCAGAACTGCCAATTAAGTTGAAGCATTTTTCCTCAATGCAGGAAAAAGCACAAAGACATTTATGTGCTCCTATTCCTTCCATTTTTCACACCAAATTTTTACTTATTTTCTCCATTCTCTCCCTTATAGAGACAAGTCAATACAAGCATAGCTGGCACACAAAACTGATTATAGGATAATTTATGTTTGCCAGACGAAATAAAATCCATCATGACTGTTAGGGAGCAATAGCATTAAAAGGCTGCAAGTTGACATTCCAGGACTCTCCAAAATAGATTTTTCAAAAACAGAGTTGAAGTAAGCATCTGTCATACCCTTAGGTATAGTTTTGCAATTTCCAAATTTACTCCATGACGTGGAGTTACTTCCTTTGGCCTGTCTCTGATATACAGAATAAAAAGGACATGATTAAGCTGTCATGTTCCCTTTTAGAGAGTTTCTGCGGGGTGACCATTAAACCACTATATCTGATATCAGTTTATGTAGCATGAATAAAATTTCACGAGAAGCTACCTGGGGAGGAGTACAGTTGCCTCAAAATGAGGTGTAAACCTGATGGAAATTAATTGGTTGGCTTTCTAAATCTATACTTGTTCCTACACAAAGAACAAGTAACTCCCCTCATCAAGGAATTAAGTTTGGGACCAAAATTAAGATGATATACTGGACAGTTGGCTAGACTCTTCACCCATGGCAGAATCCATTAAATTGCTGAGTTCATGCCTTTCCCCACTTGTTAATGTTTTATGCCACCTGACATTGACTCCTACAACCTATAGAAGCCTCTTGAATTTCTGCCATACTGAAGGCTTTCTGTTTTGCTAGGAACTTCAGATTGTACCTCTTAAGCAAAAACAGAACTATCAAAGGTCTCCTATACAGTAAGTACTTTGCTGATTGCCATTGTAAAATAAAACTTGGATGCCAAGTTTATTGCGCTACTCCACTATTACACAAAAAATAAAATCTATAGCTTTCAACTGCAGCTTCCAGTCACATTAAAGATAGGTCTGGTTTCCCACCATTCCCTCCTCCTTTGCCCTTTGCATGTCTTTTTCCGACTATCTTTTCTCAACTTGATGGAAGGAATTCAGAATCAATGGATGTCAACCATCAAACAACAACATCTACTTATCCCAGGTTCTTGGGAAGAACTCGTTACAGTAGGTGGATAAAAGTGCCAAATCCAATCTAAACATCAGTACGATGAATCATAATAATACAAATAGAAAAAGAACAAGTGTGGAAAAAAAAGCAAAGGTAGTGCCAATAGTCATAGTCAACTTGGTACAAACCAAAACTGGAGCACCACTTGAATACCATCGGCATTGACAAAATCACTATCAGTCAATTGCAAAAGGCAGCTTTACTCAGAACAGTTTACATCCTGTGACGATCTCTCTAATACCATGAAACACCAACATCTGCCTATCCAGGGTCCTTGGGAAGGACTCAATAGGTTAATAAAAGTGCCAAATTTGGTCTGTACATTTGGCTGACTGTGCAACAAACATAATAATGCTACAGGGAGGAAAAGAGGTAGCAACATATCTATTTAGCTTCCATATGTATTTTAATGATAAGCTAATTATACAAGTTGAAACAGAACACTAACTGGTAATATATATATATATGATGTGCTGGATCAAAATTTTTTCATCTGCCGAAGAAAAGATTGCAGATGAATCTATCCTTCAAACAAAGGTATCTTTTGACTTAGTGCTGATTTCACTTTTTCACAAACAGCAGCAGAGCAATTCAGTAATACCCATGATCGCTTAGTTCTATGTGTCATGCTCAATTACACTCTACCATGGTGAAGAAACATATGCAAATATCATAGATTGGTTGCATACTACATAGTTGATAAGTGTCTCCGCCAGACTGGGTAAGTCTGTAGAAGAAAAGAAGATGGGCTCCTGCCTAGACTATCTATTTTTTATTATTAACCTTATTAACTGAATACTACTTGTCTCTGTGGAGAATCTCAAAACAGTTCTGAGAGCTGTCTTTGCTACTTCTGAGGCATTCGTTCAGTAAAAAGGCACAATTACATTACTTTAAAAAAGAGTCTCAAAGACTTAGACGGTCCATTAGTGAAGCCGTTGTTACCCAGATTAATTACAATATGGAATTTAAAGGAATGAATAGTGCCAGAGCTTTTCAGCTGCCAAATAACCTTATGAACTTAAAATATAAATGGAATAAAGTGGAGAAAATGTGCCATAAATGATAAATCTTTCTCGGGCCAAAAGAGATGGATTGGATAAATTGTCTACCTCTAATTTTGGTAATTCAGTGACAGTGTGATGAGGTGATAATTTTTCTCAGCATGGGCCCCAGACAACACTTTGCACAACCTTTCAAAATTAGCCCCATGGAGAACTTGTACTTATCCAGCAATTGAAATTTGGCTTAAGAAAAATTCATTGGAGTACAGAAAGAATTTTGCACAGAGTTCTGTCTTCTTCCTCCTGTGTATCACTGTACTAGCATTAACAACAAAACTATCTCTGTAGGTAGTAACTACTACATTATTATGATGGTTTCACCTGCACTAATGTATTTTGCTACATCTGGGCAACAACGTCTCTGTTCAAGACATAAACAACAGAGATGTCAGCTAAAGGGATTTTTTTTAAAAAAGCAAAGAAATCTGTGGTGATAAAGTATTCCTCAGGAAGTGATGCAGGCAGAAACAGATATGGAGAAGTGAAACCAGGAAACTAGAAGGAAGAAAAAGTTCCAATTTCCATCATTATGCTATGTACATATTGAGTCAAAATAAACTATTGCAAAATAGCATCAAGCTTTCTTGTTAATTCAATTGTAGGAAGTTAGCAACCACCCCTCTCCTAGAAAAATGAAATATCCTAGGAAATATTAAAAAGGCAGAATATTTCCTCTAAAAGGGAAGTAGAAACTCAGAGAGGTAAAAGGTCACCCCCACACCTTTGTTAATGGGTGGGCCATTAAGGCCCTTAACCTGACCTGGAAAGATTGCATCAGCCAGCACTCAGGTGAAGCCATGTGGTCCAGACAAAGCCTACAAAATTAGCTAAGACCCCCCACCCCCGGAAAGTCTGACAGCTAATGGGATACATTTCTTACGCAGGAACAGGAAACACTAAGGTGGGGTCCAACAGAGGGTATATAAGGGTCTCTCAGCATCTTGGCAGGCCCTTTTTCTCTTTTCACCTTGAAGCATGTGATCATGCTTTTCACTTTGGAGCTCTAAGCCATATGATCCTGTCCACCATTAAACCATCTTTCCAAACAGCCTCCATGTTTCCAGTGTCTTTTTCCCCACTTGGAACTGAACCCAGAAGGATATTTCTTCCACACAGTAATAAAAAATATTCAAGAAAAAAAGGTGGGATGTGATTGATTACATTTAGATGCATAGGTTAGGCGTAACTTAAGATAGATTGATTCAAAGCATATATTAAAGATCAGGGTTTTGGATTGTAGCTATGTCTTGTCATTTTGACTCCTTTCACATACTTATATTCATTTATTTATATTTCACATTCTTAATTGCCCATCTCCCTCAGAAAGGGGGTCTGGTTGTATATAGTTTTAGTGTCCATTTGTGGACAGTTTTGAGGTGTGATGCTTGGTTACTATTAGGATTGCTTTATCCTTGCTGAAAAACATACCAATTGTTATGCTTCGGATTTTTGGAAATAGAGGAACCTGCTGTTAAAATAATTGTATCCTTTCTTTCAAGTTGCAGGATCTTTATTTCTCTAAGCAATCTATCCAGTGTGCCATTAGATTAAGGTGTTAGGATAATTATGCAAGAATAGCTTCAAAAAGAACAGCAATTCACCAATGTAGATATTTCAAAGCTTGGACATTACCAGGAATAGCTGATCGAGAAAACATTGTCCTTTATGTTAACACGCAGACCACCTTTCTGAGGCAGAATGCTGAATGTCTGTGGAGATTTCAGACATTCAGCATTCAGTTGTCCCAAAGGTGCTTTTTCATGAGGTAACTAGACTTTCTTTGTTTTTCCTTGAAGACATTTCTCTTCTCATCCAGAGAACTAAAGAAGCTTCTTGGATGAGAAGCACTATGTCTTCAAGAAAAATAAAGAAAATCCAGTTTCTTTTTTTGAAAACGCACCTTTGGGACACAGGATGTGGTCAAAAGCTGGATAGCAATAGCACTTAAGACTTATTTACCGCTTCCCAGTGCTTTACAGTAAAGCAGTTTACAGAGTCAGCATATTGCCTCCAATAATCTGGGCCCTCATTTTACTGACCTTGGAAGGATGGAAGGCTGAGTCAACCTTGAGCCGGTCAAAATTGAACCCCTGGTGTGGGCAGTGATTTAGCCCTGCAGTATTCATTTTAACAATTGCGCCACCTTGGCTCTTTGCTCTGCAACAGCAAATATTATTAATACAGGGTGATGAGGAGTTTCATGATGAGTGAAAACAAATAGCAGGCACTACAATGATTTTTTCCCTTCTCTCCCATGTTTGTAGAATCCTGTCAGGGCTAATAACTTAATTGCTTCACTATTATGGATGCACTCATCTGGGGGGTGGGGTCTTTTTTCCCTGTCTTAGAAAGAATACCACGTAACCCTAGAGTATTTTTTTAATCAAATTCTGAGGTTAGCAAACAAGCAAACTCAAATCCTGAAACCGAAACAGAAATTCCACTATAACAATGTTGTCATTGTATTGAGACACATTAAGCAACTAGGCAGCAAGATATGGCTTGTTTTGTAATGATAATATGCAGGGCAATTGTGTGCCATTTTACATGATAATATGCTATTATAAACCCAATCGTATTCAGCCCTCTATGAAAATGAATGGCAGGAATAATGATGTATTTTGAATTTCCCCTAAACAGGTTTAAAATGTCTCCATTTAAATTGTGCCAAATGGATTTCATTTGCATAGAAATTTCACCTGAGTTTAAATGCAGTTTTCATTATGGAATGGAATTACCACCCCATCTTGATCAAACTAGTCCATTTCCTCCTGGGTCATCCCAAAAGCCACTGTGACGCTATCTATTTTTGTAGTGGCATTGGCAGCTGCAGAGACACCTGCCCTCCTTCAGCTTGTTTGATTTCTAGCCATTCAAAAAGATTGCTTCAACTCAAAGAATTAGCAGCTCCAACATATATCTCTTATACAGTCATTTATGCAAGCAATGATAACTTTCAAGATGAAAACTATGCCAGTTCTATTCCAGTTTTTTTATTTTGCACCTGATTAAGAGTATCACTACACAGAGTTTTGTTTTGTATTAACGGCAACAATTGAGACAGGAATTTGCTGCTACATGTGGATTTGCAACATAGAGGTTGCCCAGGATCTCTTACAATCAATCCCCCATTGGTCACTTGCTGGACATGGTCTCCAACCTCTGTGATACAGAGTTCATGCCATATTATCACCCTCTTTCATCCCCTGCCAAATGCATGCTCTGCTCTCATTTCCTTATTTAGATAGATTGCAAATCTTGATTGCTCTTCAGGCTCTTAAGCATCCCCATTGTGGTGGGCAGCACATGATTTGATGAGGCACCTGCTATGTTATCCTAGAAGAAAGGCAACATGTAAGTCTTTTGTGGTGTCTCAGTAAGAATCATTCCTGTTTCTGTTGCTTGAATACTACTATAAAAGGAGATGGATGATCAAATCTTTGGAGCAAGTGTATTCATGGATTTTGGTAGGCTGCTGTATTCAGCTTGTGAATATCATTTTGCACTGGAGTGTTTTTGCATGACTTTGGCTGTTTTTTCTTTAAGGGTTTTTCACATATTTATTTACTGTGATTGCCAATATTGACATATGTTTTGGTTGGTGGCTCTACATTTTGGTGGGCAGCAGGAAGTTGATCCAGAGTTGTGCCTTCTTTTCATGGACAATGGGATTTGGCAGAAGCTTTGTACAAAAGGGACACGTGGAGACAGTTTCCTTTCTTCCTTCAGCCACCAATGCCATTCTGGAAGATTCACCTCTCTCTTGTTCTTTAAAAAAATATTTATTATTAAATTGATTTTCTTCTCATTGTTGGAAGAAATATCCAGATCAAGTTCCAAGCTGGGAGACAGGCACTGGAGATAAAATGGAGGCTGGAGGCTGATTGGAAAGAGGGTCCATTTATTGATAAAGCAGAACCACCATGCACATATAATTCTGGGTAGCTGACCACATGAAGTTGAGAGTGAGGGGATTTTATACCTTTTCTTGGGCTTTGAACTTGAGCTTCCTGTTCCTGTGTAAGTACATGTATTTTATTAGCTGTTGTAGAGGTCATAGCTGGCTCTATAGGTTATCTGAGCTAAGTTTGGTTGAAGTTTGGAGAGTGGTGCAATGTCCTTAGGAGATTGTGCAATATGGTGAGCTCTGCTGCTAGATGCTACCTTTGTTCAGATCTTGCTACAGGGAGTAATGAATTACCAAATCTGCATTTCTGAAGCTGCTCCAGCTCAGTATCTGCTTGAGGGGGCAGAGAGCTGGGGCTGAGTTTCTGTGTCCCTTAAGATTTTTATTTCTTTTAGGGGAAATGTTTAGCCCTGCCTTTAAAAAAAAATATTTCTCAAAATATTTCATTCTTCTAGTAGGGGGTAGCTTCCACACCATCTCACTGTTCAAGGCAACTCTGAGAGGTTCAGGTAGAACATTTTGGGAAATGGTCATGAAAGATGAAGCGCTGGTGAAACAAGAAGAAATCCCCTCCCACCTTCCTTCTTCTTTATCGTCCCTCTTTGCAATGCTAGATCAGTCTGAAAATGATCTGCACTGAATCCAAGAGATGAAATTTATCTCCTTTTAAAGGAAGCAGGAATAATATAGACGCAGCCAAGCTAGCTAAATGGAATGAAAGGGGTGACAGGAAGAGAAACAAAAAAAACGAATTAAGAAAAAAATAGAATGCTTGTGAGGAGCTGCTTTGGTAAATTGGAAATAAATGTTTCCTCTGAGGAAAAAGCAAAGGAAAAAAAGAGTGGAAAGATAAAGGAAAGAAATGAAAAAAAATATATAGAAAAAGTGACATACCCTGGTGCCAATACATAGAATGAAGAGCTCAGATTGCCTTTAATTTGGATTTCCAACTGCAAACTAGAAAAGAAATAAATCCTCAAAACTTACAAATTAAAACGTAATCATCTGAAATTTCATTAACATATTTGGATTAATACATCAAATATAGTGTTTCAGGCCCAATGTTATCAATATCTTGTAAGACAGGGGTGTCAAACTCAATTTCATTGAAGGGTGCATCAGGGTTGTGTTTGACCTCGAGGGCCAGGTGGACGTGGCTGGGGTAGCCAGCTCAACATCAGTCATGTTGGGGGCACCTCTCCCAGCTTCCGTTTCGGATGCGATGGCCTCTTGCAGTGCTTTGTTTTTACTGGCAGAGCGAAAATGGAGCTTTGTTTTTACTGGCAGAGCGTTGCAGGAGGCCATCGCAGCTGACCCTAATCCTCCTGAGCTCCAGTTTTCATTGGCAGAAACACCGTGGGCCGGTCCCTCACTGGTTCTAGGGTGGCCCTGTGGGCCAGATCTAAACACCCTGCAGGCCTTGAGTTTAACACCCCTGTTCTATGATGTCCTCTCATAATTTTCTATTCTCTTAATCGATTCTCACTATATGATAAGGCACTAAATGTATAATTTCCACATGGGGCTATTAAGATTAATTCTAGATTAGAAACTTTTATTGATTAGAAACTGAAATTTCAATCTTCCTTTACTTTGCAGTTTTGTAAGTATAGTATATACATTGATTTTTTATTTTTAAATCATTGCTTTGCATACCTTCCTGGCTGCCATTTTATATTTTATTTTTTTATTTTCCTGGTGAGGTTATTACTGTTTTAACGATCTTATTTGAGCAGAGCAAACAAGGGCAAATAAGAGACATATTTATTTATCACTGAAAACATAAGCTTAATTTTTGAATATTTTTGGCATCTAAACAGCGAAGGTGCATGGTGAATTTAACTTCAGAGTCATAAGTGCTCTCTTAGCTTGGTTGTTTGCTTGTAAACATTTCATTACTGAACTAGACAACTTCATCAATGTGTGTGTGTGTGTGTGTGTGTGTGTGTGGTTGTTTCCTGTTTATATACAATAGCTTGTCCTGTTAGTACTGGTGAGGATATGGCTTTCTCTTTGGTAGTTCTTTGATAAAATTCTAATTTTCTGCCTGATCATTTATTTGCTATTAATCTCTGCTTATCTGAGGGTTGGTAGTTGGAGTCATGTGTTCTGGTGCTTTAATTTTCTTTTTAGCATTTTTAATTGTCTCTTTTGAATGCTATGTTAATGTGGTTTATCTCTATGATTGCTGGCTGATTTGTCTGAAAGCTAGGCTTCCAGCAATTCCCTAGTGTTTTTGGATTTAGCTTGGTCTTGAATGCTCAAAGTTTCCCAGTGGAAATGTGGGAAACTTCCCACTGGTAGAGTCAATCCATGTTTTGTAAAATTAAGGGGTTTTCATTGTATTATCTGACTGCTAATTTGTGTTCATGGATGTACTCTACTAATCTTCTGCCTAACTGTCCTATGTAGTATCAATCACAGCCCTGATTGGACTACTATAATGCATTCTACATGGGGCAGAGTATCCAGAAACTTCAACTGGTGCAGAATGCAGTGGTGTTGCCAGTTATGTTTTTTTAAAAAACAAAACTTTATTAATGTTCAAAATATTAAAAAGTTTATAACAGATAAAATGTTAAAAGAAAGAAATTACAAAAGTTTCTACAATAAAATTTGTGTTGACATATTTCCATATCACTTCTTGGCAGTACATTAAATACCATATATATACATAGAATTTGACAGTTTTTAAAATATATTGTCTATATTAAGTCTCAATTCTTAGTTTATATTAATAAATAAACTATATCATCTTATAAGATCTGATTCTCATATACAAAAAATAGACTATCAGATTAACACTTAATATATGCGTGTGTATCTAAGGGGAACATCAGGGATATTTGTAATCTATATGCTGTAATTTAGTATTCCATAGCTATAGCCGAAAACAGAGGTCACATTTCTATCATTCATTACATATTTCTGTACATTTCTACAATAGACCTAAACCCTAAATTTAAATAATTTTAAATTCTAGTCTAAATATCTACCCAGATCTTATTTCCACTTAGTAGTTTGTCAATTCCTACTACTTCTCCCTCATTCTATTTATTTATTTATTATTTTATTTTATTTATTTAACTTTTATACCGCCCTTCTCCCTAGGGACTCAGGGCGGTGTACAGCCAATCTAAAACCCCAACAATAATACAAAAGTTAAAAAAGATTAAATTAGATATTTGGCCGAATAAAAAGCCCACCCCACCCCCTTAAAACCCCCAAATTAAAATTAATGGAGACACATTAAAACCCTCTCTCAGCCCAGGCCGGCCTGCTCGAAAAGCCAGGTCTTCAACGCGCGCCTGAAGGACCTCAGGTCCATGCCGGTACGCAGTTCCGGTGGCAGAGTATTCCAGAGGGCAGGGGCCGCCACAGAGAAGGCCCTACCCCTTGGGACCGCCAGGCGACACATGGCAGCCGACGGAACCCGGAGAAGGCCTTCCCTGTGTGCTCGCACTGGCCTGCTGGAGATCACCGGTAGGATGCAGTCCTGTAGGTAACCTGGTCCAATGCCATGGATCGCCTTAAACGTCAGAACCAGAACCTTAAAGCGAACCCGGAAAGCCACTGGCAGCCAATGCAGCTCGCGCAGGAGAGGCGTCACGTGGGCGCTACGTGACGCCCCCATGATCACCCGCGCGGCCGCATTCTGCACCAGTTGGAGTCTCCGGGTGCTCCCCGCAGGGAGCCCCATGTAGAGGGCATTACAATAGTCCAGGCGAGAGGTGACAAGGGCCTGAGTGACCGTGCGCAGGGCGTCCCGATCCAGAAAGGGCCGCAACCGGTAGATCCGACGGATCTGATGAAATGCCCCCCTGGAGACGGCCGCGACATGGTGTTCAAGCGACAGCCGCACATCCAGGAGGACTCCCAGATTGCGAGCCCTCTCTGTGGGGGGCACAATTTCCCCCCCAATAGCCAGCGACGGAGTCAACTGGCTATATCGGGGCACCGGGAACCACAGCCACTCGGTCTTGGATGGGTTGAGCCGGAGCCTGTTCCCGCCCATCCAATCCCGCACGGCCTCCAGGCACCTGGACATAGCCCCCACAGCATCGTTGGGGTGGTCCGGGGTGGAGATGTATAACTGAGTGTCATCTGCATAGAGATGACACTTCACCCCAAGACCACGGATGATCTCGCCCAGCGGTTTCATATAGATGTTGAACAAAAGAGGGGAGAGAACCGACCCCTGAGGCACCCCACAAACCAGGGGCCTAGAGGTGGACCTCTCCCCTCCCGCCAACACCAATTGCGAACGGTCGGAGAGGAAGGAGGAGAACCATCGAAAGACGGTTCCCCCAATTCCCAACCCCTCCAACCGTCGCAACAGGATACTATGGTCGATAGTATCGAAAGCCGCCGAGAGATCTAATAGGACCAGGACAGAGGAGAACCCTCTGTCACGAGCCCTCCAGAGATCATCAACCAACGCGACCAATGCCGTCTCAGTGCTATGCCCAGGCCTGAAGCCCGATTGGAACGGATCGAGGTAAGTTGTTTCCTCCAGGTACTGAGGAAGCTGACGTGCCACCACACTCTCAACAACCTTCGCCACAAAGGGCAGGTTGGAGACTGGACGAAAGTTATTTAAAACAGCTGGATCCAGGGAAGGCTTCTTGAGGAGGGGCCGCACCACCGCCATCTTCAGGGCGGTCGGGAGCGACCCCTCTCTCAGAGAAGCGTTGATAATCCCCTGGAGCCAGCCTCATGTCGTCTCCCTGGTGGCCGAAACCAGCCAGGAAGGGCACGGGTCCAATAAACAGGTGGTGGCATTCAGACTCCCCAGCAACCTGTCCACACCCTCGGCGGTCACAGGATCGAACTCTCCCCAAATAACATTCACAAGACCTGCCCCGGACACCTCCCCCGGGACCATCCAATTGGAGTTAAGCCCCTCCCGGATCTGAGCGATTTTATCATGCAGGAATCGAGAAAACTCCTCTGCTCTACCCTGCAAGAGGTCATCCCGCGCTCTCGGTTCGAGCAGAGAGCGGGTCACTCTAAACAGGGCGGCAGGCCGATTTCCTGCCGACGCAATAAGGGCGGAGAAATACGAAGATTTCGCCGCCCCTATCGCCACAAGGTAAGTCTTAATATGAGATCTTACCTGTGTTCGGTCAGATTCAGAACGAGTCGCCCTCCAAATGCCCTCTAGACGTCTTTTCCGGCACTTCATCTCCCGTAGCTCCTCCGTAAACCAAGGAGCCAAATGGGATCTGTGCCGGGTCAGAGGTCGCAGAGGCACAACTCGGTCTAGAGCCCCGGCGGCCAACCTATCCCAGGTGGCCACCAGGTCTCCAGGCGAGCTGAGAGCCAGAGATTCAGGAAATGGCCCAAGCTCCCTCTGGAACCGCTCCGGGTCCATTAGGCGCCTGGGGCGGAACCATCTAAGTGGCTCCGCCTCCCTGCGGTGGGGGGTGGCGGAACAGAAGTCCAGTCTAAGGAGGGAATGATCTGTCCATGACAAGGGAGTGATGACTAAATCCCCGCACTTACAGTCATTCGACCACTGCCCAGAGACAAAAATCAGGTCCAGCGTGTGTCCTCCTATGTGAGTGGGAGCAGAAACTAACTGGGTCAGGTCCATGGCCGTCATGGAAGCCAAGAACTCCCGGACCAACCCAGAGGTTTCACCGAGCGATGGCAGGTTGAAATCCCCCATGACCAAAAGCCTGGGGGTCTCAACCGCCAGCCCGGCTATCACCTCTAGGAGTCCGGGCAGGGCTGATGAGATGTGGCAGGGAGCCAGGTACGTCAACAAAAGGCCCATCTGAACCCCTTGCCCCCACTTCACAAAAAGAGATTCACAGCCAGCCGTCTGAGGGACAGTGGCCTCCCTAGGACAAAGGACTTCCTTTATAAGCACCGCCACCCCGCCACCCCTTCCCTGAGCCCTAGGCTGGTGAAATGCAAGGAAACCTGGTGGGCACATCTCAACCAGAGGGACACCTCCCTCTGGGCCCAACCAGGTTTGCTTGTATTCCAGTTTTATTTCCCTTGTTTCTTCCTTTTTACATTCCTTTTATGACTTTTTTTTTATTATACTTTACTGTCTAACTGTTGATATCAAATGTTCCAACTTAAAAAGTATTCTGAGTCTTCCTTTTCCCTTAATTTCAGCGTGAGCCTATCCATCTCCGCACATTCTAAGATTTTGTAGATTATAACATTATTTGATAGTGTGGTGGGCATTTTCCAAGTCTGCACCAATGCAATTCTTGCCACCGTTAATATATGTATAATCAAATATCTGATTTTTGGAAAATAATTTTCTTTGATGATTCCCAGGAGAAACAATCCCAGCTTCCACTCCAACCTGCAGTGTGTAATTTCCTCCAGCCAAGTTTTTATCTTTATCCAATATTTTTTGATTTCTGGGCATAGCCACCAGACGTGGAAAAAGGTACCTTGTGTTTTTTTGCACTTCCAACAGTTCAGGGTCAATTTAGGGTACATTTTTGCAAGTCTGGAGGGTGCTAGATAAAAAGGGTGCTATAAAGCATTTTGTATAAGTTTTCCTTATAGGCAACTGATTTCATTATAGAGAGGTTTTTTTGCCATACTTCTTCCCAATCATCCAATTCTATATTGTGTCCAAATTTTTTTTGCCCAAGCTAGCATTGGTCCTTTGACAATTTCCTCCTCTAATTCAAAATTTAGTAAATAATTATATAATTTTGTTATCATTTTTTGTTCTGATCCCAATTAAAATTTGTCTAGTTGAGTTGTTTTTATTTCAAATCCAAACTCTTTTAGGTCTTTTTTGTATCTCTTCTGTATTTGGAGATACGACCACCAGTCTATAAATATTCCTTCTGCTTCTAGTTCTTGGACTGTCTTGAGCCTCCCCTGGTTATCCAAAATTTGGTAATATTTGAGTTTTTTATTGATATCCATGGTATTTCGGTGGAACAGTGGTTTTGCTAGTTATGTATGCTTCTAGAATTGTATATGTTATAACCCTACACCACAAACTGCACTGGTTCCAGGTAGCTTCCAAGTCCAATTCAAGATGCTGGTTTTAACCTTTAAAGCCCCTCATAGATCTGTGCTATCTGATGAACTATCTCTTTCCAATTATACCTCTTTGTCCCATATGATCTGGTAGAGAAGACATGCTGCAGGTCCCATTTATTAGGGGGTTGGTGTCAGGAAGTAGGCCTCCTCTGTTGTGCTTCCTGTCTTATGGAATATCCTCAGCATAGTGGTGGGATTCAAAATTTGCTATTACTGGTTCTGTGGTGTGGCTTGGTGGGCATGGTAGAGGAAGGATACTGTGAAATCTCCATTCCCTCCCCACCCCACTAAACTGCTTTCCAACTCTGTTCTCCTGTGCAAGGCAACAAAAGAAGACCCAGCCGATCAGCTGGGACTCGGGAGGCAGAGAACAGATGGGGGCAGGGCCAGTCAGAGGTGGTATTTGCCGGTTCTCAGAACTACTCAAAATTTCTGCGACAAGTTCTCCAGAACTTGTCAGAACCTGCTGAATACCATCTCTGCCTCAGCACCACCCCTACAGAGCAAGCTACCACATATAAACAGGAAACAAGCCTCATACTTGCTAGCACTGGTAAAATTATCTAGGTGTTTTTTTCTCCTTTCCTTTAACTTCTTTTGCCTGACTGCAGTGCTGTATCTTGGCTGAGTTCACACAACATACAGTATTTAGCAAAGATGTGACTTGTGGCATTGCAGGACCTTAGATGCAGCCATGCTGGCTTATATATACTGGTTTATAAACTAGCATGATGTGTCAATGTCAGTGGAATAAATTTGGGAAGAAGACATATTGTGACTAGAGGTGAAGTTTGCATATCTCAAACCTTTCCTGAATGTTCAGAAATTTATGTTTGTAAAAGTTACTCTTTCTGTCAGAAATTCATACAAATATAAGCAAAGGGCATCTTTTCTTTAAAAAGAAAGAAGCAAAATAAAGCAATGTAGAACAATCATTAAAAAAATCCACTAAGAATCCAAATTGAATGGGACACATTTTATTTCTCTTTCTCAGGTAACAAAAGATAGGATAAGAAGAGGAACAAGAGAAAGTGGATCCTGCAATATTTTTTTAAGTATCCTTAAATGAAGTGTGTGTTTGTGTGTGTGTGTGTGTGTGTGTTTGTGTATTGGTCCCTTAAGTTCAACAGTATAATAAAAATATGTTTTCAATATTAGCATTACTAATCTCTTCCTTGTATCTATATTTCCTCATGAAAATTAATTCCATATGGTTACTCTGAAATTTCCTTAATAAAATGAAAAAGAAACCTGTACACTGCATTAATGAATCACATAAAGACTCCTGTGTGGTGCTATTTCCAGATAATCTTTCAGGGAAAAAAAACCATATGAATATAAACATGCCCTTGGTAATGAGTACAAAGATAATTATGCTAACTTTCCCTTGGTTTATAATATCAGCCTTTAATTGGATGTTAAGATGGGAATAGTTAAAGACAGCAATCCCAAGGAATCACACTTGATGGAAGCATACATAATAAATTGTTCTATTCCTATTTTACAATCAGTTATTTTCTCAGAATACATGGCCTGATGTATTCTAAACCCTCATGGCTTTTTATTGATTCAAGATTTTTTTTATAATCCTGTTAAAAGATGAACAGTTGATGGTCTTTTTATCCTCTTTTGGTGTGATTTCAACTCTGATCAAAAATCGTGAATAGGACAGCCATCTTGATGATTGGAGCTCTCTTCATCTGCAGCCAAGAAGCCTTAGCACCATCAGACATTTGCCAGGACTCTTTTTTCTTCCTGGAACAATTGCACTGAGCCAAAATGTTTTTGGCTTTATTTTCCTAGGCTCCCTTTTCCATCTAACGAAACAGTGGCTATTGCTAAAGTTGAAGAATCTGTGTGTGAAATTCTCACAGATGTGGTGTAAAGTGTTTTAACTATGCTTGGTTGTACTGTATGTAGTCAAAGATGCACACGAGAGTTCTGCTTTTCATAACATAGTCCCTTTCTCAAATGTCTTTTGCTGCATGAGCTTCAATTAAATGCCAAGGGAAGCTGGCTTGCAGGAATATTTGCCCCTTTCTCCTAAGCTCTTTGTCATACCAGGAAGTGTGGAAGCTAGAGAAACTATAAATGGTACCAGAAAAAAGACCCCCACCAAGAAGAAAGTTTTTTTTTTAAAGAAAAGAAAAATAAATTAGAAGTCTCTTTTCTTTTTTACAGGGAAAGTGAAACTTTTTTTTCTTTTTTGCAGGGGAAATAAAACTGTTGGGAAAGTGGAAGAAATATGTTAGCCCAGTGTTGGAAGAAATGTCCATCTGGGTTCAGTTCCAAGTGGGGAGAAAGACACTGGAAACATGGAGACTGCTTGGAAGGATGGTTTAATGGAGCAGAACCATTAAGCACATGGTCCTGGTGCAGCTGAACACATGGACCCCCACATAGCCCCCTGGGAGTCTGACAACCAATAGGAACAGGAAGCTCTAGTCTAGGGTAAGGCCCAAGACAGGGTATAGATAGCAGCGGAGATATGTGTCCCAACCAATCAGGATGAAGAAAAAACCATTCTAACACAGCAGTAGTCTAGCACCAAATTTAAAACAGAAACACCTGTGAAAACTTGACTCACAGACGAACCCAATACACAAGCCTGATGATGGCAGATGAGATTCTGAGATTCTGAGATGAGATTCTGCCGAAATGTCGCTACAACTTTAAAAGCACAACTATAATGACGTGGGAAAATACCCAAACAAAGCTGAATGCCATATGTGTGTGTGTGTGTGTGTGTATGTATGTATGTATGTGTATATATATATATATATATATATATATATACACACACACACACCCTGTCTAGTCTTGGGTCTTGCCCTAGACTAGAGCTTCCTGTTCCTATTGGTTGTCAGACTCCCAGGGTGCTATGCGGGGGTCCAGCTAAACTTGTAGGCTATCTGTGTCCCAGGCTTGGTTGAATCTTGCTGGGTGATGATGTAATTAAGAGGCTTGTGTTCTGAAAGGATGTTGGGCAATTCCTATTATGGCTTTGTCCTGGTTTGGATCTTGAGTGAGGACTAATCCTATCACCCTATAGCTGAAGGCCTTTTGTCTTGTAGATAAGATAGCCCAGTCTTTCTGGAGCTATTAACAAAGGCTGCTTTCCAAGAGCATGTTTCTCCTTTTCTCATCCAGGGAAATATAATATTCTGCCTTTTTAATATTTCCTAAAATATTTCATTTTTCTAGGAGGGGGGTGGATGCTAACTTTCTACACCAGAATTAAGGGAAACTATAGGAGATACATTTGTTCAAAACTGGTTTGAATATGGAGATGTACTTTTGTAGCAGAAATGGGTAAGAGATGAGAGAGTTTAACAATCTGATTAAGGAAAGATGAGAACAAGGAATCCCAGAAAATCAGAAACTTAGCAGGAGATGCTCTTCCTTAAAGCTCAAGGCAAGATGAAGGACTATTCAAATTTAGAATGGAGGAATTTTCTCATATACACCTCAAGATGGCTTGATTGATGGAAATGCAGTAGGTTAAGGCACTCTTCAGCTGTAAAGGATTCTATTATTTTGGCTTTTATAGCTTGTACTTTCTCCTTTTATTAAAAGACATTAAAAGCTCAAAAAGGCTCTTTCCACTGGAATTTACTAACCCGATATTACCCTATACATTTGATAGCCCTCATCAGAACAGGCCACGTCCTGTGCACTTTCAGGAGGGAAGAAATGCAGTTATTTTTATTCTCTTAGAATAAGCTCAGAGGGGTCCCCCCCCCCTGCCATGAAAGGGGGGGGGTTGGAAACTCACCCTGGCAAAGTTTGTGTGAAGAAGTCTTAAATTGTTCTTAGTGATCCCATTCTTAAAGTAGTATGTTCCTCATTAAATTGGCAGCATCCAATGGTAACTGCAGGGTGTATAAAACCTATACTTAGTTATCCATTGTGTTGAATGGAAAATTAGGTGACCAATAGTGGATGGGATTAGAGAGGCATTTGCGGGATGTTTCAGGCTAATGCTGGAATAATGCCCTCTTTTCTTCTCCCTCTTATCTGCTCCCCTATTGTTGTTTCTCTCTAAAAAATTGGACGCAGCAGCTCTGTACCAGTAGTCTATTGGAATTGTGCAGTAATACTAAAGTACTCAGCTGATTCTTATTTATTAATGCATACATCTTAGGAGGTCCTTGGTAACAAGCTTCGTTGTTTTCTTGCAGGCGTTTCATTACCTAAACTAAGCAATGACTTCATCATTTTAACTTCTCTCGAATCTTCCATTTTAGTATAAACCTGAAATAGAAAAATAGTGAAATGTTGTAGGGTTGGAAAAGCAGGTACAGTGAAGGGAAACAAGGATGGGAGAGCTAAAGAAGGCTAAAGAACACAGTACCCCAAAGATGGGATCTCCTCCAGTTCAATCCTCAAAGAGAACATAGTGGAATCTAGAAGTCAGCATTTGGTGTTTACATAAGGACAGGGGTGGGATTCTATCAGTTCGCACCTATTCACTAGAACTGGTTGTTAACATTCTAAGCAGTTCAGAGAACCTGTTGTTAGAAGAAATTACTGGCCTAATCCTGTAAGGAAGGCAGGAAGGAAACATTCCGGTGTTGCTTACAGAAACTGCTTCTCTGTTAACCCTTATTACATTCTTGGCAGGACTAGACTTCCTGTCTCTGGAACTTCTCTGGAGTTTTTTTTCCCTTCCTTTGCTGGTACTTTGCTTATGTGGAGTGACCATTCAAAGTTACAATGGCACTGAAGTGACTTATGACCATTTTTCATACTTACGACTGTTGCAGCATCCCCTCAGTCATGAGAGGCCAGACCAGGAGATGCATGCCTCGATGTGAGTGATGTTGAGTTGGCCACACCCAGCCAATAATATGACCACCAAGCCACAGCCATCACCTAAGCCATGCCCACAGAACCAGTTGTTTCCTGCATAAGGAAAGTCAAAAAGCCCAATAGAAATGTTGTCTGTGATTCAACTCCATTTGTGACTCCAGACTGTTTTTTTTTTTTTCAAAACCTGAAATGAACTAATGTCATGACAGAATGGGTTGTAGTGAGGTGGGTACAGAAGAAAGTCTAGATGATTCAGATCTGTTCCATTCTTGCTGCAGTACCATTACTGGTAAATAATTTTCCTAACAACTGGGTGATCTGGGTGATATACTAAAAGATGGGATGATATAACAGATCCATAAGATTCAACCTGGGATATTGTGTGATGGAATATAGCAGGCTGGATTCCCAGGAAGGAGGGAGTGCATTCCAGAAGAATTAGAGGCAACTCAGTCGAGATGTTTTGTGTGAGAAAAAGAGGGGGAAGACAGCCCACTCCCGGTAATAGTTCTCAGAGTATATGGTAGAGGCAGATAGAAGTCTAGAGGTATAGAAATTCAGCTTGGAAAAATCACCACAGGTCATTCTTGCTTTTGGATTTGACTCTGTGTATTATGCTGTTGCGTGGATGTATGCCTTTGAATTTAGAGTAAACTCAAGGTGATCCTCTGGACCAGTGGCGGGATTCAAATTTTTTTACTACCGGTTTTGGGGTTGTGGCTTGGTGGGCATGTAAAATCTGTAAAATCTCCAGTCAGAGGTGGTATTTGCAGGTTCTCTAAACTACTCAAAATTTCCACTACTGGTTCTCCAGAACTGGTGAGAACCTGCTGAATACCACCTCTGCTCTGGACATGTCCCTGCAGTTTTCAGTCATGCTTTGCCATTGTCCCATTCTTCCTAGAGCTGAGAAAAAGTGACTGGCCCAAAGTCACCCAGCTGCTCATAGTTTCTAGCCTGGTGCCTTAATCACTGGATCAGACTGGCTCTCTTATCATGCCTTGCACATGCAGATTCAGAACAGCACCAGTGCAGGAGCAAGAAAGCTAGAATAGAGACTGGCATTTGGGATAGCCAAGTTTATTCCATAAGAGTTTTCTGCTGACTCAAGAACGGGTGCTAGTTCTTTACCTCAGCAGTAGGCCTTTAACTTCATGTAGCAGGATTTGTTTCTATACACGAAGAATTAAAAGTTCCTTGCATATAAATTAACAAATAAAATAGTTTTGGTTTGAGAAAATGCTGGGTCATGAAAACTAACTAATAGAGTTTTCCCATCCATTCATTTATTGTGGTGTTTAATGTGTCATACGCAAAACAAATAATGGTGCAGTCTCCCTCATATAAATGCTATCATCTTGAGAATATATTGAAGACAGGTGGTTATTGCCAAACTTGATAACTATTAACACTTGTTTTGTAAAGAAAATATTATTCATTGGCAGTTCAAATTATAAAGTATATAGCAGATTTATTTCATTTTATTATTTTCTTTTGCACAGTTCATGAGTTACTCCAATCAGGCCAGCTCTTTACAGAATAAAGAGCCCTATTTCCAGTTTTTCCATCAGTGATATTTGAAGAGGTGCTCAGGAAATAGAACGAAGTTCTCTGGGTCTGGAGGAAGTTTCTCCATGTTCCCAGTAGATCTCTTACTTTGGAGTAATGCAAAGGACACAATTCTTTCCTCTAAATAAAAAAATAAATTTAAATATATTGGTATATGGCAAAAAGGCAGAGTAATATCACCACCATGTGTTTTCTGTTCAGATAGAATCCTGCTCCTTTCCTCCCCATCTTTTTAATTATAAATTATTATTTTACTTTTTCAATGTTTTATTTGACTTTTAATGTTTGTAAGCCACCCAGAGTCACCTCTAAGCAAGATGGGTGACAGAGAAGTCTAATAAACAAACAAGAAGAGTTGTGGTAGCGCAGTGATGAGAATGCAGTACTGCAGGCTAACCCACTGCTCATTCCAGGAATTTGATTCTGAGTGGCTCAAAACTGACTTAGTGCCAGGGATAGGGAAACATATAAAGAATATGTCCTACATTTGTATATTAAACAGTCCCGTTCAAGTCAAAAAATTGATTTCCCCCACAACTGAAAAACCAGTAGGCCAGGGATGGGGAACCTCTTATGGTTCACTCAGGAATTCTGGGAGTTGAAGTCCATAAATGATAAAACAGCCAAGTTTCCCTATCCCTGACTTAGCCTTCCATCCTTCTGAGGTGGATAAAATGAGGACCCAGATGGTTGGGGGCAATATGCTGATTCTGTAAACTGCTTAGAGAGGGCTGTAAAGCACTGTGAAGCAGTATATAGGTCTAAGTGCTTAATGCTATTGCTAATAAATAAATAAATAGAAACCAAATTAAACTTTGGACCTTTGTAGTTATTTAATTATAACAGATCTTCTGACCTTGGCTCTTGGTTATTAATACCTTTAAAAAAAAAATTCCATAAGGAAAAATGCATTAATTAATTAATTAATTTATCAAATGAGTTTTGCTCTTACTGTATAATGAGTTTTAATATTAAACAAAATGTAACCTTAAAAAAAAAAACCCTCTCAGAATAGTACAATTTTAGATGCTTTGTTCCAACCATACCTCAGGAAATACCATCCCGCAACACATATTTGCTTTGTTCAAGA
Source organism: Bungarus multicinctus (assembly GCA_023653725.1). Lineage (NCBI taxonomy): Eukaryota > Metazoa > Chordata > Lepidosauria > Squamata > Elapidae > Bungarus > Bungarus multicinctus. The sequence continues at coordinate 41,421,828 of CM042838.1, read as the reverse complement.
AGACATTGTGCTTTTGTGTAGGCTGAGCCTCAATTGTACATTTGTGCATCAATTTTGATTCTCTTCCTTTTGTTCATTTTTCATGAACTTGTACTCAAGCTTTGGAAAATATCAGTGAAGACAATGGCTTGCACTACAATGTTTAAGATTTACAATCCTCTTAATGGTATCTAATAATGGCCCTTGCCATGACAAAATTGTGCAACTTTCTCAAATTCGAAAATAAAATGTATAACCATTCCTGGCTTTTAACATTGAACTGAAAAAATGAGAAGTTCTCAAGTTTGAAAAACAAATTATGGAAGCCAAAATAAAAGGGAGAAAGGGGAGTGACTAAATGCACATTATGGGTCATTATTTAATATTTTATTTAAACAATCCAAATCAATTATAGGAACCAAAACAGAGACACGTGGGGTGACATTTTGAAGAAGGACTCTAACTGCGGTCGTTCGTATCATCCATTTTGAAGGCAGGAGGGCCTTTCCTCATTCTTGGCATGCTACAAAATTGTGAATGATTCATATAAGGGATCTAATATACCTGATATCTGATTCCTGTGGTCAGAGAATACAACATAGAGCTAAGGTAGATTGATGGCTGAATTTGGCATCAAACGATCTTCTACAATTTTCTTAAGATGTCACAATCATTTATAACTGTGTAGTAAAGGGCTTGTTTTATTTCCTTCCTCAAGACAGCAGAAGAACACATCATTTCCATAACTGCTGGCTCCACAGTGTTCTTTCTAGGACTCTAAAACATGGCTAATGAAATGGTTGCCCTCCCACAAAAGCCGGGATAGCCCCTCTCAAAATGTGCTGTGAGAAAAGCAGGGAGATAAGGGTTGGTACAGCAATGAGGGAAGAGCAGGGAGGGCAAGCACTCCAGTCTCCTCAGGGTTTTCTTTGTCCAGTAGGAGCAGAGACTGCTGGTAAAATTTACATTATAATCTTAACATGTTTTCTTCACCCTAATAGGCTCAAGGGCAAGACAGCCATAAAATACAATGTAGACCACGATTCCTAAGCCACTTCCTACCCCACCCACCACAAAGAAAAAATAAATAGTTATTGGTTACATTCTGCTCTTCCCAGCAGCTAGAACTTCAGAGATTTCCAGGCAGTCAGTTGGAGCCCTGCAAGATCCTCATCTCTTTTCTTCAAATGAATCGGAGAGTTTGTGTAGGACACTGTGTTGCATTTTGTACTGGATCACTTTGAGCTGGCTTCACTCTGCCTCAGGGAAGTCCAGCCCTGAGATGTGGTGAGGACATGTCCTCAAAAAAGATATGGTGAGCAGGCCATTTAGATTAGGTCCATGGATGAGGTTGATGGAACACATAGCACGTTTATATGTAACGTATGATACTTTATGTATTAGGGAGATGAATTAATAGTTTGAAATTAATTTAGAAATTTATTTTGGGGATGTGCAAATTGTTTGGGGCATAAAATAAAGAGAGTGGCTGGTTTGAGCTTTAAATGGGGCATTTCAGCCTCAAGAGATTTTAAGCTGAAAAGTTTTTTTATTCTCTTACATTACATAACATTGAAATACAGATGATTCTGAAGTTTTGGAAGAAAACGAAAGGGCCCTTCAATATTTGTAATAGCTAGATCTACTTAGTGATATGCAACTGCTCTGCAGTTCAGTTTCAGACTTTATGATTGAACACTTTTTATGCAGCTTACTATTTCCTTTAAAAAACCGAAGAACTGAAAAATTAATGTCCTTGAGTTTCATGCAAATGGACATATTTATACATGTAACGGGCATACACTAGGTAAAAAGACAGAGGAGAGAAACATAGTCTCCTCCTCTTTAGACAAAAGATTTTGTACATGTTGTAAAATGAAACAAATGTAATAATTTATTTCATCTTTCTAGGAAGGTGATGTATCTGTCAAGAATATGCACGCTGACAGCTTGAATTGGAAAATTTGACAGCATGAAGGATATTTAATTCATGGCCATAGTAATGTTTACAAGCTAAGTTCCCTTGGGACATTTTTATAGTGGGGAGACAGTGCAAGAAAGTATATTGCCTTTTTCATTAGTTACTGGTTTTGCATATAAATTCTATACTCACCATATGCCCATGGGACAATATCTTCATTAAAAATAAAATCCTTGATAAGCTAGGCCTTGCCAACTTATTGTTCCAAGTGTGGGTGCATTCATATTCTCCAGGTGATTCATCCATAACCTGTGCTTTAAGATTTTCGTATGAATGAGCCTTGCAGTTTTCAGACCTGTTGTTTTTGGATCTAATAAAGCAGCTAAGAAAAAAATGTGCAAACAAGTTTTAATTTCACATACTGATCATGAGAATCATACTTTCAAAACAGCTATATATTTGGCTTACACTTTCCATCATTCTTTACCTTACTTCACCCACTTAAAACCCCTCCCCTGAATAATGACTGCATAACATCATTAGGTTTTGTCCAAATGCTTTCTTTTATATGCTTCCAAACAGCTTCTTTCTATATTTCTGTATGGTCTTACATTAGATAGACCTAGTCTTCTTACACTCATTATAAAACTGCAGTTGGAGCTTTCTTACTCTTCCCTCTTGGGAAGTTCTGGACACCTTCTTCCATGATTAATTGATCAATTTCCTGAGGAGTTCTTTGCATCTTTTTTCTTATATCTTTTGGATTTCCAATGGATTGATTGATAACTCTTAGACAGTTATCAATGAAGTCAAGAATGGCATAGAACCAGTTAAGACTCAATGGTAACAAATTTTTAAGGTGAAATATTTTTAGGAGTGGAAGGATTTAATGTAAACTTCAACAAAGTAATGAATTGTTAGTTGGGGTGGAAGAAATTTGCTTCCATTGTTTATTACTATTCCAATGCACTGACAATATTGAGGGATATTCCCAGAATAATAAATCCCACATAAACTAAGACCCATTGAGTACAATAGGGCATATTTTCAGGATTAGATACTGTATTTCAAACCAAATGAAATAATCCAAGTTACAACATCTTCACAAAGTAAGGCCAAGGCAAAGTGAATGAATTTCAGGGCTCAATAAACACCAAGGGTTAAAACGTTTGCTTATCATATGTCTCACTGTAAGTTTACCTGGGCAGAACATATGAAAGAAAAATATTGCTGCTGTATAAGTTCTAATGATTAAAAAATATAATGAATAAACATAGAAAAATAGCAATAGCGCTTAGACTTATATACCATTCCACAGCGCTTTTACAGCCCTCTCTAAGCAGTTTATAGAGTCAGCATGCTACCACCAACAATCTGGGTCCTTGTTTTACCAACCCCGTAAGGATGGAAGGCTGAGTCAACCTTGTTAAACAAAATGTTAAACTATGAATAGTCACAACTACTGCAGCTAAATCATAATTGTGGAAAAAGTGTGAAAAACCCCAATCATTATGAAATGTTAACTTTTATGTGAAATGGAGTGGAAATATCCCTTCATGCCAAATTTAAAAAAAATGACTGATACATAATCAGCATTTTGAGGAAGTTAGTTAAATGTGCATTCTGATCGGGCACCAAAACATATATTCCAATCTGACTAATTGCATAAATATAAAAAAAGTAGATACAGTAGTGATAACATTTCATTTTCTATCTCTTGGTTTGTGTCTGTCTCTCCTCAGAAGTATTTTTTTCCTTTCTCTGTGGCATGCTTCTCATAATAAAATCTCCACAAATCTCTGTTACATACATCTCACCATGAAAACACTCCCTTTCATAGGTTTTTCAAGGATTGCTGAAATTGAAAATTGTGTTAGGAGAATTGAGAGATGTGTCAAAATGGATCTTTTTAGGGGGGGGGGGGGGGGGGCTACCTAAGGCAAAGCTTGAGTTATTAGGGTTTTTCATTAAGAATCAAAGACTTACCACTTTCAATACCAGTAATAAAGATACAACATTCTATCAGAGGTGGTATCCAGCAGGTTCTGACCAGTTCTGGAGAACTGATAGCGGAAATTTTGAGTAGTTCGGAAAACTGGCAAATACCACCTCTGACTGGCCCTGCCCCATCTATTCTCTGCCTCCCGAGTCCCAGCTGATTGGCTGGGTCTTCTTTTGTTGCCCTGCACAGGAGAATGGAGCTGGAAAGCAGGTTAGTGGGGTGGCGAGGAAATGAATAACCTTCCTCCTGGAGTTGGGAGGGAATGGAGATTTTACAGTATCCTTCCCCTGCCATGCCCACCAAGTTATGCCCACCAAGCCACACCATGCCCCTCAAGCCATGCCCACAGAACCGGTAGTAAAAAAAATTAAATTCCACCACTGGTTCTATTGTAACTTTGTGTCATAGGATGTGAAGTTAATAAATCCTGCTCTCCTCTTTAAATCCTCACCTTAGTATGTTTATTGCTCAGCTACATCCTATGCTTTCTCTGAATTGGCTGTAACCTGCAATTGGTAAGCCCAGGTGAAGCAGGTTCCAATACCTGCAACAAAAATGCATTCACATGCAGTTCGCTCTAAAGTTCCCTATTTGATCTGATCTGCTGGAATGGGATTAAAAATACATTTCATATTTTGCTGATTGGTAGGAGCTTTTTTATATATTTCTTACATGCTCTGCCATGATTCAAAATGCTGGGAAGAGAATATATTGTGCAGAGATTTATCCAGTGGGTATTGCATACATTTCTTGGGCACAATGCATGAAATAAACCATTTGTATGATTCACGCAAAGCTGAGAAGGTCAGAGTGAAAAAAAAATCCATTTGCTGAATCAATTCAGGACATCAATAAGTTTAATTACTGATCTAAATCAGCTGGGCTTATAGTACAGTGAGTAAGTTAAAAACCTACAATAAACATTTGAAAATTAGGTTTCCACTTTTTTTTAAAGAACTTTTCTCTTTTGTAGCAATTTCTTACTTTTAACTGATTGGACAGCAAGATATAAATGCCAAACTATCTGTGAGATGGCATGTTCTTATTCACCTGATAATTACTCCCTACCTCCCAAAACAGATTTTAAATATTGGTATGAAAAGTTCATGTAAATCTTTATGGTTCAGCTCCTTCCTGGACTGCAGTTAATTTTAATATTCCACAATATAATTCTGTGCATGCCTCCTCAAGACTAACTTTCCAAGAAAAATTCCATGATAGTGGGACAAATTTCTATCCAAACATACAAGAGTTTGAATTATAAATTCAGATCCTTGGAACTATAGAAAGTAACATGTTAAATCAATTCATATTCCTCTAGAACAGGTGCCTCCAACTTGGCAACTTTAAGTGGACTTCAACTCCCAGAATTACTCAGCCAGGCACATTCTTTACCAGATGTGATAAAGTTGCCAAGTTTTGAAACTTTTGCTCTAGAACAGTGCTGTCAAACTTGCGGCCCATGGGTCGGATGCATCACACACTGGCCATGTGTACGCCCGGTTTAGCGAAGGAGGGAAAAAGTCATGATACAGCACGTGACAACACCATAATGATGTGAGTTTGAACATTTCTTTGAACATGGACCAGAATGTTACAGGGGGGTACATAAGAAATCAACCTTGGTGATGCTAAAGACACGTCCAGTATCTCTTTGGAAGATCATCTGGAAGTCCTAAGCATGTCATATTTAACTTTCTGGAAGAATAATAAGATATAAGATTATAATACTAATAAGATTATAATAATATAATCAATATAATAGGAAGACTGAGGCATTTAAGGGATCATAAATGTTATGCTGAACTGGACAAGTGTATACTTCTTGTTCTGCAAGCTGTGCCATCCAGCAACTAGTGTGAAAAAATTAGAAGGATCCATTTTAATTACAACAGAATTGAGATCAATTTTATTCATTCTGAAAAATAAACTCAGTCGGAAGTGAATTTTAAAAAAGCGATTATGCAGTTACAGTCCAAATGTAGCATTTTGTTCCTCTTCACTTTAGTAATTGATGCTACTGGAATTAGCAGAAGTCCAAAGAGGAGCACACTTGAAAGAGAAATGCTAATAGCTGTAAGCCAGAGGTGGTATTCAGCAGGTTCTGACCAGTTTTGGAGAACCAGTAGCAGAAAACTTAAGTAGTTCGGACAACTGGCAAATACCACCTCTGACTAGAGATTTTATAGTATCCTTCCCCTGCCACGTCCACCAAGCCACGCCCACAGAACCAGTAGTAAAAAAAATTGAATCCCACCACTGCTGTAAGCCATTAAATTACATAGACTTTGCTGATAGCCTACCTTTTCTGAAAACAATATTGACTAAGGATTATTTATAGTAAGCAGCGACTGGAAAAAAAGAGGAAGGAGGTAGTATAGAACTATCAGGAGATTGTTGTAAAAGATATATCTGTGTCCTGGAAGAGTAGAAACCAAGAGAAAGAAACTGATAAAACTTTGTTTTCATTTTGTTGAGCATAAGTTGAAATAGAGAGGGATTTTGGCAGGCTTTCAAGATTCTGTTACAAGATCTGAACTGCATTAGGAAACATTCCAAGATTCCTGGGGATTCTTGTTTTTTTTTTTTAAAAAATCTTACCTACCTTGAAAGACTGGTAGGTAGTTAGCTGCACCAGTGAGCTCTGTTGTGTAATAAATTATTTCTGCAGCAGTTTAATAAGGTGTTTCTTTCCTTTATATCTTTTGAAGGGTGACATATTTTCATAAACACTTCAGGTCTATAGGCTTAACATATCAAAGATCCTACAAGGCTATTTTGAAGAGAACAGTAAATATAAAATTAGAAGAAAATGAGGGTAAGCATTTATATTATTCTGTATAGGTTATGAATATCAACTGTCTGCTTGTTTTTTTCTCTTGATGGATTGTGATTTTTTTTCAGTTCTTAGGATTTCCTTCTTGAGGACTGGTTTACATATAAGTCTTCGATACTCCCTTGTGGGACTCAGTTATTGGGATTGTTTTATGATCTGATGACTGCCATATAGTTTTGTCTGTATTTGAAGGACATACAGGGAATGTTTCAGGGTAAATAGGAACAACTCAAGAAGACTGACATATTATACTGAGCATTATATATATTCCCTCCAAATCTTAATTAATGGATCAAGATCATATTGATATACAATGGAATTTTATCATTTACCAATATGTATCACTGTTTTTCTTCAAGTTTCCGAAGGAAGAAATTTTTTTATATTCTTTTAAAACGACATTTTGGTCTTTTAATATGAGTTTGAAAGACATTAAAATGTAATAATTAACCTTTAGATGCTGGTGTTTCATATTTAATTTATGTGGCTAAATGTTTCCCCAGAGACCCATTGAAACCTGAGAGAGAGCACAATTAAACTCTGATAATTTTGAAAAAGAAATGTTGTTAGAAGAAGTTTTAATAGCAATCAAACAATTTTGGATCCAAAATGAATTGTCAATGAGATGCAATTACACAAAGGTGAAAGGTTTGCTTTGCTTACTCAGGTGGTTTTAGTCAGATTTAGGTTGTTCTTTACCTTTAGGGCATTAGAGCTGTCATTCCTGAGTATTTATTTATGACAGTTCTTGAAAGTGGAAAAAAGTAAAATCAACAGTTGAGTGTCTACACACTGATGGCCCGTAAGGTTTTTGAGCTCCTCTGGGAATTCAGTACTTATTTCCACAGAAGTGTCTCTTTGTTTTATGTTAGAAGCGAGCCAGAAATTGGAGCACAGATGTCTTGGTGTATGAGATCGGAAGTCTACCTAATCCAATAGCTGAACACCAGCAGTACATGCTTAGAGATATTGGGTGGTATTTATGAGCAAGAGTTGAAGCCCTGGGGTGGCATCATAAAGGAATTTAGAGGTGACGTTGGGCAAAGAAGGAAAGTATTGTTAAGGAAGAACTCAGAGGAACTCAGAGGAACTCAGAGAACACACAGCCCAGAAATTGAAGCAAGCATGAGAAAGAAACTCAAAATAACCCTGCCTAAATTTTATTGATTTTAAGAGCAAAACATGGGTTGTTTTTCAAGATTTTATTGTTATCCTCTGCAAGAATATAGCAGCATTCTTGGACACATACACAGCTCTGTACTCAGAGATATATAATAGCAAAAGTCGGATACACTGCCTGTGATGACCCGGGGCATGGCACAAAAGCAACAAAGTCACAAAAGTAGGTAAAGTCCTTTAATACCTCCAACTTGGTCCCCAAATGTTGAGTTAACATCGGCTGGAGAAAAAACTCTTCCAATAACAGTTTTTAAAGGGAAGAAATTAAGTCCAAACCCAAAGTACATGTAAGTTATAAATAAAAACCAACACAAACCATGCTGCAGCAATTAACGAGACAGGGCAGGATAAGGAATTGCAGACTTCAAAAGATAACGAAACACACACAGTTGGGAGGACACCAGAACCCAGATAAGACTTGACAAACCAAAATAATTCATGCTTTGCTGTGCACAAACACCCTTTTTAAATCCTGTTTTTCCAGCTGCAACTAATGAAGGGAATCAGGGCCCTTTTCTCCCCCATAACACACGTTACTCATATAAAACACATACAGATACATCTCCTACAAAGCAGGGAGGAAGATAAGAGGTGAGAGCTGGCTGAATGGCTGTATAGAAGTTGAACACTGGGTTGTAAAAGAATAAAGGAAAAGCTGATCTAAGTTTTATAATTCTTTGGTTGGAAGCTGAAGAACTTAGAGAGAATTCAGAAACTATTTTATTCTGGTATTCTATTATTCTTTAGCAAAATTTGCATTACAAATTCCCAGAGGTTGTGGGAGGAGCTGCTGGCTGCTTGTGAAGGAAGCAGAGGATGAGTAGAAAGGAGAAAGATAGAGGCCCACATGCCTAACGGCGCACAAATTATATAACTATAAACCAAGTATACCAATAATACATTTAGGATAAGTGCGCATGAGATTGTGATCTTATTTTATTTCAAAATGTCCGGCTTAGTTCAGTGTAATACTTATTTTACAGCTGTCTTTCACAGTACTCTTTTCAAACTTGGATATTGTCCTCTTTGTAAAAAAATCACCAGTCTACATGGACATATTACCTATCTAGAATCTCTAATCTGTGCTCTCCAAGCAGAAATTAGGTGCCCAATCCAGCCATCTATTGAGTTGCCATACTACCAGCCCCCACTACCACAAAGATCCTACAAGAAAAAGGGCAGTATGGACAACCGTGGGATCTGGCAGGGTGAGAGCTATGGACCATGAACGCAAAGCTTTTGCTGTGTCCCAGCATAACAGATACAGTGCCCTTGCTGATCTTAATAGGGACACTAAAGTGACAGGTCAAGGTAATTGTGATAATGATAACTCAAGTAAGCCGGGGATCATGGTCCTAAAAGAAGAACTTACTTTGGAAAGGAGACAGTGTGAATCAGGTATTACATACCAGTCACACAAAAAGATCAAGGCATCCAAAAAGAGAAGCACCTTTTGGTTGGGGACTCAGTTGTAAGGGATATAAATTTAGGAAAGGATACTGAGGTTTTGAAAGAGGTCAGGTGTCTACCAGGTGCTACTGCCAGCAGAGACAAGAAGCATATTCTTAAGATAGTCAAGAATGCCAGCAAGGACTGTGATGTTGATGCTATTATACATCTTGGTACAAATGATCTGTCCCAGAAGGATGTACTTTCTGTTCAGAAATACTTCCAGAGCTTGGGGTATAACTTAGTAATGTGGCTATAGCCTTATCTTTTCAGAGGTTCTACCAGTATACAAGGAACAAAAAGGGAAAGGGCAGCATGTAGCAGAGGAGGCTAAAGAGTGGTGTAAAAGGGAAGGCTTTGGTTTTATTAGTCATGGTGTCTGCAGCTGGTCCAATGAAAAACTATACAAAAGAGATGGTTTGCATCCATCCAAGAAAGGGACTGAGTTACTTGGCATTAAATTCACAGATTTCCTGGATAAACATTTAAACTGAACAGCCGGGACAGAGAATTAATGGATTCAGAACATTTCTGTCCCCAGCAACCTAAAACTAATAAGGATACCAGTGCACGCAAACTAGATGTTTGTGCAGGTAAGATTATCAATCTTTATGCCAACCAAAACCAAGCATTTAATAGTGAGTCCCATACCATGTGCATTAATCAAACAGGTGGAAAGAAAGTAGGGGCAGGCAGGCACAACAACAGGTTATGTAGATAGTAAACACAGTGTCAGACATAAAGATCTCAAGTGCCTATATACAAATGCACAAAGTCTGGGGAACAAACAGGGTGAACTCAAACTACGAATACATGAAGGTAAATATGATATAGTTAGAATAACAGAAACTTGGTGAGATGAAACCCATGACTGGAACATACTGGTAGAAGGATACAAACTATTCAAAAAAAAACAACAGACCCCATAAAAGAGGATGTGGAGTTGCACTGTATGTAAAGGACCACTATATTGCTACAGAAATGCATGAAACCAAAGATGAAAACCTCCTAGAATTCATATGGGTCAATATAAAAGGAAAAAAAGAATGACATGGCCATAGGTGTATATTATAGGCCACCCAACCAAGCAGAACAAATAGATGTCCTTTTTTCCAGCCAACTAACAAACATATGCAGGAAACACACAACAATAGTAATGGGAGACTTCAATTAACTTGATATCAGTTGGAAAACTAATTCTGCACCAAGTGCGAAATCAAATAAGTTCCTAACCAACCTAGCTGACAATTTTGTTGTCTAAAAGGTAGAGGATGAAACTAGAGGGACAGCCATACTGGACTTAATTCTTACAAACAGAGAAGAAGTGATAGAGAGAGTTGAAACTGCAGGAACCTTGGGTGAGAATGACCATGTCATACTAGAATTCAATATAACACAAACACAAGCAACAGAACACAATGACACCAGAATCTTGGATTTTAAAAGAGCTGATTTCAATAAACTCAGAGAGAACTTGGGAAAGATTCCATGGATGAAAATCCTAAAGGGGAAAACAACTCAAGAATTTTGGGAAACTCTAAAAAGTATGATCATAGAAGCCCAGACCAGCACAATACCACTGAGAAAGAAAAACAAGAAATCCAAGAAGAAACCAGCATAGCTGCACAAAGATCTCTTTGGCAAATTGAAAGAAAAAAAGGACAAGTACAAAAAATGGAAAGAAGGACATACAACTAAGGCAGAATATCAGCAGATAGCCAGAATCTGCAAAGACGAAGTCAGGATAGCAAAGGCTCAGAACGAACAAAGACTTGCAACAAAAGTCAAAGATAATAAAAAAAAAGTTTCTTCCAACATACAAATAACAAGAAAAAAATCAAGGAAACAGTCAGTCCACTAAATAGAGAAGATGGCAAGGAAGTAACAGGCAACAGAGAGAAAGCAGAACTGCTTAACTCATTCTTTCCATCCGTCTTCACGCAAAAAGAAAATATAGCTCAACCCATCAAAAACATAACTGTAAAAGACAGACCAGAAATAAAATTTAAAATAAGCAAAAAATAGTAAGAGAACACCTGTCTGATCTTGATGACAACAAATCATCGGGGCCTAATGGATTACACTCCAGAGTTTTAAAGGAGCTGGCAGAAGTCATCTCAGAACCACTGTACCATATCTTTCAAAAATCCTGGAGCACCAGGCAACTACCAGAGGACTGGAAAAGAGCTGATGTGGCTCCCATCTTCAAAAAGGAAAAAAAAACCAGACCCAGGAAACTATAGACCAACCATCCAGGAAGATACTGGAAAAGATAATAAAAAAACAGATCTGCCAACATCTAGAAACAAGTAAAGTAATAACTAGCAGTCAGCACGGATTTGTTAAGAACAGATCATGCCAAACCAATCTTATTTCATTCTTCAACACAGTGACTAAATTAGTAGACTAGCAAAATATTGTGGACATAATATATTTAGATTTCAGCAAGGCATTTGACAAAGTAGACCACAACCTACTTCTTAGTAAGCTAGAAAAAGTGGAATAGATAGCACCACCACTAGATGGACTCACAGCTGGCTGGCAAACTGTACTCAACGAGTAGTCCTTAATGGGTCTAAGTCTACATGGAGGGAAGTAAGCAGTGGGGTGCCACAAGGTTCCGTCTTAGGCCCAGTACTTTTCAATATCTTCATTAATGACTTAGATGAGGTAATAGAAGGAGAACTTACCAAATTTGCAGATGATATTAAGCTGGCAGGAATAGCTAACACCCAAGAAGATAGGCTCAAGATCCAGATGGATCTTGACAGACTAGAACACTGGGCTGTATCTAACAAAATGAAATTCAATGTAAAGAAAAGTAAAGTCCTACACTTAGGCAAGAAACACCAAAAGTACACATATAGACTGGGTGAAACCAGGCTCAACAGCAATAACTGTGAGAGGGATCTTGGAGTCTTAGTGGACAACCAGCTAAATATGAGCCAGCAGTGTGCAGCTGCCTCCAAAAAAGCTAATGCAATCCTAAATTGTATTAACCGAGAGATACAATCAAGATCAAGGGAAGTACTAATACTACTCTATAAAGCCTTAGTAAGACCACACCTAGAGTACTGCATCCAGTTTTGTTCACCACGTTATAAAAAAGATGTTGAGACTATAGAAAAAGTACAGAGAAGAGCAACCAGGATGATTAGGGTACTGGAGGCTAAAACATACAAAGAACAGTTGCAGGAACTGGGCTTGGTTAGTCTAGTAAAGAGAAGGACCAGGGGAGACATGATAGCAGTCTTCCAATATTTGAGGGGCTGCCACAGGGAGGAAGAGGTCAAGCTATTTTCTAAAGCACCTGTAGGCCAGACAAGGAATAATGGATGGAAACTGAATAAGGAGAGATTTAACCTGGAAATAAGGAGAAACTTTCTGACAGTGAGAACAATCAAGCAATGGAACACCTTACCCTCGGAAGTTGTGGGAGCGTCATCACTTGAGACTTTCAAGAAGAGATTTGACTGCCATTTGTCAGAAATGGCGTAGGGTCTCCCGCTTGGGTGGGGGGTTGGACTAGATAGTTAATTTATTAGATTTTAGTTTATTAGATTTTTATACCGCCCCTTCTCCCAAAAAAGGGACTCGAGGTGGTGTACAGCCAGATAAAACAGAAACAGTATAAAGTTATAAAGTTAAAAACAATTTAAAATGATTAAATTAGAGGCCGAATATAAAATTAACAAGTATAAAAACTGATAAAAATTTAAAAATACCAAATTTAAAACCCCACAAATCGTTACTGGGCCAGGCTGGCCTGTTGAAAAAACAGGGTCTTTACTGCAGATTTATAGATGACCTATAAAGTCCCTTCCAACTCTGATTATCTGTTATCTGTAACTCACGTTGCTCCCTTCTCCATTCCTCCCTGCGTGCCCTAGGATGAAGAGGGGCGTGGGCCTGGGTCTTCCTCTGAATGCCCAGCCGGACTGTGTCCTTCCCCAGTTTCTTCCACAGCCACCAGAGCCACACTCCCACTCCCTGTCACCTGCTCGCCTCCCCCTGAGAATCAGATTCTAACAAGGGCATAACACTGCCTTGGTGAAGAACCTTTATTTGTGTGGCTATATAAATGTAACATTTAATTAGGTCCAGTGAGTAAAATTGGACTTTTGACATACCAGCCAAAATGTGCCCAAACTGACTTATAGTTAGGGTTAGGGTTCTGCAAATGACGTATTGTATACATACCACTTGCAACATTTCCTGCTACCTATACTAGTCCTTCTGTCATATTATTCTATTTCCTCTGTCATACAATCATTGTAGAAAATCTTCAGATCTCTTTAACCATATAGAAAATGAAAAACAATATATTCATAGACTAATCGGTGATGACTATGACATATGGAAAAGTGCAATTTGGAATGTAAGAAGAGAGGATTAAAAAAAGAATAACAATGAGTGAAAGAAAAGAAAACATAACAGATGGTCATCATAAAATTTAAAGAAAGTGAAATAACATAATAGACCTAAATGAAGGTGATCTAAACCGATCTAATAAAAGCAAACAGGAAGATAAAAGCGTAAATTTAATTATGCATGAATGAGCTAAAGAATATGTCAGAAAATATGAATGGAAATAAAAATATGAATACATAGTCAGTTGTGTGGATGAATGCACATTAAAAGAAGCAAGCATGGGCGTACTTCTTACGAGTGTCCTCCCACTTGGCTATATGAAAGAGGCAATGGGGAATGTCAGGAGAAAAAAAGAAAAGTATATAGTACATAGTCGAAAAGTACATAGCCAAAAAGGCATTAAGAGTTGTTAACTAATCTTACATAGCTTTTTCTCTGGCAATATTACACTAATAACTAGAGCATACAAAACATTTGCTAGACCAATACTCGAATACAGTTCATTAGTCTGGAACCCACATTACGTATCTGATATTAAGACAGTTGAGAATGTCCAGAAATATTTCACAAGAAGAGTGCTCCACTTCTCTACTCGTTGAAGAATACTTTATGCCACCAGACTCGAAATTCTAGACCTAGAAAACCTAGAACTACGCTGCCTTCGGTCCGATCTAAGTATACTATATAAAATCTTATATTGCAATGTCCTACCTGTCAATGAATACTTCATCTTCAACCATAACAACACAAGAGCAAACAATAGATACAAACTCAAGGTTCATCGCACCAAACTTGATTGCAGGAAATACGACTTCAGCAACAGAGTGGTCAGTGTTTGGAATACTCTACCTGACTCTGTGGTTTCTTCCCCAAACCCCAAATACTTTAACCTTAGGCTTTCTACTATTGACCTCACCCATTTCCTAAGAGATCTGTAGGGGGCGTGCATAAGAGCATCAACGTGCCTACCGTCCCTGTCCTAATGTTTCATATATATATCTCCGAAAACATATATATATATATATATATATATATATATATATATATATATATATATATATATATATATATATATATTCATAATAACTATATTTTTACTTATACCTATTATCTTGTAAGCAATTGACAAATAAAAATAAATAAATAAGTAATGGATGCAATGAGAATGATGTGCTTAAGAAATGTAAAAAGAAAGTCAAGAATGAATGGATGGTGAATGAATGTGGGTTGACTAGAAATGGATGATAAGTAAAAATGGAGCAAATTGCAAAAAAAATGTGAATGAAGAGTGAATGGTTTGAGAGAAGGGGATGAATGAGAAAGTTAAGGTTGGATGGAGGTATGGGAGAAGTTTAAAGAATGAAAAGCGCGGTGCAAAGCAATAAATGGTTGTTGCAGATAAGAGGAATGGCTTGCAATGATGAAAAGGTATGGAGATTTATAGCAAAAGGTATTGCTGTAAGCTGGATTTAGCTTTGTTCCTTCTCTCTCGTTTTTATTTCCTGCTTTTTAATTTTTTTGCTTACCACTTCTTTTTTTCTTTTTCCTTTTTCCATGCTTTGAATGATGTTGCTTATCTTGAAAGAGAATAAGTACGTATGCATGCATTGATTTCAGTGACAATGCACCCACAAAGCAGTGTGTGTGTGTGTGTGTGTGTTTCGGGGAAATGAAAGGAATGCAGGGAATAAAAGACAAGGAGAAATGTCAAAAACACTTTGTACTGTGAAACAGATTCATGAAATGAAGACATCTGGTTCTCCTCTTGTAGGCCACTATTTTATCTTAAGGGGCAATAAAATATCAAAACATCCAAACAAACAAACAAACAAACCTATATCATATTAAGATTTCATTGCAAGGTGGTTTCTGAGTTTTACATCTTTCTATAAAAAGAATGTGGATATACATCATAAGAACTATACAATACAGTACAATAGCTGGGCCTATAGTGGCAAAACCAAAGGAATCCCACCCTATTTCAGACCAATTTGAGCTTAAATGTTTGTGGAGATTCTCAACCATCTAGGTCATGGTTGTCCTAAAAGTGCTTTTTCCAAAAGATAACTGGACTTTCTTGTTTCCCCCCTCCCCTCTGAAAATGTTTAAATTCTCAGCCAAGAAGCTTCTACTTAGAATTTAGATGTAGAACTGAAGAAACATCTTAGATGAGAAGCAAAATGTTTTCAAAGGAAAAAACTAAGAAAGTCCTGCTGCCTTTTGGAAGCAGCTTCTTTGGGACAATTTGAGCTTAAGCACATATTATCAGTTCTTTTTCTTCTCCTTCTTGGGTCAGATTAATTTCTTAGCCTGATTGTATTTCTTCTTGTATGTGCATTTTTTTGATGACCATATCATCAGTTTGGGGAATTTTGTCCTGAACCTTTTCAATTCGTAAAATTTCAGGATATACAGACAATTGATTTTTGTCAGCATAGCATATAGTGTGTGTCAGACAATGTGCCAAGTGACCTGAATATAATTGTATCAGTGAAACAAACTAATCTATTTATTTATTTTTATTTATTTGGTTTGTCAATCGCTTACAAGATAATAGGTATAAGTAAAAACATAGTTATGAATACATGGATATATATAAGAAAAATAAAAAGAAACAATAGGACAGAGACTGGTAGGCACTGTTGGTGCGCTTATGCACACCCCCTACAGACCTCATAGGAAAGGGGTGAGGTCAATAGTAGACAGTCTAAGGTTAAAGATTTTAGGGTTTGGGGAAGAAACCACAGAGTCAGGTACAGTATTCCAGACATTGACCTCTCTGCTGCTGAAGTCGTATTTTCTGCAGTCAAGTTTGGTGCAATTAACCTTGAGGTTGTAACTTTTGTTTGCTCTTGTGTTATTATGGTTGAAGCTGAAGTATTCATTGACAGGTAGGACATTGCAATGTATGATTTTATATACTATACTTAGATCGGACCGAAGGCGGCATAGTTCTAGTTTTCTAGGTCTAGAATTTTGAATCTGGTGGCATAAGTAGATGGTATGCAATGAGTAGAGGAGTGGAGAACTCTTCTTGTGAAATATTTCTGGACATTCTCAACTGAGTTAATATCAGATATGTAATGTGGGTTCCAGACTGATGAGCTGTATTCGAGTATTGGTCTAGCAAATGTTTTGTATGCTCTAGTTATTAGTGTAATATTACCAGAGAAAAAGCTATGTAAGATTAGTTAACAACTCTTAATGCCTTTTTGGCTATGTAGTTACAGTGGGCTCTAGCACTTAGATCATTAGAAATGAATACTCCAAGATCCTTGACAGAGTTTGGATCATCAACAAGGTCTTGACTATTCAGCTTGTATTTTTTTTGCCAATATGTAAGACAGAGTATTTATTTATTGCCATTTGTTTGACCATTCTAATACATAGTCGAGGTCTTTTTGAAGGGTAGCAGTATTTTCTGTGGTGTTGAATAGCTTTACATCATCAGCAAAGAGGATGCAGTTGCTCTTAATATGATCACAGAGGTCATTTATAGAGAGTATGAAGAGAGTTGATCCTAGGACACTGCCTTGGGGAACACCACTGTTGACAGGTACAGAATTTGATAGGACGCTCCCAATTTTGACCATTTGTTGTCTGTTTGACAGGAATGCTTCTATCCAGTTATGCAGGTGTTTAGAGATACCGTAAGATTTTAGTTTTAGGAGTAGTTTGTCGTGTACCACTGAATCAAAGGCTTTACAGAAGTCTATGAAGATTACGTCTATTGCTTTGCCCTGATCGAGTTGTGTAGTCCATATGTTTTTGGAGTGTAAGAGTTGCAGATTGCAGGATAGTTTTTTTCTGAAACCAAATTGTTTATTAGAGAATAGGTTGTTTGTATTTAAATGGAGGATAATGGATTGGTTAATAATTGATTCAATGACTTTACAGGTGACACAGCATAAAGAGATTGGTCTGTAATTTTCAACTAGGCTGGGGTCTCCCTTTTTGAAGATGGGGATGACCGTGGCTTGTGACCATAGTTTTGGCAAGGAGCTGGTCCTGAAAGATTTTTCAAAGATTACGCTTAGAGGTTTGGCTATGGCAGTAGATAGCTTTTTTAAGAAGTAGCACATATTCCGTCTGGTCCAATAGATAGAGATGGTTTTAGATTGTGTAGTGCTTTTTCTGTAAAATCGATACGTATTAGATCATTGTAGTTGTCTGTGGTTCGACTAGGAAATACTGGGCATGATCCATTGCTGTTTACAAATACTGAGCCAAAGAATGTGTTAAAGTGGTTGGCTTTAATGATGTCATCATTGCAGTCTTTACCATTAGGTCCTTTCAGGGGTTGGATGGACTTTGAGTCTTTTAGTTTGTTGTTTACAAAATTGTAGAAAGCATGGGTGGAATTGGTGCATAGAAGGTTTTCCTCTTGTTTAATGTGATAATTGGTTCATTCAGTCTTTATCTGGTGGCATAATTTTTTGTATCAGCTTTTGAAGATGGCAACATGACCAGATGTGTTTTTCCGCCAAAGCGATCTCTTTTTGGATCGAAGCTTCCTTATTGTTATGGGTAATCTGTGTGATTGCTGCTAATTCACATGCATAGAAAAGCTGCCATAGGCAAGACTGGTCTGTTTGACTAGACATCTTGCAGCTGTCATATCTTGGATGCCACAATGAAACCATCTTCCTGAGGTCTGATTAAGCAAGCTAATAAGGGACCCCTTTCTAGACTTTCACTTTTTTGTTTGATACAATCGTGAAGAAGGGAGCTGCAAGCCATTTTCCACCAGGAAGTCTGATAATGAAAGGAGATTTGCAAGAGAGTGTTGTCAAAGTTAAAAATCAGAAGTCAACTTAATCCTTCAGAAAACAAATTATTCCTACAACCCACTGTTCTCTTGCCCCTGGTAATCTGCAACTAATCCCATAAGTAGTTGGCACCTTTAAAGTAACACAACAATAAGCAAAACAAAACAAAAACAAAACAAACTTGATTTCCACTATAGAGCACATTGGAAAACTGGGAAGTAATAAATTACTAGGGTTGATAAATTGAGTTACACCATAAGAGGCACAATACTGAATGTGTACACATGAATGCCATATTAACATTGTAAGTGGAAATCTTTTGTATTATGTTAATCAAAGAAAAGGGAATTGAGGTATGTGCTCTGTCAGCAGAAGGACCAATAAGTAGCAAAAGCATACCCATTAACAACTTGGAGCAAGGAACAATAAAAAATATAATAACAATCAGATATAAAAATATAGGACCCTCACAATATATAAGAGCTCATTAAAGCAAGGTTGTTGTGATTTGAATGGCTCTGTTTCTTAACTTTATATAAATTTTATTATTATTATGTCATTTTTGAATGTGTAGATACCTTAAAGAACTCTCCAACGAAGGCTGGCATTGAATACCAAAACAATTCTGTGTTCAATTGCCATATCTCTTAAGCACCACTTCGAACTATAAGTATTAAAGCATTTGCATCTTTTTCTAGGTTTGTGGGACTACTTCAAAAGCTGCTCCCAACTACCTCTGCACACCTCCCAAAGCAGGTGCACAATCTGGAAAAGACACAGCTATTTTATTAAGTTGAAAAATGATAGTTTGCAACTCCTTTGCAAGATTTTCAGAGCTTTCAAGAGATGCCTACACATATTTTCAAGTGCTTGTATAAACATTTCCCCCCTAATATTGCTTGCCCACTGAAATGTAAAGAACTGCCTAGGTTAGGCTGTATTTCTGAGTTTTTGCAAAGACAACCAGCTGATCCTTGGTGAGACAGTCAACTCGGGGAAGTAGCCTGGAATTGTGGGAGGGTGGTGAAAAGTGCTTAGGTTTAGTATAGAATGAGGTGGCCAGAATTTCTTGGGTAAGTTTGTAAAGGTCTTCATGTCCTGCAATCACTTGAACTGGTCATACGAAAGACAGGTAAAGGGAGCACTTTGGCTCACATGGTTAGGGTACCATTGGCAGGCTCATGTTTGAAACCTGTTTGATACTGCATGACAGGTAGGTTCCCGCCTCTCGCTCAAGCTCCTGCCAACCAGCAGTTCAAAAGGGGACGACTGTGAATAGACAAATGAGTATCACTTCAGGGGCAATTTAATGGGGACATGAAAGGAGTCCCCTATCTAGGCATCCCACTGGCAAATCCTTTTGATTCAGCAGCACTTCAGTGTTCCTGACACAAATGATGTAGTAGTAGTAGTAACAGAAGAAGAAGTAATAATGAAAACAAGCAGCACTCAGTAGCTTGCATTGGTCAGCCTTTTCCCCAACAGAGAACAAGTTGCTAGAGAGGAAAATTCACATTGATTGATGATGCCCAACATTTGCTTCTAAACCTGCAGTCAAGCAAATGAATTGCTGGCTGGCAATGCTTCCTCCACTTCTATGGACTTTTGCTGACAGTAGAACTGCCACTTCTCTTGCTTTGTCCTTATCTTTCAGCTCAGCTGATCCATGAAATGTAATTTTAGGAGAAATAAGCAGCATTTCTTATTTTCTAATATAGGAATGCTTCTTGTATCTTAGTGCTTTATTCATAGGCATGTTGAAGTCACCACCAATATTCTACTGTAAGTCTACTTGACATTCAGTGACATGTTTTTGCAGCAGCAACAGCAGAAGAAGACATAACCAGGTCTGTAAAACAATTGAAATTACAGGAAAACAAACACAGGAAATAGTGCAATGCAACTCTGGGAGGAAAAAAAATCAAGCAAGTGCTGAAATGAAACCATTTTGCATAAAATGTCAGTGGATCAATTATGACTGCCATAAAGAAAACAGCTAATGGAAAGAAATCCCAGACATGTAAAATGAAGATGAAATTCTTTCTGAAAAAGAAGTGGCTGGATAAGTAATATATTAATTTCTTTTATTCCTCATCTTCAAATTATTTTTATAAATAGTTAAAAGTTGGAAGTTTTGGAAAAATGACTTAATTTGCCAGCTCTTGGTGGGCTTAGAAGCTAATTTAGAAGTTGACCTTGGTTGGTTACTTGGATTGAAGTCTATTAGGAAATACCAAGTATACAGATTAAACTTGGAAACTGAAAAAAAAAATGCTTAGAGAAAGGCAACCCTAGACTACTGTTTTTCAGTCTCAACAACTTTAAGATATGTGGATTTCAACTCCAGAATTTCCAAGCCAGCTATTCTAGGCAATTCTGGGAATTGAAGTTCACACATTTTTAAGTCCCCGAGGAGGAGAAACCATCGTAGGTAAATCCTAGACTGTCCTCTAGGACAGTTGCTAGATTTCCCTAGCCTAACCATGCTATTATAGAGACTTCTGCATTGTTTTATCCCTGTAATCACTGTAGGTTGAGGCTGAGCTTTAAAAAATGACTTGGGAGAGAGCTAAAATTGAAAATATGGGCAAAGCAGATTTATTGTGATCATACATCACTATAAAACGTATCTAGACAGCAATTAACTGCACCTATCTTTATTCATATTTTATTCCTCCATAAAATGAAAAAAGCTGGAAATGGTTCCTTTTGGTAAGAATAAATGAGGAGTATTTGGGCTGAGCCAGTTTTCCACTCAGGGGTGATTGATACCGAATAGAAAGCAGAAATTATGGCATGTCAAAACGTAGAGAAAGATCTTCCTTCCAGAAAATTATACAAATACAATATTCGTAAAAATCAATGTCAAATGTATTTTTGAAAGTTCCAATGTACTTTTCATGCCTGATATATAATATCCATCCCAATACCAGAGAAAACTAAATTTAATCAGAAATATAGCTTCTCTGAAGCACTTAATGGAACATTTTAAATGTAAAATCTATTTTCATTTATAACTGCCAGCCAGAATGGCTCGGAGATGAGAGTTTGGAGGGGAATAGGATCTTGAGCAAGTGGAACTAGAGATGTTGTCTTTGCCATTTTTTTGTGACTGTTTAGGAAAGAAGCCAAATCTTCATCATGTATTCAGCATTTCCAGAAAGATCACAGTCTTCAAACAACTGGTTAAGAAAGTAGAAATTTTTGTTTCCATATCCTGTCACTCTGAATGCATAGGAATGTTGTTGATTTCTGATGGATATTTTTTCCATAGAACTAAAAGGGAAGAGGGGGCCATTCACCCCCCCCCCCACAACATGGCATTAAATAGATTTCAAATAGCATTAAATAGATTTCAAATATGTAGAGGACATATGCATTAAGGCTAAGTGAATGTGAAAGAAAAGTGCTGCTGCTTTAAGAGTGATGTTGACTGGATATCTTAAATGGCAAGATTTCTTTTTTCCAGACTCATGTGGAAGCCTTGAACAAGACAGGCTATATTAATGAATAGTGAGGAGATGCTACTTTTGCATTAACCATTGGCTTGAACCATTTTCAGAGTGCAGACCTAACATTATAGAATACTGTTCCCTTGCTCAGTTTAGTTGGTAGCTTTCAAAGAATTTCATGCAAAGTTTGAATAAGCCGTGGTGGTGCAATGGTTAGAATGCAGTACTGTAGGCTACTTTTGCTGACTGCTGGCTGACTGCAATTTGGCAATTTGAATCTCACTCAGCTTTCCATCCTTCTGAGGTTGGAAAAATGAGGACCCAGATTGTTGGGGCCAATATGCTGATTCTATAAACCACTTAGAGAGGGCTGTAAAAGCAATGTGAAGTGGTATAAAAGTCTAAGTGTGATTTCTATTGCTTTTGCTATAAAGATTGTGGATAGTCTGCTTTACATCCTGGGGGCATGTTGGTCTGTTGAAAAGAGTTAAATCAAGTTCTTTCTTGGTGAAGAAATGACTTGGAAACAATGCACTTTTAAAAATCCTACCTTTATTATTTTTATAAATAACTCAATGAATCAATGAATATGTCAGTATTCATTGTCAATAAGCCAATGAACATAATACTCCTTTATTCCATTTTCCCCACAATAAACCTGTAAGGTGTGTTGGGATGAGAGAGAATGACTGGCCCAAAGTCATCAGGCTGGCTTTCATAGCTAAGATGGAACTAGAACTCTCATTCCCCTGGTTTCTAACCAGTGCCTTAACCCCTGAACATCAACCCACTGTATAAACACTATACAGTGCTAATGCACCCTTGTTTTCACAGAAAGTGAATTGGAGCCAAAGAAAGAGTTTGTTGCTTGGCTTATTGGCTTTGCTTGGAAGAGGCACATTAATCAAAGCATCATCCAGATGAAGCGCCTCTTGGAGATCTGCTTGCCAATGATAGTTTGAGTTAGAGTTTATTTAATTTATATACCGCCCCCTCTCCCAAATTGGGACTCAGGGCGATGCACAGCCCAGCTAAAAACAATACAATACCAAGTATAAAATTTTAAAACAGATTAAAAATGGATTAAATCTATGGCTGAGAAATTAAAGCAACAATAAAATAATAAAAACAGGGTAAAAAATAACAAAAATTAAAACCTTCCAATATTACTAGGCTAAACTGGCTTGTTGGAAAAGATGGGTCTTCAATGCACGCTGGAAGGTTTGCAGGTCAGGGATAGTCTGCATCTCCCGGGGTAGCTCATTCCAAAGGGAGGTGCTCCCACAGAGAAGGCCCGTACCCTTGGGGCCACCAGCTGGCATTGTCCAGCTGATGGCACCCCAAGGAGGCCCACCCTGTGAGAGTGCACAGGCCAGTGGGAGGCCGATGATGTCAGAAGGCAGTCCCGTAAGTACCTGGGTCCCAAGCCATGGAGCGCTTTAAAGATGACCACCAATACCTTGAATCACACCTGGAAGGCTACCGGAAGTCAATGCAGCCTGCGCAGGAGTGGTGTAACATGGGAGCTCCGAGAAGCCCCAGAATCACCCATGTGGCCGCATTCTGCACCAGCTGGAGCCTCTGGATGCTCTTCAAGGGGAGACCCATGTAGAAAGCATTGCAATAGTCTAGACAGGAAATGACGAGGGCAGAAGTGACTGTGCGAAGCGCGTCCAGATCCAGAAAGGGCCACAATTGGCAGATCCATCGGACATGATAAAAAGCCCCCCTGGCGACGGCCGTTATATGATCTTCCAACAACAGCCGTACATCCAGGAGGACACCAAGATTGCGTGCCCTATCTGTGGGGGTCAAAATTTCTCCCCCCACAGCCAGCTATGCAATAAACTGGCTGTATCTGGGCGCAGGAAACCACAGCCACTCGGTCTTAATCGGGTTGAGTCGGAGCCTGTTTAAACCCATCCAACTCCGCATGGCCTCCAGGCACCGGGTCATCACTTCAATGGCTTCATTGGGGTGGCCTGGGGTAGAAATGTATAACTGAGTATCATCAGCATACTGATGGAACTCTACCCCAAAACCACGGATGATCTCATCCAGTGGCTTCACATAAACGTTGAACAGCAGGGGCAAGAGCACAGACTCCTGAGGCACTCCGCAAATCAAGGGCCTCGGGGTCGACCTCTGCCCCCCTGCTAACACAAATTGCGAACAGTTGGAGAGGAAGGAGGAGAACCACTGTAACATGGTGCCCCCCCACTCCCAACTCCCCCAACCGCTGCAATAAGATACTATGATCGATAGTATCAAAAGCCGCTGAGAGATCTAACAGGACCAAGACAGAGGAACAACTCCTGTCACGGGCCCTCCAGAGATCATCCACCAACACCGTCTCCATGCTGTACCCGGGCCTGAAACTTGATTGGAACGGATCTAAATAGTTTGGATAGTCTAGATGTCCAGGTGTCACCAACCTTTTGGACCCTCATGAACCACTAATATGATTTTTTAAAAAGATAAAAGTATATAGTGCAATATAAAAAAATGCAAATAATTTTTCTGTGGACCACCTAAATTTTCTCATGGACACTGATTGGTGACCACTGGTCTAAATCAAGCATTTTTCTCCTTGGCATTGATGATGCTAGTGATTGTAGTATGTGAATTGATGGCCTTTCCTACTTGTAAATAAGGGTAAAACACTCCTCAGCTAAATACAGCAGTCTCAATATCACCCTAGGATGGGTGATAATGATATTTACCTGGGTTTTTTTGGAACATTTTGGTAGAAGCCTGGTGATAAGAGAATGTTACTTGGAGGGAGGGTGACCATTTTGGTGCAGTAAGGGACTAGCCAAATAGTTGGAAATATAAGGCCAGCAAAATCAGCTGATCTTTTAATTACATTTCAACACATTTTAGAGCTACTTTCATTTGTGTGTCTTAAAGGCAGTTAAAGCAAAAAAGTTATTCAGCTTCTCTTAAAAATTCCATTCTATTTTTTTTGGTGTGTGTGTGTGTGTGTGTGTGTGTGTGTGCGCGCGCGCCTTGCAGAATAGTTCTGCTTTACAGAATTCTCTTCCAGAATCATCATATTGTCCCCAGCAATCTGGTTCCTCATTTTGCCTATCTCGGAAGGATGGAAGGCTGAGTCAACTTTGAGTCCCATCAGGATAGAACTCCCGGCTATTTGCAGAGTCAAAACTAAATCTTCAGCAAAAGCTCTCAATTTATACATTTCTTTTTTCCTGTCTCTAGTCAAAACTTCCAAAACTTTTTTTAAAAAGTGAAGGAGAAGTTGGACATCCTTGTCTTGTGCCTGTCTAACTCTCACATGGCTTAATGCAAACCCCATTAATAATAACATGAGCTTGCTGAGATCTATTGAGCGATTTAATCCCTTGAATAAATTTCTCCTCCCAAAGTCCATATCTTCCAAAACTTTAAATATAAAGACTCAGTTTAAATTGTCAAGAACTTTCTCTGCATTAACATTTTAGGGTTAATTTGAAGGTTGCAAAAACAAAATGGAGCTACAAAACTTTAAATATAAAGACGCGGGTTAAATTGTCAAGAAATTTCTCTGCATTAACATTTTAGGGTTAATTTGAAGGTTGCAAAAACAAAATGGAGCTACAAGCTGCATATAGATTCACCTTACTGGGGAGGTGGGGCGGGTTATTAAAAAAAAAAGTACAACCAATGTAGAATAAAGCATATTATTGGTAAAAACAAAAGTCATGCTATCTACAACTCTTTTCTTTCCTAAGCAGTAGGAAAGAATAACAGAAGCTGTCTTCTGCATACTTTTCTAAATCTCTTTGAAATATAAATTGCAAGCGAGAGAGTCACTCTGGATATGAACCACAAAGGAGAACACAAGGTTAAACTCCATTAACCCCACTGTCAGTCTCCCTAGCCCTTGGTTTAAGAAGAGCAGGGTATTTCAAAATTTGTAATTGGTCCTAAATGCATTGTCATGTTGTGAAGTACTTTATATTGTACTTTAATACAAGAAACTGCTATGTTATCAGACCTCTGTTAATATCCTGAACTAGGATAGACATAGACTACTTAGGTAACATATCCACTAATATATCAAGATATTTGATATATCCCAACTTATTTCTGCTTTTATGGAAGAAACATAGATACAAAGTACTACAGGGTAGAATATATCACTTAAAAATATCTCCTGTCCTGCAGTCAAAGGCAGTGCTTTATCTGATGGTTATTACTCATATTTTGGAGACCAACTAAAGCCAGATCACACTTGATCAGATTCGACAGATCTGATTCCTTTCAGTACATTCCCACCTCAGCACAACATGGACATGTTTGTGTTTATGACTCTATGGACAATTCTTAACCAATTAGCAGTTGTTTTTTCTGGCCAATAACTGAATACAGAGAATTGTTGGCCAATTAATACTCATTTGAAAGCCAATACTCAGTACCTCATCCCTTCCCCTCTTCACCAAAAGAAAAGAGAATCATTTGCTATAATATCTCCTCATTTCTGTACTTGTTGGCAAAATTCAAAACTGCTAATGCTGATGTGTTGTTTCTTTTGTTTAATAGTTCCAGAATGTTTCAACATTAATAGTCAATTAGTTAAAGCAATCCAGAAATTCATGTAAAAAAGAGTGATGATTGTTGCTGAAGTTATGTTTTGAAATGATATTTCCTTCTCCAGTATGATTGTATTGCTCACAGTTACAAACGCTCATGTGTTTGCATGAGTCCTAACATGGTTCATTCATCTTGAAGATCTTCAAGTGTGATGTCAGCTAAAAGCTCATTCTCACAGTGGTGGGATTCAAATTTTTTTACTACCTGTTCTGTGGGTGAGGCTTGGTGGGTGTGGCTTGGTGGGCATGGCAGAAGAAGAATAAAAGGTTATGCAAATTCCCTCCCCACCCCACTAACCTGCTTTCCAGCTCTGTTCTTCTATGCAGGTCAACAAAAGAAAACCCAGCTGGGACTCGGGAGGCAGAGAATAGTTGGGGGCGGGGCCAGTCAGTGGTGGTATTTTCCAGTTCTCCGAACTACTCAAATTTTCCCCTACCAGTTCTCCAGAACTGGTCAGAACCCACTGAATACAACCTCTGCATTCTTGTATCTGAAGCAGTAATGTTTCTATCAGGATATAAACATCTTGACTTGAAATTGGACTGAGAAAGATATGAAAGAAGGATTTTTTAACATCCATGTGTTAAACTTACAAGTGGCCAAGATAAACAAGAAGCAAATCAAAATGAAACTAAAACCAACTCCTCAACAATATTAGAGACATCTTGCATTGATAGCTTTCCTTTCATGATTGGCCGCAAGAAACATTAGTATGTTTCTGCTCAAAGTTTTTCATGACATTTGCCAATTATGGCAATGTTCTAAGACATTTGACTTCATTTTCAAATCTTACTGATTGAATAAGTACCAAGCCATCTCTTATGTGTGCTAAGGATGACTTCACTGTTATGTAGGTGAAATCATCCCCCTATGGTTATGCTGAGCATAGCTGTAAATAAGACTTCTATAGAGATATCTGCCTGGGTTGCTTTAGTAAGAAAGAGATTTTTTGGCCTCTGGATTCCCCATTTCTGAAACTCTGATCTCACTTGTCTAGCCTTCAGTCACCGTGATATCCAAAACCTCTTTCAATTCGCTTCCTTGATCTTATAGGACCTTTCCCAAGCCATGTGCTGTTTTTTTTCCCATTCATCTATAGAGACAGTATCTGTTGAAAGACTACAAGCTCAGTGGCTGTCTAGCTTTCTGAATTGGTATGATTTGACTTTGATGTACCTCTGATACATAGCTACTCTGTGATTTCTATTTCTCTCTTGTCAAAAGATACCTCACAATTATTTGATCAATCCACTGATGCTACTCTGATATTTAGTAAGTGCCCCCAAGCCTTTAATCTTTCACTATCACTTTAATCTCTTACACTAACCCATGTTCATTCTATGCCTCCTTTCATCTGCATCACTTTTGCTATCCTGACATTTACCTCCACTTTTCTGACTTCTGAACTTAAACCAGCCTGTGTGATTTGCAATGTTCTCTTTTCTTTTTTCCTGAAATAGTAGTGGATGCCTAGTAGAACACCATGAACCAAATGTTTTCAAGTTAATTTCTCATTAAATAGCAGATACCATTAAGAGGGCTAGTGCAGATACCATTAAGAGGGCATATAAAATGGTAGTAAAGAGATCAGGTTCTCTATGCTGCCATCTAATGGTTATCCAGATTTCCAGTATTGTAAGTCTAATGACAGGAAACAAAGAGAAAACACACCACATACTTACACACCTCATATACAGTCTGAAGCCTCATGGGCCCTGACTTCAAAGTGCTTTATAGCACTTGATTTTAACATTAGCCACTTTTCTTAGGAATGTACAGTATTCTTTCTATGGGGCAGGTGTGTGCGTGTGTGTTACATCATGCACTTTTCAGTTTCTTGTGTTATATTGGAGGGTGAATAATCTGAGTAAGACTAAGTATCCTCACACCTGTCTGGTCTGATCTGATGATCAACAATAATGTTAACAACCAAAATCCCAACTACTTTCTGTCAGCTATACTTCATCTGATTTTATTAAAATTAACCTGCTTAAAGCCACCTTCCTGAAGTCTTCCTGTTCACCAGATAGTGAATCAGCAGGCCATGTAACAGTTGTATCAATGTGCAACTCATCTTTCTTTGAGTCTGCAGAAATAGATGTTGACATAAAGATTACCGCCCTGATGTTTGAGCCCTACTCTGCTTCAATAAGGAGGCTGCTGACTTGCACATATTTAATATAGCACAGTTAAGAAAAACCACCCCTGGATTCCCCTGGATTACTTTCCTCTCTAACATATCGCCAATTCATGGAAAAACAAGCCCTATCACTCTTTTTTTTAATATAGGCTGAGTCTAGGGTTTTTGAGGAGCAGTTTTTGACAAATGCCTTAGCTTGAAGAGTTTAACTATCTATTGAAACATAGAGATTATTCATATGATCTATCCTAGCCTCCTCCCCCCCTCCCTTTATTTCCAGGTTTCCCAGCACTGGAAGCTAGGCAATCGAATAGCCAGGATTGGGATTATCAGGAGAAAATGAGAGAGAATAGATGAGTGAGTTGTCCATGGTGAATTGTCCATGGTGAGTTGTCCATGGTGAGTTATCCATGGCAAGTTGGCTGTGCTGAATTGTCATAGATCCTTCAGGGGGTAGGGAAGCTAAGCAGTCCCAGCCCTTGATTTAATCATCCTCAGCATGGTTGATGTAGGTTGATGACCTTCCGTGTCTCTACATCTGGAGAGTTGCTTCATATATTTGAAGACTTGGTAGTTAGGTACAGAAGAAAGTCTAGTTTGAACTCTTTGACTCTTCTACTTCTCCCAAAAGAACAATCCTGGAAAACAGTGCTTGGGAAGAAGAATGAAGAGTCATGCTCATGCTGGTCCATACTTTCCAGTGCAGAATGGCACAACTTGCCACAGCCAACTCATTGTGGCCAACTCGCCATGGCCCACTCACTGCAGCCAACTCATCACAGCCAATCATTGCTGGATAACTCACCATGTTTCCATTCACTGTGGGACAATTCTATTTAATTATTTAAAATAAATAAAATATTATTTTAATTTTTGCCATACACATTTCGTTCTGTCTTTCCCTTTGCACCATTTTTAAAATGATTCTATTCCATCATTTATTTGATATAAGTCTTATCCTGCAGTGAATTGTCCTGTGGTAAGTTAGCCCACAGTGGATTGGTCATGGTGAGTTGGCTGTGGTGAGTTGGCTGTGGCGAGTTGTCCTGAAGTGAGTTGGGCATGATGAGTTGGGCATGGTGAGTTGGTCATGGCAAGTTGGCTGCAGTGAATTGTCATAGACCCTTCCAGTGGGAGCTAAGCAGTCCCAGCCCATGATTTAATCATCCTCAGCAAGGTTGATGAAGCATCACATTCCTGTCCAAGGCAAGATTGGAGTTGAATGAAGTGGGAAAACATAACTTTAAATCAGAAGAGCAAAATATGAAATTGAGCTGCTTCTGCAGTGGGTTAATGCTGAACAAAATGAAGACGAACTGAACAAACTTCATAAGAACATGGCTTCTAAAACCAGTTAGCTGGACATCATTGTGCTACAAGAAATGAAGAACCCTAAGCCCCATGTCATCGTATGAAGCTGCTTTACATAAACTCAGTGATCCTAACCTAAATACAGGTAGTCCTCCACTTAGGGCCACAACTGAGTCCCAAATTTCTGCTGCTCAGTGAAACAGTTATTGAGTTATGCCCCATTTTACAAAATTTCTTGACACAGTTGTTAAGTGTATCACTGCAGTTGTTAAGTTAATAACATGGTTGTTAAATGAATCTGGCTTCCCCATTGACTTTGCTCATGCAAAAGGTTGCAAAAGGTGATCACGTGACCCTGGGGGCAATGCAACCATCACAAATACGAGTCAGTTGCCAAGCATCTGAATTTTGATCACATGACCCTGGGGATGCTGCAATGGTCATAAGGGTGAAAAACGGTCATAAGTCACTTTTTTTCAGTGCCCTTTGTAACTTTGAATAGTCACTAAATGAATGGTTGTAAGTTGAAGACTATCTGTATTAGACAACTGGTAAATATGAGATTAAGGACAGTTATTATTAATTATGTTTGCTTAGGTCTCTCTGACTCCTCTTCCAACTTTTCAGAAGAAACATTGAATCAAAAACAGTGCTGGATGTTTCTTACTCCAAAATATCTCCTGAATTGGGATATTCATCTTTCTTTAAAATAAATAAATAAATTTACTCTAAGACATTGTATCTATTTTAACCCACTGGCGAAGAGCATCTTTTATTCCAAATAGGCAGAAATTCTTTTTACGTTCCAGCCATATTCAGATTCAGAAAAAGAACTCTTACTATTTGGAACTAAATACTGATCTCTATTTGCAATACTCAAGGCTTTCAGAGAAAGAAACTAGCCTTTTGATTGCAAAATTAATTTTCTCCTAAAATCATGTGGCGTGTGCAAAATATAAAACAAACCATATTCTTTGATATCAGCCCCTTGTAACTTATGCGCAGAAAGGAATTGCTTAAGTAGAATTTAAGATGTTGTATCCATAGAAGTTTTTTTTTTTTTAATTTATTTCCTAGGTCCAACTCTTTTCAGTTATTTCACTCAGCATATTTATAGTGAAAAGGAATAGATCTTTTACAGCACTTTTAACAAAATGGAACACTGCTATGCTATAAGTGAAAATCTATCTTGTCATTTGTCATTTTTGTTATTGCTATTTCAGAATAATTAAGCAATAAATAAAACAAGGCATGGTGAGAAGTTGGAGAGGGCAGCATGAAACTGAATAACATAAGGAGGAAAAAAAATTGAGTTGATGAGTTTAAAAAAAAAGCTACTGTAAATACTTCACAACAAAATATTTTTGAACTTGCTTGCTTAAGGCCTGCCATTGAAAGAATCACTTGGTTATTGTTTGCTTTTTCTGAAATTAGGTAAAGAGACTTATGGATATAGCCAGAACAATATGAGCCCTGGAAATACAGTGATTAGAGTGCAGTATTGCAGGCAAACTCTGCCCGATGCCTGGAGTTTGATCCTGATAGGGCTCATGGTTGACTCAGCCTTCCATCTTTCTGAGGTTGGTAAGATGAGGACCCAGATTGTTGGGGACAATAAGCAAATAATGCTTACATTATAAACTGCCCAGAGAGTGCTGTAAAGTGCCGTGTGGCAGTATATAAGCCTAAATGCTAAATGTAAAGCTTGTGACAAGCACTAAATGACAGCAAAGATTTACAGTTTTCTGTTTCCTTTGCTACCATTTAATGGTGGTCCGGATTTTTACAGACAAGCAGAGTTGGCTTAGGCATTGTGGCATTGAGCCACAAACTAACTAACCACCTTTTTGTCTAAACTGGAGCATAATTTTAACTTCAGAGTAAAATATAATTACATATAGTTTACCATGTTGAGCCAACGTAGCAGCTAATTTCATCTGGAGACAAGCTATTGTAAGCTGGTACCTATTTTTCCTGTGACATTCAAAAGATTTAAGAATTTAATTTCTGCCAGTTCAGCAGTTCAGGTAATAGTTTAGGATTGTCAATCCTTTGGGATTTTGAGCAACTACACAGCCATGAATCTCTTCAGCATTTCAATGGGAGGCTGCTAAGAATGTCCTAGAAAAAAATAGCAGGATATGTCCTTTTTTATTTTTACATTTTCACAACTCTCTCATACTCAAGCATTTGGGTGGATTTATACAGTGCATAATACGTAGCATTGTACATAGCAAATAGAAAGAGGGAAAGTAGTGTGGAAAGGCATACTATATCTTCGTATCAGTTTGGTATCCAGACACCACTCAAGGTAATGGTCAAGGACCTAAGGAAAATGTGTTCCAATTAAATCTTAAAAGCTGCTAAGGGATAGACTAAAAGAAACGAAAAGTACTAACAATCTTGAACGTATCAAATAAAGCAAATCTGCTTTTACCTGAACAGAAAAACAGATCGGGGAGGGGTAGTGGTGGGATTCAAATTTTTTTACTACTGGTTGTGTGGGTATGGCTTGGTGGGCATGGCATGGCTTGGTGGGCATGGCTTGGTAGGCATGGCAGGGCTTGGTGGGCGTGGCTTGGTGGTTGTGGCAGGGGAAGGATACTGTTAAATCTCCATCCTCACCTCACTCCTGGGGGAAGGTTACTGCAAAATCCCATTTCCTCCCCACCCCACTAACCTGCTTTCCAGCTCCATTCTGTCCAGGGCAACAAAAGACCCAGCTGTTCAGCTGGGACTCAGGAGGCAGAAAATAGATGGGGGTGAGGCCAGTTAGATGTGGTATTTGCGGATTTTCTGAACTAATCAAAATTTCCACTAGCGGTTCTCCATAACTGGTGACAACCTGCTGAATATCACCTCTGGGGAGCGGGACGGGGCAGTGATAGGGAAGAGAGGTTGGGAAAAATTCCAAGTAGCCCTAGTAATGGAAAACAAGACTCTTTCTGAATTCAGATGGAATAAGGTTATAATTTTCATGGGCTTTCAGAAACAGCAACAAAAGTGTATATTATGCAGTAGTTCTAATATGCCCAGCTGAATGGATATTCTCTGAGCATTTGCTCCAGAGCAATCTGGTTGCTCAGCTCACAGTATCCTGAATGGAAGCAGATCAAACAAATGAAAGATGGGTTCAGAGTGCATGGATGGCAATGAAATGCATCATGGTGTCATGAGTGTATGTGTATGTTTTGTCATTGAACTAATTCTTGTTGTTGACGGCTAGACCATCTAAAGGAATCTCCAACTATACTGAAGAAAGTTGATCTAACACTAAGCAATGCTTCTCAACCTTGGCAATTTAAAGACACGTGGACTTCAACTTCCAGAATTGCTCAGCTAGCATATATTAGCTGGTAAACTCTCAAGATTTGTTTCTCTCTTGTGAGTCTGGTAAACTTGTAAGATTTGTTTCTCTCGCCAACTGGACGGTGTTGTTTCTCCATGTCTTATATGTGGGTATTAGTGTATATTAGAGGCAGAGACCCTTTGAGAGCTGTGTGCAGTGAAATTTCATTTTAATGTATGCTGATTAGTGTACATCCAAAGTGACAATAAAGCTAAGTTATTCTATTCTATTCTAAGCTAGGAAATTCTGGAATTTGAAGTCTACATGATCTAAGCTTACCAAACTTGAGAAACACTGACCTAAAGTATGGGAGACAATGTTTCAAAAACTTCTCCCATCACCATGGACCCATGAGGGGGATTGCCAAATATCCATTTAAACAGATTCCTGCTACCTGTAACATAAATAAATAAAGATAAAGATCAGTTCTGGCCATTACCAGAAAAGTGTCTTTTTATAAAGATTGGATGGAGAAAGAGTAAGAAGATATCACTAGAAGTGGAAAACACTTGTTTTTAACAGTCAGCTTCAGATGAGCTATGTTAGGCAGAACTTGCACATGCCTTGTGTCCATTATTACAGTTACACATTACTTTCCTAAAAATCAATAGACTATATCTTTCAAAATCACATTCTGGCTAGTTCATATCTTTGAGACAATTGAAATCTGTTTGAAGATCAGATTTGCTTTACTGACTGATGAATTAATTACTGGGATCTCTGTGTTATTTTTTTAGCCTGCAGGATGATGTGCGACAAAATCCTTTTGCATTCCTAATTGTTTTTATACCTGGTCATTCTTCAACTCTATTCCCTATAGAAGGTGCTGATTACATATCTTCAGGAGCAATTTCTTGCCTCAATAAATGTATTTACCTTAAACGTTGCTTTGTCAAGTCTAAGGACACAATATTCTTTCAGGATCAAATCTTTTAGGTGGTTCTTATTGCCTCCAAGCATTTTTGGTGGGAAAGGCGAAATGATATGTGGTATGACTTGAGGAGCTCCAGTATGATTTGGTGTTGTAGTTCATAGTGAAGGTTTTAAAAGTGTGGAGGGTTGTGAGGTTGAGTTGTTAGATCAGGAGAGTTGGAGAATAATGCAGGAGCTTCATCTAAAGTTGAAGCAGAGTTTGTGGGATGGAGATGGAAACAGAAGCACAGAGGTAAAGAGACAGAAGAAGAGGAACTGAATGGGGAACTGATCGGTAAGCAAAGACTATTTTTGTGGCTAATTCCTTAATTTCTTGGTTCCCCTATGAATTAAATCAACATGAACTGGGAATGAGTTGCTGGGAATTGTTTGAGTTAGGGAACTGATGTGAATTATGGTATGATCAAGATGATATGTGTTGTGGGATGGCAATGGAGGCAAATGAGCTCTCTTGGTCTCCCAGGGCAGCAGCTGAACCAGCTGGGATGGAGAATGATGAGCTGCTGGCTTGATCTCTTTAGTTGCTTTTGAACATTGGAAGCCTCATACTCTTGGAAGACAGATGTCATGAGCTGACAGGTCAGTAGCTACAGAAACATTTTGTGAAGACATTTGACATGCTTGGGTGTTGGAGGTTTGTATGGCCATTTTTATTTTGCCACCTTTGCATAGAACTGTTCTCTTGTGCTGAACTATATGATTTCTCTTCAATCTTTTCCATCCCCAAGGCCCAAAGCGCAACACTTTCACGGCTTTTCCCCTTCCAGATACATGAATTTATTTTTTTATAGAAATGTCCAGACACAATAGAAATTGAGGTTTATTTAGCTGATAACGTTCTGATGAGATTATAGCTAGAAACAACTTCTATCTATCATTGCTCCTTAAAAGTTTTATATTCCTATGCATTCCATCCAATGTAATGGAGCATAGGAGAGGGCCTATGCAATCCCTAGATTATTTCTTTGCATTTTGACACCAGTCAAAATTCTGTAACTTTCCTTGGCTGATTTAATATCCCGAGACATTGTGTAACATAGTTTTGAATTGTGTTTTGACAATTCTCAGATTCCCTCTTGCTGTGTATTTTCCCTTTTAGAAAATTGGAATGAATGATACACATTTTATATTTTTTCTTAGTTTTGTACTTAACTATTCACCTGCTGAGAATTTTTTTTACATGAACAATTATTCTATTATTTAAAAATAATATCCCAGCCATATTTTCTAAATTCTTGACATTGTGACCAGCAAATATTTGGACATATGGATGATGCAATGGCTTTCCCCTGGAATGTTTTTCCCCTTCTATGTGGTTGGCCATACATTATTTATGTAGTTAATTGTTATTTTTATTACTTTTATCCACCAAGTTTGCTTTAATTCTCTACAGTCCTTCTGGATGTCATTGCGTGATGTGATGCTTCTTCTCTATTGTTAATCTTGCCAATAGAGATATAACTGTTATCAAAAGGTCTGCATGTAGGCTTGGACAAGCACTTTTAGTTCCTCCTCCTCCTTCCTTTTCCTCATCCTCCTCTTCCTCCTCCTCCCTCCCTGCCTCCCCTCTCTCTTTGTGTGTTTGTGGATGAGTGTTAAAGAATATCTAACCCAGCCGTATGTTCCATCTGTAGCTCTGATAACACCCCATGAAACTGCAGTACCTGGTGGAAACTTCTACTTATGTTCTATGTCATATCTTGTCCCAGTTAATATTAAGATTTTCTTTGTATGTTTTATTATCTGTATTGTTTGTTTATTTAATGATCAAATGTTTTTTGGCAAAGCAATCCCCTTATAGTCCTAGGAACAATCCAAGCATGCATGCTCCTTAATAACTAATTTTTTCATCAGTCTCATTGTTAGAGTTTCTCTGTGAGACCTAAAGCTGGATCCTTGATATCAAGGGGATAGAGAGCTTTGCATAGCCAATCAATGCCAAGAACAGCATTTCTTTGCATCTTCTAGGTACGTACTTCCAATCCCCGATTTTAAAAAAACAAACGCAATATAATTTTGTGCTGGGTTTCTGTTCATAGTGATGGCTTAACTCCACCCCCTTCAAATGATTGGTGTTGAAGTGCCATAATAATTACATTTGAGTTCCTTTGCCCAATGTTTTTAAATATACTTCTATAACAGTGGAATAAGAAGTAGGTTATATACCTCCCAGCTGAGGAGGTTACCCTGCAGAATCAGTGAAATGAAAGCAATGCATTTGGGCAATAGATTTGCTCCAATATCATACCGATTCCCTACTCAAAACTCAAGAAAAGACAAGATTTTTTGGCTTTCATAGATCTCCAATTATTCTATAAATCCTATCAGATGTGAAGAAGGTCCATTATGATATCTTCCTGCATAGGAATCTTCCCTTCTCTCACACTGAACAAGTTTCATGAGGACATTAGCAAAATGCTTCAGCCGTGCACGTCAATTACACCCTTTTTTAATGGTCCAGTTTTAGTGCACCTTTCTTCACACAGCTTTCTTTCAAGGAGCAGCAGTAAAAAAAAAAAAATCCATGCAACTAAGGACAGTTCCTTTTTATTAAGTTGACATTCCACTTCAAACTTGTAATATCACTCAACATTTTGTTTTTATAAACTGATGTCATGAAGGCACAATTCCCAGTCAGTATAGTCTAGAAATAAGAGACTGGAACCTGAACTACATTTGTGGGGAAAGGATTATTGAGGTAGATACTTGTGAGGGAGGGGGGAATTAGAATTATTCTCTGTGCTCTTTTTCTGCTAGGGATCACATACTCCTTGCTGCTTAGTATAGAGGGAAAACAGTATGCAGTCTTGACAACTTGAAGTCTTTTCTTTCTAAAAGATGCCCAAATCCATCTGATCTTTCCTTTCAGACTGAAAAAAAAAAAAGATACCATGTATTTGATTGGAACCCCAGACTTCGTCTCTTTGCCAAAATTAAAAAGGGGGTAAAAAGTCCAGTCAATGTGTGTGTGGCAGGTCTGTTTTAGAAAAGAGGGCTTTGAAATCTAAAAGGTGAACTCTGAGAGGCAGGCAAAATCTTTCCAATTATTCTCAACTTAATTCTGTGCTCTTTCATAGCCAGTTCACAAATGAATACGTTGGATTAAATGAGTTGGGCAAGTTCCAAGTAATTATGACATCTTGAAAATACACAACAGACAAGGTCTCCAGACTTGCTGGATGGTGAGATGGGTGGCCTATAAACAAACAAACAATAAATAAATAAATAAATACTAACTCAATCAATCAATCAATCACTCTTGACTGAAATACAAATTTCTTTGATTTGGAGAAAGTAAAAATCTGGTCCACCGCTGTAAAACTGGATAGGTGAGTATTTATTTAGATGTGATCATTCTCTGCAGAAAGGAAGGCTAGTTTGAAGCATGAACGTTAGTCCCAAATACCTGTATTTCTATTTGTCATTGAACACTTCAGTTGGCTTTGGTTTATGGGTTTCCAGCATTTTGCGGTGATATCCAGGTACTTTCATGGCACTTTATTAGCCTCCGGTATAATCTCTCATGCTGTCTGTGGGTTTATCCAGCTGGTAAAATGCTGTA
Organism: Bungarus multicinctus; assembly: GCA_023653725.1. Lineage (NCBI taxonomy): Eukaryota > Metazoa > Chordata > Lepidosauria > Squamata > Elapidae > Bungarus > Bungarus multicinctus. The sequence goes on along the minus strand of CM042838.1, from coordinate 41,383,982 downwards.
GCTTTGAAATGAGTTCTGCTGCTTAGCATTTAATATTCCCCTCTTTTCCTCTGCAATTAGCTTTCCTAATGCAATTTAATCTATCTGAAACATTTCTCGAAAATCATGGCAGTAAACATGATTTCAAACTAAGCTAAATCTCCTGAACTTTTCCTCAACGCTAATTTCAAATGCCAGCAGGGCACCAACTGCTGAGAAAATTAATGAATGAAGAACAGCAGACTGTCTTTCATTTTCATTTGAATGATTTTACACTCAGAAGGCATTCTGAGAACAACCAAATAATGCAAAGGATGCCTAGGCAATAAAAAGAAATTCAGTTCCTGGGTCCTGGTTATCAGAGAAGGCAGGCCAGTCCTTACGCTCTATCATCAGAAAGTGCCAATTCCTAAATTAATAAAGATATCAATTCAATTCATTCTGGCCCTCTTCGTTGTCATTGGACTCTTCAGCTCCATCCTTACTGCTTTTTTCCCAAATGCTCTCTAAGCCTTGCATCCCACAAAACTTCCCAAATATTCCTCTAATGGGAGATGACATTGTTCTGGTTATACAAGAATCAAACTTTTGATGAATTTATTTATTTGTATTTTACCTTCATTAGTTTTACAAGTAACTTCAAGGCAATCAATATATGTAATACTTCTTCCTCCTCCTTTTTGCCCCACAATAACAACCCTGTGAAGTTGGGCTAAGAGAAAGTGGCCCAAAGTCATCCAGCTGCCTTTCATGGCTAAAGCATGACTAGAACTCGTGGTCTCTTGCTTTCTAGTCTGGTGCCTTAACCACTAGGCCAAACTGGCTCTAATTTATTCTTAATAAAAGGGGAAAAATGGATGGTTTCATCCCTTTTGATTCTTATCCTGGTCTAAAACCTCTTTAAACACCCCCAACTACTGACATAGAGCTTGTTATTGTCTCTTTTCAAAAGAAGGCAACCTTCAACAGTAAAATAATATTTCCTGTACTGTCAAATAGGACGGGGATACCTAAATAGCTGGATTTGTTCAAATGACTTTTTTTTTTGCACTGGTTCATGCTTTGACCTGCTTAAAGGACAGCATGCTGCTTATAGAAGTCTGACAGTTATCCAACACAGCTCATTTAGCTAGAAATAAAGGCAGTTTGGAAGACATACTATGTTGGCAGCAGCACAGGTATGACAGCGCAACCAGCAGTGAAATTCAAAAGTGTCTCCTGTGAGGAACAAATCTTTGTGGAGGCACACTGAGCAGAGTTGCCACAGGGGAAAGACAATGCCCAAAGGAAGAGCAGTCAAAACTCCCCCGAAGTTGGAGTATAAATCTACAGAAAAATATCTTTGCCTTGCTGGAAACAAGTAAACAGGAACATTAGTGACACAGCAGGACAATGTACAAGAACAACCAAAGGAGACCAGAAACAGGAGTCAGTCAGATTCCTATTAGGAGAATAGATTAAGGACTGTTAACAGTTAGTTATAATAAATAAACGTAACAGTTGTGGTTGAATGGAAAATCTCAGGTCAGCTTACAAAGAGCAAACATGGCAAGAGAAATCTGAACATTTTTGCAGCTTCAAAGATTCCTAAACATACATAGAGTTCCCAGGTAAAGCCTAAGGACCTGTGCCTTGGAAGCCTAGCATAGTAAAACCAACCCTACCACAGGCCTTTGCTGGATGCTTTGAGTGAAAGTGGAAAAATTATTGCAGAATTATTGAAAGGGGAAGCAGTAGAAATTGAAATTTGTGCCTCCATGACCTGTGATCAAAGCAATTTACTACAATATAGCTGAAGGAGTATTTGCTGTGGGAAAACAAAGGCACAATGTGCTAAGAGTGAATGCCACAAATGCAGAAAAGGGACTTTTGCAACTGTCAGTCACACTCAAGACGTAACCTAAGTTGAAAACCATGGGGATGAATTTATGAGGAGAATCAAGTTAATGCTTCAATAATTCTCCCAAATTATGGGAAGTTTCTTTGCCAAACTGGTTGTCTAATGTGCTTTGACAATAGTACAGTAGTTAATATAAGAACTTGTGGTAACATACATTTTAAATTTATATAATTTATTTATAGCAAATAAATTAGCTACTGTTGTTTAATTAAAAGGAGCAACTCATAAAGAATAAAAATGAGCAGGGCCTTCTAGGTTTCATATTTGCTTCTGTTGAGGATGTTTTGGGAGTATGAAAAAAGGCTGATAAAATATGTCCTCTGTATTGAAATGATTAATCCAGCTAAAATATGTTTTCAAGTAATAAAATCAGAGATTGTTTCTCCTCTCTGCTTCTCCCCAAAAGATACTGACAGACTTTTACTACAAGTGCAATTTTTTAAATTCCACCTTTAGGAATTTCCAATAACAAGGGAAAAATATGCCTTTTAAAATACATTTTATTTTCAAGGAGTCAAATCAAGTTTTTCTCTACTTAGAATTAGCTTAGAAGGTGGCAAGGCTAAGAGGTAAAATAATTAGCGGATTTTTTCCCTATTTATATTTGTTCACATGGAGTTTTTTAAAGAACAACCAGAGTAGGCAAAGGAGAAAAACTAGCTACTATGTTCAACCTAAGAAATAATGGTTCTGTTGTATTTTCTGAAGCTACACATCAAATACATACCTTGAGTAATAGGAAATGAAAGAAAGCAAAACAAGAGAAGATGAAAAAAAGATGCTGGTGAAGTCATGAGGATTTGTGTATTCTCTCCTGTCTTACTTGTAACACCAAATGGATTTAAACAGCAGGGGCAGCAAGTATATGGAGTGTCTAATCCCTCTTAATGGGTATGAATTAGAAAAACTGAAGTGCTCTTTTAAAAACTGAATACTTTCTGAGTTATGATCATGGATAAACAACTTGAAAGGGATCCTCAACTTGTTTGTACTGTACTAAATCTCTGATCAAGGAGGGCATATTTTCTTTTTTCTTTCCATCTCTTTCCTGCAGGGCACTTATCTTTCACCTCTTTTTTTTTCATTCTCAGTGCCCTCCAAGGACAGGCAAGGTCTTCAATTATGTCATTTTTCATCACTCTTCTAGATAAATGGTGACATCCTTATTCTGTGCTTGTTGTCAGACACCAAAGCTGTGGGGACATAATTTATGAACATGATTTATACATCTAAACACCTGTCGAGCTAAACTTTTTAAAAAACTAAAGTTCTAAAACCTAAGAGGGCATAACCGGCACATCTAATAGTTCAACTGCAGACTTCGTACTGTGACATCTTTTCCTTTTCCTTTTGGAATTGAAGTAAAATAATTGGTAGGAGGTGTTTAAAATATTTCTGATGATTATGTGGGTAATAAGGATGGCATGAAAGCTTAATGACGATGTCGGTCATTTGAACAAGGAGCTGTGGTGGTATAGTGGTTAGAATGCAGTATTGCAGGCAAACTCTGCCCACGGCCTGGAGTTCAATCCTAATGGGGCTCAAGGTTGACTCAGCCTTCCTTCCTTCTGAGGTTAGTAAAATGAGGACCCAGATTGTTGGGGGACAGTATGCTGACATTGGAAACTGCCCAGAGAGTGCTGTAAGGCACTATAAAGCAGCATATAAGTGCTATTGCTATTATTTCAACCTTTGATATATCACACATCCAGGCTTAATGCCTGAAGAATGCAATTGTGGCACCTAAAACTACATCTACTTACTAATGATCAGCTAGCTGCCAAGATCTGGTACTGTATTGCTTACACTTAACTCAAATGAGAGGCTAATGAGAAAACAGATTTTGGTTGTTGATGATCTTGATGATACAGGGTAAAATGTTGATTTGTTTTTTAAAGAAATGAAATATAACATTTTCCTTACCAACACAATAAAGCTTGTTAACTGTTCACAACATAATTGCTTTCTCCAGTGAATTCCCCTGCATAATGTAAATAAGTGAGATGCAATTTTGTAATTTTATCTTTAGCTTAGGATATCAAATTACGCATAGGGGAGGGGAAGTGGTAGGGAAAAAATGATTTAGTATCAGGAACTTGGGATCATCTAATAAAGTTCCACTGTGATAGGTTCAGAACATAGAAAATGAAGGACATCTTTGAACAGCATGTAGTTGAACAATGGGATCTTTCCTGGGCATACATTCTGACAGCTTTAAGATGGACTTAAATAAACTCTTTGATTACTGGTTGCTAATATGATGGATATATGCCAAGCTTGAAAGTGGAATGATCCCGAATGTCAGTTGTTGAAAAAATAGAGGACAACATTTCATTCATGCTCTGTTGTGGCTTTCTTTGGCCATTGTAAGGATAAAACAATGTGATTAGTTAAACTATTTGTCTAATCTATGACAGCTGTCATTCAGCACAGAAAGGTTTATAAAGCTGTGTCTCAAATGGCAAAATGTGTTGCAGTTAGATTTCAGAGGAAAACCCTTTCGCTTCAAGTCACAGTGGTAAGTTTTCAGTTGGCTGCATTCTGATGGAACAAAACTAAAAACCATCTCAGCATTAAAAGATTCAAGTCCTGGCTGTTCTTCCAGGCTCTGGACTAGGGTAGGTGTTGCAGTATGAATAACATTTTTATGTGTTTCTGACCAGATTCATCTTCTTCTTTGCTATTTTTTTATTTAGTTTGTATTTTTAGCTTGATAATCTCAAGATTATCAGGATAGACTGGGAAACACTGTTAGCATTGCAAGATTATTGAATAACTGAATAACAGAATTGGAAAGGAGCTTGGAGGTCTTTTAGTCCAACCCACTGCTCAAGCAGCAAAACCAGAGGTAGAATTCAGTAGGTTCTGACCAGTTCTGGAGAACCAGTAGTGGAAATTTTGAGCAGTTCAGAGAACTGGCAAATACCACCTGTGAATGGAGATTTTACAGTATTCTTCCCCTGCCATGCCCACCAAGCCACGCCCACAGAACTGGTAGTAAAAAAATTTGAATCCCACCACTGAGTAAAACCCTATACCATTTCAGACAAATGGTTGTCCAATCTCTTCTTGAAAACTCCAGTGATGGAGCACTCAAAATTTCTGGAAGAAAGCTGTTCCACTGGTTAATTGTTCTCGCTATCAGGAAATTTCTTCTTAGTTCTAGGTTGGTTTTGTCCTTTGATTATTGTTATTATACCTATAAAGTGTAATTCTAGTATTTCTCATGGTTTTTGACTCCTGGCCTGGTTTACCTCAGAAGCATGACAGCTTTCCATTGAATTGCCTATTCAGGAATTGACTTACTTAGCTTAAGTCCCTTAGACTTGATCAATGTCTTTATTGCAGATAAGAATAGAGCCATATATACAGAGATGGTTTATCCAGTGCAATATGAAGGGTATCTTTGAATGCCTTGGAAGGGATATGATCTGTGCTGATATAATGGTTTTCTCTACTTGTCTCGCTACCTTCATTCCTCAAAAGCAGAGGAGCTATTCTTACTAAGTACTAAATATTATCAACCAGTCAGCTTGCATACAAAATGGTCAAAGAGGTTGTTTTAAAACTTTTTTGAAGAATGTTAAAAAAAATCATCCATAGAAAGAACTGAAGCATATTGAATCACAATCCTCTTTCCCTGTAATTTTATAGAGTAAGAGAGATGGCCTTGATAGAAACATGCAAGAGTCATTGTCCAGGCAAAAGGGGCTAAAACATTTTTAAGTTCAGAAGAAGCTAATATTCAGAAATGACTCAGGCAGACATGATCCTGAACCAGTAACATACAAGAAAAAGAAGGAGATACAGCATAATCAATCTTGCAAGATTCTGTTATCATAGATAATTAATACAAAATAGTTTTAGCCTTTCTTTGGAGTTGGTTTTGCAGTCTAGTCTGTTTAGTGGGGCTGAAAAGTTCTTAACAAAGAAAGGTTCATTTTACTTTATTTAAATACCTGAAGTACTTGGCCAACAAACAGAGAACGAAGGGAAATTCTGTATTTAATTTATAGTTAGAATTTACAGTTGGCATTTAACAAAAGCAGGTACTGCATTCCTAGAAGAATAAGAACATTCTAGTTAAATCATACCCTCCACACAATTCAGGAATACAAAAGCAAAGAAAAAAAAGCTTCTTCTACCACAGCAAGCAAATGAAAAATGAGAATGACAAACAACACAATGCAGATCAGTAAATGCAAACAGAAGAAAAAAGAACACTCAAAGCAACATGGAATCTTCAGTTTTAACATTTTTAATGCATTCTGGAAGCTTAACACAACAGAACAAAAAGAAAATGTACAGATGACACAGGCATGCCAGAACTCAACAAACAAGTCAAATCAACCCTAATCTAAACCTTGTTGCATCTATTTAAGCCCATATTAGCAATACTTCTGCATGAAACAAAATCACGCATGGAAACACACTGCCTGTTTGTATAGCATAACACATATGTACTTCACATATTTATTCCAAGTTATCTATGGGAATTACAATTTCCACTTGACAAAAAAATATCAAGATAATAGTAGAAATGTTATAGATGGGCTGGCAAGCATGTAGCTATGGAAAGTCTTCACTTTTTCTTTGACCATATGCTTAATAGCCGCTTGCCTTCTGACATTTTGTCCTGTCAGCCTTCCCAACTAGACTGCACTGGAAACAAGGTCAGATGAGCTAAGTCCACTTACTGAAAAGCTAAATCTTACAAATTTGTGGCCTCATTCATGGCTTGAGAATTTCTTTGTGTGTAAGTGCATATGAGTGTGTCTTTTCTGAGCTTCTTTCTCTGCCATTTATACAGTGGTACCTTGGTACTCAACTGCTTTGAAACTCATCGAATTTGGTAATCAATACATTTTGATGCAAACATTTTGTACTGGTACTTATCGTTTGTTAGTACTCAGTGCACAAGCTAGAACTTGTTAGTGTCGTCTGCCTTGTAATTCACTACATCATTCCTTATGGGAAAAATTGTTTGGTATTGTTTTTGGTACTCATTACGCCTCCTGGAACCAATTAATGATCAGCACTAAGGTACTACTATATAACTGTGGGCTACATCCTCTCTTATCTGATCATTCCAAAGGCAATATTTCTTCCCTCCATCTCCCATCATTTCCATATATCATGTATTATATGTCCCTTATAGCCTCATCCAGGTTAAACTGATTATAGTCAAAGATAACTGGTTCTTGCTGCTATGCTAGCTAGTCTGTAAAAAGTAAACCAAAAATCAAAGTGTGAAGAAACAAATGGCAATTCAGTTGCAAGAAGTCAACTAGCTCTATCAGAACATTTGAAACACTTCAAAAGGAAAAAAACGTACAGGTTAGAGAACTTAAAACAGGTATTTTAAAATTAGAATATTCTGAGGTGGAATGTTTTCCACCTCCCTGCATGGCTGTATAGAAAGTTAGCACCCACCACTCTCCTAGAAGAATGAAATATTTTGAGAAATATTAAAAAAGCAGAATATTATATTTCCCTGGGTAGAAAATGGAGAAACATGTTTTTTAGAGGGAGAAAGCAGCCCCCACCTTTTCTTAATAACTCACAGCAGATGGCAGCACTTAAGAAATAAAGAGATAGATAGCTCTATTTATAAGCAAATACACTTACCCAAGATTCAACACAGGAAAAAACTATTAAGCCACAGTAGGAATTACCCAACACCCTTTAAGAACACAAGCCGCTTCATTGCATCACCCCAAACTTCAACCAAACCTAGGAGCTCAGACACATTCCTATGATTTGTACTTTGCCTATAGATCCAGCTATGACCCCTACTTAACCACTACATGACCCCACGGGAGTCAATAGAATACATGTTCTTACACAGGAACAGAAAAACCCAAGAGAAGATATAACCTCCCCCCCTCCCCACGGTCAATTCCATGTGGTCAGCTGCCCAAAACCCATGTGGTTCTGCTTCATCATTAAACCATCTTTCCAATCAGCTTCCATGTTTCCAGTTTCTTTCTCCTGGCTTGGAACTGAACACAGCTGCATTTTAGGGACCATTCTGCTGATTGAATGAAATCTTTTATATCTCCTAAATCTCCCAAATCTGCCTAGGAACATTGAGCAACCCTCTAGAATTGTTCTGGGAGGATTGGAGCAGGTGTGGGGTGGGAGGAGGGAAGAGACGTGGATGTTAGTGCCATTTCTCCCAGGATTGTTTTCAGAAAGAATACATTTTCTATATTGCATTTATGATGATTCTCAGTCAAAGGCAAATGTTAAGTATTGCCTCAGAAACATTTTTCATCTTAATACAGAAAAATATATTCAGTCTTAAATCCCATCCACCTGAAAATTGCAGATTGTTAGGAGCAATCTGCATATATTTGAACTTTCTAAACTTGTCTGCCATTTCTTTTTCTTTTTTAAAATGGTCCTAAACTTTTAAAAAAACATAACCCTGTGGTTTACTTATTGAAATAAAAAGGAAATCTAATATGAAAAAGCTGCTGATTATGGTGTAGCTCACATAAATATAAACAAAATTTTATATGATATTTTAAGTGATCTTTGAGATTTAAAATCACATTTTCTGAGCAACTGAATAAAAAAGCAAGCAAAGATTATATTTCAGTGCAAGACTACCATTTCAATAGCTTTTGTTCTCTGAATTCTATTTTTAATGCTTTGCCAAGAAGATAGAAAAGCTATTAATAAAATAGTTCTTTTTCTCGGTTAAAAGATGTGAACATTTAAATAGATGATAAGCAAACACAGTATTTTAATTGGTACTAGCACATAGCAAAACTGTGGCTCTGTTAGCATTTCCTTTATTAACCCTGATGTCCAAAGTGTTTATGACTAGAATGTTGAAATACTAGCCCAGCTAAATCTTGTTATGTTTTATTCATTGAAAACATCCTAGTTTTTTTTTTAAATAAAGGTTTGTAGGTTGTCCATTGAAATTTTACACCAATATGGTCAAGATTATAGAAACAGTTTTATATTTGTATTTGTCAAAATAACCCTTAAGTATTTCACCTTTTTCTCAACCCTAAAACCTGACTTTTTGTTCAATATATCACTATCCTGAGAAGACATATTCTTGATCAGCATTGTTGTTTTTACTGTTTATTTATTTATATTTTATGAAATCTGCCAAAGCCCTAAACCCATTCAATTTCCTCATCAAATATTGTATATTGTTTTTTGGGTCCTGTAAAAATATAATCAGATCATCAGCAAATGCCTTCAATTTATAAACTTCTTTCTTAATATCTATACCCTTTATTTTACCATCTTGTCTGATACCTCTATTCAGAAGTTTCAACACCAAAATAAACAACAGAGGGGACAAGGGACATCCTTGTCTTGTACCCTTTTGAATTTCACATGAGTTAGTTAGATCACCATTTATGAAAATTTTTACATTCTGTGATGTGTAGATCACTTTAATTACTCAGACAAAATTCTCTCCAAAGTCCATTTCTTCCAGCACCTGAAACATAAAGGCCCAATTTTGGTTGTCAAAGGCCTTCTCTGCATCTAAAAATATTAAGCCAGCCTGATATTGTAAGTATTCAATAATATTTAGGACAGTCCTCACATTGCACGATCAAGATTATCAATATAACAAATAGAATAAAAACAGTCCAATGAAAACTAAAAGAAAAACCCATCCTAATGCACACACAAACATACACACACCAGTGAGCCAAATACTTTATATTTATTTGTAAAGATTACAAATAAATAAGGATAAAAACAAAAATGAGATGTCTTTGGCGATCTCTGAACTTGCCTATTTTCTTGCAGATGGTTTATTACATCATCAGTGCTAGTAAGGATTGTAGTTTGCTGCCAGTTTATATTCTATAATATTCTATATATTCTGTAATATAATATTCTAGAATATAAACCAACAATAAACTGATGACGTTACCTAATTCGGGTAATGAAATATCAGCAAGAAAACAAGCAAGCTCAGTGAGCACCAATGTCCTCTCATTTCAACTCTGGGCTACAAATATTCCCCTTTATAAGAGCAAAAATAAATTTATTAAATCTATCCATAAAAACTGGAAACGTTTCATGGAATTAAATCAATTAATAGGTTAATGCCAAATAAAGCACTGTATGTCTTAAAGCATTTTTTTAAAGTCTGAATTTCAGGATGAGCGACATAAACATGAGATAACCTCTAATAGAAAGATCCCAACTGCTGGAAATCTGTTTTTGAGAAAGTGTTGTAAATACTGTGAGTGATCTCATAATCAGGTGATACCATGATAGACACAATAATGCAGAAAGCACTGGTCTTTCCAAAGTACAAAATAACTCTTGAATGTTTTCCTCCACAGTGGAAGCAAGAGCTCAGTTCAAAATGTTCCCAAGAAACTGGGGCCAAGACAAAAGTGAGGTTAGATTCTCAAATGTAAAGTTACACATTTTCTACTGGAAATGCAACAAAAGGCAAAATGAAAAAAACAAAAGATAATGTAAGGCAAACCACTTACCATTCCTTTGTGGAATGTCCAGTCTTCTGCTTTAGATGGTCTCAGGCTATGCATACTCCACCCCCAAATTCCCTCTAGATTGCAAAGAACAGCATATAACACAATTCTCCAAGATAAACAAACGACTAGTACATATGCACTTACATGTGCATGTATACCCACAAACTCACCCATATCACACCCACACCCATCAAGAGAAAGAAAGGGGGGGGGGGAGACAGAGAGACAAGAGACAGATTTAAAAATAAAAATAGGTACAATGTGCATTAAGTCAAGACGTTCTGTACCTTTGCCCTTGGGAAGTAAGCATTCTTCATAAGAAAGAAGAATGCCTTATAACTAAGAATATTGTAGGGTGCTTCTATGACACCAGCACCCACAAAGAGGTTTTCCCAGCTTTTTGAAAAGCGTGGACATATTTTGAATCTTTGCAGTAAGTGTAAGGCCTTCTTAAGATATAGTGGCTCCATGAATAGCTACAAACATTAACATTTTGTTCCATTCCCATTGCACTGGTTAATGTATGTACTTCTAATAAGGGAACCTGGGTTTTTTAAATTACATAGGAATGTAAAACATGTTTAGCTTGCTTCTCTGTCGGTGCAGCCCAGAGCAGCCACTGAAACAAGAGACAGACCATTTGAATATTGTATAATGCAATCACATTTTCATTTCCTTTTCTGAACTATTTGGAATAAATTAAGGGCCACAGAAGCTACACTGTTTAAAACTATGTTCATGTAAATTTCCTTTAAATCGAGGTGACTCATATGAGCATAATATCATGTACAGAAACACCAAGACATTACTGGAAAAAACATTTTGGATGCAAATACATCTTTGTTATTTTCATTCTTTGCTTCCTTGGGAGACAAACCTCTAACCATCGAATTAAGAAACCTAGTATCAATAGACACTGATGCAAATCCATAACACCTGAGCTTAAGTATTGTTGCTGTTTTATTTGCAGTGAATAATGCATGAACACCCTAAAAAATATTCTATACCTTCAAGAACCCAGCTTTTCTTGTTATAGTAACCTATATTCACAGCAAGGACAACTTCAGAACATTCACAATTTCTTAATGTTAGTTCTACTTATATCCAGGTAACAAAAAAAGGATTGAAAGGCTTTCATAACATAAGGCCTGCACCCTATATTTTCTAAGTGTGTTTGGAAGACTTTATTTTTTAAATCCAGTCAGCATTTCAGCACAGCTTGAGTTCCAAAATTTTACAAAGAAGCTGTAAAACATTGTTCTTTTCCCCTCACTTTGAGTGCTGCAAATGTTCACAACTCACTGTCAACAGGAAATCAGCAGTAATGTAGGGCACTAAAACTCAATTTCTCTGATGCTTAAATCCTTCTCTTTCACTTCAGTTAACAATGTCTTATCTTCCTGCAAGACAATTCTTCCTTCTGTGGTCATTCTGTGTTTATGGACATTTGTTTTTATTTTGAGCAGACTTGCCTTCCACTTCTCCATTTCATTTCAACCAGATTAAGGGAAATCCCTCAAATTCAACTTCCCTGTGATCATACTTCATAAGGATTATTGTAAAGATGCCACAAGGAACCAAAAACTTTTTTCCTTCTCTTGAGAACCTCTTATTCTGGGAAGTCCATTTGCTCGCGAACAAATTTGAAGCAGTGAAAATATCTCTTGAACTTTTGCCAATGCTCTATCCAGTACAAATAAATTCTCGACTTATGATCATCTGTTGCTAAGTGAGACAATTGTTAACTGAATTTTGCCCCATTTTATGACTTTTTTTTTGCCACCATTGTTAAATGAATCACTGCAGTTGTTATACTAGTAACACGGTTGTTAAGTGAATCTGGCTTCTCCATTGACTTTGCTTGTCTGAAGGTTGCAAAAGGCAATCCTGGGACACTGCAATTGTGATAAATACATACCAGTTGCCAAGCATTTGAACTTTGATCAGGTGACCATCATGGGGATGCTGTAACAGTTGTAAGTGTGAAAAATGGCCGTAAATCACTTCTTTCAGTGCCATTGCAACTTTGAAGAGTCAATAAATGAACTGTTATAAGTCTATTGTTAAAGTCAGCTTGAGAAGCAATTGGGATCTATGGTAGTGGGACAAAGTAGGGAAATTGCTGGATTAAGATATGTGAGCAGTAATAATGATGAGGAAGAGCTCATGAACTATGAAAAGATTCATAATGTCAACTTGGAAATAACATAGTATGTATGCAATATGGGTTTAGGACTAAATAAAGATTATAATTTAATGGCAAAAAGCTTGACAAGTTTGGGATATGAGTCAAACAGAAAAAGAGCATAGTAATTTTTTTTTTAAAAGAAGAAATATTTGACTAAAGTATCTATAAAAATAGTAAACTTAATTAGACCAACAGACCAGACCAGAATATTGACAGTTATAAGGACAGTAATAATTGATGGATTTTACAAAATAAGAAAATAAGGGTAATATGAGCTGCACTGTTTTTCTGTGATTATGAAAACCTGACTGAGACTAAAAGATTTAAGCAAAACCAAAACAGAAAAAAAGAAATCTGTTCTTATTCTCATCATATTAGCTGACATATTTTTTTTTTAACTTTGTCACCATGGCAACTTCAAGAACAAACTGAGAGAAGGACAGAGGAGTTCTCCAGAACAAATTTCTGATAAGGATATTTCTTCAAATTTATTGCAGAAATTGTTTGAAGAATTTGGGGAAAAAGATGACTGCCACAGTTAAGAAGGAAATGAAAGAAAGTTTCACAGGGATGAGAAAAAAATATCTAAAGGAGGAGTTAGGAAAGTTGAAGAATCTGTAAAGTAATTGGCTCAAATTTAAAACCAATTATTGCAAATGGAAATTCTGGACCCTGAGACAGAAATTATAAAGAAAGAGAGAGATGAAAAAGGGCTTGGCATTATTGGAGCTTAAGGAAAAAATAATTTTGTTTAATATGTAGAGCAATTCCAGAAGGAAGCGGAGAAGATACTTGAGAAAAAGAAGTCTCAATCTGGATTCCTGGATTGGAAAGATGATATAGATAGGGATAAAAACATTTGAATACTGAGGTTTATAAATAAAGCTGCCTCTACTTATAACTGCTGTGAAGAATATCAGAAGTCATTTCTTTATACTTCTTTTCTGCTTTCCTTTAAGCTTTCCTTTTCTTACAACTTTTCAAAATCCTTTGACTTCCTTTTGTTTTTCCCACTTACTTTCTATTAGTTTGTGGTAGTTTGTATCTTCTGGTTTAAAAGTTTTAATAAAAATTAGGCATGGAAAAAAACCCACTTGGAATAAAAGAACTTGGATTAGTGTGGCACCCTCAGAATGGACTCACTAAGGGTATATTTGAAGGGAAGTCACAGAAAATTCTACTGTTCTCACCTCTTCATTTCATGGCTAATTCTTGTCACAAAATTGCAGCAAGGATATGGGGTGCTTTTCAACTTTTGCCCGTGGCCATGGACTTCTCTGAGCCGTTGTTTTTTCACATTAGCATAGCATTGTTTCGGTTTCCTCATAATCACTTTCCACAGTGCTGTTGTATAAGTATTTAATGAAGTCAAAATTAGAAGGGGAGGAAAGGAAATTTCACCTTTCCCGTAAATTGGATTTCTGTTAATTGGATTGCAAGCTGGGCTCCACTTCACACTCCGTTGTTATTCTAGCCCTTCCCACCTCTAGCCTTTTGTTGATCCTATTTATTTGGAGTTTTGGCTGATCTGCTAGCTATTAGCAACTGTTAGTGATACAACCACATCTAACTGATAGTGTCATACTATCAGACAGCTTACCTTCCTGCTTGGTGTTTCTACTTCTAAACTGTACTATTATCCATTAAATCAGATTTATAGGTAACCATTGTTGGAAAAAAATATCCTTCTGGGTTCAGTTCCAAGTGGGGAAAAAGACACTGGAAACATAGAGGCTGTTTGGAAAGATGGTTTAATGGTGGACAGGACCACATGGCTTAGCGCTCCAAAGTGAAAAGAACGATCACATGCTTTAAGATGTTGGGTGAAGGAAAAGAAGGGTAGCAATACTGAGAGTCCCTGGGTTTTATGCCTTCTGTTGGGATTTGAATTTGAGCTTGTATTCTGATTTGTTGTCAGACTCCCATGGGGCCATGCAGGGGCAACTCTGTAGGCTGTCCTGAGTCCCAGGCTTGGTTGATCCTTGCTGGATAATGAAAGAGATTTGGGTAATTCCTATTATACCTCTACCTGGAGTAGATCTTTGTTATGTAAAATAGACTAACCCAGCCAGAGTAGTGGTCCATTAGCGAAGGTGGGGATGGGGGTGGGGGGGGCTGAGTTTCTGCCTCTGAGTTTCTACTTTTCATTTTAGGGGAAATATTCTGTCTTTTTAGTATATCCTAAAATATTTCATTTCCCTAGGAGAGGGGTGGGTCTTAACTTCCAACACCATATAAAAATGGTAACTTTTCTCACTGTGTTTTCATTGTCTGCCTCTTATTCGGTTTTTTCCCCCCAACATAGGAAACAATGCTTTGAAATGCTAATAAATGAGCCAGATCAGATAATCAAATCAGCCTGTTACCCATTTTGGAGAAGGAACTATATTCATGCAAATAAAATCAGGGCTACTTGGGCCATAACCTAATTAGGACAGGAGCCATCATCCCTCAGGATGCCTTCTTCAACTGGATCTTCAATGAAAGGAGAGGAAAAGGATTAGGAGTCCAGTGGTCAGGCACACAGTTTACACATAGGAGATCCCACTTCAGTTTCCAAGCATTGCTGGGAAAAATTCTTGTTTGAATCCCTGGAGAGATCATCTCTTTTCTCAAATATTTACAGAATAATCATATAGTCCAAATTCACTATTACTAGAAGCGCTTGTAATGGAATGACAAGGCAAAGGCATAGTACAGTCCAGTTAAGGACATACAGAATTTGGGAAAGTTCATCTGGCAGAGCAATAAAGCATCAAGTTGATAAAGTCTGGCAAAGTTTGGAACCTGGTCACCAGAGATACAAGGTTGGACTTATTGTCTCCAGTTTCCATTCAAATACAACTAGCACTGGTCACATAAACCAGCAGTCCCCAACACCTTTATGTGGTGGCCCAGTAGGGGAGGGGAGAGGGGAACCACCCCATCGCTTGTGCAAGTTGAGCTGTGCATGCATGCATTTATGCTCTCCAGCCGCTCAAGTGGCCCGGTTCTGAACAGACCATGGCCAGGAAATGGGCTGCGGCCTGTGGGTTGGAGACCTCTGACAGAAACAAGTATATTTTAGAATATAGATTATTCTGGAGTAGCTTGAAACTCCAAGGCATTCTTTTACGCAATATGATACTCATCCAGCTCTCTTCCTTTAGGCTGATGTGTTGTTATCATTTTTCTTGTGGACTAGATAGCTGAGTTTATCTGAATCCACTAAATCCTGGTTCTAATCGTTAAGAACTCTGCCCAGTGCCTTATTCACACCTAATCCTTTCCCGTTCCCTTGGAATGAAGTGCCAGTTGAAGAAGGAGAAGTATCATGGGTAGAAGACAGAAGCGGTATTCAGCAGGTTCTGACCAGTTCTGAAGAACCGGTAGCAGAAATTTTGAGTAGTTTGGAGAATCGGCAAATACCACCTCTGACTGGAGATTTTACAGTATCCTTCCCCTACCACACCCACCAAGCCATGCCCACAGAACCAGTAGTAAAAAAATTTGAATCCCACCACTGGTAGAATGGTATACGTGTGTATCTCTCTGTGAGTGAATAATGTCAAATAACAGGTAGGACCAGCCAATCCAAACCATGACATTTTTAAATCATGCATGTAAAAGACATACATTGATTCAGAGATTAGAAGAAAAAAACCCTGCCTTCCCCTTGCATCTCAGCCAAGGGTTTTGCCCTCCATGAAAATGAAAGCTGCTTCATATTAAAGTATTTTGTATTGAATTAGAACATGGGAAGAAATATTAGGATTGGAATATCAATAATAAATGGTAGAGAGTAAAGGCAGATATTGCTTTTGCCTGATCCTTTTCTCTTATGTAATTTTTGTAAGCAAAGATCACCTGATATAACAGTATAATCAGGATCAATGGTCTTTCAGAATAAAATTGTGGGAACTGGCAAATCAATAAAAACCTGTTGTATCATTAGAAAGATTATAAGCACATGTAATCCATATTTCAGCCTTCTTATTAGCGTGAAGCCTGTATTTGCTAATACAAGTTTAAAAACAGAGGGAAAGAGATAGAGGAAGAAGACTTAGAGGAAGAGGCATCTCCTTATTTGCCGCTATTAATGAAATTTAGTACTACTTGGTATACACAGCCATTGTTTTGATACACAGGTCAATTTCTTCACAACCTTATTTGTCATTTTCCCCATTACCTAATAGACCCGATTCACCCCAAACTAAATTGCTCTGAAGACAGTGGGGAAATTATGGAAAACATAACATAAATGGGAAGGAAAGTAAATGAGATTTTGAAAACATCCAAAGGGGAAGACAATTTGGAATTGACTGAGCCATTCATCCAAAGAAAGAATTTTGAAATACTTAATTAAAACAAGTCTAAGTAGTCGGCCATATATCTAGTGTTTAGTTAGAATTTTCATCTTTTTTTCTGATTCCTCAGTTTTAACAGTTCTGAGGCTTTACTGGTTCACTATTGCAATACAACAGTATGTTTATAGGCACTTTCCAACATCTGCAAATTTCTCCATAAATGAGGTGAAAAGTAAGAATTATGTTTTAGCAAAAACAAGCTACTTTACAGGGAAAAATATGATGCATGTAATCAGTCCTAGATAGTTATTTTGAATTCCTAACTTCAGCTTGTAAAAGTAGTCTGGTAAATTTTTAATGCAGTGACTGGTTTCATGCTTCCTGCAAAACTTGCTAAATAAACCACTGTTGGCAGTATTCATACACAGTGGTGAGAAACAAACCACGATATGTAAGCTATGATGCCAAGAAACAAAATTAGAATGGTTTGATAATGCAATGCTAGGCTGTGACCATAATAAAAATTGTTTGATCAGAATGGTTTAATAATGTGATCGAGCACAGCTAATATCAACCAATACAGGTAGTCCTTGACTTACAATCACAATTGTTGAGTGAGTTTTGCCCCATTGTATGACCTTTCTTGCTTCAATTGTCAAGTGAATCTCTGCAGTTGATAAGTTAGTAACCTGGTTGTTAAGTGAACCTGACTTCCCCATTGACTTTGCTTGTCAGAACGTAGCAAAAGTTAATTACATGATCTTGGGACACAGCAATGGTCATGAATATGAACAATTTGTCAAGAATCTGAATTTTGATCACATAATCATAGGGAAGCTGCAAAGGTGATTAGTGTGAAAAATGGTCATAAGTAACTTTTTTCAGTGCCATTGTAACGGTCACTAAACAAATTGTTGTAAGTCAAAGACTACCTGTAATTATAGGCTTATATTTTATTTAATTTTTCAGGACTTATCTTTTTTTTTTAAAAAAAATGAACACATTATTCCTAACTTTAAATGTCATTTCATGTTCTCAAGATACCTTAGTTATTTTATTAAAAAACCATTTTTGCCTAGTATTTATAATGGCTCAAGCTACTAACAGCATAATACACTCAATAAATATGACAAAAAGGTATGTGGAATAGAATAAATGAAGATATATATCTATGTCTACATGTGTATCTTTATCTATATCTCCCAAGTCAAAAGTAGAATGAAGAATCTATTGAAATAATAACAGTGTAATCATAATGAAACTTTCAGAAATTTGTGTGCTCATAAATCTGAATGGTGATGAGATATTATTTTCTCCTATAACACTGATTGCAGTGAATTTTTTAAAATACACCTACTAATATGGCTATTGAAATTATTTCATCTACCTGGAATGAGAATGGCTAACGATAAAGACATAAGAGCTACTAATAGAGAGGATAATTCTGTTTTCATCTTTCATAATCTTCTATTGTTGATATGGTTCTTTAAACCTATGCATTAAAACAAAAATATTAAAAATATTTATTGAGATTCAGTGGCTCCAGCCCTTGATGAAATTATGATCCAGAAAGCCATGACTTTATCTACATAAATACAGATAACCTATTATTTCCAGCAGCTGCAAAATAGGTGCTTCAGTTTGGAGTTTATATAAACGGAAGGGGGAATCTCTCCTTGTCAGTTTCAGCAAAATAAGCTAGAGTTTGCAGGCCAGTAGGTTGCTGTGGTTGGGCACCATATTGGCAAGCACTAATTTACAAAGTAAAGTTGATTCTTGACTCTGATATTTAAGCTTTCAGCGGGTGCAGATTTCCCCCCCATTTTCATGGAGATGCATTTGCTGGAAATCTATCTATCACACTAACTTTCATCAAAATGCTGCCTTCTGTACATATTCAACTCCTCTACTAACTAGTCAGTCTGGTCTTAACTGTTGAGTGTTCTCAGCAGTGTTGATGCCCCCAAATCAAACCCTCAGTAAGAACGTACATTGAAAAAGGCTTCTTTCACAATTAAAAATAAATTTACAAATCTGTGACAACCTATACACTTAGATGTTTCTGCTGGTTTTATAGGTTGCAAAATATTTATATTAGCCCCTGTAAGAAAAGAACACAGACCCTTTAAATCTAGAAGTCTGCCAGTTGGGTTAAATAACCCGATATCTGTCATCTATTGAATATGACATAACACTGCTTGTTAGAATAAATTAATATTTAAAGAAGGCCATGTTTTTACATAAGTATCATTTTCTTCCATTAACATAATGCATAACTGTGACATGCCCAACCAGCAACTTTTTAAAAATTTCTTAATAAGAAGAGAAATGAGAAAGGATGATGTGATGAGCAAGTAGCATCTTCATTGGGCCAAGAATGTCCATAAACAAATTCAGATAGGGACACTGGCTTTGGGTGCAAGGAGTCAACGATTGTTCTCTGGATTGTCAAATCCAGGATAATTTTGCCCAGAGACTCAGACATTGCTATAACAATGACCCTACAAGCTGGGTGATGGATTAAGTGTTTTGGGAATATGCTTTGGTAAGATGGATGATGTGCAGGGGAAGGACCGTAAAGATAGAACATATTGTTAGGAAAACAGGACATTGGGAAAAAATAATCATGTGCAGCATTTCCCAGGAAGCAAAACAATTGCACTCAAATGTTCTTTTATCTTTCTTTTATTTCCCATCAGCTCTTGACAATTGATAACAATATTTACCAATCTTAAAACAAATCCTCCTGAAAGAGAAACATATCTTATCAAAATTAAGCCTTGTCATTATGTTAAGTGCATTCTTCAAATGAAACTATCGATCAATTTTAAAATAAGGGAACAAATGTACAAATGAAAAGCAAGTGGCTTTTCAGCCTGATTTCTCTTATTTTCATTGGACTATTTCACCATGTAACAAAATGCTCCTTTTATGAACTGTAGATAATGTTGTTTGCATAAATAGATGTAATTGTTTTAAGTGCCTTGCAAGCTGCCATTGCCTTACTGAAGAACCTAGACAAATTGGTTTGGCTTATTTCATGCTAAGATCCTTAGCAGAAGCTGGAGATGTGCCAGAAGACTAAGCCACCCAACAGATGCTAATTATATAATAGGTTACACTGCATGAGTCTGTTTTGGAATACTTGAAATGTTACAGTTGCTCAAAAGTAACAGATAAAATATCTTACACTTAGTAGACTTTCTGGACAGAGAAAAATTAAGGCCTTGTAGACAATCTGAACTATGAGAATTGCTCTTGAATATTTATCCCAATAGAAATAAAGTCCTTGTTTAGTCGTGTGCAAAGAATAACACATCAGGTGGTCATTACATTTTCCTTCTTTTTAAATATGGTAGCTTTATGAACATTTTGAAAAATATATGTTCCCTTGAGACAAAATTAAAACTTTGGATTGCCAGTTTCTTTTTCTAGCATAACTTCTGCCCTTTAAATACCAATGCGTAGAAATTTAAACAATGGATCCCAATGTGAAAACAAATCATGGTGGAAATTTTCTACCTCTATTGAGAGATTTGTTTTAAAAGCTTGGATCCAATAGACCAGAATCTTCAGGATCTCGTGATGCACCAAAGAGACAACAGGGAATAATCAGAGTTATTTTGTAATCTTCCCCTTCACCTATCATTTTGCCTGCCTATATTAGACATTGCTAATCTGAAGTCATTTGCTTGTGCTTCTTTCACAAGCGAACATACAAGGGATACATCTTCTTTAACTCCAAAGCTACACTTTGCTATCCCTTTAATATATTTCCTGCAAACTAATCTATGGTTATAAAATGTGCTTCATTGCTCTGTATGGATTTACACTCTGAAGAATGCTTTCAGATTCTTGACTGGACTCATAAAGCAGTGGCATTCTCCAGATGTTGCTGAAATATAACCTCCAGCAGCCCCAGTGAACTGGCTGATGTGTATTTTTGTAGTGAAAGCATAGTCCTGCTATGAAATTAAGGATCTTTTCTTAAGAGGAAATGTTTGTCAACTAAATGCAAGTGAACAGGCACTGAGAAAGCAAAATCTGCTACTAATCAAACCAGCAACATCTTGTGCTTATGTGTGCATGCATGACAACCATCAAAAGGAGAAGCCCATCCCTTTTGTAGCATCTGGTATCAGCACACATACAAAAGAGTCAGGACAATGTTGTAAGCACTATAGCATTTGTTTCTATTCCCCTAGCTCAGACATCTCCAAACTTGTCAAATTTAAATCTTGTGGACTTCTAGAATTCTTCAGCCAGCCATCCTGGCTGCACAATACTGGGAATTGAAGTCCACAAGACTTAAAGTAGACAAGGTTAGACACCAGCTGCTCTAGCTGATGCCAATATTCTAAACACATGCCTACATCCAAGGGTGAGATTCTCCCAGTTCGGACTGCTTCAGATGAACTTCTAGCTCCGATGATCAGCTGGCAGTGAACTGGTTCGCTCCAACAATCATGTGTAGAGACGTGTAGAAATCAATGAATGAATAAAATCATTTTAGTCTAGAGAAGGGTAATATCACCCAGAGGAGCACTTAATCTATTTTCAGTGCTATCTTTTGGCTTACTAATTAACAAAGCACAATGATGGGAGCTTTATTATGGGAAAGTGTGGGAGGAATGAGCAAAGAATGCTGGTAATGGATGCCAAGACTATATAATCCCAAGAGTGTCACCTGCAAATTGTGAAGGTCATCCCAGCTAAAGCAAATATCTACACTGAGTAGAAGTAACATAGGAAGATACTGGAGGTGGAAAATCAAAGAGTACCAACATGAAGTCAATATCTGCTTCACTGATTATAGAAAAGTCTTTGATTTTGTTGATCATATCATGCTGTGGAATGTGCATAAGAAATAGGAATACCAGAACATCACATTCTTCTCATATAAAACCTATGCATGGATTAGGAATCCCTAGAACATGGTGAAATACAAAAGGAGGGAGATAAGGCTGCATACTCTTCCTTTATTTATTCAACCTACTGTATATGTTGAATATACAGCACGTTGGATAGCTGGATTGGAAGATGATAAATTTGATTTTAAAATCAGGAGAAGAAAGATCAATAACCTGTGCTATGCTGGTGACATTCTGTGATAGCTGAAATTGCAAATGAGTAATGCAAGTCAAAGAGCATAGTAAAATGGGATGAAGATTGAATATAAAAGTAATGACAACAGGTACAGCAACCCAGCCTTAGAACTGACAATGAAGATATGAAATGATGGATAGCTTCTGCCTTTTAGAACTGACTAACAACAATAAAGTAACCAGCAGTTAAAAAAAAAAAAACATTGCAGACTGGTACAGTAGCAATGAAATCCTTGGAAAAAGATATAATCAAATACAAGTTGATAGCTACAAAGATCTGAGCTGTTTAAGCCATGGTAATCCATATGGTAAGCCATGGTAAGCCCTTCACTCTATGCAAGTGAATGTTGGACTTTGAAGAAGCAGGATAGAAAGAATAGTGACACCATTTTGCACTCTGTTGTTGGGAAAAACTCCTGAGATTACTGCGAAAGAAAAACAACAACCAATGGTTCAACAACAACAAAATCCAGGTTCTCATTATAGGCACAAATGACCAAATTCCATTATTCTACTTGGGCACATTATGTGAAGGTCCAGTTCTCTGGAAAAAGCTCTAATGCTGGGAAAGGTGTAAGGAAAAGAAGAAGAGGATAAGCAATATTAAGATGAATGGACTCAGTTATAGTGGTGATTAGTGCAATGTTGGAAGACCTGAAAGACTAGGCTGGAGCCGAAAAAAAAATTATGTGGTCACTAAGAACACCAACTTGATGGCACATAACCAGTCACTCTTCCTGTTTTCTATCCAGGTGTGGGATTCCACCGGTATAACAATCGGTTCCATGATCTCATGCTTCGTGTATGCACGCGTGCGCTCTGCATTTAGAAAAGCTCTAATACTTACTTTCTACTGTAGTCCCTGTGAATAAAACAGCTGAATCACAGCAAAGTGCTCTGCCGTGCGAATCAACTGTGCTCTTAAAAAAGGAAATAAAGCATAGGGGCAGGTGGGCAGGCTTGTGAACCAATTGGCTGCCAGCTGATCATCGGAGCAAGAGGTTCGCCCATACCGGTCCAAACTGGTAGAATCTCATCCTTGTTTCTATCTGCTTTTGACCCTTACATCTTCACATGGATTAGAAGCCATGGTGAGATATAGGAAGATGTTTTAAACTGAGCCAATACTGGGCCACCTGGCTCAATATTCTTATCATATTCATCTCAGTTGGATCTTTTCTGAGGGGGAGAAAAAGGAATGTCGATCAAAGGATGCACAGAACTGACCTTGAACTGCATGTCAGGGCTGGGTGTTTCCAGCAAAAAGAACTCTATACCTGAGAACATTAAAATGGTAGAATAATTCCTTTGAAAAGCTAATCACATCTGTGTGTTTGGATTTAAATCCTTGTTTGACAACAAATCTGAACATTGACTGAACCAGTCTGTTGGTTTATAATATTAGTTGACCATATGTGATTCAAAGGGAAGATTGCTCTAAATGTAATATGTAGGCCTTTAGTAAGACTGACTGTCAACATTCCAAGTAATGAACTCCAACCCAAAAAATTCCAAGACAAACATTTTCTCAAAGTTCCATTTTATTAGAGTTGTCATATTGGCACATCTGGGAAAACCGAATCTGAGAGTTCTGGGTTTTTCCCTTGGTAATTGAAAATCAAAACTCCATCCCCTGCACCCATCAGTCCATCATCACATGTTCCAATCACCATCCGTCCCAACTGGAGACCTTCCTCCTACCACTCCTCTTCCAGGTGCAGGACAACATGTCCTTGACTGAGAAGAAAAATGTTGCTATGACTAACTTCCTCCTCTCTATGAGATCCCCCTCCCAAATTTCCAGGCACTAGAATGTGGCAGTTTGGAAGCTTCTAAGAAAAATATGGTTTCCAAAGCTGACCTTGTTAATCTGATTATTCTTAAGAACATGCTTAATAGTCTGTCTATTATTAAGAAAAGTGAATTAGATGAGACTGAAGTACGATCTGAAAAATGGAAGTATATTTTTTTCTACAAAGCCTCATTCCTTATATCATCAGTTTCTGCAGTCCTTGGCATTAGACAGGCCTCAACAATGAGCTGCTTCTCACGTGATGGAAGAATTTTTGTTGTCCAGGTAGAGAGGCAACACAATGAAGCGCCTTTTTGTTTTTCTTACTTTATGTATGCAGCCTTCTCCATTGCTTGCAAAATCTGGAGGAAGCTTTTATGCAGGCACTGTGCCTATGCAGAAGCTCTTCTGGGTATTACACATCAGAGAAAAGTGTGCGGTGCCAAAGGAGATAAATGAAGCAGATCAAAGCAAAACAAACCAGAAACTCCTACAAACAAGCAAAGTGCTTGATGAAGCCAAGTTTGCTTTGCTCAAAGTTTGGTTGAAATAAATTTCTCCCCTTGAAGACTTGCAGGGATGAAGCATTTATGTTAATGTTATGTTTAATATTTATTTATTGCATTTATTAAGTGCGGAGAAGAGCAACAAAGATGTTTAAGGAACTGAAAACTAAAACTATCAGAATGGTTGTAAGAATTGGATATGGCTAGTCTAGTGAAAAGAAGGACTAGAGTGACATGACAGCAGTCTTCCAATATTTGAGGGGCTGCCACAAAGAAGAGGGGGTCAACCTATTTTCCAAAGTACCTGAAGGAAGGAAAAAGAAACAGATGGAAACTGATCAAGCAGAATAGCAACCTGGAATGAAGGAGAAATTTCCTGACAGTGAGAACAATCAACCAACAGAATGGTTCGCCTTCAGAGATCATGGATGCTCTATCACTGAAGGCTCTATCACTGAGAGACACCTGTCTGAAATGGTATAGAGCAGTGGTGGCTAACCCTTTTGGGCTCCTGTGCCAAAAATTGTGCATGCACTTGCATGCTCACACTCGCGTGCCAGCACCAGAAGGTAATATGCATCTTCCCCATGCCCCCTAAACATGCACGCCCATTCCCCACCTATCCCCACTGCCCCCTTACCTGCACTGTGCCTTAGAGCTGATTTTCGGCCGGTTTGAGGCCTTTGAGGGTTGAGGAAAGCTTCTGCAGGCTTTGCAGGCTGAAAACTAGCCCAGTTTCATCACTTCCAGTATTTTCAGAAAAACAGAAGCCTGCAGAAGCCTTCCTCAAACCTTTGTGAGGTTGAAAAAGGCCTCAAACTGGCTGAAAATCAGCTGTGAGGCATGCGCATGCACAGTGAGGTAAGGTTGCCTACAGCTCGCATGCTGGCATAAATGGTTCTGCGTGCCACCTGTGGCATGCATGGCATAGGTTCGCCATCATGGGCATAGAGTCTCCTACTTGAGCAGGGGGTTGGACTAGAAGATCTCCAGGGTCCTTTCCAAATCTTATTTTATTCTATTCTGTGATCAGTACTTAAATTATATTTAACTTGACATTTAAAAGTGATCTTATTTCACCGATCCCTGAGCTGAAAGATTCTGGACTATTTAAAATGTGTTGATATTGATGTTTGAAAATACTATTGCTTTGTTTTGAAAGGATCCCACAAGTGCCTGCTTGCTAAATCATGCATACATGTCATTAGTATCTTATGAACAATGGATGGAAAGCCTGCAGTTTTGTTCTTATTTTAAAGGCAGGGAAAGATCAATACAACACAATCCTCATCTAGGTGGAAATAATTGATCAAAGTCATAAGCAATAGCCCAGGCTCACTGATGTATCCAGCTTAAGTAGTGACATTTAGCTAAACATAAGGCCAAAACGAAAAGTTTGAAATAGGTTGATGGCCTCTTGAAAGGTAAATTTCAAAAGACTAAGAAGATTGCTCCTGAAATAATTCAGACTGAAAGATAAGGGATCTTATTGGTATCTATAGAAAAGTTATAGTTATAGAAAAGTCTGAGAATTTTCCTTCCTCTGCCTGTTTATGCCTAGTTTAGCAGCTCCCCTCCAAGAATGAAAGTCCATCATACATCTTGCCTTCATCATATAAATGGGGCTATTCAGAGATCTGTGGAAATTCTTAATCATCCAGGTCATGGTTGGTCCCAAAAATGCTTTTCCAAAAGGCAATTGGACTTTCTTGGTTTTTTTTTTCTTTGAAAATATTTCGCTTCAGTGAAACATTTTCAAAGAAAAAAAATTAGGAAAGTCCAGTTGCCTTCAGATCCTGTGTTCTGGCATTAGAGGAAGTTGAAAAACAGCAAGGCTGCCTTGATCTCCCCTCCTTTCTTTCTAACTGTATCAGTTCTTAAAACAAATTCCAAAACAAATTGCATGCAATTTTTGTTTCGCAAGCCTTCTGGGAAGTTTTTCAGTGGAAAGAAGGGATAAAAAAAAAATACTTTAAATAAAATCTGCATCCAGTTTTGGCATGCTGCAAGCAACACCACCTGGGTGTCCAGCAATTTTTCCTTGGCTCCCACCACCATCCCTGATTTCATTTTTCCCTCAAATTCTCTTAATTAAAAAAAGAAAAGAAAACAGCCATAATCTGAATTTCTAATAATGCTACTTACACTCCAGAGACATTTTCAGAAAATCAAAAAGTCCTTCAAATGGGAACTGTGTTTGGGCAACTGATAACTGATTGGATTTGTGGGAATAGAGGCAAATTAAACAAAAATTGCAGAGAGCTGCTAGGATGTTAGGGAATTGCTATGGAACAACTTCACCTTTTGGCCAACTCTCTCTCCTCCTCCATGGCTTAAGAGACCATAACCTCCATTCAAAATTCCACATCTGTCACTCGGCCAAAAAGTTTTCAATTTCTGCAGGATCTACAAAGGGAAAAACCTTACTGCTTTGTTGCTGATTTACCCATTGAATGCCCTCATTAAGTTAATTCTTTGAGGTGCTGAATGTGCCTCAATCAAGTGGGATTCACCTTGGCTAGGAGAATAAAAGACAGAGAAACAAAGAGGAAAAAGAGGATTATTTTGAATTAATTGTGTGCTTAGCAATTCCATACATTTATCACATTGTTGCCATGGAATGGTCTCTTAACTGTAAAATAAATCTATGCTTGAAAGGTCCTGCATTTCCTCTTCTTCACTGATAATCAGACCTGGGCAAAAACAAGGAATGCCTCATACTTTTGATATGGTTATAGTGCCAATCATGCCTAGGAACAAGGCTACATTTTAGCAAATTATCTTTAACTTCAACATTTTTCCCCTTAAACAAATATCACTTTAATCCATGGATCAGTAGCTGGAATTTGGGCATTTTAGCCGGAAAGAACTAAATATTAAAAAAATAGAGCAATGAAATATATGATAAATTAGAACTAAGGCCTCTCTACACTCTTAAAATATTGGGAATGTGGGATTGTATTTTATTTTTCATTGCAATATAAGATTTGTTTTGAAAGTATAACACAAACATTGGATCGGTGAGCCTCAAAAGAACAAAAGAAATATTTTGTTATCCAAATTTTTTATTTCAGTAAGCGAAGTTATTTTAGCTTATAATGGACTTGATTATAAGGACAGCATCCAGATTGGATGAAATGAGAATTTTGATCCACAGAAAAACATGATAAAACCATTTCAACAAACTCTGAAAACTACTGAATTCTGGGGAAAGGAGATAGGAGATAAAAGTCTACCTCACCCCCTCAAATACAACCTGAAGCAAGTCAGCAGATTTGAGCTTGTGAATATCTATAATCACAGCTTTCATCTTTAAATGAAAGCTTGGCCTCATAAAATAGGTCCCACCATGGGTATCTAACACCTACCACACCAATTTTGATCTTCCAGTGTATTGAATAAATCAAAGCACATGTATAGGGGGGGACAGTGGTTTCTTTTAAAAAATGTATAAGGGAGGCATCTAAACTAGAATCATATACATGGACTCAGAAAAACTCATCAAGAAGAACGAGATCGATCTAAATAGCAACCAAACCCCCAAGATGACTGCCAATTCTCAGCATTCTATCTTTTACCCAGGGGACATGTTGTGGACATGTTTGCAATAGCACTTAGACTTATGTACCACCCTATAATACATTTACAGCACTTTCTGGGCAGTTTATAGTCACCGTATTGCCCCCAACAATATGAGTCCTCATTTTACTGACCACAGAAGGATGAAGTCTGAGTCAACCTTGAGCCCCATTAGGATTGAACTCCAGACTAGCTAGTTCTCCAGTGCGGAATGGGACCTTCAGGTTCCCATGCTTGGCTGTACCTCTTTCTCTAGGCTCTGCCCATTTACCTCAGCTTTCCTCCTCCGCTGGCCCTCCCCATGCCATTCCTCTTGGCCAATGGGCCTCCGCCTCTCCATCCCATACCCTTCAGCTTGGCCTATTTGCTGAAACACTGTTTGTTGTCAGCCAATCGGGTGGCAACAGTTAGAATTAGCCTGCAATACTGCATTCTAACAACTGAGCCACCAGGGCCCATTTATATCCCATTCAACCAAGGAACAGCCACAGTTAATTTACACATATACACAATTTAATACTCATTGTACCCTTTCTACTAGACTAGAGCAACCCCACCCCATACACACACTGCCACAAGTTCAGCTTAACCATTATAGTTAAATTGATAATGCAAATTGACCCAAAGGAAAATGCACAAAGATTGAAAATATTATATATCTTAAAATGTGCATTAGTCTCTTCTGGAAACAGCAAGGGAAATATTCAAAATAGAAGGCACTTTTAAAAATGATTAACTCTACATTTTTGGAACAATTCAATGGATCCCTTAAAAAATATACCGTGAATGTCTTATTGCAGTTGTGGTGTCTCTATAGATGTACACATGCAAAGAATCCACCTCAAGTCACTGGAAGAAGAGTAGGGTATCAGTGAAATAAAACAAAAACATAAATTAAGCCAGAATAACATTGCTGACTCACCTCCAAATGGGCTACTTTATGGCACATTAAATGATGCAGGCAAAATGATGCTGCCAGAATGATAAATGAAGATGTGATCTTTTTAGGGATTTATCAAATTACTCACACAGAGAGGTTGGCAAGTTAACATTCTTTGGCCACACAAATGATTGTCATGTGTCATCAGAGAATTTCAATGCTCTAAAATGTTTCTGTTTCAGTGTTTCAGTGTTTTAGCAAAACGAATACTGCAAACATAAAAGGTAGAATGTGACACCTGCTCTGCACCCCACCCGCAGAGATAAAGTGCAATTCTATTTAATACGAGAACTTGCCAAAGTAGA
Organism: Bungarus multicinctus; assembly: GCA_023653725.1. Classification (NCBI taxonomy): domain Eukaryota; kingdom Metazoa; phylum Chordata; class Lepidosauria; order Squamata; family Elapidae; genus Bungarus; species Bungarus multicinctus. The sequence goes on along the minus strand of CM042838.1, from coordinate 41,354,916 downwards.
TCACTGCCAAAGCTCCTTGCTATTCTAATATACCTGAAAGGAAACAAATTCAGAAAATGAAATCTACAGTGAACATGCATAGGATAATTTAAATGGTCCAGCTGTCTAATTTTCAGTATGTTTGATTATTTCTTACACTGGGATGACACCATGTATGAGAAAAAAAAGTTAGTCAACCATTTATGGATTGTTAGTCAAAAACCTCATAAATACTACTAAGCTCTCAGAGATATCTGCTTCACAACCCTTCTGTCTTTTTGCCTCTAACCAGAGCGATCGAAGAGAGCATCTGGTGGCACTGATTCTTTTTAAAGTCCTACCAAATATGGCTTAGGTAAATTTGATGGGATATTTTGACCCTTAGGATATAAAATACGCTCACTGTTTCTTGCACAGGCTTATATTTAATCCATCTGTTCACAAATGTTTCATATTTTAAGAGTTTAGTTGCTGGCAGCTGATCAAAAAACTTCCATAAAAGAACTTCCATAAAAGAGTTTTCCATTGAAAACTCTGAAAAAGAGGTCATCTTAAACAATGAAGAAGCAAAAGAATAGTACAAAAAAACCCTATGCCCTACAGTAGCTGGAATTGATAAGAAAGGTATCTTGAAATGACTTTGCTTACTGCATGCAGTTGATATTGTTTACTGTATAAGAGAGTGGGTTGGAATTCATCCTTGGGATCTGAAATGATTTAGTTGTAAAATCTAGATTATCACAATCTTATTGTACTTTCTCCATTCAGATCACAATATGATTCCCCCTGCCTTGGTACCAATACTTGGGATGGACCAATTAAGGCAAGGGTATAAAACAAGCCATGGTTCTGAGTTTCCAATTAAAAAATAACCTGCATGGAAGGATACAATGACATTGTGAGTGTGTTCCTTCCTTCCCTATTCTCTTTCTTTCTTCAGCAGCTTCTAGCACAGCATATTCTAGTGGCCCTTTCCTCTCATATTTCCTTTTGCTTCCCACCCTTCCCATAGGTGCTGCTGATATCTGAATAAGGCATATCCCACCTATCCATCTACCTTCAGCTGCCCTTCCCTACTTCTCTCCCTGCCACTATCAATATTTCATCTTGGCAATCCCACCAACCCACTACCACCACCCCAATCTTTTAATCTTCAGGGTTCCTTCCCTCCATCACTGCTGCCACTGATGTCCTAGCAATATCAGATCTCACTGGCTTGCTTGCCCCAAATCATCCCTGAGTCCTTCCTTCCTTCCTTCCTTCCTTCCTTCCTTCCTTCCTTCCTTCCTTCCTTCCTTCCTTCCCTTCCCCAGTATTGGACCTTGGTTTTTGTCCAGCTCCTCCCCTCTTCTCCTTACTGCCTTCTGCCTGAAATAAATCAACACTGCCTTGTAGCAGTTCAAACACCAGAAATACAGGTTTTGGTTGGACTGCCTGACTGGTCAGCACTACTCCATTTTGTCTATGTGTCAACAAGGAAAAGAACAGGAGAGAAAGAGAAAATGGAAGCAAACCTATTCATTATAGAACCTAGTTCTAAGATTTGTCTGCCTGTTACTATCTACTTGGCCAATGGGGAAGGCATAAGTATGTTATGAAACTTAGTCAATATTCTTCTGATGCAAAAGATTGGGGCTATCATGTGTTCTTGGAGCAGGAATCTGTGCTGTCTGAACCATCAAGAAAGAGATTAGTCTGGGCCAGAGAACACTGGGACTTCATTTACAGTGTATTTTTCCTTTTACAGAGTGTTTATAAAATAGTTCATAACAGATGTTTGCCAATTAAACACTCACTCATGTCTACTGCTATCCATAACGTTTAGATAAGAAAGCCAGTTTGGTGTAATGATTAACCAGGCTAGAAATTTGGAAGCAGTGAGTTCTAGTCTTGCCTTAGGCACAAAGCCAGAAGTGAACAATGGCAAACACTTCTGAGAAACTTTGCCAAAAAAAAACACTGCACAGACTTGTTCAGGCAGTCACCAGAAGTCAACCCTGACTTGAAGGCACAAAGTATTAAATCAATAAAAATAAAATTCATATATGAAAAGGTAAAACAATATGATGATGAAACCACTAACACAATCTTACCAAAACACTCCAACTCCAAAGAAATGTTATTAGCAAGAACTGTGCTGTTTTTTCCTCCCTAAGAAGCATGACTTCTGATCTTTTTTTTGGTCTTGCTTTATTTTCAAGAAAGCAACCTTATTTATCAACTGGTTAAGAGACAATTTTGTGTAGCATGTAGAAGTCTATAAAGCTGTCCAAGGTTTCTAATATCAATTAGTTTGTTCCTGCAACCAGTCCTGAACAATATACTGGTAAATTGTAAAGTAGTAGTATACTATCTCCACAGGAGCAATCTCTGTCAGGTTAGAACTTGAAGACATGTTGAAGAGCACTTGCAAACAGTGCTGTGTATATGTGTAAAAATGAAGATTCCAAGGCTTTCCCTTTAAGAAATCTTTTTACCAGTGGTTCTTATTACTCTCAGTGTTTCAGGAAGTATTGTGCTAAACATTTTCTTAGTTAAAGCAGGATTCGTTGCTTTCAGGAAAGGTGGGAAAAGATTGGTTTTAAGAAATTCCACATTGATTAATAGAGAGTAAAGCATTGTTTGCTGAAGAAACATCTAATTATTATCGACAAAATTTGAATGATTTACATGATTTCCTCCTATTTTGTGCCATTGGCCTATATTTGACCTGATCTCTTCCCCAGGCTTTCATTTAAGGTGGTGACAGTACCTATGTTGTTATGGTTCTTTCCAAGAAATTTTCATAAGGCTGCTTTTTCACCAAAAGCTTTCTTGCCTGGAAAATAGACACTATTGTACAAGACAGACAGACACAGGTAATCCTTAACTTATGGCTGTACTGCATTATGGTTACAAACCATGACAGTGGCAAAGCAGGTCACCCACACCACCAACCTATTTTATTGAACCTTTTTGTAGCAGTCTCCATGATCACTAATTGTTCCCTATGGGCTGGTTTTGCTGAAGTAAATGCTAGTTTTTGGCAATAACATTGTAAAATGTAGTCACAGGACCGTGGGATGCTTCCAGCGGCCTTGAATGCAGACTGGTTGCTGACTACCCAAATATGGTCATGGCTGTCTCACCCTCAGAATGTAAGGGCACTAAGCAACCAGTCATAAATTGACCACTACCTATAATTAAAGCTTTCGAGTCAAGTTAGCATCCTGGTGGGTTCATGGCTACATTGATATAATTTGCTTAGCAACAAAATAGTAGTGGTCAGCCACTCTTTCTTCCCAGGATTTCTCTCTCTCTCTCTGACTCTGTCTCTCTGTCTCTCTCTGTCTCTCTCTCTCTGTCTCTCTCTCTCCCTGTCTCTCTCTCTCCCCCACATCATAGAACCCTGATCTTCTTCCAAGTATTAACCAGATTTGATTCTGCTTATTTTTCAAGACTGGCCAAGATTGGTTAGGAGTTGCTCTCGAGCCAGGCAAGATGAAGTCAAAATCAATTCCATGCCTTGCATCAGTTCCCTAGGTAATCAATTTTCAAAGATGATTTCTTTTATTGAGGTAACAAGACATGAGCACAAGGTGAGACGTTTAAAACAATAAAGGAATCAGAAATTATTCTCTGCTCTTGTTTGTGGCCCAGTCATGGAAATCAACGTGCCTGGAAAGGTAACATGCCTCATAAATCATTAGGTCACACACCTGAGCCTTGTCAATGTGCTATCATTAGCCTGTTCAATTATATTAGCAACCAGAGTTATATTTACCAGCACATTTTTTTTGAGAGAAGAATGTTTTAAAGTATTGATGGGGATGTCTAATAGCTGTGACTGTCAGCACTGTTGAAGCAGCCTGAAAGCTTCAACTAAAAGTAGGCACTAGGTTGGAGTAGAAGGCGGGAAGAGAGGAAGACAGGCACAAATCACTCAAATGTTAACATCTTGAAAGAAAAGCACAAGTATAAGGAACATGGACTCATTACAGAGTGGGAAAAGAAAGTTAGTCTTTGATCTGTGCCTTTGAAACAGAAATGGGAGCCATTTCAGTGTAGTTCATTTATATGTCTGACTCACCATCATGAAAAATCCTCAGCAAGAACTGCAGTTTCTTCCTCACAAGGATGATTTAAATAAATGTAACTGCATCTGAAGCTTTTACCAGCAAGACATCTAACACACAGCAATAGCACTTAGACTTATATATCATTTCACAGTGCTTTACAGCCCTCTCTAAGTGGTTTACAATGTCAGCAGATTGCCCTCAACAATCTGGGTCCTCATTTTACTGACCTCAGAAGGATGCAAAGCTGAGTCAACCTTGAGCCTGGTGAGATTTGAACTGCCAAACTGCTGGCAGCCAGCAGTCAACAGAAGAAGCCTGCAATATTGTATTCTAATATTGCATCATCATGGCTCATCTATAGATATAAAAGCAAAAGACCACGCACACAGCATCACGAAATCTCCAGAATCGTAAAGCCTACAAACTTGAAATTTGGCATGTATGTTCCTCTTGGCTTCTAGATGCTCACTAAGAAAGGATCTTTCGAAATGACCATCAGATCATTAGTATTTTTTAATACAGTAATTAACATGCTCTGATGCTAAGGAGTTCTACTCCCCCTCCCCACCTGAAAAGAACTCTGTTCCAATTGCTAGTTCCCTAACATTCCGTTCCCTCATATTCTGTTACCTTAACATTCTGTTAACTCCACTGCTATTTGCACCATTCAGGTGATCCGAGGACACAGACAAAACTCCATGTTGCCTCAACGACTCTCTAAAAGGATGCAAACTACACTTTTTATTTTATTTATTTATTTTATTTATTAATTTGTCAATTTGTCAATTGCTTACAAGATAATAAGTATAAGTAAAAACATAGTTATGAATACATGGATTATATTATATGTATGAATACATATAAGAAAAATAAAAAAAATAAAAGAAACAATAGGACAAGAGCGGTAGGCACGTTGGTGCGCTTATGCACGCCCCCTACAGACCTCTTAGGAAAGGGGTGAGGTCAATAGTAGACAGTCTAAGGTTAAAGTTTTTGGGGTTTGGGGAAGAAACCACAGAGTCAGATAGAGTATTCCAGACATTGACCACTCTGTTGCTGAAGTCGTATTTCCTGCAATCAAGTTTGGTGCGATTAACCTTGAGTTTGTATCTATTGTTTGCTCTAGTATTGTTATGGTTGAAGCTGAAGTATTCATTGATAGGTAGGACATTGCAATGTATGGTTTTATATAAGTATAGTATATAAAATCAGACTGAAGGCGGCATAGTTCTAGGTTTTCTAGGTCTAGAATTTCGAGTCTGGTGGCATAAGGTATTCTGCAACAAGTAGAGGAGTAGAGAACTCTTCTTGTGAAATATTTCTGGACTTTCTCAACTATGTTAATATCAGATATGTAATGTGGGTTCCAGACTGATGAGCTGTATTCAAATACTGGTCTAGCAAATGTTTTGTATGCTCTAGTTAGTAGTGTAATATTACCAGAGAAAAAGCTACGTAAGATTAGGTTAACAACTCTTAATGCCTTTTTGGCCATATAGTTACAGTGGGCTCTGGCACTTAGATCATTAGAGATGTGTACTCCAAGATCCTTGACAGAGTTTGGATCATCAACGAAGTTTTGACTATTCAGCCTGTATTTTATTTTCTGATTTATTTTTTTTTGCCAATATGTAGGACAGAACATTTATTTGTTGAGCTTTGAAGTTGCCATTTGTTTGACCATTCTGATACATAGTCAAGGTCTTTTTGAAGGGTAGCAGTATCATCTGTGGTGTTGAATAGCTTTACATCATCAGCGAAGAGAACACAGTTGCTCTTGATATGATCACAGAGATCATTTATGTAGAGTATGTAAAGAGTTGGTCCTAGAATACTGCCTTGGGGAACACCATTGTTGACAGGTACAGAATTTGATAGGATACTCCCAATTTTGACCATTTGTTGTCCATTTGACAGGAATGCTTCTATCCAGTTATGCAGGTGTCCAGAGATACTGTAAGATTTTAGTTTTAGGAGTACCGTAGTTTGTCATGTACCACTTCCAAACAGGAAGCTACTTTGGTATTTTTATTACCCACCCTCCAGTCAGAGATGAAGAAGCTCCTTGGATGAGAAGCAAAACATCTTCAACAAAAAAACCAGAAAGTTCAGTTGCCTCCTTAAAAAAAAAAACACCTTTGGGACAACAGTTGGAGGATTGTATTTTACAACACTTTTGCTGGATAGATAGATAGATAGATAGATAGATAGATAGATAGATAGATAGATAGATAGATAGATAGATAGATAGATAGATGGATGGATGGATGGATGGATGGATGGATGGATGGATGGATGGATGGATGGATGGATGGAATGATGGATAGATAGATAGAAAGAAAGAAAATGAAAAAGGAAGGCAAGGGAAAGGAGGAAAGAATGGAAGGGAAGGGAGGAAAGAAGAATGGAAAGGGGAAAGGAGGAAAGGAAAGGAAAGGAAAGGAAAGGAGGAAGAAGGAAAGGAAAGAAAGAAAGGAAAGGATGGGAAAGGAGGAAAGGAAAGGAGGAAGGGAAGAAGGAAAGGCTGGGCTCCTGCATAGCCTGATCACATAGTTTTGTCACAAAGCCAGGTATCCAGCTAGTAATCCTGTAAACAGCAGTTTCAACCTTTTTTATATGCTAACTACTCTATTGTCACCCAAGGTTTTTAATGGCATTCCACATGGACTCGGAGCTGGCAAGATAGTACTGGTGAGTGCATAGTACTTAAGAACCTCTCAACGCTCTTCACAGAGTCCAACACCCCAAATTTTATACAACCACCCAGCCTTGTGAGATTTCAGTATTTTAATACATAATTAAATATTTCAGAATTTCACAACTTCACCATAAGAAGTAAAACATACTTCTTATGTACATTCTGAAAAATATTTTTTTGTGTGAAAATGGCAGATTAGAAACACGAATGCTACAATAAAAATATATATTATTAGGGCTGTCACAAGTAGGCTACAAAAATCTGCATTGTCAGTAGATGGCTGTAAAGAGACCTAAAAAACCTGAACTCTTTGCTGCCACCCAGTGGTTTTTTGTATCTTTGTGATCCAGATTTGGAACCTGAACTACTAAACCTGGAGGAAAAAATATAATCCTTATGTATGCTTTGAGCATCTAAGCTGCATAAATCAAAAAGTTATTTTTGTCACAAGTTGTTAGCTAAGTTGCACATATGCATTGCTAAATAATTTGTTAAGCAAGAGAGCCTGCTTTTTTCCAGCCTTTGGCAACAGCTTTTTGCAAAAACTTTCAAATTACTTTATGCCCTATCTGCCTGTCATTTTCAGCTTGGCCCAATTGTAATCTCCTGGGACATTTTCTCTCTTATAATTATAGATACAAATCCTAAACTAGTGTGTCTCAAACTGTGAGGACCTCTTTGGGGAAAAAGGTATCTGCTCTTCTAATATTTGCTTTTTTCTAAAAAACCTGTTTGCGCAAATCATTCTGGCCCATCTTTGTTACATAGCCCAGGCACATTTATTTGCTTATTATATTTATATCCCACCACAATCCATCAACTCTCAGTGGCTTGCATGATGTATAATATAGTAGAGAAATATAAAACGGCCATGGTAGGATTCAAACACTAATGAAAAAGTAATCATAAAATCCCAAATGAAAAAAATGTAATATAAACAAAACAAAATAAAAAAGAGCAAGAGAACAAAAAATAAGGAATAAAAGATAGTACAGTGCTTGCTAAGAAAATTTCCAAAATAGTTCATTTTTAAAAGACTACCAAAAGACTATTCTAGAGCACTGGGGCCACCATCAAAAAGCCACTCTCCTTCTGACTTCATCTCTCAGAAGTGTAGGCCAGGAAAACATTTCCCCTGATCTAGGTCAAAACAAGCACTTTAAATTGTACCTAGATATTAATCAAGCAATGCATGTGCTTCCAGCATTGGGTGCAAATGACCAACCAAGCTGCTGCATCCTAGACCAATTGTAGATTCTGAATAGTCTTTAAGACAGTCCCTGAAGAAGGGGTTGCAGTAGCCTGACCAGTGGTGGGATTAAAAAATATTTTATTACTGGTTCTGTGGGCATGGCTTGGTGGGTGTGGCAGCGGAAGGATACTGCAAAATCCCATTCCCACCCCACTAACCTGCTTTCCAGCTCTGTTCTCCTGTGCAGGGCAACAAAAGAAGACCTTGGGAGGCAGAGAATAGATGGGGATGGGGCCAGTCAAAGGTGATATTTGCCGGTTCTCAAACTACTCAAAATTTCTGCTACCAGTTCTCTAGAACTGGTCAGAACTTGCTGAATACCATCTCTGAGCCTAACCAAGGGATTATGGGGTTATGCATTATGTAGCCTGAACTTCCTGCAGAAGACTTCTAGCCATGATTTTTACCTGCTGCTAGAACACGAGGCATAAATCCAGAAGGACCCTCCAACTATAGATTAGCAGCTGATAATGTTTGAACATTATATTACTTAACATTCACATTAGATTTAACATAACACAATGTCACAGAGACACGTTTAGAGCCTTGATTAAACCTTGTATGGTTCAACGAATAAACCATGGTTGGCTGCATTTACATATCACACTAAGCCATTAATTATTTTTCCAAGATACAGTGGCCAGATTCTCACATTGTTTTTTTTTTCTTTTTTAATATTATTGAACTATAACCAATATAGAAAACATGCCAGAGTGCTTATAGGTCAGGAAAGAAATTAATGTGTAATTGTAGGTTAGTGAATCAAAACTGGAAAACATAAACCTTGCTGAATGCCAAACTGGACCATTCCAGAATCCCAAGAATGACTTTCCCCTTCAATCTAGATCTGGATTATATTTAGACCTGGTTTAGATCAAACCATGATATATATTTGTTTCATTTTGTGTCATACAATCCCAGCTATTTTGGTAGATGTTCTATGATGAATTATTTAGTTAGTATGTGAACTTGATAATTGTGGTTTATCCCATATATCTTCATTAAAAAAGTAAAGGATTAGCATGACATGTAAACTCAGTCATTGGCTGAAATGGAGAATATCAACTTTAATATCCACAATTAAAACATAATGCCAAAATGGTATTGAAAATTATTAATATATTTTATTAAAGTACAAAATAAATTATTAAAACTATTTTTTTCCAGAGGAATATTTTATTTCCTTTTGTGAACAGATACTACATAGTCACATATAAATGGACTATAATCAATTTATAGTTCAGAATCAGAAAAAAACAATCAGAAAAAAAAAAGAAATGGATATTTTAGTTGATGCCAAAGATTCAGATTTCAAATACCTTATCACATATCATCACAATTTCAGATCTCTTTATTTCCTATGGGTTCCTATTAAATGTTAAATGTTCAATGTTCAATTCCAGTATTGAATTGAAAACAGTCTTGTATCTTGTTTTTCAACAGTTGTATTTTGTGTTGGTTCAATGTTCTATGTCTGTGTGAGGTACAGTTTCTCCTTTTGCTGTATTCTATTTTTCTGGATTCATTGATTTTTATAGTTATACTATATTTTCCGCTTCCTAATGGATTTTCAATCACCATTCTTATATCTAAATCAATGTTGTTGCTTTTTACACTGGAAAAAAATAATCAGTGGTGGTACATTTAGAATTTAAGCTTTCTGACCAATATTGTTACACTGATCTTAATGTGATGGTCATCTTGGATAAGTCTTGGACAAGGAGGGGGAAAAGCAAGACTGAATAAAGAGCATATAAAATCTCATTCTGTGGTGCCAGGAATAGAAATGTGCAGTTGGTAATGCCATCCTGCTTTGTTTTAACTCTAAACTTCTCTGGCCTTGACACAGTCATTCCTCTTCCAAGGCCATATGAAGGTTGATGCCATCCCATTGGAGGAAGAAATATTCACCTGGTTCAGTTCCAAGCCAGGAAGAACGCACTGGAAATAAATGGAGGCTGGCAACTGATCAGAAAGAGGGTCCATTTATTGATGAAGCAGAACCACCAAACACACATGATTCTGGGCAGCTGACAAAATGGAGTTGAGAGTGGGTGATTTTTATACCTTCTTTGGGCTTTGTATTTGAGCTTCCTGTTTCTGTGCAAGAACAATTCCTTTAATATTGGCTGATGTCAGATTCCTATGGGGTCATGTAGAGGTTATGTAGGGGGCACAGCTGGCTCTATAGGACAAAAGAGATGTTTATCTGAGCTAATCTGGTCAACCTCTGGCTTATTGTTTATCTGAGCTCCTAGGTGAAGTTTGAACTGCTCTGGGATGGTACCGATGGGATGGTGAAGGGGTTTTGGACTGTTCTAGGCTACTTCTAATCCTACCATTCTGCCTTTGTTTCAAAATATCTTGTCTTGAGTGGATTACCAAATCTGCATTTCTAAAAGGTGGTCTCATCAGTTTCTGCTTGGGGCAGGGAGACCGGGGCTGCTTCCTGCCTCTAAAAACATGTATCTCCATTTTTCATTTAGGGAAATATAATATTCTGCCTTTTAAAATAATCTTCAAATATTTCATTCTTCTAGGAGAGTGGGGCTCCCAAACTGCTTAGAAGAGCACCTGAAATGTAGTCATCTATTTGGGGAAAACATATTGTGTGAATAGGGAGTCATTTCTGAGTAAACCAGCAATTTGTGATTAGCTCAGATCAATACCAGGTTTCTTTGGATGGAGGCAAAATACTACTAGTGTTGAAGCCTCTTCCTGAGAACAATTGAATGCTGAGACAAGTTCTCTGCTTATATTGTTGTGATTATAACCATTTTCCTGGTTTGGTGGTCTTCAGATGTGGTGGAACTCCAACTTGCAAAATTCCCAATCAGCACATTTTGGAGCATGCAGTCTTCAGAGTGATGCATTGCAAAAATAGCTATGGCTGGTGGGCTCCTTTCACTAGGATCTTCTCCAGTTTAACAGTTGTGAAGAACCAGGTTAGGGAATCCAGAATATGCTTTTTGAATAGAAATTATTTATTTTTTAATCCAGCCAATTCTGGTTGATCTGAAAAAGCTAAGTAGGATTTGATAGGTCAATGCTTTGACTGGGAAGTTGAAAAAAAAAATCTCAGGAAAAGACAGTGGTAATAACCTTACTGCACAGATACTAAGAAAATTGTATGGGACAGATCTCTGTAACCATCAGGAGTTGAGCTTGTTTCCAAGTTTTTAGCTTTCGTATTGTGGAGTTCTTGGTGGTCTCTGAGCTCAGTTGTTTGCCTGCCAATGTATCATTACCTGAGTAGGTAGCTAGTCAAATAATAAAACATCAGCAGGCAAACAACTAAGCTCTGAGACCACCAAGGACTCCTCAGTTCAAACCTGACCTACACACATTCTCCTCTGTTGGATATATTGTGTTTGTTGCCAAGGCTCCAGCCTTAATGTTTGCATATTTCTAGTTTGATATGCATTTTGACTGCAGTTATCTTGAATGCTACCTAGCAGAGTCTTCTTCTTGCTGTTTCACAGCTTAGAAAAAGGTATGATCTGCTTTGATAATAGGAAAGTCTTCAATGGGCTTGTAGGAGTGCTGCTTCTACACAGCTTTTCTAAATCTGCTCATACTAAACCTGGTGGATTTGATCTTCTGAGAAGAGTCAATGTTGCTTGACCAGTTCCATTCAATTCTGAATAGAATAGAATAGAAAAGAGAATTATGCATATACCCACATATATTATATGACGCAGAGAAACAACACAGTCTACTTTAGATGTATACATGTATCTGGTGAGAGAAACAAATCTTGTGAGTTTACCAGATGGATGGCATAGGAAACAAAACTGTTACAAAATCTGGTAGTCCTGCTAGAAACCCTTTGAAACTTCCTTCCAGAGGGGAGCGACAGAAACAGACCATTTGGTGGTTGTGTGGGGTGTCTAACAATGCTTTGAGCTCTAAAAACATAGCGCTTATAATCCGTATCCTGAATTACAGGAAGCGAGCTTTCTATAATCTTCTCGGCTGTCCTTACCACTCTGAATTGACTTTCCATCTGAAGCACTGCAGCCACCAAACCAAACAGTGATGCAGTTTGTTAAAATGCTCCTGACTTTGCCTCTATAAAAAGTGGCCAGGATAGAAGGAGAAAGATGTGCTCTTCTCATCCGATGCAGGAATGCAGATGCCGGTGTGGAGAGACCAGTTCAGATTGTTAGTTATCTGTACCCCTAGATACTTAATACTGTTGACCACTTCTACAGCTGCATCCTTGATACTGAGTGGAGTATGACCAGGTCAGCTCTTTCTAAAATCTATCTTCATTGTCATCCCAGATAAGACCCACCACTGCAGTATCATCCACATACTTCACAATATGATTTGTATCAGATTTGGCACAAATCTGTCATGCATCATCAAGGTGAGCAGTAGTGGACCCAAGACACAGCCTTGTTGGGAGTTTCGAAGGTAATATCCAGCACTGTCAAACTGATTCAAGGAAATGGAGTTGGAAACTCTTCTTCCAACTCGCACAAATATCTAATCCAACCCCTGTTCAAGCAGCAAACCTTATACCATTTCAGACAAATGGTTGTCCAGTCTCTTTTTAAAAATTTCCAATGTTGGAGCATTCACAACTTCTGGAGGAAAGTTGTTCCACTGATTAATTATTTTGTCTGGAAATTTCCTTAGTTCTAAGTTGCTTCTCTCCTTAATTTGTTTTCATCCATTGCTTCTTGTCCTTTCCCCTCAGGTGCTTTGGAGAATAGCTTGACATTCTCTTCTTTGTGGCAGTCCCTTAGATATTGGAGCATTGCTTTTCCAAGACATAAACATTGTTGGCAATTCCTTCCTTCTATAAAAACAGAAAGATGCTGAACATGGAAACCTTTGTATTTAACTCCCTGGAAAGAGAGAGAGAGAGATTTGGATTTAGATTTTGGGTTGAACTGAGCTCTGTACATCACTTTAGAAAGCCCTAAGGTTCGAGATAGCCCTAGTCAGTATGGCCAAAGGTTCAGCTATTGTAATCAACATCATCAGAAAATCCATACATTTCTATCCCACTAACACACCATTGACTATCTAAGGTCATACTAGCAAGACTCAACATAGTAGTTTCTGATGTCAGTTTCAAAATAGTTAAGCATTTTTTTAAAAAGGAAGTTAGCTTTTATTTAATCTTCTCAGAATATGCATATGTAATCGTATTTGCTTTTATGCAGATTTTCAAGAAATACTATAGATTGGCTGTGCATATTCGACGCGTTTTCCACGTTGGATGTAATTTTATTTCTCTAAATTCTTCTTTCCAGGGTCCATATTAGAGGTAGTATTCAGCAGGTTCTGACCAGTTCTGGAGAACCAATAGCGGAAATTTTGAGTAGTTCAGAGAACCAGCAAATACCACCTCTGACTGGAGATTTTACAGTATCCTTCCTCTGCCATGCCCACCAAGCCACACCCACAGAACTGGTAGTAAAAAAATTTGAATTCCAGCACTGGTCCATATGTAGTCTGATTTACTCAGAATACTGCTTTCAACCCTCCATTATAGATTTCTAAAGCAGCAGTTCACAAAAGTGAGATTATAAATGGATACAGCCAGAATCATTTGCAAAATGTGGAGCACTGTTCCTAAAAGCATGATTTCTCCTTCTGCACTGTCAGTTGTCTTCATAAAGAAATATTTTATTTGAACTGTGTTTTATTGAACATGTTTACTTCACAAAACAAAGTGCAATACTGTTATCCAGTTCTTTAGAAGACCCAAAAGCTGGATGGAACTAGATTACTTTTCTACTGACAAATTAATTAAAATTGATTTTGGCCAAAATTAGTGAAAACATAATTAAAGTGTTTTATAGATGATGCTTAACACCAAGGAAACTCAGCATGATAAATGGTTGCCAATGTGCCAGAGAAAATATACAGAAATAAGTCATATGATCATAGGTGTTAGTCCTATAAAGCTGAAGTCTTTTTGAATTGTTTTTATTAAAATAGGACAAATCATAACCTGGGTTCTTATATTAGATTCTAAGTTGGCCTTATTAAGATTTTTTATTTTGTTTTATTAATACAAACAGTACTTTGCAACATAAAACAAATGACATTTTCCTTATTGCCTATATACCACAGTATCTGCAGTTGAACAAATACTAGAAAGATCCTGGAAAACAGGGAAGGATTTGAATATTTCCATTTAGGTAGCAAGTAAGCTGGAAATTTGTTGCATTGGAAGAGAGAGAGGGATAGAGAGAGAGAGAGAGAGAGAGAGAGAGAGAGAGAATTAACACAATAACACAGAAGACTGCTTCCAAATTCCAGGTTCCTAGATTATTTATTTAAATAAAGTTGCACACATTTTTCTTCTTCCTCTGCAGTATGGTCAACTGATAATACACTTAAATAAAAGGAAATATTCTGTCTCCTGGTCTAATATTATAGGGCATATATATATATATATATATATATATATATGTGTAAGGTTTTTTTAAGCTGATAATTTTTAAATAATAAATAAGGGAGACTAGTATAGATCTATTTCAAGCTAGTTAGCTCTCTTCAGCTAGCCATACCCTTACTGGGATTCGAACCAGGGAAGTATTACATGTGAGGCAGTTGTAATTGCCACTACACCACTGGTTCTCTCCTTATCAGCTCAGGCAGGGGAATAAGTATATACTTTGTATTACAACACCCTGTTAAGCCCCAATTAAGGGAGAAAGCATACTGCTTTCTTTTCTGTCTTTCGGCTCATCACCAGAGACCATACTGACAGAAAGCTATTTGTTTCGTTGCCTTTAGTTTACATGTGTGTAAGGTTTTTTTAAGCTGATAATTTTTAAATAATAAATAAGGGAGACTAGTATAGATCTATTTCAAGCTAGTTAGCTCTCTTCAGCTAGCCATACCCTTACTGGGATTCGAACCAGGGAAGTATTACAATGTAATACTTCCCTGGTTCGAATCCCAGTAAGGGTATGGCTAGCTGAAGAGAGCTAACTAGCTTGAAATAGATCTATACTAGTCTCCCTTATTTATTATTTAAAAATTATCAGCTTAAAAAAACCTTACACACATGTAAACTAAAGGCAACGAAACAAATAGCTTTCTGTCAGTATGGTCTCTGGTGATGAGCCGAAAGACAGAAAAGAAAGCAGTATGCTTTCTCCCTTAATTGGGGCTTAACAGGGTGTTGTAATACAAAGTATATACTTATTCCCCTGCCTGAGCTGATAAGGAGAGAACCAGTGGTGTAGTGGCAATTACAACTGCCTCACATGTAATACTTCCCTGGTTCGAATCCCAGTAAGGGTATGGCTAGCTGAAGAGAGCTAACTAGCTTGAAATAGATCTATACTAGTCTCCCTTATTTATTATTTAAAAATTATCAGCTTAAAAAAACCTTACACACATGTAAACTAAAGGCAACGAAACAAATAGCTTTCTGTCAGTATGGTCTCTGGTGATGAGCCGAAAGACAGAAAAGAAAGCAGTATGCTTTCTCCCTTAATTGGGGCTTAACAGGGTGTTGTAATACAAAGTATATATATATATATATATATATATATATATATATATATATATATATATATATATATATAATGGGAGCTATGAAATCAATAAATGCACTATTCAGGAAACTCACTATATATAACTTAATGGCTGTGTAAAGTCTTAGCTATTAAATGAAATGGCTCTAAATTGATCAGAAACTGAGAGAAATTTTATTCCATCAAATATTTCTTCAGTGATCTCTTTCCTGTTTATTATACTACTAATATACAAAATAATCAAACTCAATGTAGTATTTTCAGCTTATGTCCATGAGCCATGGTGGTGCAGTGATTAGAATGCAGCACTGCAGGCTACTTCTGCTGACTGCCAGCTGCCAGCAATTTGGCAGATCGAATCTCACTAGGCTCAAGGTTGACTCGGCCTTTCAACCTTCTGAGATCAGTAAAATGAGCCAGATTGTTGGGGGCAATAGGCTGACTCCGTAAACTGCTTAGAGAGGGCTGTAAAAGCACTGGGAGGCAGTATATAAGTAAGTACTATTGCTATTCCTCTTATTAAATGCTCTGATCTAAAATAATATTGTAGGATATGTTATTTTCCCTAATGCATTTGTTAGTTATGAATATCCTAGATTTGCATGTCTCTTCTTGATAAACTGACACCAGTTTGGCAAGTCACAATTCAGATTTCAATGGAAGATCAAACATAAATACATAATGGATTTCAATATTTTTTTTAAAGAACTTCAAAGAGTGAAAGCTGCCTTACTTCCCTCGGACTTCCATTATTAATAATAAGATAGTCATGATTAGCCCACTGCTGGGTTAAATGAAAGGAAATGAAATGCTGTAGAGTAAGTTGATCTATTTTTCATACAGAGGTGATGTATCTTTATTGAAAATCAGAGTGTCATTCCTTGTACAATATTTGTATGTTTGAGTGAGCAAGCACAAGTAAAAGTTAGTTGGAGACTTAAGTGTGTTAAATTATTTGAATTTGTTAGTTCATGTGGATAACAAATGGAGAGACCAGAACTGAGTTCTCATTGATTTTCAGATTGACGCCAGGGACCAGTCTAAAGGCTTATAAATAGTAAATGTGGAATCTTTGGGTTATTGACAAGGGAACAGAGCCAGACAATTATTGAAGAAGGACAGAGATCACTGGAACACAATGGCTCATCAGATATGCTGCTATACAAAAAGGGGGATCATCCAACTATGACTACACCTGTTATGGTGGTGTACCTTGAATGTATCATGTTGATGGGCAAACATTTTTTCAAGCCTAGCTGTACTTATCAAACAGTCAGAGGTATTGGAAGAAAAAGTCAGGGGGATCAGAAATATCTCAATAGGGACCATATTTTTTCCTTTTGAAAGAGTGATGTTATGAAATCTGTATATGACCACTTATCACACATGTTTTTAAACAATTATCTCTTTTGGCCCAGCAATAGCATGCTGTGATTTAGTTTGCTGTTATACTGAATAATTATAAAGTATGCTGTGTTCCTACAATTTGAAACAACCCCAACAAAAACTTGAATATGCTGTCAAGAATTTGGCACCCTGCTCAAGTACACAATAACTGTTTAGAAAAATATTGAAGATGTTGAATCAAGGACTTAGTCTTTTTGCATTAATTGCAATTGGGTGGCCATTTGCATAGCATATTAGAGTACGTTTCACTGGTAGCTAATGTTTTGGGTTTATTTGCTTCCTTGGCAGGCAGTTAATATCCCTGTGTACATTCCAGCCATTTGCTATTCTAATATTTATTTATGAGAGTTCCTTGCTTTGCAAATTACCTCAATTTTGTATTAAATAACAAATGTAACTCCTAAACTACAACTGGTAAACAAAAGCCAGATACCAATGAAGATCAGAATACAAGGTGAGCTGACAGTGAAAAGGAGATTTAGTGTCTAAAGGCTTGTCTTCATGCAGCATTGAATTAAAAGAGTTGGAAGCCAAAACATTTCATACAACTAATACCTAAAAGAGGGAATAAAGACAGAATCTTTCAGGAAAGAAGTAATAACATAAAGAGGTCTCTGATAGCCCTGCATCCATTTGTAATTGTTGCCCTAATGGAGACTTGAGAGTTAAAGTAGTTTCTTAAACTTGTTTCATGGGAGAGGATACATCCGACCCACAAACTTGTTAATAGAAGGAATAGAGGAAGGATCACCTGTTGTCCTTTTTTCTGTCTCTATTTTGCTGCTATTATGTGCATTAAAAGGCTAAGGTTGAACTAACCTAATGACATTCTCTTAGGGACTGTTCATGCTATTTACTGGCAGTATTCTTTGCAATGGCTCTGGAAAGCTCTAAATCATTTGATAGAGATAAACACAGAGAGAGAGAGGGAGGGAGGGAGGAAGGGAGGGAAGGAGGGATGGATGGATAGAGGGAGGGAGGGAGGGAGGGGGAGAGAGAGAGAGAACATAGATTACTGATATTATTTCCTCTGTCTTTTAAAAATATCTTTGTCACTTCATGGTTTTGCCTACTTTTGTCTCATTTTGCCAGCTGACTTTTAAAAAAATGTTTGCTGATATTTAATAAATAAACAAGAACCTGTATTTTTTTTACCTAGTTGAACTGAATCACATATATGCTTCCTCAGATCTGCATACAGGGATTGAGTGGGGCTATGCTTGGTGTAAAATAAACAGGAAATTATGCACAGTAATTTTCCAACAAAAGGGTTACAGGTCTAGCAGGGAGCCAGGACTAAAAACCCAGCATCCAATCCAACTCAACATCATGAAACATAACATTTTATCTAAATCAGGAGTCACCAATCTTTTGGAACTCAGGGACCACCAAACTCATAATTTTAGATCCCAGGGACCACTAACTGGTTCTTTGAGCAAGGCCTAATTTGTGGGTGTGACTTGGTGGTCATGTGACTGGCTGGGCATGGCTTGCATGTAAATATTATATTTATATAAATATTGAATTTTTTATTTTAAAAAGAGCAACTTTTACCCAAAATCATGCAAAGCAAGCAGGCAGATTGAGTTGCTCACAGAATCATAGATTCATTCAGAAATCTATCTATCTGCCATTGGCTAGCTCAGTCTGTCACATAAAATTTGCTTGCAAGCAAACTCATAAAATTTGCTAGCAAGCAAACTCACAAAATTAACTCACAACACACCATGTATGTAAATATTGAATTTTTTATATAAAAAAGCAACTTTTACCCAAAATCAGGCAAAGTAGGCCTGATTCTGAGACCTCATATTGTCCCTTGAAAAGATATGCTGATATTTAGAAGGACTCTAAAGTGTATTGGATTTAGTGGCTACATGTGGCTTATGGGTTGCCCTGAACAATACTATTACTGTTCAATAGAATACTTGTAATGCGTAAGAGTCATTCGCTTGGCAAATAATCTTCTTTTTAGACAAAAAAAGTTAAGGTTTATGCTTGGTCAGCATAAACCTGATCCAGCTTTAATCCATTAAACTGGACTAAGCAGTTTCCACATGAGAAAAATCACTAAGAATTTGCCTTGAGTTACTGCTGAAAGAATCTGGAAGCTTTACTGTTGCTTTCTCAATCCAACTCTGTTAGCCAAGTGCATATGTTTAGGGAGTAGGCACGGATTAAACCCGTACATCTCTCATGTCTGTTTGACTGCTTATAACCTTTAATTGGGTGAAATTGGAAGGTACAGGACAACAATTATTAAACCAAATGATTCAAATGGGCTAATTCACAGAATGTCTGGATGGATCCATGACTTCTGTGGAAATGAAATTTGGAGAAGTTATCTTTCAGCATCACTATGTGGCTGCTGTTCAGTCAGTAGCAGGCATCATAAGATCAATCATGATTGCTGACGTTCCTTGCCACCTTTCCATTAGCAAAGTCTTTGCTTGTAGGAGGTCAGCAGGGAAGGTCATAAGTTGCTCAAGTAACTCTCCCCCACCCCTGAAATCTCCGTAGTCCCTTTCCACTTATGCTGTGACCACCTTGGTCCCTCTTCCATCTGACAGTGGCCATATATATGAAGGAAGAAATGAGGAGGGAGGGAGGGAAGGAGGAAGGAGAGGCAGACATTAAATTTAATATACTTTAGAGCCCTTCCAAAGACCAGCCTTTCCTTTCAAGGGACACCTTTTGACTGTCTCTGCCAATTTCCCACAAGGAAACTCAATGGAAGTCAACAGGAAGTTAGAAGTTGATCCAGCTCATACTGATTATTATCCACTCATTATCATTCTTTTTCTCTGTTTAGATAAGGTAATTCTATGAAACAATGACCCAACAGGGCACAAGTTGCCTAGTATGTCTTTAGTTGTTTTGGAGTAATAAGTACTTTAAAAAAAAAACACACAAAACAAAATTAAAAAGTATTATTGCATAAAAGATTTATACTTTTTTAAAGAAGAATTTGAACTCCCATACTTTTCTCACTCAATCTTATCATTTTTAGAACTGAACAAACCAACAACACTGGCATAAAATAAATAATTCATGCATGCAAAATTAATGATTAGTTTGCAAATGGTTATCAAATATTTAATTTGATTGAAATAGCTAGGTTGCCACTCACATTATGCATTTGAAATAATAAGAATTTCAATCAAACAATAAGACAGTTATGTTTGTCATGCTGTTCACAGACTCTTTCCTATTTCTAATCTTTAATAAACAATTTTGAAATCTAAATTACATGAAAATTGTTAAGGTTGATTATACAATTTTAGAAAACTGATTGCAAGGCTAGTTGCTTATTTTTCCTGCATTATTCCACATTCAAGTGTTCCTAAAGAAAAACATGTAGCTTTAGAAACAATATTTAAAACACAATGGGCAATTTAACAATGCAGAGGCTGCTTCCTGAACATTTCATCAAAAATCTTTCTCCCCCTCTCAAAAAAAAAAAGATCTTTCATATGAGACAAAATTAGTTTTTATTCAATGTGGCATCCTAAAATGTGAATTTAATATCATCTGCTCTCTATCAGTATGATCTAGATTTTCTTGACCTGGCTAGTTAGAATGATGGTCCTAGTTCTCAGCAAGAACCAGTAAAAAGAGTGTAGGAATATCATATTTTGAGGGGAAAAGTGGTGAGATTGTGTAGGAAAAAATGATGTTAGTTAATCAGGCTTATTATATTTGGTTTTAAAAGGAACTGGATAATTTCTGGAAGATATGTCTACTATCAGTCTTAAGGATTCTATATATAACCAGATGTCTGCTTTTTTTTACTTCACATTGAACTAGATATTTTTGTCAATTTTGGGTTATGAAAGTGAATTAATTAATTACTTGACCCATACATTTTCTCTGGATGTATTCGGGCATCATTTTCAAGCAAGCAACCAAATAATGTTTACTTTATATTTGTTCTGGTCAACAGCAAGTGAAAGTAGTTAAGTATAGTAGTGAGTCTACAGAATAACTGAACACTATATATAAAAAGAGAAGTACAGAGCCTGACATTAAAAAAAAAGTCCATGTCAAATGAAAATGTCTAGTTTATCAATAAACTCATGCTTGTGTCTCTATCCTCACTTTTTCCAAGTAGCAAATTAAAAAAAGCATTATTTATAAGTGTTTTATTTTTTAAGGATACAATATTCATATAGAAGAACTAATTCGCTATTGGAAAATTTATCTTAAGCTATACTTTTTTTCATAATTTGTGACTGTCAAATAACTTTTACTTGTTTTTGTAGGTTTTGTTTGTTTGTTTGTTGACTGGCACTGGAGAATAACTTGTAAAACAGGGATAGAGCAGAGAGGAAGATGTGCCAATATAACTACATGCAATTCTTTCTGACATTTAACTGCCTCTTAAATCTGTTGTATTTTCTACCACTTCAGCAATCAAATATTCAGTGCACAATATAGTGAAACTATTTAAAGTGGGAAGCATTCATCTTTTCAATTTATTTAACAATCCAAGACAATTCTGTTATTGTAATTTTATTTACATACCAGTCCTATCAAGGAAAGATTTTCATCATAGTATACACTACAGATTCAAAAGACAAAACAGTATTAAAATAACCCACAGCTATCCAAAGACCAAAAGAAAATTAGGTAAAGTATTATATTAGAAAAAGAAGAATAAGGAAGGGAAAAAAAAAAGGGGGGGGGAACCCATAAGGATTTATACAAACAATACCTAGAGGGAGGGAAGGGAGAGTTTCAAATACCTAATACAATACATCATAATTAATTTCCATTCAAGTATCAGGAGGAAAATGGATATCAGCAGGAAAAAAACTTTTTCCATGTAGTATCAGTCTGATCATTGAGTCAAAGCAAAATGTCCCTCTTGTATGATCTGAACAATAACCTAGAAGAAGACCATTTGTAGAATAAATTGATCTCAAGTTTTTCAGCGGCTGAGTTTAGCTCAGTAGCTAATAGAGACTCTATAGAATTATTTATGTGTATGTGTGTGTGTGTGTATGTATGTATGTATGTATGTATGTATGTATGTATGTATGTATTTATTGAATTTATATTGCCACCTATTTGCCCATAGTGATTCAAGGTGGCTTACAGAATATAAAACCACTTTTAAAACAATAAAAACTAACAAAAAGAATCAAATAAATTAATATAGTACAATATAGCAAAATCACTCGCCAACTCCCACCCCCTGCCGCTGGCAGAATCAGGTCTTCAGTGCCTTCTGGAAGAGTATTAGAGTGGGGGCCATTCTAATCTCTAGGGGAATGATGTAGAGAGGGAGCCAACATAGAGAAGGCCCTTCTTCTGAATACTGCCAGGTATATCTCCTTTGGGAATGGAACCCACAACATTCCCTGCCTCCCCACTTTGATGGGTTGGATAGATGTGACTGGCAAGAGACAGTCTCTCAGATAACCTGGTTGCAAGCCATGAGGGGCTTTATAGGTGACAACCAGCACCTTGAATTGCACCTGGAAGCAAATCGGCAGCTAATGCAGCTGCTGCAGGAGAGGTGATACATGTGCACATCAGGGTCTGAACAAAATCATGTGGGTCACTGCATTTTGCATCAACTAGAGCTTCTGGATGCTCTTCAAGGGCAGCCCCATGTAGAGCAGGTTGCAATAGTCAAAATGGGAAGTGACTAGGGCATGAGTGCTTGTGAGTAGGGACTGTTGGTCCATGAAAGGGTGTAATTAGTGTACAACCTGCAGTTGCGCAAAGGATCTCCTGGCCATGGTTGCCACCTGCTCTTTGAGCAGGAGTCATGAGTCCAGGAAGACCCCTAGATTATGTACAGGGTATGCTTGGGATAGTGCCATCCCATCCAAGATCAAAGGTGGCAATTATTGGTCTTGCAAGGGTTTGGTTTCAACCCAGTATTCCCCATCCAGCCCATAACAGCCTCCAGGCATTGTGAGAGACGGACATGGCATCACTTAACTCACCACAGGCCGAGACATATAGCTGAGTATCATCAGCATATTGGTGATACCTCAGTCCATGGTGACGGATAATCTCACCCAGTGGCTTCATATAAAGTTGAACAGGAGCGGAGAGAGTACCGAGCCCTGCAGAACCCCATAAAGCAGTGGATGAAGATTGGCTTTCTCTCCTCCTATCAACACTGACTGAGAGTGGCTACAGAGGAAGGAAGTGAACCAGGACAGCACAAAGCCTCCCATCCTCCCAGGAGAATCCATGGTCAATGGTATTGAAAGCTGTTGAGAGGTCAAGTAGAGCAAGAATGGATGCACTATCCCCATCCCATTCCCACCAGAGATCATCCAAAAGTGTGATCAAATCCAAGCCTGAATCCCAAATCCAAGCCTGAATCCTGACTAGTAAGGGTTGACATAATCTGTTTTATCCAGAAACCTCTGAAGCTGCCATGCAACCACCTTCTCAACAACCTTCCCCCAAAAGGGAAGATTGGAGACAGGTCAGAAATTATCCAACTGGGTGGAATCTAGCAATGGCTTCTTAAGAAGAGGGCAGACCACTGTCTCCTTAAAGTGCTGGGGCACTGCCCCCTCCTGTAAGGAAGCATTAATTACCACCAGAGTCCACCCACCTGGGAAGCTTTCACAAGGGTCTAAAACACAGGTGCTTGTATGCATACTTCCTAGGATCCTGTCCACTTCCTTGAGAGCAACAGGGTCAAACTGTTCCCAGATAACTGGGCAGAACCTGCCTCAGTGGCTCCCACCAGACCAGCAACCACACCAGCATCTAACTGGGAACG
This sequence comes from Bungarus multicinctus, assembly GCA_023653725.1. Classification (NCBI taxonomy): domain Eukaryota; kingdom Metazoa; phylum Chordata; class Lepidosauria; order Squamata; family Elapidae; genus Bungarus; species Bungarus multicinctus. Next base: position 41,331,257 of record CM042838.1, on the reverse strand, counting down.
AAGTCTTCCAGAAAACTCACAAATTCCTCAGCGCGCCACTTCAGATGAACCTCAACCTCCTTCCCCAGGAGGAGGAGGCTCTTCTTAAAGAGGCCCAGTGGGTGATTATCTGCAGACACAATTAGTGTGGAGAAGTATTTACACTTTGCCGCATGAATCGCCATGAGATAGGCCTTAGTAGCACCTCTTACCCAAATTGCTTTATCAATAGTGCATATAGGTAATCCTTATGACTCCAGTTGGAACCAGAATTTGTGTTGCTAAGTAAGGCAGAGAGTCATGCCCAATTTTGCAGGTTTCTTCCCCCATGGCTGTAAAGTGAATCACCATAGTTCTTGAGTGAATCGTGGGTTTGTTAAGCAAACCCGGCTTCTCCATTGGCTTTGCTTGTCGGCAACTGGCTGGGAAAGTTGCAAATGATGATCATATAACCCCAGAACACTGCAACTGTCAAAAATACATGCCAGTTGCCAGAATTTTGATCACATGACAATGGGGATGCTGCGACGGTCATAATTGTGAGGCCTGGTTGTAAGTTGCTTTTTTTAGTGCCTCTGTAACTGAAATTGCTAAATAGATGGTTGTATATACAGGATTACTTATAAACTCTACTCTTCCAAAGCAGGACAGATATCCCCATTTTAAAAAGAATCTGTGCAAGTAAACTATCCACTCAAGAAACAGAAATACATATTTTCAAATGCAATTCAGCTATACTAATCTAGCTCTATATGACATTTTGTCAATCCTTAAAGAAGGAGATAGGGAATGGTGCTTGCAAAATAGTTCTTTCTGATTATGCCCATTGAACCAGCTTAATAGATTGGTTGTCAAAAATATACAAAAGGTTTATGCTGGTTCAGAAGAAAAACACATCTGAGAGATGTTAATAGCAAGCATTTTGTGCCCAGGATATATAGCAATTGTTGAAAACACAGTCCTTCTCGAGATGACCTTTTTTTTTTTTTTAAAGAACCTGCTGTATCAGTAAGAGAAAGTACAATTCTATTTTATATCCCCTTTTAATAGGGCCATTCTGTGCCTCTAATATATGGATGTGGGTGACCTCATGGTTCGCTTTTATATTTGATTTTGACAGATGCATCCTGCTACCTTAGTGACTCCTCCGTCAATTCACAGGTTTAAGAGAAATTACTAGCAGAAGCATGAATGTCATTGCTCACATTTCAAGAAAGGGTTCTATGCGAACACATCAGGAAGTGCTGTAATAGCTCACAGTCTCATAGCGTTCTCTATTTCAACAAGTTTCAGATGGACAAAGCTCCTCCAGCTGAAAGTACAAGTGGCATTTAATTTGATCCTCCTCCTCCATCTCCTTTCCAAAATGCAAAAGGGAAAAAGGAGATAGATAATTGACCTACAGTACAAGACACCTTAAGCAAAGACTTTCCTTTCTCCAGGTAGGCTTATTTCTCCCATTTTTCCATAAATATTTTTAAATGCTTCTGCCTAATAGGCTGCATACCAATACCTTGTGTAAGCAAACACAGTTGATAGTCCTAAAATAGACAGCTAATTCTCTAACCCAATTAGATGTTGATGAAATGGGCTGCTTTACAAATATCAGGCACTATGCCCCAGAGATTATATTTTCAAAAATAAATACGTTAACATGTGCTGTACTTTTCTACCTTGTACTGTGTGACAATATGAAGCAGCTTAAGGAACTAATGAGAAATCAATATTTGCTGGCTTTCATAGAAAGAATAATATGGAGGAATGACAGCCGAATAATTCATTTTCCACCACTTCTTCCATCACAAAGTTGGCAAATAAAAAAGGAAGCCATTTATGCATGAATTTGGATGATTGGGGGGGCAGGGGTTGTGATTAGAGCCATACAGGATAAGGCAGAAAGATGAAACTAGACAAGAGCATATATAGCAGTGATGCCGAACCTTTTTGTTGTGGTGTGCCGAAAGCACCTGCGTGTGTGCTGGGACCCACAATGTAACCCCCCCCAACTCCCTTACCTGCACTGCGCATGCATATGCCTCCCGGGTGATTTTTGGCCCGTTTGAGGCCTTTTTTGCTCTCCCTGATGCTCGAGGGAAGCCTTTGCAGCCTCGGGAGGCCGAAAAACAGGCCTTCCGGAAATAGCGGAAGTGCCTGTTTTCAGCCTCCAGAGGCGTCTGGAGCCCAGGGGGAGGCCATTTTTGCCCTCCCGAGGGCTCGAGGGAAGCTTCTGCAGCAGTGTGGGATTAATTTTTTTTTACTACCAGTTCTGTGAGCATGGCTTAGTGAGCGTGGCAGGGGAAGGATACCATAAAATCTCCAGTCAGGGTGGTATTTGCTGGTTCTCCGAACTACTCAAAATTTCTGCTACCTGTTCTCCAGAACTGGTCAGAATCTGCTGAATACCACCTCTGCTCTGTAGCCTTTGAGGCCGAAAAACAGGTCCGTTTTGGCACTTCCGGTATTTCCGGATTAAAACTAAAAATTTGGCTGGGGCTCACATGCCTGCACAAATGGCTCTGGATGCCACCTTTGGCACGTGTGCCATAGGTTCGCCATCACAGATATATAGCAATAGCACTTATAATTATATATTGCTTCACAGTGCTTTACATCTCCTCTCTAAATGGTTTACAGAGTCAGCATATTGCCCTCAGCAATTTTGGTCCTCATTTTACTGACCTCGGAAGGATGGAAGGCTGTCAACCCTGAGCTAGTCAGGATCGAACTGCTAGCAGTCAGCAGTTATAGCCTGCAATTACTGCATTCTAACCATTGTGCCACCATGGCTCTTATAGATTGGTATGACTGCGCCATGCACTCTCTCTCAACCCAACCCATCTCACAGGGTTGTTTGTTGTGGGAAATATAGAAGGAAGAAGATGTATTAGCCATCTTGGGTTATTTATGAAAATAATAAAGCCCGGGTTAAAAATGAAACAAATGTACATCTTGTACTGCCATTACTTGTTGTGTTGCCAAACAACAATAAAGATTTCCATGCTTTATTTATTTTTTATTTTTTTTGAGTTGGAAGTAAGTTTGGGAACTTTAGTCTTTAAAACATTTAAAAATTTTGTCTACCTCAAAATGTTCCCATTGTAGTTGGAGATGAGTGCAGGAGTTCATGCTTGCAACCTTTCACAAAAAGGTCAATTATTAGTGTGACATTTATTTATTTACATTTCACTAGTTTTCATCATTTCCCTAAAGTTGATAATTTATTTGATCTACTTCTATTTTGCATTTCTTAACTATAATTATAACAGCTTTTCTTTTAATTCTTGGGAGAGTATGCAGAACAGGCTTTGAATATTTCTTCCTTTAGTTCTTTGAGTCTATGAGCATGTTTGATGTTTTCTTCTACCATATTTGTAATATGATTTGTATTAACATTGGCTTGCCAGTATGCTTCAGATATGTGTTCTTCTACCTTTTCTATGGATTCCAGAGTTTGTTTAATTTCAAAATGTAAGGTGTGGAAAATATGAATTTAATCTGAAGGAAGTTATGAAAAGTCACAAAACTCCACAAAAAAGTTAGCTTGGATGTTTTTAAAGGAAGGAAGGAAGGAAGGAAGGAAGGAAGGAAGGAAGGAAGGAAGGAAGGAAGGAAGGAAAGCTATATGTAGATGAAATAGAAACTGTTTGTGAAAGTTCCATCATTACATTTAGGAATATGTTATATTTTTCAGTGGTAACATAAATTGAACATCTCTGTCTGTTTTAAGATTTGGATTATTTCAAATCATGTCTCACGAGTTTTTTGTATTAGTGTGGTAAACAAAATGAGGCAAATAGAAAATGTCTTTATACATGAATATGTATTTATGTGCCAAGAATACCTAGCAATCTTTAAATCATACCTACTGCATCTTCAATATGGATGATCTGACTAATATCAAAATATTCATATGATTTGCTTATGGAATGTCTGTGTGACTTGTTTAATATGTGTCTGGAGGCTACATCTGGGCCTGATAATGTTAGAATGCTGTTATTGTTCTCCTGTACAAAGAGAAAGGCAACAAGCAAGAGTGAATGCAAAAACTACTGCTAGAGTTGTACATTTTCTAAATGTATCTTAAAAAACACTTAGCCAAATTCTGACTGAGAAGAAGGTATAAGAGTAAAATCTGAGAAGTATAATATGATTTTATGCAAGAAAAGAGCTGCATATAGCAGGATTTTGCTCATTGACAAGTTGAGAAAAGTATGAATGAGAAAAAAGGCATTTATTGTGTATGTATTGATTTATAAAGCACACATCATAACATCCATAACTTTGAATTATGAAGTACTTTCCACCAATATAGAGTTAAAAATGGTTGCTGAATATTTGTGAAGGATGAAAGTAAAGCATGCATAAAAATAAATGAAGTACATAGCATGCAGTTCAACATAGCACACAATTCTCCTAGAAGGGAAAATAGGTGGGTTGTTTCATTGGTCTGTTGGTGTATTACCCATGTATTTATGGATACATTTATAGGAGAAATGTAGTGATGTTGGAAATGGGTAGGGCAGGGTATTTGAATATGAGTGTATATTTTGCATGCAGATGATATTGTGGAACTGACTGGTTGATAGCATGTTAGACCGTGGTGCAATTCAATCAGTGTAAGAACCGGTTCATGTGGCAAATGCGCACTCCACATTTTAAAAAGCCTCTAATATTTATCTTCAACTGCAGCCTTTGTGAATGAAACAGCTGAGGCGCGGCAAACTGCTCTGCCGTGTGAATCAGCTGTGCTCTAATCAAAGGAAATAAAGCAGAGGAAAGAGCAGAGGCAGGCAGGTGGCCCACATGCTGATTGCAACAAACAGGTTCAGAGCCAGCTGATCATCAGAACAAGGGATTCACCCAAACTGGTCCCAACCAGGAGAATCCCACCCCTGATGTTAGACTATATTTTATCTATCTGTCTCTATCCCATGTGTGTGTGTATGTGTGTGTGTGTATTATTATTATTAATAATAAGGGGAGAGGAAGAAAAAGATTGAGTCATGATTGGATTGAGTTCTAATTACATCTTACACAAAAAGCCAGCTGGGTGACCTTGAGCCAATCAAATTCTCTTGGCCCTAGGAAATAGGCAATGGCAAACCACTTCTGAAACCTTGCTAAGAAAACTGCAGGGACTAGCAGGGGTGGGATTCAAAATTTTAACAATCGGTTCTGTGGGCATGGCTTAGGTGGGGTATGTGGCTTGGTGGTGATGTTATTGGCCAACTCAATATCACTCACATCAAGGCACGCATCTCCTCTCCTGGCCTCTCATTGCTGTGGGGATGCTGCAACAGTCGTAAGTGTGAGTCACTTTTTTCAGTGGCATTGTAACTTTGAATGGTCACTCCACACAAGCAAAGTACCAGCAAAGGAGGGGAAAAAAACTCCAGAGAAGTTCCAGAGACAGGAAGTCTAGTCCTGCCAAGAATGTAATAAGTGTTAACGGAGAGGCAGTTTCTGTAAGCAATATCAGAATGTTTCCTTCCTGCCTGCCTTACAGGATTAGGCCAGTAATTTCTTCTAACAACCGGTTCTCTGAACTGCTTCATATGTTAACAACCGGCTCTAGCGAATAGGTGCAAATTGGTAGAATCCCAACCCTTGGGATTAGTACAGGAAATTAGCAAGAGTTAAAAACTGACTTGAAGATACGTGTGCACCTATGCATGACCACACACACACAAACACACACACACACACACACACCATAATGTCTATGTAGTAGTCCATCTGTTATTTTTGCCCCTAGTTCCTTTCTGTGTGTCCTATAGAAAAAAGCTAGTAGATCACTCAGGATCTCACCCACCCACACTAGGTGAATTGTACTGTAGTTATTCCTTTCCAGAATTTATTTGATACGTTTCCAAAGAGTAAGCAAAAAGTGATAACTTATTGGCCAATTCAGAGAAGTCAACTGCAAATGGCAAAGTTAACAAAACTAGCAAAAGGTAACTACACTACTATATATAGCAAAAGCCTATATAAAGACTACATTAAACATCCTACTCCAAAGTCTAATGATGGTTATGGATTTAGATAACATCAAAGAAAAGTGGGCGGCTGGTGGGAAGGAGGCTTAATAAGTGGGTCTTAGCCTTGATAGCAACCTGGGAACTCCTTATTGAAAGCCCACCAATTACTCCTAACTGAGAGGGACAGACGGAAATGGCTAATGACTATGAGATATTGTATCTGCAGCAAATGGGATACTGTATCTGAACTAAATGAGGTTGAACCAGACTCACCTGGATTCAGCAAGGTTTTTCTTGTGCTCTTATCAAATGTTATTACTGGCTCTGTGCTGCTCTCTTAAACTTGGGGTTGGGGGATAAGTGGGTGGGAAAGCCTACCTTGGCCATGACTGCTACAATTTGTAGCATCATTCACATGTTTATATATCTGTGCAGTGCGTGTTGAACCATAGGAGGAATTATTATTTCTGAGACCTAGACCACTGAATGTCACAATGTCTATGCTTATTCAGGTATGTGTGTGTGTGTGTGTGTGTGTGTGTATGTAAATTGTTTGATGCTCACCTTACCACAAGGCGACTCTGGGTGGCTTACAACATTCTTGTTCTTCCAGTCATGTGGCAGTCTTATGCTACCTAATCCTTCTTCTGATGGTGCCAAGACTAAATTCCAATCATACCAAGGCATTTAGCATAGCAATAGGTCTGCTAAGAAAAGAAAACAATAATGAAATAGATAGGAGTAGGAAATGTGCCACTTGCTGCACAGACATATTTTAATAATGGAAGTAATTACGTTTTCAATTTTGATTTAATCATCCGCCTTGCTTGATTGGCTTTGTTTTTATCTCTGTTTTCATTGTTGCTTAGCCACTTATTGACAGTAAGTTGGGATCTAAATTCAATCAACAAACAAGCCAGCAAATTAAAGAAATCAGCAACATTAGAAGTCTGAACAGATACTGTCTGCGAGTGGCAATAAAAAAATTTTTTTGAGCCAATCCCATTCTGAATCTTTCTACTTCTTGGTGGCTAAATCGGGCATGGATGAAAGTTCCATTTATTTCCAAATTTGGGTGTATATATAATGCTTGCAAAACTGAGATGAATTATAGCGGCTCAAGTTAGGTGCCACTTTGACAGGCGCCACATGCCAGTTTAAATCACTTTTGAATGGTGAGCATTATTCCAAGTGAAGGAGATGTTGCCAAACCCGCTGAACTGTTTAGAGTGTTCTGGGTATTTGGATGATGAACCTAATAAACCTTCCAGGAAGAAAGCTGCCACCAAATGTGAATTTGATTGCTGCGCACGGGTAGCCAATTAGGAAGTTGTAGGTTAGAATAAATACAAGTAAAACCAGAATCTGACCTCCATTTTTATCAGTCAAATACCAATATAAATTTCAAGAAGCAGAACCCTGCCTGGCCATGTTTGTGTGTGTATACAGCTACAATAAAATACAATAAAGATGCATTTTCCTAGTGCATCAACCTTATACCTTGACTCTTAATTTACAAGGAAAATTGAACACATCAGCAGGTGGAATGGGAGATTTTTCCTGGACGAGCAATTAAATGGCTATTAAAAGGTCAAACCTTATGTGCCATTATTTCTGCAATTAGTAGTGTTTCTATAAGGAAAATAGCCTGAGAGTGGCTGATCTGCATTGGGCTTCTCTTATACATAGAAAAGGGGGACTTTAACCATTTATTTTCCTAGAGAGGCCTATAGTAGTCCAACATTTTGCTTCCCACAATGGCCAATGTTGGTGGCCAAATTAACCAACTGTAGATTAATTATGCATTGGAGAAGGATTTTCTTCGTCCAGTTCTTGGGGTCCTTCTAACTAGCTTCATTGGATGGTCCTGGTTAGAATGTTTTGAGTGAATGAGTGAGTAAAGTTTTCCTGCCTTCTTTCCCTATGCTTTGCATACTTTTATATTTCCAAATCATGTCCTCTGGGCTGTGTATTTTTTTCCTAAGTGAAAGAATCAGAAACATCCTTGAGTTTTCTGATAAGGCAGGCGCTCAGGGGCCCTGATCATTTGCATTGCCTTATTTTGCCTCCCCCCACCTTGCAAGTTGATTTGGGTATCCAGGTGATTGCAACTTGCATCAAAGACTTCTGTTCTTATCAGTGACAGAGTCCCTCCAGATGTAAGAATCAGCCATTGGGTTTCAAGATTCAGATAACTCAAGGGTTCCATTACATTTCCTTTTACCTGAGGTGAGACACTCTTACTTCTGTCTACTTGATTGAAATTTATGCTCCTGTCCCAGACGGGGAACCAACAGGCTATCTGAGAGATCCCCTATTTTCCACAATATTTGCCTGGCTGATTTGATCAGGCAGTTTTGATGTACTCCGAGTTCCTTCAATGAAACAATGGCATCTATAAGGACTGTGGAAGCAGCCTGATTTGTTGCAACCCCTGCCCTCTGGAATGAAGTTCCTTCCAAAATTCAAGTGAGTCTCACACTTCTAGCATTTTGGAGAACCACGAAGACCTGTCTCTTCATCCAGGCCTTTGGTTGTAGCTCCTTTGAAAGAGTGTTTTTTTGTTGCTGCCTGGTTGTGCCATCCTTTTTATTGTTGGATTGTTTTTATTGTTGTACAGTTGTATGCCTGTGAACCATCTAGAGTTTTAATGATTCTGCCTTCCTCTCATATCATCTCTCATATTACCCTAGAGAAGAGCTTTTCCCCTAGCAGATTTCTAGGAGCTGCAATGAAAAAGAGAATAAATGTTCCTGTTTCTCTTGTAAGAATTTCCCCTGAGTGGAGTTAAACTTTCCTCCAGATGAATACAGTGTGATTCCTGGCTAAAGTTTTTCAGCTGAACACCACAGATGACTCTGAGTAAATACCCCACCCTCAGCAGACCAAAGAAAAACTTAATGGAGAGAAAAGTAATCTTTGTTTCCAAACAAGAGGTTTTCAAGTTCAGATGAGGATGTATTATATGCCCCTATTTCAGAGCAAGGCAGATTTAAATGACTTTGATGCTGATGAAGTCATTTCAGCTTAATCTTTGGGTTGCATAAAACCCTTTGACAGAATGCTTTATTATGAGAATTTTGAATGAAATGTGTAGTTCACCCCATTGGGCTGCAAGATGTCTTCACCTAGCATCCTTCCCAGATATAACATGACCAGGGTGGTCCAGAAATGTGAAGACTTGCAATTTTTTTTTTAATTATTCAGAAGGAGAGATGGCTGAGGTACACTGAAGCTTTGAAACCCTAGGCCAAATCCTACTTGGTCCTAGCCTAAAGCTGATCCCGTTTCTTCCATATTGACACCTAGGAAACTATACGGCCATGACCAGTGGTGAGATTCACAACATTTTACTACCAGTTCTGTGGATGTGGCCAAGTGACTGGGTGGGCGTGGATTCTTCTTCTTCTTCTTTTTTTTTTTTTGCTTTTTTTCAGCCACCCCACAAGTTTTTGGGTGCCTTCTGTGCCTCAGACAAGCCTCCTGAGGCAAGCTCCTAGAAGGCTCCCTTGGGACTCAGAAAGAAAAAAAATGGAGCCTGGAGGAGGCATGCAGCACCTCCTTGCTCTGTTTTGGGGCCTTCTGTGCCTCAGGGAAGCCTCCTGGGGAGCCTTTTTGTTCCCAGAAGGCTCCCCTGGGGCTCAGGAAGGCAAAAAATGGAGAAGGGGGATGCACCTCTCCCTCCATTTTTTCCCTTCCTAGGCCTCAGGGAATCCTCCCTGAAACAGTAAGACAGCTAGGGTAATCCCGGCACAGCTGATCAGTTGATTGTGGGGAGGAGAAAGAAAAAGAAATACCTTAAGGGCCGAGCGTCACACGGGTAGGGTGAGTGAGAATCAGGCAGGCAAGACAAGCAAGCCAATGGCAACTGGGCAACCGGGTCGGGGGTGTGGCCAGCCAGAACTTACTACTGGTTCGGTGACCCATGCCAAATCCTTGCTACCAGTTTGCTCAAAGCGGTGTGAACCGGCTGAATACCACCACTGTCCATGACCATGAAGACACCAGGAGTCAAGCTCCACTTAAACAATGTTTTTTTTCTCTTTAGCTTATTCTTAAATTGGCAATATTTAGAAACAGGAAATCAATAATTTGGCTAAATTGGGTCCCTTTTATCTCTGGAAATTATTATACCTTGTGAAAGAGGCAAGTTGATTTTTCCCCTGACCCTTTTGCTGTGAATATATAAATTTTGGAGACAATTTCTGGAAGCAGAAAAAACTTCTCTTACTAGGGTCAGTGGGTGGTCAACACTTCTTCAAAACTTTTAAATTACACACACACACACACACACTCACACTCACACACACACACACATACACACACACCCCTAACTGATGTGGCACAAAAATCCATCCTCCTCCTGCACCACTTTTTCATCTTCTTTATGATGATCATTGTGCAATATCAACTAGTCATCTAAATGTAACATGGTCAGATGACCATTGCAAGAAAAGAAGGAGGAGTTGTGGTCCTATCTTGTTCTGAGCATGCACTGGGTATTTTGTCTATTTTTTAAAAGGAGAAAATATCAGTCACTCAATGGGCAAGATTCCTTTCCCTCATTATTCCTCATTCATCCTCTTTTGTAGTTGTTCCTCTTCATGAACAGGACAAATTTGTAGTAGGACAAATGACTGACATGGCAATAATTTCATTTAAATTAGTAATATTTTGGTTCTAATTAACAACATAGATCTATTCTCCATATCTTAAGGAAAGAGAGGGTACAAAACTGTTTAAAAACACAAACCCTTTTCTTTAACATCCTACTGGGAAGAATTTGTATGCCATCACATTATTAGTGTGACATTTAGAAACACTTGAGTGAATTTTGCCCAGGTTACATAACAAAAGGCTCCGTTCAGAATTGGACCTTTATGATCAAATCTACCATAAGGCACTAAACATATTCATTCAGGTCTGTAATTTTATGTTGCAGGAACACTTCTATTAATTTTTTTTGCCAATAATCTCTTGAATGTTTAAGCTCAATTTAATTATAAAATTACTTTTCAAGGGGCAAAGATCTCTTCAGAAAATCTCAATGTCATAGTTACAGGACTGGGAAGCAGCATTTTTGATAAGATTTTCCTGAGCGCTGAAAGTTTAAGCTTGATGGATATCTCTTAGCCCCAACTGAGATTGCCAGGTTCACAATCAATTCTGTATTGTGGCTTTCTGATATTGGCCATTGGCTTCTTCCCCACTTTAGAACTTTACACAGTTATTCTAAAAAATGACTGAGTATTCTTAAGGAAATTATCCATGGAAGATGCAGTATAAGACTATTTACCACCAAGGAGCATGAAAATATGCACAAGTATCATTTTTATCAATCATCCTGATTCTGGAATAATTTTTCACAATGGGTTCCAACGAGAATATTCTCTTTTTCCCTTTGCAAAGGAGCCGTGCCTTTCTCCCACCCTCCCACCCCCCACCAAGAAGAAGGCAATCTACAAGTCTTTTGTAAAGAAAGTGAGAGAAAAGCAACATTAGTGACAAAGAAATTGCGGTGGAAAATTTCATTCATCATTACTACCAGCAGTTTAAATGAAGTAGTTAATAACATCCTCCCCACACTCATTCCGAGTCATCTTTTTTCTTTCAGATACAAAAATTGAGCTGTCTCCTTCCTCCATCCCAAACAACCCCTGTTTCAATACATCAGTGAGGCATCTCATTTAGATGATGCATAGCAATAATCCATAACCAAGATGCAATTACTGTGATGATAAACCATAATGTGCCAGGAGCCAGCTGCTAACAATGTCTTTTGTGTGTCTTAGTGGTCATGATGCTGTTGTTTAAAAGTGATGATTTGGTGTTGGGGGGAAGAAGGGAGCATTGTTTGTTGAAGAGCAGGAAGGGGTAACAAGAGGTTGTACTTCTCCTGCTTGGTAAATGCTTTCCTTTTAACTTAGTTCATTTGTCCTTAAAGCAAAACATTTTACTAAGCTTCCATAATAGTCCCCTGGAAATGCAAGGTACTGCCATATATCTATGATATAATAATAATACATTGGATTGCAGCCCCACTGATTGTACAAGTTCTTGCTTGTGTAAATTTTTAGGTAATGTTAAAGAGACATAATAAAGGAAGGGAAGTTTTTGTGTAGGTATAGTTTGCTTTTCAATTTTGATGAAGAAGAAAAAAGCTACACAGATATACAGAATTACCCATGAGCTAAATGTTAAGGGAAGCCAAAGAGATAAGATTGGGATCACAAAAAGGTTTCAGGTGAGTTTCATCCAATTTGTTTGCAATTTTCTTGGACTGAAAGGGATGTTATGCAAGGCACGCTAAATTCTGCATAAGTAGGTGGGCACACATACAAAGACACAGGTGTGGACTTTTTTATTTTAGATTTTTTAGTGCTTTTTATTTCTAATGAAGGTTTTATTTTCAATGGGGGTTTTCTGCTTTAAATGTACTTTTAACAAAATGATTTATGCTGCCAACTCAGTACAGATATCTTCATTTCTAAGTCTTCATTAGATTATTTATTGTTAAATAGGATTATAGGAAGTAAAGAATTAACCATGCACACCAGAGGTGGTATTCAGCAGTTCTGACCAGTTCTGGAGAACTGGTAGCAGAAATTTTGAGTAGTTTGGAGAACTGGCAAATACCACCTCTGACTGGAGATTTTACAGTATCCTTCCCCTGCCACACCCACCAAGCCATGCCCACAGAATCAGTAGTAAAAAAAATTGAATCCCACCACTGACGCACACTTGTCTTGTGTGTTTGGAATTTGATTTTACATTTGTCTTTTAAAATTCCTTTCTCTTCCTTCTAAGATAGTATCAAAATATTTGATGGTCAAGCTTTTTCTCTCAACATGTTAAGAAAATGTTTGAACAATTTTAAATAGATATTATATATCTATTATATATATAAACATAATATAATATAAATACATATTAGTGGTCCACAGGCTAAGAATTTTGTCTCTTTCATATTTTCAGTATTATATTTATTTTATAGCCTTCAGCAGAAAATAATGAAAGACTACTTGTTTCTTGGTAATAACTCAGAACAAAAACATCTATTATTTGCATTATCTGTTTACCATCTGTTCTTTAGATGCTAGTAGAGCTCCTACTTGTTTAACAGCTTGTGCTGTGTTTAGTTTTTCTGGTTTTTGTCAAGAATCAATTTAAAAAATCACCTTGCACATATGTTAAAAATGAAATATATCAAAAAATCCTGCCTTCTGGAAAGCCGTTAAAACTTTTCACACATACACCCCAGTCACCTTGGGATCCCTTGGGAAGATTGTGAGGTGGTTATATGCTAATAGATGACTGTTATTCCATGACTTTTTCATCTTTTATTTTGATTTACATTTAGTGTTTTAGGATTGGCTATGTTGTTTTAATTGTTGCTGCGTTTATATGCCACCCAGAGTCATATTATGCGAGATGGTTGGTGATATAAATTTGGCAAACAAATAAAAAGACACATCTCCACGTATTTTAGATGTAAAATGCTTTTGAATATTCTCCCATAGTTGGTTATGGAGACCTTCAAAGGGAACTCCATTTACTGATGTTTTGATCAAAGCACCCTTATAATCAAAGGGGTGCCCCACTTCTATTTGAAGAATGTAAGTGAAACCAAATAGGAAATAAATTTTTCATGTAAATTATGACAGCAGTTTCTAGACAGAATATGTTTTGTTTTTACTGTACAAGGTAGTCCTCAACTTATAACCATTCATTCATTCAATGACCGTTCAAAGTTACAGCGGTACTGAAAAAAGTGGCTGGCAACCATTTTTCACATTTACACCTGTTGCCATTGTCACTTGATCAGAATTTGGTTGCTTGGCAACTGGCATGTATTTGTAATTATTTCAGTATCTGGGGTCATGTGATCACCTTTTGTGGCCTTCTGACAAGCAAAGTCAATGGGGGAGCCAGATTTACTTAACAACTGTGTTACTATCATAACAGTGGCTGTGATTCACTTAACAACAGTGGCAAGAAAGGTTGTAAAATTGAGCAAAATTCAATTAATAACTGTTTTGCTTAACAACAGAAATTTAGGGCTAAATTGTGATCATAAGTTGAGGACTACCTGTAGATGCTTGATACTATCAAGCAAAAATCATTATGCATAATTTTTGATGATGGTTTGCTCACTCTTGGGTCCTTTTCCAGCTCAGATTTATTTGCAAGTGATGATAAGCTTAGTCTGTGAATAAAACTCAGAGCAAGGCCAATTCTGCTGCTAGGAACAACTGAACTAGGATGAAGTAAATATGTCAGAAACCTGATGAAGCAGCAATGAAGTGATGGAGCCAGATTTCTATGGATGACTTATAAACTCCCTAGCCTATTGTCTTCTATGACACTGGGAGATATGGGTCCATAGAAGTTACATTCAATTGTTGGCTCATAGTCAAAACATTAAATCCTCAGTGGATGGATAGAGAAAATCATATCCTTTGACACAGGCAGCAAATTCTTTGGTCCTGGAGATGTCTTTGGCAGTATTTAAGGCCAAATGTACTTTGTGAAAAGGGCAGCAAAGGATCATTTTTTACAATGAATTCAAAAAGTATAACAGTTCCCATGGAATAATGAAGCGAAGTTTAGAAGCAGTTTAACTATTGAGTGGCAAAACAAATAGCAATAGCACTTAGCACTTAGACTTATATACCGCTTCATAGTGCTTTACAACCCTCTCTAAATGGTCTACAGAGTCAGCCTATTGCCCCCAACAATCAGGGTCCTTGTTTTACCCACCTCAGAAGGATGGAAAGCTGAGTCAACCTTGAACCTGGTGAGATTCAAACTGCCAAACTGCAGACAGCCAGTGATCAGCAGAAGTAGCCTGCAGTACTGCATTCTAACCACTGCGCTACTGCGGTTCAACAATCATAATATAACATAACAATCAAATATTGATATCAATTGATATCAATAATATTATATGATATCATCCGTGTAATTAAATACATTGTTTTAAAACTACAAATCCATTTGTAAGTTTTGCTGAGCCATGTATGAATGTGTACTGTTTCTTCTTTGCAAAACTTCCACAGGCTGACAAACCTGCCCCATTACCCTTTGCAGAGCAATGCCTCCCTTTAAAAGAGCAGAGTTGAAGGCTTCTCACTTTGGGTCAGGCCAGCCATTTTGTTTTGTCAGTGGAAATATCTTTGCAGGCTCACACATGTTTTGTAGACCACTGAAGAACCTTGAAGCTTTGTAGAGGCCTCCGACTGAAACAAGTGCTTTTTTTCAGGTATTGTCAGCCATGCATAACAGTTACAGCTACAATCAGAAAGATTTGGGGTGGGAATTAAATTCTCAATCATGCTTTTAAAATAAATCTCCTGCAAATGTGGTAGGTTTTCAATATCACTGATTAATTAACTTAGCTTTCCAACAAAATTATTGTTATGGAAGTCATGCCTGAAATGCATGGGAAGTCTTGCTAAGCATATTTTAGATCAACTTCGACACATGCATAAGCTTTTCAGGACTTAACCTTGACTAAGGCATTTAAATTTAAATTAGAAACACTGAACCAAATGTGCTGACCCTGACTTTGATATTTTCACTGCAAGCATCCCAAACTCTCAGGGCCCAACCTTGCTACACTGAACAGGATGAACCTAAGTGGCTTTTATGTATATTCAAGTGAATATGAATAGAATTCTTTATTGGCAAGTGTGATTGGACACACAAGGAATTTGTCTTGGTGCAAATGCTCTCAGTGTACATAAAATAAAAGATAGATTCATCAAGAATCATAAGGTACACTTAATAATAGTCATAGGTTACAAGTGGACATGAATAGAATATTCATTTGAAGCTAGTTGTTAAATTTGCAATCACAGCATCAGCCTTAAGCAATGTGGGCCATATTTTTCAATGAAAACATCCTGTCCAGTGTAAGTTTACACAGTTTAACTAAAAGTCAAAACTGCACAGGATTTCTTTTGAAACATACGTTCAGCTTTCATATATTATGAATGGACAAAGCCCACTTCATGGAAGTAATCCATAACTGTACAGATATAATAGCCATAATGCATCAGAGCTCTTCCCTTCTCACTCCTGCCCAAATAATGTCAGCAATCCTCTGTAATACTACCTAGTGGGAAACCACAGTTTACTTTGTGTCATCTTATATAGTGCAGAAAAAATAACACAGAAAAAACAAGAAGTTAGTTAGTTGCATAATTTCATTAAATTTAACAGGCCTTATATTCAGTTAAATGTATATAGGATTACAACATCCCAAACCTAATTTCATCTGATAATTAAGGTGCTAGTCTGGAAACAGGAGATTGTGAGTTCTAGTCCTGCCTTGGGCATGAAAGCTGGTTGGGTGACTTTGTCCCCTGCTCTCTCTCTCTCTCCAACTCACCTCACAGGGTTGTTGTTGTGGGGAAAATAGGAGGAGGAAGGAGTATTGGGTACATTTATTGCCTTGATTTACTTATAAAGTAATATAGATAGGGTAAAAAAACTAATGAATGAATAGAATGTCATCATCAGTGCCTATAAGGAAATCAATACAGATAGAATTGTAGCATTGGAATTAAACACTTATTCTTTTTGTCCAGGTTTATGATTATGATGCTGCAACTATCATCTTGTCTATTTTGATCCCCTTAAAGACATAATTGGATACGACTGCTTTTCTGAAATAAGTCTTTAACTACTGTGTTTCCCTGAAAAAAAAATGACCTACTCAGAAAGTAAGTCTTAGTTTGATTTTTACATGTGCACCCAAAATAAGCCCTAATTAAGACCTGTTGACTCCAGGGTGCACAAGTAAAAATTAAGCTAGTGTGGGGATTGGGGTGGTGGTGGAGCTCCCCTACTACTTATCTTTGGACAGTTGCAGCCAGGCCTCACATATCTCATCCCATTTCTTCTGAAGCCGACAAGGCTTTCCTGAAGGCCTCTATAGCTGATAACAGAGCTCCGGATCTGTCAGAGGCCTTCAGGAAAGCCTTGTTTTCTTTGCTGGCTGAAGAAGTTCCTGAAGGCCTCTGACAGTGAAAAGGAGATTGGGAGTGATGCGTGCAGGTGAGATGAGTCAATGGACGATATCCCCACACAAAAATAAGACCTAATGCCTTTTTTTGGTGGCAAAAAAATATATGAGACAGAGTCTTATTTTTGGGGAAACACGGTATTAAGTCCTTAAGGCTGTTTCCAAATCTTATTACTTATCACATTCTACCATTCTAGTTAGATTTGTCTGGTGTAGGTAATCCTTGGCTTATAAAAGTTCATTTAGTGACCGTTCGAAGTTACAACAGCACTGAAAAAAGTAACTTATCACCATTTTTCACATTGGGAACCATTGTAGCATTCCCTTGATCACGTGATCAACTGATTCATATTTATGATGGTTGCAGTGCCCTGGGATCATGTGATCCCCTTCTGCAATCTTCTAACAAGCAAAGTCAATGGGGAAGCCAGATTCACTGAAAAAGCATGTTGCTAACTTAACAGCTGTAGTGATTCACTTAACAAGTGTGGCAGGAAAAGAAAATGAGGCAAAATTCACTTGACTGTCTCACTTAGCAACATAAATGTTGGGCTCAGCTGTGGTTGTTAGTCCAGGACTACTTGTAATGGGCTATATTAAATACAGTAAGGTATAAAGACAAAGTTTTGAGGACATGTGAGTAGATCTGAAATGTTCATAGCAATAGCACCTAGACTTCACAGTATACAGCTCTCTCTAAGCAGTTATAGAGTCAGGATATTGCCCCAAAAATCTGGGTCCTCATTTTACCAACCATAGAAGGATGGAAGGCTGAGTCAACCTTGAGCCGATGGGACCTGAACTGCCAAACTGTAGGTAGCCAGCAGACAGCAGAAGTAGTCTGCAGTGCTGCATTCTAACCACTGCACCACTACGGCTCATATTACATAAATATAAAAACATAAATATCATTGCCAGAAGTTTCATCCCCTATTTTGAAGAATACCTTTTCAATTTGGCATTCTTTTCTCTTCACTGAAAGTACCAGTTAGCAAATGCACTTGCTACCTAATTTCCTGTTTCAGCATAAATTTAACAAGGAGAAGGAAATGAGAAGCATGGATTGCCACATGGTACTTTGAAAAATTCCAGAGGGATGCATTCACTAGAGGTCAAAATAACTCTACCATTTTGACACCATTTGCTCATAACAAGGGGAAAAAAATCTGAGAAAAGACGATCTATGAGAGAAGATGGTTTAGAATTTCTTACCACTGACATTACTCCAATCATGCTTGAAGTCATTTTCTGGAAGAATTAGACAGATAGTTTCTGCTGACCCTTTGTCAGCCAGTTGCTTAAGATGAAGAATATCACTTTTAGATTGGTAGAAACTTGTGCAGCTTACCAGCAGACAAACATTTTGATTGGGTCCATCTCTTAATAACATTTGAGCAACATAATTTAAATACCTAAGTCCTATTGTTCTAGTAATGCGACAATGCTAAATCTTGAATCTCAATTCTTCTCATCACTGCTATGTCCCAGTATTTATATGTTGCATTTGTTTTCAGGCTTCAATATATTTTTTTTGATAGAAAAAAAGGGGAGAGGGCTAATGTATTCAGAGGAGATTGACTGCAGTGACTTCAGAAAATCGAAAACTTAAAAATAGAAAAAGACAAAAGTATGGTTTCATTTGTTGTTACAATGCTCATTACATCCTTAAATCCAGAACTGGTGAAAAAATCCAGGGCCTACCTGACCTAGCCAAATATCCAAAGATCAAAATACCCAGAATCATGGACTTCATCAACCTTTGCCTCACTACCTACTTTCAAACTGATAGACAAATATACCAACAAAGCAGAGGAACACCCATAGGATAATCAGTCTTAGGACTAATAGCAGAGACATTGTGTAGAAGCTATACACGCTCCACATATACTGCCAAAAGTATGAATCCAGTATGTAGGCAACACTTGTATCATAATAACTATTGTTAAAACTAAACTCCTACAGCATTTCTGGATCCCTTCCTAAGTGGATTATTGCATTCCTGTCAAACAGGCAACAAATAGTAAAAATAGGGAGTGCTATATCAAACCCTGCTCCAGTTAACAGCGGTAACCCCCGAGGCAGCGTTCTAGGACCCACATTGTTTATAATCTATATAAATGACCTTTGTGATCACCTTATAAGCAACTGCGTCCTCTTCGTGGATGATGTAAAACTATTCAACACCACCAACAATGCTATTGCTCTTCAAAGTGACCTTGATTATATGTCTGAATGGTCAAACAATTGGCAACTCCAAATCTAGACCAACAAATCAGCACTCCAAATACAAACTAGGTGGATATGACCTCATTGAAGGACCTCATCTGTCAAGGACCTAGGAGTACTCATATTTAATGACCTAAGTGCCAGAGCTCACTGTAACAGCATTGCCAAAAAGGCATTAAGAGTTGTAAATCTAATCTTACAAAGCTTCTCCTCTGGAAATATTGAATTTCAAACTAGGGCATACAAAACCTTTGCTAGACCAATACTCAAATACAGATCATCTGTCTGGAATCCACACTGTATATCAGACATTAATACAATTGAGCGAGTCCAGAGAAGAGCACTACACTCCTCTGCACGCAAAAGAATATCCTATATCACCAGACTTAAAATTTTGGGCTTGGACAATCTTGAATTATGCCGCCTATAGCTGGACTTAAGCGTAATACACAAAATTATCTGCTACAATGTCCTACCAGTCAATGACTACTTCAGCTTCAACCGTAATAATACAAAAGCATACAATAGATAGAAACTCAATGTTAACCGCTCCAAACTTGATTGTAGAAAGTACTACTTCAGCAACAGAGTGGTCAATGCCTGGAATGCACTACCTGACTCTGTTGTTACATCCTCTAACCCCACTCCTTTAACCTCAAACTATCCACTATTGACCTCACCCCATTCCTAAGAGGTCTGTAAGGGCCGTGCATAAGTGCACCATCGTGCCTACCATTCCTGTCCTATTGTCCCCATTTATTCATATCTATTTCCTGTATTCTTACTCATGTTTACACTTATACCTTATACCTTGTACTATATACTTGTAAGCGATTGATAAATCAAATAAATCAAATAATAAATAAGAAAGAACTAGGGAGACATATGCAAAATAACATATGCAAAAGGAAGAACATTAGCAAAGGAAGAAGAAAACAGCAACACACTACCTTTTGTGCAGAGAAAATGGTGGTTAATTAGAAATGCAGGCCTGAAAAGACATGGAAAGACTGAACCCTAATTTAAACTGAAAAATTATGAGCAACCTAGACCAAGCTAAATTGAAAAAAAAATGTTAGGGAATTCCTGGAAATTTGGCATTCAGACAAATCATCAATAGAAAGGATAAGCATATCTACACACCATTCACAATAATAAAAAATAAGTAAACAAAAAGTCCAGAACACATTCTCTGTAGTGCAACATTAGCTAGCCAGGGATTAATACTGGACAAATAATCAAGCAGAAAGCAATATCCTAGTCAAGGATCTACCAAGAAAAAGAACCACAGCCCCATCAAAACTGGCAGTGCAATCTATTTTATATAAACAGGGAACAAATCTGATATTCACTAGCACTGATGATGTTACTTATTTGCGTAATGAAATGTCTCCAAGTAAACACCTAAGTTGAGAGACATCAAAGACTCCACAGTTCAGCCATGAGCTACAAATATTCTTTTCAGTTGGAAAATCCAAGACTTCTGCAACAGTAGATATGGAAAATCTACTCACATTTCCCTCTACTATCCCACATATTCTTTTTCAATGGGAGTGTATATCCTATAGCATAAACCTTCCTAAGTGAATCTGGGTTTTTTTTAAGGACTTGAAAATGTTAACCAAGACCTGTAATGTAAAAATGAAATCAGATAAATACATTTGTTAAAAGGCTCTAAAGAATAAAGTTTGAAACAACATAGAAACAATACTGCTGCCAGAAACAAAAACAATTCAAATGGGAGTATACCATGTTTTTTTTAGTATACCATTGAGTATACCAAATGGGAGTATACCAAATTGAGTATACTAAATGGGAGTATACCAAACATAGACCATGACCCAATCATTCTTCAGTTGGTTACATTAAAAGATGTAATTGTGATATAAAATAACAATATATAAAATTACAACATATATAAATTGTGAGATCCAGTTTTAAGAATAAAATGAACATAGCACTTGGGATTGATGATAAGTAAATTACCTTTTAGCAATTTTTAAAATAAGAATTAATGGTCTTAGAAATAGAGAATTGCTGTCTCAGTAAATATTACCCCTCTTAATTTCCTTTTAGCTTCACAGCAGGAAAATCATTTGACCAACAAGAACAGATATAACACATAAATCTTCAATTTCTGCCTTCCCTTAGTGTTTATGACCAATTTAATAGATTTCTGCACTTAGGAAAATGTCATTAGAAAATCTCAGCCTACATTAATGTCATTTTAGAATCAAAATTCATTCCACTACATTTTAAAATCATAACTTGTTATAAAATAAAACAATGGAAGATCTAATAATGCTTCTCTGAGAATCTGAGAATAATGCTTCTCTGAGAATCAATTCACTAAAAACCCATCTCTTCCAACAGGCCGGTCTGGCCTAGTACCAATTATTAGGGTTTTAATTTTTTTTAAATTAAAAAAAAAAATTCTGGTAATTTTAACTTTTCTACCTTGTTTTTACTGTTTTGTCAGCCATTAATTTAATTCTTTTAAATCTTTTTAAATTCTATTTATTGTGGGGCTTTTTATCTTGGCTGTACACCGCCCCGAGTCCCATTGCGGGAGAGGGGGCGGTATAAAAATTTAATAAACAAACAAACAAACAAATAAATAAATAAATAATTCTGGCTTGTATGTAAACGTACACTATATATCACAACCATTTATAAACATCTACACTAAACTTATATATTATATTGCATCCATCTCTATTGTATTATATCGCATCCATCTCTATTGTATTATATCCATCTCTATCCACCTATACAACTTGTATTAGACTATGTAATTGGTACTACAATTAAAACTAAATATTTCTTTTAGTATTAGGATGGCCTAAGAAATATAAATCTGACATATACTCTGGCAATGGTGGTGTTAATTGCAAATCTTGGATTAATATCTGGAATTTTGCATAAATGCTAAGTATGGCAGTATCTAAAATATGCACTGCAACTGAACATAATCAAGGATCACTTGGTCTCACATCATAATATTAAACTAGGTTATCATTCATAAGGAAAAACAGATGGGTATCATGTAATCAAGAAACACTCCCAAGTAAAATAAATATGGACATTTAATCACCTCTAATCAGAATTCTGAAGAAGAAAATGTTCTTCTGGCAAAAGACTAGGCTCTAGAAAGAAATATTGCTATTTGGATTTAAAAGTGTTCATGTAGAAGGCAAGTATTGCACCTTGCAATTATCTTCGCCTATTTGATTTTACAGAAAGATTTTTCATTTCGCTACCCAGTTTCTGCTTCCTGCTTAATCCTGAAATTAAACCTCCATTTATGGCATCGGCATCTGTTGCCATGGAAATGAATGTGATAATCCCACATTATGGATTCACCAAAGAGGATGTAGGAGGATAAGAAGCCTGTGAAAGAGCAAACATTGGCTTGTGTGATTTTTCTTTCAAGAGGGAAAGAACTTAAATAAGTAGAGAGGGCAGAAAGAATGAGTGGGTAGTATTTTGACTGTGGTTCCCAATTCTGTATGGGAAAACATCCATTTGAAAACCTAAGCTAAGATGGAAATAAGGTGAAGTGAGGATCATAGCATCAGCCTAGTGCAGTGCACACTTCAATAAACTATCCAATACATGGTTTTTAAAAAATGAAAAGTGGCTTTGAAAATGAATGTATAGCTCAAGAAGTTTCATAGAAATTTGTGGGAATTAAAATTTTAAAAAATGTAGGTCAGGCAAGTGTTCTCCTGATTATAAGAGTGTGGTTGGTAAGAGCTGCTGAAACAGGTGTGGGATGCAAATATTTTTACTACCAATTCTGTGGGCATGGCTAGGTGGGTGTGGCCATGTGACCGGGTCGGTATGGCTTCTTTATTTAGCACCCCCCATGCTCCATTTTTTTTGCCTCCTGGGCCTCAGGGAAGCCTTCTGGGAGCTCCCAGGAGACTTCCCTGAGGCCCAGGAGGCAAAAAAACAGAGTGCGGAGGGCCCACGCAGCACATACACCCCTATGCGCTCCTTTTTGCCTCCTGGGCCTCAGGGAAGTCTTCTGCATGAAGCAGTAAGACAGAGAGGGAGATCCTGGCACAGCTGATTGTTGGAACAGCTGATCATTGGGAGGGGAAAAAAAGAAATGCCAGAAGGAGTGACTGGGTGGGGTGGGGTGGGGCGGGACATGGCGGGGTGGGCGGGGGAGAATGCAATCAGCGATGTTGTGCATGCGCCTAATAAGGACTAATTGGGCAGGGAGGGGAGGAGTGGGTGGAGAGCGGCGGGGCCAGCCAGGGGTACAATTTGCTGGTTCTCTGAACTGCGCAGAATCATAACAACTGGTTCTACCAAACTGGTCCGAACCAGTAGAATCCCACCCCTGTGCTGAAGTAATATCTCCTGCATCTCTCTATTTCGGCTTTAGCTTGGATTAATAGTAATGGTAAATGATGAGGGCTATAGGCAACAAAATTTCATTTTAATGTATGCCGAAGACTGTACATTCAAAGTGACAATAAAGTTCTTCTAAATTCTACATTCTATTGCCTGCCATAGGAGATATCATCCTCATCTTGCAAATTGCCCAATCCCCAAAACTGATGAGATGTTGCAAAAGCTTTCAGGTTTTGAATCTTGAGGGGTAGAAAATAAGGTGAGATAAATGTGTAGAGGAAGCTTTCAATTGCATTTCACCCAATATTGGTCAAAACTTGCTAGGGATATCCACAAAAGCATCACATCTGCAACTAGATCTCTGATGCAGTATATGGGACCCTTTTAATTGTTTAGGATTCCTTTCACTCAATGTACAATTCATGTTGGTACCAGGGCTGAAGGAACTTTGGGGTGAGGCATCTGTTGTGTCAAGGAGTTCCCCCCCAAAAAAGTTACTCATAATGCTTTTGCTGCCAACCTTTGAAAGAATGCGTAATGCTGAAGAGAGATAGCCAGGAAAAAATATTCTTTCATTCTTTTTGTAATTGCTTCCTCAGCCATTCAGATTTAGGATCTCCTTCTTCCCTTAAAAAAATGAATATATTCATATATATGTAAATCAATGAATATCTTACTTGAAAATATATACTGTACATGATGAGAGACTACCTTTATTTTCCTTTCTTAGTTCTGACCAAATGCATCTCTTTTTGAAAGGTAACAACGCCTGGGCAGCAAAGTAATTACTACTAAAAGACTGTGGAGGTGGAAATTGGACTTCTATGGCCTTGGACTTCTTGATTTGTGCAACATTAGCCTCTTCTCATTGAAAATAAATTAAGCTCTCCAGACTGGCAGGAGGGTGAACTAGTCACATTAATCACTCCCTTTTCAAGTTTTGTTGATAGGGTACGAGATACTAGATAGGGGCAGTTGATTCCAGATAAATGAAACATTGTACTGAATGGCTGCTCAATTTAAATTCATCCCTAAATAAAAAAAAAACTCTTAAGTAACAAATCTGTTTAATGTCTGTGGCTGTCTTCCATCTTCCTTTGACACAAACGTGAGTCTCTCTCTCTCTCTCTCTCTTTGTATAATGTGTTTTCTCTCTTATCTCTCTTTCTCTTCTCTTTCCTCTCTTCTCTCTCTTTCCCTTTTCTCAGTTATTTTTGGGGAGAAGTATGTCAGCTTATATGCATGCACATATGCACACCTCTACATACAGACACAACAAAAAGTCAATAAAGAACAAAAGACATAGAGACAAATTAGGAGTGAAAACAAATGGGAACACAGATGGAGGAATAACAAAACAAATGTGATCCCTTTAAAAAAATAAATGAGTAAATAAAAGTTTTAGGTTTCCATAATGCAGGAATGTTGGACAGACATGGGGTTATTACAGAACAGTATTTACAAGGAAACCTCTTTTTCATACACCCACACTCCTTTAATAGATGTAACCTTTTGGTCAGGTTAAATGCCATCGCTGCCTTTTAAAAGGATAAACTTTCATTGTTAGGGGGACCAAGAATATTTATTGTTCAGAATTACCAATTGGATTACAAATCTCACAAATGCTAATCACCTGGAATGCAAGAGGAAGGGAATGTTTGAATATTTTCAATCAGGATTGGGGGGGTTTTCCCTGTGAATTTGCCCATGGCAAGATAACTCAGAGGCCCTTCTGCATAAGCCATGCTCAACAGGCACAATATAAAAAGCCTGACTCTGGTGCCAGGTACAGACAAGGAAAATCTTATTTTAAATACTTTCCCCCCCCTCCCCCAAACAATAGCTGAAGTGAGGAAGAAAGTGCAGTTCTCCTACTCATTGCAAGCCAGTACCTTATATCAGAAAAATCTCTTTGAATCATCTGAGACTTGGCTTCCGACAGATGAGTTGAGCCCAGCCACCATGACTAGAAAATGGGTAGAATTATATGGAAGACTTCCACTAACCAAGACTTGCATTTTGAGCCCCAAGGAGGTGGGCTAAGTCTTCCAAAAACTGCGTTTATTCTCTTCATAATCCCTTTGGGTCAGTGGAGCAGTTCCTGATAAGATTTGCTTTCGTGATCTGAAAAGACAGCTGGCTTTATCTGTGCTGTTGAATTTGGTTTCAGGCACTGAAGTTGTATGTCATTACCCTCTCTGAACTGAAACCTGCAGGAAATCAAGGCCTATTGCTCCCAAAATCGGAAAAGCTCTGTTAAGCAACTGTGGTTAAGGATTTCCTGCTTTCCTTTCAACTACTCCCATAAATGTATGCTGGCTTTGTCTACCACCAATTCTCAGAAACCAAAACCATTCAATCAAATGTTACATCAACCCATCTCCTTCTCTCTTATCCCCAATCTTTTAGTTAAAAAAATAGTTTCAAATTGGTCCCCGCTAAGAGATTATCTTTCTGTAATAAACATACAGTATAAGATGTTGTTTAGAAATCTCTACATTGGATCTCTGGTTGGATAATATATCTTTCTGTCTTATCTTTGGTCATAGTTTTTCACTGCACTAGCTGTCAGTCCACAGGATCAGCACATAGTCCTCATTCAAGATAATCCTCTTCAGTGTTTTGTGGTAGTTTTTGAGGACTTTTCAGGAGCTTAAAATCTTGGTTTTAGAAATATCTTCATGTATGTTTTATGTTAGCCCTCTGAATAATTATCCCCCACTTCCCAGTGGTCAAGTTATAATTTTTCCCAAAGGCAGCAATTTGATACAAATAACTTCCTGCATTGATAAACTGCCTAATCTGCATGCTGATGAAACAAACTTAATCAACTATTGATGATTGGATTTAAATAATAGATGATGTATGCATTCAATTACATTATGGTCTGAGGATGCTGGGTAAGCTGATTGATAGTTAGATCGTTTTTTCTTTTGGAGGAAAAAAAGAAAAAAAACATAATGAATTATCAGTCTAAAAGATGCATTAGGTTTTTTAAAAAATTATCAGATCAGCTATAATTAAAAACATTAGCAATCATTAAATTACATAGGACATTAAAGACACTAACCATCATCTTTTATTCTCTCTGTTGCAACTGTATCAATTTTTTTCTTAATTAGAAGCATCCTCTGATCTGTGAAATTGTAAGGGAATATTTAAAACACTCTAAAAATGAACATATTAGAAGAGACATACAGGATACAAAACTCTGTGACTACTTATATGAAGGTGCTTTCCATAGTATTATTATCAAGCTACAAAACAAAATTGAAGTGCAGTCAGCACACATTTAGCTCCAGATGAATGCAAGAGCTTTACAAATTCAGTTGTAAATATATAGATCTCTGTGGCTTCACTCTTTTTTTAACTTGTAGCTCAAGTTAGTAATGATCAAAATGAGTGACTCCATCCATGGTCCTATCAGGGATAGGTTTTATCCCCCATGCTGTTTGACAGCTACATGAAACCACAGATAAAACAATGTATTAGTTCACAAGGAAGCACCATGAGTATATCACTATTGAAGGCTGTTAATTATTCAGTGTGAAATAAGGTAAAGCTGAATCCCAGCAAGATGGAGTTCCTGTTGTACAAAACTATCTAAGCTTTCTTATCAGTCCGTACTCTGCATTGCCCTGAAAGGGGAGATTTGCAATTTGAGAATACTCTTAGATTCATGGCTCATAACTGATGATCAGTCGGAGTCCATGGGTGCTGGAGACTGCCCAGTTTCAACAGATGTATCTTTGTCCCCCTTTTCGGGACAGGGGTCCTACCTCATTATCTCAAGACTGATTTATTGCAAACAACCGTATTAGGGGTTTGCAAATTTCAGTTGCTGTAGAAGGTCTCAGCGAACATTCTAACATGTGAGATCCACTTCAGCAAAGTAACATCGAGACTATAAGCTCTGTATTGGTTGCTAACATGTTCCTGAGAATAATTCAAATTTGGTTTTTTTATGGACATGTTATGGACTTTCTTTCTGAATAGAATTTGTCCAGGTGGAATAATTAGCTTGAAAAGGGATGTCCTGTGTTTCTTCCCCTCAGGAAGTTAGGGTGAGGGGCTTCAAAAGTTTCAAAGGCCAGATTTTTGGTAATTTGGATGACCTAGAAATTGTGTAAATAAATAACTGTACACTTTTTTCATCAAACTAATCTGTGGGAATAGTAATAATCTGACTGACTGTGTGATGAACCATAATAAGAAGAGGCTGACTTCACATTTACTCTAGAAAGTCTAATAAGGGGGGAAAGGAAACCCCAGAACCATTGTGGTTGCTTCTGAACTTTTCCATGTTTGCACCGGGTTATCTTTCAGGGCCCTATTTAAATTGCAGTTGATTATTCTGTATATCAGCTGGGACACTGGGAACAATGTATATGAACCAATAGGTTTTTGGAAGATATGGAGTGAATGCTGTCTAATATATGCTTACAATTACTCAAAGGCAGATAGCTTTGAAAAATGATCCCTCAAGCCACTTGCCCAGGAAGGTCATATTGAGCAATTATTTTGCTTTAACATAACCTTTCAGTAGAATGTGATTACCTGTCAGTATAATATATATTGCTGCAAGCAAGTTTGCAGCTTATGAATCTTATGGTGGAACCAATAATAGTCTAGAAATGAAACAGCCCCTATAAAAGCATTGAAGGTTTTCAAGAAAAAAACTGGACAGCCACCTATCTGAAATGGTACAGGACAGTGATGGCTAAGTGATGGCACCAAGTTCCCAAAGTGCGCACATATGCATCCCCAAAATGCAACACCCATGCCCGCATATGCATCCTGTGCATGCGGGCATAACCCCTGAGCATATACACATGACCCTTTGTGTGCACCCCACCACCATGCATGCATCATGCCCCCCACACATATGCCCCTCTGCCACACATATGCGTGCAACTCCACACATGCACCCCATCCCAAGCGCATGCACAGCAGAGACCCAAAGATCAGCTGGCCGGTGGGAAACACATGCACGCATGTGTGGTGGAGCTGAGTTGGGGCAATGGCTCATGTCCCCAGAGAGAGGATTCTGCATGCCTCCTCTGGCACATGTGCCATAGGTTCACCATCACAGGTACAGGGTCTCTTGCTTAAGCAGGGGGTTGGATTAAAAGGCCTCCAAAGTCCCTTCCAGCTCTATTCTGGTTGATTGAATATGAGTGACATAGATAATATTGTAATAAAGCTAACTTTCTTATGTGCAGGACAGATAATATATGATACTTATGTCTGTATAGGGGCTTCTCAGTCGCTGATCTACCTGTTTAATACCCAGACAACAGTAGCTATATACAACCTTCAAAATTCTGTTAGCTTGTGATGTAGCTTAATCACAAGATACATAGTAAGGTACATGGTAAGAAAGAGCACTATGAATAACAGAATAACAGAGATGGAAGGGACAGAGTTGGAGGTCTTGTAGTCCAACCCCCTTCTCAGGCAGGAAACCTTATTTCAGACAAATGTCCAATCTCTTCTTAAATGATATGCATATATTTTTGATTGCACAATCTTTGCTTCCTTTTAATATAGTAACCAAGTTGTCGTATCTTACATGCTAATAATGAATGACAACCTGTTTAGGTTGATGGAAGCATTTTGAATGTTGAAAAAGTCTAGGTAGTGCTAATATAAATGGCTGCTGATGTGGCTCCCATTTAGGGCCTTGGTGGTGCAGGCTATTAATCATCTAGCACTTAGCTCAATTGCCTGCAATTAATGCAGGTTCGAATCCCACCAGGCTCAAGGTTGACTCAGCCTTCCATCCTCTCGGGGTAGGTAAATTGAGGACCCAAGATTGTTGGGGGCAATAAGCTGACTTTGTAAAAATGCCACTTGGGGGGGCCAAAAGCCCTAGTAATAAGCAGGTATATACAATGGAATGAAGGCTATTGCCAAGCACTTAGCATGGTACTCCATAGACTGTAAGCTGCCCTGAGTCTCTGGAGAAGGGAGGCATATAAATAAAATAAATAAAAAATAAATCAAATAAAATAATAATAAATTTAGAAAATGGCTGTCCTGATTGGTTCATCCACATCAAAGAAATGTGCCCTTTCCTAAATGTGTTGCCCTTTTAAATTAAACATATTTTTTTCCTATTTTTTTTCATCCCAAGCATCCAGAGATTGGTTGCTCTTTCGATCAATTATTTTTCTAATTATGAGTTGTGTAGATGTTCTTTGAATAGTTATGGCCTAGACTGGATTTATTCAAAAGACATACTTGTCATTTCATATATATTAACTCTGAGGGACAAATTTTTTAAAAAGTTCCTTTTGCTCTCTAACATTTAACAGGTAGTTCTGGGAAGGATTAATTTAAATCTGGACTCTGTGATTTCTTGGGGCCACAGTTCTTGAGAAAAGTCCTAAATAAGTCAAGATTAGTTTTGTGTTTAAGAATGATTTGAATTCTTTTATTCAAATATTTTTAAAAAAACAATTAAAACATTTGGCATGTGAAAAAGGGATGCAAAAAAACAAAAACAAACGTGTACTGTATCTATTTACATTTATTCAGCTATTATTAATAATATCAGCCATATCTTTCAGCTAGTTGACAAAGGTTATTTTCAGTTATAAAAACCTTTGTTTATTCCTGTTTTGTCTGCAAGTTGCAACCACCTTATTTAAGTGACTACGCTATGCTCGCTTTACAAATGAGATAATCTGAATCTCTCTCAGATTCCTTTCCTTTCAACATCGTTTGATGCTCACTGATGCCATTGTAAGTGTTATCTTCAAAAGCTGGGGAAGCTGCCTTCTTGTTCATTAATTCAGTGTCACACAAGAAATGGGAGGTAGATTCCAGTCCATCCTTTTGTTCTTACTGTAGTAAAAATTCAAACAAATTTGGAATATGAATCTTCACAGAATAACAAAACTGGAAGGGGCCTTTGAGGTCTTCCAGTCCAATCCCTACTCAGGCAGGAAACCCTATACCATTTCAGACAAATGGTTGTCCAATCTCTTCTTTAAAATCTCCAGTGTTGGAGCACCAACAATTTCTGGAGGCAATTGGTTTCACTGATTAATTGTTCTAACTGTCAAGACATTTCTCCTTAGTTCTAGGTTGGTTTTCTCCTTGATTAATTTCCACCCATTGTTTTTTGTCCTGTCTTCATGTGCTTTGGATAATAGGTTGGCCTTAGACCCCTCTTCTTTATCCCTTAGATATCAGGAACACTGCTATCATGTCACCCTTAGTCCTTCTCATTAAACTAGACATACCCAATTTCAGCAATCTTGTTTTTAATTTGTCATTTTACTCTGTCATCTTGCTCTGGTGAATAATTCTGTCCAATTGGGCCCTTTTGTGGGGGGAGGATTGGAACCCTGCTGTCTAGACATCACTTGGGAAGTATGTTTCAGAACTTATCTTCTGGTTTTCTTTCAGCAAAATATCTATATTTTAATCATACTCATTCCACTTTTCTGTGGAATGAGTGCTATTATAGTTGCAAAGGTGCAATATATAAATGACTTATTCTGCAACTAATAAATCAAAAGAACTATGATTCAATAATGAGTTATTTATTAGAACCAATTTTTACAGGCTATAGGGAAATACATTGTAGGACGACTGACCTTAAAGATTAAACTGGGGTTAAAGATGTAAACCTTTAGTTTCAAAAATTCAGAAGCATACTGCACACCAATATATAAAAACACAGAACTTTGTAGCATCTTCTCAAATCCATGTTAGCAATACTTTCTGGCCCTAAATGTTTGAACAGCCAATACAAAATTCCCCAATCCCATGTCTAATATGCACTGAATTTGGATCTAAGATCAAAACACTACAAAATATAGAACCAATCCTCGGGAGAATTACCAACAACAACCCTCTTCAATATTCAGTTATTCCAAATGTATGTAGTCAGAAACCTATGGGGTGAGGAGAAAACCCTTAGTACATATTGATGCCCAGCATAAAATATGATTGGCAGCTCTAATTGGGCATCTGTAGCAAATATCCTTTCGCTTGATTTGAAATGCCAGAGAGCATTGGAAAAGTTCTGAGAACTGATGATAATGAATTGGTAAAACCTGATTTAATAACACGCACATTGCATTTCTTTAGCAGGCAGACAGAATCACATTCCTTCTAGAGGGTGGGAATGGCTCCAGGCAAATCCTGTTGGAAACCATAAGGTAGATCAGTGAATGGAGGCATTTTATTGTGGGCATGCAACTTCTGAAGTGTTTTTCCAACCAATGGATAGCAAAATGAGTGGGCATACTGTTCATTTTCTGATCAGATAGAATAGTGATATTTAAACTATAGCAGTAACATCTAAATTTGCATTTATATATGTAGTTTGGCATATGTACATAGCTGATGACATATGATGACTTCTCTTAATTATATTGTACTAACGAGGCTCATCATCATTGGACAACTAATAAAGCTCACTATCATTGGACAACTCAAGTGGTAAAATAAAATAAATATAAAACAGTAGCAGTTTACTTTTGTGAGTGGATAAAAAAGCCAGGAGCTCAGTGATTCCTGTTCTATAACAACAGAGCAACATTCTGCAAACCTCCCACCATTTCAGGTCTGTTTAATCAAATTTCTCTTCATGATAAAAAGTGTTTTTAACCTTCCCAATTTCTTAATCTGTTGGGGGCGGGGGAGGAAAGGGTAGTGGGAGATAGTCTAGTTAAAAAGGTCATTGAATGTCAGAGGAGAATCTGAGATGATTCTGGTGAGAGAATTCCAGAAATAGAAAGCATCTCTGGTGGAGTGTCTACATAAAAAGGTATTGATTTTTTTCTTCTCCAGATAGTCACTTGTGGGTATTAACAAAGCAATCTCTAAACAGCAGAGAGTGAAGTAATAATGGGCAATGCATTGCAACAGAGAGAGAGAGAGAGAGAGAGAGAGAAAAGGAGGAAATAGGTGTGGAAAGGAGCACACAGAGGCTAACAAATGAAGGTCAGAGTCTTAACAAGAGAATACATCAAGGAGTAATTAAAAAGACTATTCAGAAAGCATTCTGCAACCATAAGAGACAGGTGGTGTTAACATTAAGGAATACTATTAGGAAAAATGGAAAAGGATGAAGCATTTGAGAACCCATATTCTTGGAGGGCAATATGCTGACTCTGTAAACCGCTTAGAGAGGGCTGTAAACTAAAGCACTGTGAAGTAGTATAAAAGTCTAAATGCTATGCTATTTGAACATGAGTTTTCTCCTTTAAGGAATCGGTGTCAGATAGATTCCTCTCAAAAACAAATAAATTTGCAAAAGCAGATGACAAACTTGAGTCAAATAAACAACTTTCTTTTCTTCTTTGTTTAGTACCTTTGGTACCTTACCTTGACAGCGTGCAAAACAGATTTCCTTGTCAGTGAATCACAAAATCTCATACATCACTCATTTTGTGCTGATTCATTTGTGTGAACTTTGCCAACATTTGCCCATTTATGTTACCTATCACAGCAAGCTGTTTGATCTTTTGTGTAACCTGAGTTTCTTATGAAAATCTTGGCATGGTTTATCAAGAATGGTATTTTGCAGGCTAAGACTTGTGTGACAAGAATTGGAAGTGACTCCCAGCATTCAAATCTCTTGATAAGAAAGGGCCGACTGTTTCTCTGCCACTTTTGGGCCCATCGTTAAAGTGTTGCCTGCAATTCTCAAATCTGAGCTTTTTAACAAAAGGCCTACCTACAATAATAGCAACTGAGTAGCCGCGGTCACCTTTTGCAATGGGAAAAACAAAGTCTTGTGCGTCATTAAGGATTACCAGGTATATTGCAGCAAAGGATTTGTAAACTACAGGTATGTGGAGTATTCTGAAACAATAACACGCAAACATTTTGTGATTTGTTAAATTGCATATCCTAACCTTCCTCTAGGACTACAAAGGATTTCTAAAAAGTCAATCTACCAATAAAGAATATGGAAATCACGAGTTATCTGTGGTCCATTTTTTATAGCAGATTTTGATCATAGGTAGACGGAAATCCCAGGAATTGCAAACCCAACATATCTGAAAGCTGTTCTGCAGCATGATTGGCAGTGTCTAAAGTCTGCAGATTGACCATTTCAAAAGTAATCTTTTCTCCACATGTAAGTATTTCTTTTACTTTTTAAAAATAAATAAATTCAGAAGCAAGCATCCCAATGCAACTGGAAGCTTTATTCCTTTCTCTCTCTTTAATAAGCAAAATCATGATCAGCATCATCATTTCCAAGAAAGAAAGAAAATTGGACTTTTCTATAAGTGACATTTGGCTTGTTAGATTTTTTCCCTCCCTTTCACACTAAAATCTTGAAATGAGCACCTAAGCTCTTAGCTGTTTATACATACTGAATCTCAATGCAATTCTATCATGAATTTTTCAAGGTGTGCTTTATTTGCAACAAGAACTGTTTCTGGTCTCATTCCAGGCTATATATATTTTTTTATAAAAAACAGCAAGCATTACATAGTTCTCTTTCTTATTTTGGATTCCAGGACATAGCAAAAGTATGATAATGAATTAATTACTACAACAATCAGGTTTCTTCTTGATCTTCATCTCTGCTGAGCTGCACCTGCAATAAATATAAAATCTATTAACTAACTTTAATGGTACGAGTCCCCAATTGGGGTGGGCTGCGGGTTCTAATCTGGAAATGATTGGTGCAGTGACAGAGAAGGAGGTTCTTTTGCATTGCTAAACTTTTAGCTTTTAATCTGTATTTAACTCTTGCCATTTTAAATTCTTTTTATATTTAAACTTTTCTTTTATGTTGCAAGCCACCCAGAATTGCTTTGGATGGGGAGATGGGTAGTATATAAATTTAATAAGTAAGTAAGTAAGTGTATTGCTTCCAACATAAGTAAGTAAGTAAGCAAGCAAATAAATAATTTTTAAAAGTTCCAGAACAATATGTAGAGATTTGGTCAAATGTCAGTGAGCCCTAATCTTACTGAAATGAGATTTTGATGGTATAAATTTCAATTTTGTTAGCCAAGTAGCATAATGTGAGTTCATCTAAAAAAAGTCACTACTAATGCCATCTACAAAAGATGTTCTGATCAAGATCAAGTAGAGTGGTGTAAATCTGACATATTATGGTGCCTGCTTTACAGCAGATTTCCATACTGAAGGATTATGTCCATTTAAAAAAATGAACATAGATTTATCAGGCTGTTAGGAAGAGAAGAATATGAGCTTTTGAAATGATGGATTGTTTACACGTACCTATCTCCCTCTCCCCCACCAGGGCCAAACAAAAACAGCTTCCATGTGAGTTATATGAGGCTGTTCTGAACAGTTGCTGGATGTCACTAAAAATGAGTTACACAACTCTGTATTTTCTTTGAAAATAATTTGTGCCTTAACAGGCAAACCTTTGAAGGTGTTTTTAAACAATGCAAAGGAAAAAGCACAAATGTTCTCTGGAAATCATAAGGTGAAACCATTCAGATGTTTCAAGGTCATCCATCTTGCTTGCTAGCTTGCTTGTTTAGTTAGATAAGGAAGAATTGGACTGGATATCATGCTAATGGAGTTCGGACTAAATAAGATACACCAAATGATCAGGAAGTGACATTGCCTAAGTTGAAGCAGCATGAAAGAAGGAGTTATTTATATGAATATTCAGTTCCTTGGCCCTTCAGTCCATTCAAAAGGGCCTAGTTAGTTAAGCTGTATTTTGCTGCTTC
The DNA here is from genome assembly GCA_023653725.1 of Bungarus multicinctus. Classification (NCBI taxonomy): domain Eukaryota; kingdom Metazoa; phylum Chordata; class Lepidosauria; order Squamata; family Elapidae; genus Bungarus; species Bungarus multicinctus. The sequence goes on along the minus strand of CM042838.1, from coordinate 41,295,993 downwards.
ATGACAGGTTTATTCCAATCTCTGAAATGGAACTTACCATAAAAAGTGAGGTTCTTTTTTGTAAATGCCAGGCTATATCCACTGTGAATTTGATATATCCAGCAGGATGTACAATCAACAGTTATAGGCTGCCATGACTGTACAGTAATCATACCCTATCTTAAATATATTTCCAAATGCATGTTTCTCATATTTCAAGCATTCACTTGTTCAAATTTTAAGCACACATCAAACTTATATGGATGACTGTAATGTCATCCATATTATAAGGATTAGATTGTTTAGAGTCCCAAAACGATCTAATCCTGGCTAACATCATCACATGTCACTTGACTTTAATCTAAATATTTTGGTATCTGCTGACTGTAGGCTGGGCTGAGATGTCAGTTTGATCTCTTGTGTCATTAAACCTGAGTTGGCAAGAGCTCATTGCCTGCCTAGCAGGTTATGCTTGCAAATATTATTTGCATCAGCTGTCAGGAATGAGATACCAATTAGAAAAGTCAGGTCCATGATGGACTACTTATTTTTAACATCAACTAGCAAATATGACCATCACTCTTGGGGCACCTGTCATACTTGTCAGAAGAAAAAATTAAGAACTAATTTTTTTGAAATGAACCGGGAATCATGTAGAAATTAAATCAGTCACTAAAGTGTGGAAAATACATATGTAGAAACCAATTTTGGAAGAAGTTAATACTCCAATATGTAGAAACCACTTTTAGAGGAAGTATATACAGTATAATAGAAATTACATACTGTATAAGTTATGAGATAGCAATAACACTTAGACTTATATACTACTTCACAATTTTCACAACCTCTCTAAGCAGTTTACAGAGTCAGCATATTATTCCCAACAATCTGGGTCCTCATTTTACTGACCTCAGAGGAGGGAAGGCTGAGTCAACCTTGAGCTGATTGGAATCAAACTCCTGAGAGTCAGCAGAGTTAGCCTGCAATATTGCATTCTAACTACTGTGCCACCACATCTTCTAATAACTCTCTGATCACAAATTAGTGCTGCTTGCAGTTGGTGTGTGTATTTTTGGGTATATGTAATCACTCTATATAATTATGAAACTAAGTGAGTCAATAGTTGAATAAAATATTAAAATGAGGGACTTAAATTTCAAGGATGATATCTTTAAATTAAATGTGGTTTTAAATGATATTTGAATTTCATTATGGGTTCATTTTTCCATATTACCGGAAAGCCTACATAATCATATACTTCTTCATATCTATAAAGATAACTATGTGGAAAGATCTAATTTGCATTTTTTTTACTTATTACAAGTTTATAAAACTGCTGGGCTACTTAAGGACTTAAAATTGGAATTGGACACTTTCTATCGGAAGATCATACTATTTACTACTTGGGACACTGAGAGAGAGAGGGAAAAAAGTAACAAAGAATTATATTTATTTTCTACCTAGGAGAGATATAACAAAGATATAGTACAGTATTTATATATTTATATATATAAATATATAAGTATTTATATAGGAAGTCCTAATGTGTCCCTTTTATTCGTATCCATTTCATGTAATCATAATAATGTTCTAATTATATTTGTTATCTAATACATGTTTGACAATAAATATAAATAAGTAAAAATAAAATATTTGGGTATAAGGCACTCATTATATTTCTCAGATATATATATATATATTTCTTGCCCTTAATATGAGTTATTCAAGTTTGTCCATGAAGATTCTTACTTATCCAGATAGACTTGCCTGGAAGTTGAGTTATGGCAACCAGACTTCTTTTCTTTTAATTTGAAATGTTTTGTTACCTGAATGATTGAGAATCTTCATTGAGACTGAAGAAATTACTTGGAGAAGTAGCAAAATGTTTCAAACTGAAAAAGAAAATAAGTTTGTTTTCAAATCATTTCAGCAGAAAAAGAAGTTGATGCAGTCACTTTTATGTGTGTTTTTTAGTAGTGTTACCATTGTAATATTAATTTTTGTTTATCATGTTTTGGTCATTACATTTCATTACATTGAGGACCTGTATACTGCATGAGCCAGAAAGAAGGCTGTGAAAATATCTACAGACTCCTCACATCCTGGAGATAAACTGTTTCAGTTTCTTCCCTCAAGATGTGCGATAGGGCATTTAGTATAGTATACACCAAAACAACTAGACATAAGGACAGTTCCCCCACCTCACCCCCATGCAATCACTCTGCTAAACAATTAATTCCCACAACACTGTCAAACTACCTAGTAGAGCTGTATTATTATTATTATTCTCATCTTTCCTATTACCTATTTTCTTATCTCCTTATGTCTATAACTTAATTCCTTGTATTGTTTTATTTAGTATCCTAGTGTCCTAGTATGATTTATGTTGATTGCTTATTTAATATCCTATGATTATCACTAAGTGTTGCATCTTATGATTTATGATAAATGTATTTTATGATGATTATGGTCATGATTTATCACTTGTTAAATGTATGTACACTGAAAGTTTATGCACTGACAAATTCCTTGTATGTCCATTTGTACTTATGGGGAATTCTATTCTATTCTATTCAACAGATTTTTAAAAATTCCCACATGATGGTGTACCCAGAAACAAACAAATTGATATCTTATGGCTTCAGACTGGTCTCCCTACTATAAGAGGGCAAAAATTGGTAATTTCTTCATAATCATTTAGTTACTAATACAGCACATCTTAGAAACATTTAGTCTTTATCATTTTGGAATGAAATAAGTAATAGAAAATGTATCTAATGTCTGATTCTATTGCAGCAGGAATATTTTGCCTTTAGTTTTTCTTTAAGTTATAATATTTTTAGAATAATATCATAATTTTAAAACACAACATAATATTTTTTCTATCTGATAGTTGTTGGTATGTATGTCAGCTAACATTTTAGTAAAGGCAAAATATTTTTCAGATATTTTGAAAGCAGAAAAGAAGCAAAAACTCAAAACAAGCATTCAATTGGTTTCTTGAGTGTCATCAGTTTTGTTAATATCCTGCCAGGTTTTTTATAGTGAGATAACTATCTGCATGAGAGAGTCTGGCAAGCGAGAAGCCAACATTTTGTAATTTAAAAGATAAACATTTCAAGTTATAATTGTACTGCTCATCCCTTTCCCTAAGATTCACACAGGCCAATAATGAACATGTTAATTTTGCAGTTGGCTTTCAACCATTAGGATTAAAGAAAAGATACAGCCAGAAATTTGATTCATTCAGGAGGAATGCTAAAAGATCCCTAAGCTGGTTTTAAAAAATTAAAGGAATCCAAGAAAGTAAAACTGAGAATTGGTCTGGCCTGGCTGAAAACTTCAATGAAGGTTGTTAAGGACAGATAACTAAAGATAGGTAAGACAGGTATGGTCTGCCTTAGAAAGTGGAAGTGAAAAAACATTCTTGGGACTTCGGAGGACTCAAGAAGAAAGTTAGGGCTCTTGTTCCATAATCTGTCTAAATTGTATTAAGACTTTAAGAAATGTGATAAACCAAGTTTTCCTTAGCTTTTCCCCCTTTTTTTCCAATTCTAGATGTAAAGAGTTTCTGATTTTTTGAAGTGAAAGCTCCTTTATGATAACTAGAGAAGGTATAACTAGAGAATAGGGCTGTCAAACTCACGGCCTGCAGGCCGGATGCATCACGAGCTGACCACACCCATGCCTGGTTTAGTGAAGGGGAAAAAGTCATGATACGTTGTGTGATGCTACCATGATGATGTGAATTTGACACCCCTGGTATAGAAGAAACTGAACCTGAGCTTTCAAATGGGTGGGCTACATTTGCAGACCACAGTGGTGTAAGAAGTAATACTTTGTTTTAAGAGAAACTGGAACTTCCCACATTCTTGGTCTTAATCTCAGGGCCATGACAAGGGCCATTCTTATATTCAAATGTTTCTATACAAAAAAAGAGAAATTGATTGTGTGTGTGACAGGATTTCTTGGCTTATGCAAGAGTTGTCAACATTCATAATAGGTAGATAAATGGATGGATGGATGGATGGACAGACAGACATATAATAGTCACTCTCCCCAGAGAGAGAGGAGAGAGGGAGGGAGGGAGGGAGAGGGAGGGGGGACTTTCAATAGCTTAGTAGCCCACCAATGAAAGGACACATCTATCACCAAGAGTGAAATGACAATTGCGGTGGTAGAGCAGAGTAGTGGAAAATTCCTTCTCCAGGCTGAGGACAAACTTACTTTGAGTGGCATTCTATAGTCCAGGGCTGTCAAACTCCCAGCCCTTGAGCTGAATGCATCACACCCATGCCTGCTTTAGTGAAGGAGAAAAAACCCGATAGGTCATGTGATGCCGCCATGTCAACGTGAGTTTGCAACCTCTGCTATAATAAAAAATTGGGATGGGCCAGACAAATATTACATTGGATTTAAAGTAATTTGTGAGTGGTCTCTCTCTAATTTTGTAATATTTGCTTGTTCAACTTATTTACTGCCCACCTTATCTAGATATTCAACAGCAAGAGCAAATAATTTAGAGCAATGTTGTGTCTTTTTCCTTTGGATATATTCAAGTGAAGGCTAGTAATCCTCTGCCTGAGATGCTTTCATTTGGAATTCTTCATAAAGCAGGTGATTAGATTTTGTGCCTGTATGGTTCTATAATGACTTTTACACAGTTCCTTAACGAAATGCCATAGTCACGTGCCCCAAAAGTTTCCCAATTTTAGCCAAATCATTGGCCTTTCTCTATGGCACAAGCAGGGGAGCTATCACCTTTCCATTTGCTGCTTAATGACAAGTCTCAACAACCCAGCTGTAGTTCAGCAACATCTGGAAGGGCAAATCTTCCCATCTCCCAATTCTACAGCTTTGCAGAAAGAATAGTTAGAGGAACCAGCATCAGATGGGCTGGGATTTCAATAGTCCTTTATAATTCAAGCACTGGGGAAAAGGGGAGATAAACAAAGGCCTTTAATAATAATAGAGCAGCAGAACGTCTTTAAAAAGCGAGGGGTTTATAGGCATTGATAGTAGTTAGATTTTACAGTTCATGAAAGAAACAGTCTTTAAGAAAGGAATAAAAAAACAAGACAAGAAAGAGGCACACGGAGTTTTTAATAAAATTACCATCTTATACAATGCTATCGCATATGAATAAATAAGAATAATTGTATAATTCCTGGAAGATTCTACTTTTAGTAATCACATTGCAACGATCTCTTTGAAAAAGTTCAGTTAATAGGGGAATGATAGTATAAAACTCTATTGCTGCCATTCATGAAGAACACACAATTATCTATTCACGAAGAACCCATAATTATCTAAGACTGATATATGGGCTATTTTGTCACCCTCCTTCACTTTGTGTGAATCACAATAAGCTGTGCACATTCCAGTGTTAGCACTTTTCAATCTGATGGCAGATCAATTTTTTACTTGTCTTCTTTGGAGTAACTCCCTCTCTCTCCTCTGCTCAATATAAGTTAAGACATTTCTGAGTTACTCTTTCAATTCTGTGATTATTTTATTAGTTCTGCTATATTCAGTTGAAGTCCCCAGCTCACAAATCAGCAAAATATTTATCTATAGGAATAAGATGAACACTTATTGGGGCATGCTGCAGGTTGAGTATGCTTACAGGTCCCATCGGTCAAGGAATGTTGACTGATGGGTCCTGGGATGTATTCCTTCTCTGCCATAGTCTTTGCCCCCTAAGCTTTTTTCTCTCAGGATTGAGGATCACCCTGATCCTGCTGGCCTTTTGTAAGGCATTGAAGACTTGGCTTTAAGTCCAGGTCTGGGCCCCAAGAGTGTGAAGTTTCCTAGCTGTAATGATATCCATTATGAGTTTTTCTCAGGTACCATATACATATATTTCACTTCACCCTATTTACAGTACTGTAACCATTTCCCTCCTCCTTGCCACAATAAAGTCAGGCATTGCTTGGTACTTTGGCTGCACTACAACAGTATTGGTGATGGCGTATTTAGATGTGGTTGTTCATCCATAGTCACATAAACAGAGCAAATAGATCAGCAGAAGATGTTAATATGGCTCTGCACTACATCCTACAACATCTTGAATCTCCAAAGATCTATGCAAGAGTCCTCTCTGTAGACTTCAGCTCGGCATTCAATACCATCATTCCAGATATTTTCTAACTAAACTAAATCAGCTAGCTGTGCCTGAACACACTTGTAAGTGGATCATAAGCTTTCTAACAGAGAGGAAGCAGCAGATGAAGCTAGACAAAATCACACCATACAATTAGTACAGCCTCAACCCACCCCCAGGGTTGTCTGCTCTCTCCACTTCTCTTCTCTCTATATACCAATGAATGCATCTCAAAAGATCCCCCTGTTAAAGTACTGAAGTTTGTAGATGATACAACAGTGATTGGTCTCATTCAAGACAACAATGAATCTGCATACAGACGGGAGGTTGGACAACTAGCCTTGTGGTGCAACCAGATCTTGAATTCAAAACTGTAGAAATGACGATAGGGTTTAGGAGAAACCCTCCTATATTACCACCTCTTACAATACTAGACAACATGGCATCAACAGTAGAGACCTTCACTTTTTTAGGTTCTATCATATCTCAAGACTTAACATGGACACCTAACATCAAAAACATCATCAAATAAGCACAACAAGAATGTTCTTTCTGTGCCAACTCAGAAAGCTCAGACTGTCCAAGGAGCTGCTAATACAATTCTAAAGAGGAATTATTGAGTCTGTCATCTGCACCTCTATAATTGTCTGGTTTGGCTCTGCAATCACAGGTTTCAATGGATAATTAAAAATGCAGAAAAAACAATTGCTACCAACCTGCCTTCCATTGACGACCTATATACTGCATGAGTCAAAAAGAGGGCTGTGAAAATATCTACAGACCCCTCACATCCTGGACATAAATCGTTTCAACTTCTATCCTCAAAACGGTGCTATAGGACATTGTACACCAGAACAACTAGACATAAGGATAATTCTCCCCCCCCCCATGCCATCACTCGGCTAAACAACAACTTCCCAAAACACTGTTGAACTATTTAGAAGGGCTGCATTACTATTATTCTTGTCATCTTTCCTGTTACCTATCTCCTTTTCTACTTATGACTATAACTTTGTTGCTTGTATATGATTTACAGTATATTATTTTATTTAGTTTCCTACTATGATTTATGTTGATTGCTTATTTAGTATTCTATGACTATCACTATATGTTGTATCTTATGATTTATGATGAATATATTTTTATGATGACTATGATCATGATTTATCACTTATAGCTTTTATGTACACTGAAAGTTTATGCACCAAACGAAGACAAATTCCTTGTGTGTCCAATCACACTTGGCCAATAAAGAATTCTATTCTATTCTATTCTATTCTATTCTATTCTATTCTATTCTATTCTATTCTATTCTATTCTATTCTATTCCATTCCATTCCATTCCATTCCATTCCATTCCATTCCATTCTATTCTGCATTGAAATGGAAAATCACTTTTCTAATTACATATTACTGATTACCATCTAACCTTAGCAAACTTGCTAGGGATCTGACATCAACAACAGAGCTGATTATCATATTTCAAAGCAAATGCAGATTCTAAGAATATAAGCAGAAATAAATGGACCTTTGAACAATTACTTTGTTCATCAACCATACACATGCAGATAGATGTGTTTACACTTAAAACATTAGTTGCATGTACGTTATAGGTTGCCTATAGGTTGGATCAACAGGACCAGGACCTGGGTATTTATGGGACCGCCTACTGCCACCATCGATCTCCCATTGGCCAGTGGGTCTCCTCGGGGTGCCATCGGCTGGACGGCTGGTGACTCCGAGGGTGCGGGCCTTCTCGTTGGGGGCACTCTCCCTCTGGAATGAATTACCCCCAGAGATGAGGATCATCCCTGACCTTTTGACCTTCCGGCGTGCGTTGAAAACTCATTTATTTTATCAAGCCGGTCTCGCCTAGGGTTTTATAGGGTTTTAAATTTGGTTTTAATTGGTTTTAGTCCTTATTTTTAAACCTTTGTCTCGTTTTTATTATTCAGCCACGATATTTAATCTTTTTAATTGTTTTTAATTATTGTGTTGTTATTGTATTTTTTTAATAGCTGTACACCGTCCTGAGTTCCGCAGGGAGAGGGGGCAGTATATAAATCTTGTAAATAAATAAATAAAATAAATAAATAAATAAAAGGACGTGTTCTCCTTTGGGATGGAAATATATTCATAATCAGAGATTTTTTTGCAAAATCTCTACCTTCTTGGAATACTACAAGAGGCAGAAAAATGGGCTTTGACAAACAGAGAAATCTGGTGAAAAGATGGATATTCCAGTTCCTGGAAATGCCACTGCTTTGCCCTAGAGCAAAACCTCATAGCCCTTTTGGTCTTTTGGGTGCACACTGGGACAGACTGGGTATTAAAAAGAATGTTCAGCTGCTTCTCCTGAGAATAACACACTCATTTCTTCTTCAGGTTATGAATGACCATCAGTGCATTGCGCTTTCTGCAAGAGTCACTCAATATCGCAAGTCTTTGACTTGATTGCTAGAAACCCACAGGGGTGAAACTTGAGATTACTGTTTTTGCAAGGCAACCACAATTTCCTGGTAACATTTATTTTTTTTTCCACAAGAAGTCAAAGGTCTTACAATACAAAGTCAAAGCTACTTTCACATTGATTCTGTTGATTAAATATGTAGTGCCCCCAAATACCAGAAAAATGGGCTTTAAATTTAACCTCTTAAAATGATTTCCATTACATTCCAAAAATGACAAAGGAAATAAAGAGACTTGTATTGCCAAAAGAAAAATCCTATTGAGACTCATTTTACTCCAAAGCAACACATAGCAGAGTGGTGTTTCAGTTAATGAAATGGGTAAATCACAATGGCAAAGACACAAGTAGAAATGAGTTGTATATTGTACAGTTAAAAGTGGTGCTATTACTCTAGGGAAATTTCTTAGGTATGCATTAGCACAAGTTCTGAAAAATAAGGTAGGAAACCATTCATTTCTTCCTCTTCTATTTGCACTATAAAGAAAAGGGATGGACACTATACTTCCACTGATTCTGTGTAGACCATGCATGGCCTTATTCTATGAGAAAATAGATATTTACTTCATTTATCATTATAAAATGAAAATGTAGAGAAACTCAAGTGGTAAAATGCTGCAAGAATGTGATTGCTAGCGATTTGCCACAGATAGAAGCTCAATTTGCTTGATTATTCCAATGCATTCTACAAGATGCCCCTGAAGACCACCTGAAAACTTCAACTGGTTTAGAATTCCATCCTTGGAGTTAAACAAACAAACACTGCTAAGCTTAACTGCAAAAGGTTGGTCAGTTTTCTTGTAAAGTAATAAATATTCTGAAAATTTGCAGAATTAAGTTCTGATGTAAAACCATCTAGGAATCAAGTTTGGGTGTTACACAAAGATTGCTAGGAAGCAGCTGAAGTGCTGTAACTGAATACTGTAAGAGAAGGAGTAGTAGAATCCAGGGGCAGAGTTAAAAGAAGGATCCACTTAGAATCCCTAAGTAGCCACAAATGGACTAAATCCAATCCCCCTTGAATTCTGTGGACCCTTATCTAACTCCAAGCAGGTGCTAACATTAGTTAGGAAGATTCCCATGCATGTGCTTTTTAGCAATAAATCAATTTAATTGGACCTTTCCGACTGGACTTGATCTTTGCGCCTAACAATACAACTTTTGGTAGCAAAATGGAGGGACTATCACAAGAAAAAAAACTCATTGTTCTGATCTGGTAAATTGGTAAGTCTTTATAGTGCTCCAGATTGGCTGGTTACTTTCTTAGTCAGTTGGCCACCTGCCACTAATATTTCTTTATCCAATCCTCAACTTTGCCCTGTAATTGCCCTTGTCCTCCTTTGGAAGGGATTCAAATAATGATACTTCCTGCTCTATTAAAATTCCCTGTGGGAATGGAAAACAGGAATGAATTTGTATAGTATATGAAGTATTAAGGATAACGGGAAAAGAAGAATGGTATATCAATGGCATATTTTTCAATGTGGAGTTAGTAAACTTGAGATTATGAAAAATGACACACATACATACAGTGTGAAGATGGGAGAAAAGTAGAACATGGATTATTCAGAACAAGAGATGAGTCAAGTTGATGCACGAGCAAAACAAAAGCTAATCAAGTAACATCTGGAATCCACAGGCAGGCATAAAAAGTAACCCCTCATAAAAAGCAAATTGAAAATCCTCTGATATCTTTGATAAAACAATGCATGCTGACTTCTGCAAATAGACTGCCAGAACCAGATGGAGTGGAAGGTCTGTTAATGTTATGGAACAGTAATGGATGTCCACAAGGGCCTTTGTTTACAGTATGTTGCATTAGGTAGATGCAACAGTGAATTTAAAGCTCATAATATACTTTTAAAACAGAGTGCACAGAGTGATTCTCCAAGGTTGAGACAAAACCAGCTGTACAAAGGAGAGTGGCTTAGAGCCAGAACATAGAATCTTGATCTCAAGGCAAAACTCAGAACAGAGAAGAAAGGCATGGAACTCATAAAAAAAGAGTATACCAAAACTCAGAGGATGCCATTTTATAGGCAAAACCTTACACTGAATCTGGAATAGACAAATCTCACAATGCCTTCACACTGATCAATTTTTCCTTTAACAGTAACAATATTGATTGATTGACTAGGAATTATCAGAATCAATTCCCAGATCGGGGAAATGTGGCAAGGACTTAGAATAAGAATATTCTGAAGTTTTCTCCTTTAAATTTATTCCTTCGTGAAAGTGATAAAGATTCTTCAAATACTACAATAAGAATTACAGCCACCCCATTCCATGTGACTGCAACTATGCAGCTAGCATGATTTTATTTCTTTATTTAATGTGTTTTATGTTTCATTTATTTATTAAATTTGTTTGCTGCTCATCTTGCTTTGAAGCAGCTCTGGGCAGCTTATATGGTCTTGAACTCACAATGCCATAATGCAGTGATTCTCAACCTGTGGTTTTCACATCTTGGGGTAGGCATGATATCATCACAGGGGGTCAATGAAGGCTTGAAGAAATATTATTTCAATCTTAGGTCTTGGGGTGGTGGTGGCCATGGTCGGAGGGCACAAAAGGTGTTTAAAGGGAATCCATGGTGAAGAAAAGCTTGAGTAGCACTGCCATAGTGAAAATATGAAATTCAAAGCAGAATAGAGTAGAGTAGAATAGAATAGAATAGAATAGAATAGAATAGAATAGAATAGAATAACCGAGTTAGAAGGGACCTTGGAGGTCTTCTAGTCCAACCCCCTGCTCAGGCAGGAAACCCTATACCATTTCAGACAAATGATTGTCCAATCTTTTCTTAAAAACATCCAGTGTTAAGAAAGTTCACAACTTCTGGAAGCAAGTTGTTCCACTGGTTAATTATTCTAACTGTCAGGAATTTCCATCTATCTAAGTACCAGAAGGAATTAAGAAGGAAGATCTTCTTCCCTTCTAGAAAAAATACAGTATAGAATCCAGAAAGAATTAAGAACAAAGCAGTATAGGAATCCAGAAAGTATTAAGAACAAATCATTCATACCCCGCCACACACACTCACTTGACAATAATAACAGGTAAGTCCATATATCAAGAAAATAGCTTAAGATAGGCTGATCTGTGCCCAGTAGTAAAGTTATGGTACAAATTGGCAAGTATTAACCGGGATGTTGTAACAGTTCTTCCTAGACAGATCAGCATAGTTTTCCACTATTAATAGATACGAATCCCATGATAAAGCTTAATTTCTAATATTAGATCAACCCAGCTCAAACTACAGGAAAGCAACACTATTTTGCTCTATGAATGTATTAGACACAGACAAAGAATCTCTAATTTATCTAATAATAAGTCAAATAAATATTAAGCCATGTAGTGAGGACTACTATACTATCACCTGTACTAAAATCTTTTCCCCCCTGAAGTTAAAGTAAACATCTGATCACTTCACAATTAATGTTTTACTGCTACAGAGACTTCTACAGTGATTCTTCTAAGAAAGGAGCAATAGCGGCCTACAAGGGCATTCATTGCAAGGTGGTCAAATCCTCTCAAATTTCTCACATTATACTTTGATGCCTGCAAATGTTGTTGCTGCATCTGCCCAGCAATGAGAACTTTGTTTTTTTTTAAAAAAAGTTTGCAGAATTGTATGTTCTTGTATGCTTGTCCCTTTGTGGGCCTGATGACAAACCAGACGGATGTCCCTGTGTATCATCTATTTATGCTGAGACATAAAGGCCAAAGTGAACCAACTGTATTTTCTTGATTACTACAGTGGTGACAAAGAATGTAATTTCCCTGATGGAACAATTCCTGGAGTAGACTGGGTATGTGAATAGGGGGCCACAGCTCATCAGGCACACTGTATTATACATGGACAATGTAATTTAATTCCCAATCTGTTCATAACAAAGTAAAGAAGCGAGTAGGCAGACATTATAAATTAGAGCTCAAGGCAAACCTGGTGTCATTATTATGGTTATATTACAGAGTCATTTATCAAAATGGATTAAATATTAATGAAGTTTTAATTGCTACTGCAGAGCTAACACAGACGGGTCTAGGCAATGTACGCACGAACACTGCAAGTTGTTCCTCTGCCAAAATTGGCCCAGATTATTACTGTCTTTTAAAACTTCTATGCCACATACTGGAATCATACCACTCAGCCCTGTTTGAAAGAGACAGAAAGTTATGTATGTATGTATGTATGTATGTATGTATGTATGTATGTATGTATGTATGTATGTATGTATGTATATATGTAGATAGATACTTTTCTCTCCATCAGAGCAATGAAACCAGTTCTTAAGCATAAACTGCTGCCACATGTTTAATTCACTCTTTCTCTGATACCCATATATTTAAAATCAAAACGTAAGACTTGTCACCTTAAATCCATCTTTTTGAGACTGACAAAGTCACTATTAAAGACCTCCAAGCTAATTCCAGGTACCTCTCTGGGAAGATTTGCAGTTAGCTCAAGGCAACCAAACTGAGGAGCATCTTGGAGTTTCAAGAACAGTAAGAAGAAACACATATCAAATGGATCAACTCTTTCTCTCTCTCTTTTCCTCTCTCTCATTCCCAAGTAGAGCTTTTCACTAAGCTTGTAAAGCAGTTCTAGAGAGCAGTGACAGCTGTTGCTCAACTACTTCTCCCCAAGCACTTCCAAAGCTGATGATTTCAGATGTATGGATTTTTACTTCTTGAGGTGTCAAAATGCCGTCAATCCTGGTTTGGGCAAATCGCTAAAAATAACCACCATGTAAAAGTATAATGTTAAAAAGTACACCTTGTTATAAATACATAGTGTATATCATAGTGTAATTCAATGATGCTACAGAAAGTTATTCTTCTCTTCATACTTACAGTACAGGTCACAGAAGAAGAAACAGAACTCATCATTATTTGTATATTAACATCCAAAGATGTGGTAACAGCTAGAGACAGGAGAATCAGTTTCTGATTTGGGTCAGTTTGAGGCGTGTTCACTGAAAGTTTATTCTGTGTCAGAATAATAATTTGCAATGAAAATTCACATCAGGCTCAGGGGTGGGCTTCAAAAATTTTAGCAAAGGGTTCTCTGCCCAGTTGCTGGGTAGGTGTGGCCATGGCCTAGTCAGCCTCCTGCACCATGGCAGGGGAGGGTGTTTCTGCCCTCCCCAGGATCCAGAGGCTTTCCTTAAGCCTCCAGGAGGGCGAAAATGGTCTTCCTACACTCCAGAAGTTCTCTGGAAGCTGGAAATGGGCCCATTTCTGGCCTTCCAGAACCCCCTTCCCCCCTCCGAGCCTCTGCATACACCCTGCGTTTACCTGCATCCAATATGGGCCCTGTGGGGACTCCTGGGGGGGGGAGTGAGGTGGGCCAACCAGGAATGGCCTTCCGTCGGTTACTCAAAACGCATTTATTTCGGCAGGCCGGACTGGCCTAGGGGTTTTTAAATTTTAACCAGATTTTAATCTTTTTAATACTTGCTTTATATTTTAATTAGAGCCATATTATATTTCAGTTTTTAAATTTTAATATTATTATGTTGTCTCATGTATTGTACCTTGTATATGTGTTTTTTATTGGCTGTTCACCGCCCCAAGTCCCTTCGGGGAGAGGGGGGCGGTATATAAATCGAATAAATAAATAAATAAATAAATAAATAAATAAATAAATAAATAATAAATAAATGGGATTTGGTGATTCTCTGAATTGCACAGATCAACAAAGATCTCCTCACACTTCACCTCAGACTCAGCAACAAGATTCACCCCGCACTTTGGAACAAAACCAAACAACTCACTGTCTGGAGAGCCGAAACTCACGTCCTGTGGCTTTAAGGTGCTGGAAAAGGAAGGAAGAATTTTCTTCTTCTCTGACTGCGTTCTTGTGTTCTGCGATGCATGCATTTATTCTCCTGTTGGTTTGTCCAATGTATGTGGCTGGGCAATTGTTGCATGGTATTTCATAAATTCCTTGGTTTTCTAGCTGGATCTTGTCTTTGGGGTTTCTTAGGATGTTGGCTATTTTTTGGTCAGTGCCGAAGGCTGTCCTGATATTGTGTTTGTGGAGAATTTTGCTGATTTTATCTGTGGTGTCTTTGATGTAGGGGAGGAGGGCAATACCGTTGTCCTGTTCTGTGTCTCAGTTTCTGGGGAGGTGTCTCCTTTAGGATTAGGTTGGTAATTGTGTTCCTTTGGAATCTGTTGGAAATTAATACGTTAGTGAGGGTGTGTAATTCTGTTCTCAGGTGGTCTTTGTCAGCTAGGCATTTGGTTCTGGAGATGAGGGTCTTGGCTATGGAGTTGATCTGTGAAGGGTGGTGATGGGATTGTGCGTTTAAGTAGCGGTTTGTGGGTGTTTTCTTCTGGTGGATGGTATGTTCTAGGGAGCCATTGGGTTTTTTGTAAATTAGGACATCCAGCACCAATCCATAATAGATCATTTCAGAAATGTGATAAACCTAGGGATGTAGGAAACTTGGCTTTTCAAGGCCACCTAACCCTTTCTTAAAGCAACCAAGCAAATAATTGCTGTGTAAGAGCACACCAAATTCTTCAGTCTCCCCACAACTATTATTAGAGGCAAGCTGGATCAATAGTAGTGCACACCCATTATGATTAAGTAGTTTGGCTTTTAATACATTAAGCGACAAATTGTTTGAAGTATAGTTTGCTGAACACTAAGCATAAATCATGTTTTAGAAGGGAAAATGGTAGAATTTATATACACTGTATATCTACAAATAAACATTTTACTTAATGCAATGAATGAATCCAATCAAGTTTATAATCTTCATTTGTATGCCCAGTCAACAAGTAGATAGGGATCATGACATGTAAATCAAGTCAGTCTATCACAGATCAGATTGTCTGTTGACAAGATCAGATTCCTCAGAGATTCTTTGGATAGTTACCAGCTTTATATACTTTGCTGTGAGGTATATGTAAAATGAAAAGCTTATCAGTGGCTTGTATTAAGCTTTAGGCTGAGTGGAAGTATGCCACTTAATACCAACTTCTGATAAATCATTAAAAGGCAGAAAGAATGGCTTGATTTTTGGCTTTCTGTAGAAAATTAGTTGGTCACAAAAGTAAAAATAAGATAGATCTGTTGATGAATGACTTGGTCATCGGGCCGTTAGTTATATATTTTTATTTAGATCAGATATTTTATAACAATCTAAGCCTTATTGTCTAAATAGTAATATGTAGAAAGTTATCTATGGGAACATGCAATCAGTCTTATTTGATTTAGAAAAGCTGAGAAGGCATATATAGTAGTTTTATGGTTCCTATGGCTACAGAAACTTGGCATAGGAAGTTTAGCACTGAGAGGAATCTAATGGAAGTATAACAGAAGGTCCTAGATTAAAAGCCACTTACTAGCAAGGTCTATAGTTCAAAGCTGGTTTGTTCTCAGAGTCCTTAAGCAAAATATATTTTAAAGAGTAGCTAAGAGGAGGTGATCATAAGTTGGTCAAAGAGACATAATACATGGCTTGGAATAAATGAGGGAAACCATAATATGTTTAAGCAAGAAATTGTGCAAGCAATCCTATGAAAAGTTCAAGGACAGGCATATATATGCAAAGCAGGGTATCCCCCAAATATATTATCTAATTATTTTGCTGAAGAAATTCTGTTCTTCTGACCACTTAATGGGGGAGGGGCTTACAACTAATCTTCTCTCTTTTTATATCAAAGAAAGACATTTTCCATCATTTCATTACCTGTAGCTTTAGAAGAGGGATGCCATGGCCTTCTGCAAATCTTGATCCTACAGAAATTCCAAATTCTCCTAATTAGAGGAGTCATTACAGACAGACAAAACATCCATGTTGGATTAGCTATCACTTGAATGGAAGATTGCTTAGAACATCTCAGGGTTGTGAACTAGATTGGATGCTGAAAAAACATCTCAGAAGACAGCCAGGATAAAACATTTCCAAAGCTTTGCAAAGAGAATAACATGATTATGTCCATGTAGACTCTGAACTGCTAACTGATATTAACTGTGGTGCATATCAAAATTGAACCCAAAATATGACAATGCAGACTCTATTACCTGACAAATATTGGGGTAGAAGAGCAACTAGGATGATTAGGAGACTGGAGACTAAGACATATGAAGAGTGGTTACAGGAACTGGGCTTGGCTAGTCTAGTAAAGAGAAGGACTAAGGGAGACATGATAGTGGTCTTCCAATATCTGAGCGGCTGCCACAGAGAGGAAGGGGTCAAGCTAGTTTCTAAAGTGCCTGTAGGCCAGACAAGGAATAATGAATGGAAACTGAACAAGGGGAGATTTAACCTGGAAATAAGGAGAAACTTTCTGACAGTGAGAGCAATCTACCAGTGGAAGAGCTTGCCCTCGGAAGTTGTGGGAGCACCATCACTTGAGAATTTCAAGAAGTGATTGGACTGCCATTTGTCAGAAATGGTGTAGGGTCTCCTGCATGGGCAGGGGGTTGGACTAGATGACCTACAAGGTCCCTTCCAACTCTGATTATCTGTTAAATTAAATGTTTAAAAATGCACATCCTGATTTATGTCACAGAATGTTGAGTTTTGAGGAACAAATGGCAGACTTAAAACAGTGCCAAAAGCAGAGCCAACGACAGCAGTGGAAGGACAGCTGCTCCCTATAAAGAAGTATGATACAGCCCTGTCTGACAGATTTAGAGACTGCAACACAAGAGGGTTGCCACTTTGCTCAAACTGCAGTCACACCTTTGAAAGACATTAAGTCCACATACTTCCTTTTCTAATCACTTTTGGAAATAGCTCATTAACTGATTTTCAACTATTAGCAACCTTTCGCTCCACAATTTTTTTTTAAAGTACTGGGGCCCAAAGCAGTTTACTCTGATTTCATCTTCTATTCTATTAAAAATATACAATAATCTGGGGTGGGATTCAAATTTTTTAACAACTGGTTCTGTGGAAGTGACTTAGTTGGTGGTATGGCTTGGTGATCATGTGACTGGGTGGACATGGCTTTGTGGTCATATTATTGGCTGGGCATGGCCAACTTAATATCACTCACATCGAGGCACGCATCTCCTTGCCTGGCCTCTCATGGCTATGGGGATGCTGCAACAGTTGTAAGTGTAAAAAATGGTCATAAGTCACTTTTTTCAGTGCCATTGTAACTTTGAATAGTCACTCCACACAAACAAAGTAGCAGCAAAGGAGGGGGAAAAAACTCCAGACAAGTTCCTAAGACAAGAAGTCTAGTCCTGCCTAGAATGTAATAAGGGTTAACAGAGAGGCAGTTTCTGTAAGCAACACCAGAATGTTTCCTTCCTGCCTTCCTTAGAGGATTAGGCCAGTAATTTCTTCTAACAACCGGTTCTCCAAACTGCTTAGAATGTTAACAACCAGTTCTAGCGAATAGGTGTGAACCGGTATAATTCCACCCCTGACAATAATATTTTCAATAGCTCTATTCACTTTGCTGCTTCTATTAGTAATTATTATTTTTACCTGACTGGCTACTTCACTTCTACTGAAGCGTGATAGATGTAATTCTTTCCACTGGCACTAGTAAGTTTTATGAACCTTTCATGTTCATATAGATTTATTTATTTATTTATTTTATTTGTCAATTGCTTACAAGATAATAGCTATAAGTAAAACATAGTTATGAATACATGGATACATATAAGAAAAATAAAATATAAAAGAAACAATAGGACAGGGATGGTAGGCATGTTGGTGCGCTTATGCATGCCCCCTACAGACCTCTTAGGAAAGGGGTGAGGTCAATAGTAGACAGTCTAAGGTTAAAGCTTTTGGGGTTTGGGGAAGGTAGAGTATTCCAGACATTGACCACTCTATTGCTGAAGTTCTATTTCCTGCAATCAAGTTTGGTGCGATTAACCTTGAGCTTGTATCTATTGTTTGCTCTTGTGTTGTTATAGTTGAAGCTGAAGTATTCATTGACAGGTAGGACATTGTAATGTATGATTTTATATACTATACTTGGATCGGACCGAAGGCGGCGTAGTTCTAGGTTTTCTAGATCTAGAATTTCGAGTCTGGTGGCATAAGGTATTCTGCAACGAGTAGAGTAGTGGAGAACTCTTCTTGTAAAATATTTGTGGACTTTCTCAACTGTGTTAATATCAGATATGTAATGTGGGTTCCAGATTGATGACCTGTATTCGAGTATTGGTCTAGCAAATGTTTTGTATGCTCTAGTTATTAGTGTAATATTACCAGAGAAAAAGCTACGTAAGATTAGGTTAACAACTCTTGACACCTTTTTGGCTATGTAGTTACAGTGGGCTCTAGTACTTAGGTCATTTGAGATGAGTACTTCAAGATCCTTGACAGAGTTTGGATCATCAACAAGGTCTTGACTATTCAGCCTGTATTTTATTTTCTGATTTTTTTGCCAATATGTAGGACAGAGCATTTATATGTTGAGATTTGAAGTTACCATTTGTTTGATCATTCTGATACATAGTCAAGTCTGTTTGAAGGGTAGCAGTATTGTCTGTGGTATTGCATAGCTTTACATCATGGAACGCAGTTGCTCTTGATATGATCACAGAGGTCATTTATGTAGAGTATGAAAAGAGTTGGTCCTAGAACACTGCCTTGGGGGACAGCACTGTTGACAGGTACAGAATTTGATAAGAAGCTCCCAATTTTGACCATTTGTTGTCTGTTCGATAGGAATGCTTCTATCCAGTTATGCAGGTGTCCAGAGATACCGTAAGATTTTAGTTTTAGGAGTAGTTTGTCGTGTACCACTGAATCAAAGGCTTTACAGATATCTATGTAGATTGCGTCTATTGCTTTGCCCTGATTGAGTTGTGTAGTCCACATGTTTTTGCAATGTAAGAGTTGTAGATTACATGATAGTTTTTTCCTAAAACCAAATTTTTTATTAGAGAGTAGGTTGTTTGTTTCTAAGTGGAGGATGATGGATTGATTAATAATTGATTCCATGACTTTACAGGTGACGCAACATAAAGAGATTGGTCTGTAATTTTCAACTAGGCTGGGGTCTCCCTTGTTTACAGCATTTCTTCTGACTTGTTCCACAACTTTCACTTTTTGCCAGCATACTGCATTGTTTTTGTATCCCTTCAGAAAATAACCAACCTAAGAAAGAATACCAGCATTAATTGGAAGAATGCCACCCGAGGCATTCACTTGATAACTGTACTTGACTGGAAGCCTTAATTTTGAGAAGAATTTCTTTTAAGAAGAAATTTACACCAGCCAACATATTTTGGAATTGACTTGGCTATGTTTCTGCATTTATTCAAACATCAGGGTACTGGACAGAACTATTTTTATCAGATAGAATCTGGTATTGGATTATGTCACAAGTCTGGTCTTTCAAAATGCATATCATGAAACATAGGACTGTGTTCTCCTTTTTTTCTTTTTGGGCAAATCTTATTTTGAATGTGTTGGTGGTAATGATGATGACTGTCTCTTGAATACATTGGAGTCACACAATATATGTAGTCCCTATTTTTTCATCAGCATCAAGAGGCATATAATTGTTGAATTAATAATTGGTTTAAGATTTAAGATTCTGAATCTTGGATCTTGCAGAGAGAGGAGGTGGGTGTATATTTTAAGTACATTTGTTGCCCAAGGCATGTTCCCATTCTTTAGCTTGATTCACTTTATGCATTCAGAAATTCAGCTAATAATTCACTTAGCTGAACTTGTGAGTCGTTAAGAAAAGGAAAAACAGCTTTGCTGTGAAAAGATGCACCTACAAGTCCAGCTAATGGACATTTTTTTCTGTGGTGGCATCATTAAATTAGTAACAAAAACTGTATCTTTATAAATTTACTCTTAAATAATCTGAAGCCTATGGATATGTGATTTACAGTCTTGGCAACTTTAAGATATTTGGAGTTAAACTCCTAGGTAATTCTGAGAGTGGAAATCCACACATCTTAAGAGTTATCAAAATTGAAAAACATTGTACTGGATAAATAAAAACAGCAAGTAGCACTGAAGGGTTATAAAATGCTGTTTATATCTCACTCTTAGACAATATAAGGACAAATCTCATTGGGTCACAATTAATTAATATCCCTGTTCTTGATGTTTTTGTAAAGTGGTGTGGGATTTATATAACCTTTTTGTCATTATTCATTTGAACAGTTGATTTTTCTGGTAAATGAAGAACAGCTTGCTTAATTGTTTAATTACATACCTGTCTAATTGATCACACTAATAGCCAACAGATGTAATTCCAGACAAAAGAGAGATTTGGAATAATTTGTGTAAACCCTGTTTTTAAAGGAAGAACTATAGACCTTAAATTACAAAAGTACCCAATGATTTAAGGAGAAAAAAACTTATTGTAAATATATTTCTTACTACATTCCAGACAACTGAATTCAATATTTATTGAGTTCAGGTGTTAATAGCAATAATAATATTAATAATAATAACAATAGCAATAGTAACAATAGCCTTTATTGTCATTGTACATCATGTATACAATGAAATTGGTTTAGCTTCTACTGGTGCAATCCATAACAGAAATACAAAACAATATGAACCACCAAACCACAGCCACAAACAATTGCTATCCCTTCAAATAATTCCACAAATAATATCTCCTTACTCATCAGAGACACCATGGAACATGAACAGAAACGTCCAAATGCCATCTTATTTGGTCTTAAAGACACCGATGAATCAGATGACATCATATTCATTCATACAATAAATGCCATTGCAAAAACCAATCCCAACCACAAAAAAACTTCTCTCAAGACCAGACTTATCCATACTGCAAAGAATCCGCCTTTGTGAACTCCAGGCAGAACTCAAAAACCGTCTAGACAATGGAGAAAAGGACCTATACATTGACTACAGAGCTGATTGCATCAAAAGAAAGTCACACAATCCACAACTCCGCATCCAACCCCACCCCATCCAATCCAACATCATTCAAAACTAGGCATGCATGCCCCTAACTACCTCTATTCCAATCACAACTGGCCTTAAATGCAAGCTACTCAATGCAAGAAGCCTTGTAAATAAAATACCTGAATTTCTCCTCTTACTAAATACGGCTAAATTCGATATTATATTTGTCTGTGAAACATGGCTCAACGCATCTCTCCCTGACTCCATTACCACAGTAAGAGACTATCATGTTTACTAATCAGATCGTGAAATCCATAAAGGAGGTGGCATTGCTACCTTCTATAAAAAGTCCCTACATCTAAAAAACATCCAAGTTACCCTGGAGCTTGCTATTCCTGAGACCATCGTCTGTGAACTGTCCTTAAATATCACATTTCGGTTCTTACTATGTTACAGAGCCCTGATTATGACATCGAATATGCAAACAAGCTAAATACACTACTAACATGGGCAGCATCCTGCCCATACAATTTTATCTTTCTTGGTGACTTCAATCTACCTCATATTAACTGGACTCTCAATAAATGTACAACTGAACCCGCAGTAACAATGCAGTAACAAATCTGGGACTAGAACAACTAGTAATCAACAACACTAGACTTAACGACTGCCTCGATCTCATCTTTGGCAATAGTTTGAATTCAATTTACGGAATACAAATTAAAGAATCCTTTTCCAACAGTGACCACAACATGATTGACTTTTGTCTCAACATATATCCACGCAAAAATCATCATAACGGAATCCCCAATTATAACTTTAAAAAAGGCAACTATTATCTTATAAACAACAATCTCTCATCCCTTGATTGACAATTTCTATTCTCTGGATGCAATACTGGAGAAGACCATTACAACATATTTTTACTTGAAGTCAAAAGAGTCATCAAACTATATGTACCATTAACAACTCCCAAAACCAGAAAAAATAAATTACCCATAACAGTAAGGAAGCTTCAATCCAAAAAGAAATCACTTTGTCGGAAAAACAAATCTGGTCACGTTGCCAACTTCAAAAGCCGATACAAAAATTTATGCCACCAGATAAAGACTGAATGCACCAATTATCTACATTAAACAAGAAGAAAAACTTCTATGCACCAATTCCACCCGCACTTTTTACTATTTTGTAAACAACAAACCAAAGGACTTAAGGTTCATCCCACCCCTGAAAGGACCTAATGGTAAGGACTGCAACGACAACACTATTAAAGCCACCTCTTTAACACATTCTTTGGCTCAGTATTTGTAATCAGCAATGGATTCATGCCCAGTATTTCCTAGTCGAACCACAGACAACTACAATGATCTAATACATATCGATTTTACAGAAGATAATGTTGAAAAAGCACTATGCAATCTACAACCATCTCTATCTATTGGACCGGATGAAATATGTGCCTACTTCTTAAAAAAGCTATCCACTGCCATAGCAGAACCTCTAAGCGAAATCTTTGAAAAATCTTTCAGGACCAGCTCCTTGCCAAAACTATGGTCACAAGCCCCATCTTCAAAAAGGGAGACCCCAGCCTAGTTGAAAATTACTCTTTATGCTGCGTCACCTGTAAAGTCATGGAATCAATTATTAACCAATCCATCATCCTCCACTTAGAAACAAACAACCTACTCTCTAATAAAAAATTTAGTTTTAGAAAAAAACTATCATGTAATCTGCAACTCTTACATTGCAAAAACATATGGACTACACAACTCGATCAGGGCAAAGCAATAGATGCAATCTACATAGACTTCTGAAAAGGCTTTGATTCAGAGGTACACGGCAAACTACTCCTAAAACTAAAATCGTACGGTATCTCTGGACACCTGCATAACTGGATAGAAGCATTCCTGTCAAACAGACAACAAATGGTCAAAATTGGGAGTGTCTTATCAAATTCTGTACCTGTCAACAGTGCTGTCCCCCAAGGCAGTGTTCTAGGATCAATTCTTTTCATACTCTACATAAATGACCTCTGTGATCATATCAAAAGCAACTGAGTCCTCTTTGGTGATGATGTAAAGCTATTCAACACCACAGACAATACTGGTAGCCTTCAACAAGAGCTTGACTATGTATCAGAATGGTCAAACAAATGGCAACTTCAAATAGCAACAAATAAATACTCTGTCCTATATATTGGCAAAAAAAATCAGAAAATAAAATACAGGCTGAATAATCAAGACCCTGTTGATGATCCAAACTCTGTCAAGGATCTTGGAGTACTCATCTCAAATGACCTAAGTGCTAGAGCCCACTGTAACTACATAGCCAAAAAGGCGTTAAGAGTTGTTAACCTAATCTTATGTAGCTTTTTCTCTGGTAATATTACACTAATAACTAGAGCATACAAAACATTTGCTAGACCAATACTTGAATGCAGGTCATCAATCTGGAACCCACATTACATATCTGATATTAACACAGTTGAGAAAGTCCAGAAATATTTTACAAGAAGAGTTCTCCACTCCTCTAATCATTGCAGAATACCTTATGCCACCAGACTTGAAATTCTAGACCTAGAAACCCTAGAACTATGCCACCTTTGATCCGATCTGAGCATAGTATATAAAATCATACATTGCAATGTCCTACCTGTCAATTAATACTTCAGCTTCAGCCATAATAACACAAGAGCAAACAATAGATAAAAACTCAAAGTTAATCACACCAAACTTGATTGCAGGAAATACAACTTCAGCAACAGAGTGTCTGGAATACTCTACCTGATACTATGGTTTCTTCCCCAAACCCCAAATCTTTAACCTTAGACTCTCTACTATTGACCTCACCCCTTTCCTAAGAGGTCTGTAGGGAGCGTGCATAAGCGCACCAACGTGCCTACCGTCCCTGTCCTATTGTTTCATATATATATATATATATATATATATTCTTATATGTATCCATGTATTCATAAATATGTTTTTACTTATACCTATTTTCCTGTAAGCAATTGTCAAATAAAAATAAATAAATAAATAATAGTATAGAGAATAATCCTTATACAAGTAATTGAGAAAAAACTAGTCATATGCACTTAAGCAATAGCACTTAAGAGTTATATACTGCTTCATAATGTGTTATAGTTGTCTCTAAGTGGTTTACAGAGTCAGCATATTAACCCCAACAATCTGGGTCCTCATTTTACTGACCTTGGAAGGATGGAAGGCTGAGTCAACCTTGAGCCAGTAAGAATTGACCTGCCGAACTTTTCGATACAGTCCTTTTAGATGAGCACTGAGTGTATGCTTTTCTATCTCTTTATATGCACACAATCACAGAGTCACACACACGCATATAATATATATTTATAGTATTTATTTAGAACAATTCTTGAGCAGAAGGACCTGATGGTTGTTCAGTGTCTTCTCTTTGTGCTTTAAGGAGAGTCATCTTTGAAGGTCAACCCATCTGGCAGAAAAAAGAAACTGATACCAGCTTTCTTCCTTTGATTTTGAATTCCTATTGTTCATGCATCCTTTGGACTCTCCAGTTGTATATTTCTATTTACTTCATTGACAATATCTTTATGTCACAAAAGTGTTCCCATGAATATTTCAACAGGCTTCCAACTAATATGGCCATGAGTTTAAGTAAGTGCTTGGTTGGAGAATGCCTTGACCGATGATATTACAAAATTCAACACCCCAACCTTATTGAAATAAAGCCAACAAATCTGCTAAAAAGTATAGATAGGTTTTCAAAATCCCCAGACCTTTTCATCAGATAATATCAAAGTGTATTTGAGGAAGGAAGGTAATATTAAAATCCTGGGAAACCTTTTCATTTTAATGTCCACTTCTGAAAAAGAGATTATACCATATTACACATATTGGCTGATGGCTTTCTTTTGACCATGAAAATGAAACAAATGTACAGGTGAGTCCACAAAAAACTATAGTACAAGATAGTTGGATGCAATCTCATATTCTTTTAGTACAAACTTGAGATTGTTTATACTGAAAAGCAGGTAAGTTATAATTTTGATAAGTTAATTTTAGAATTGGTTTTCTGCAATGTATTTGTTTGTTTATTAAACTGGTATTGCCAGATATAATTTATTATTTATTTATTTATTTATTTATTTTATTTGCATTTATATGCCATACTTCTCCGGAGACTCAGTGCGCTTACAGTCTATGGAGCACCATGCTAAGTGCTCGGCAATAGCCTTCATTCCATTGTATATACCTGCTTATTAGTAGGGCTTTTGCCCCCCCCCAAGCGGCATTTTTACTAAGTCAGTTTATTGCCCCCAACAATCTCGGGTTCTCAATTTATCTCGGGTGATCTTGGGAGCCCCTCAGAGCTCCCATGTAACACCACTTCTCCGCGGGCTGCACTGGCTTCCTGTGGCCTTCCGGATCCGATTCAAGGTGGTACTGACTGTATTTAAAATGCTCCATGGCTTGGGGCCTGGGTACTTACGGGACCGCCTGCTGCCATCAACAGCCTCCCGCCGCCCAGTACGCTCCCACAGGGTTGCCCTCCTCGGTGTTCCGCCACCTGATCATTGCCGGCTGGCGACCCCGAGGGTGCGGGCCTTCTCTGTGGGGGCCCCCTCCCTGTGGAATGATCTGCCCCCGGAGATATGGGCCATTACCGATATCCAGACCTTCCGGCGCGCAGTAAAGACCTTGTTTTTCCAACAGGCCGGCCTGGCCCAGTAAACGGTTCATGGGGTTTTAACTTAATTCGGTTTTTAAATTTTTAATTATAATCCTTGAATTTTAAATTTTGGAAATTTTATATCTGAAGGGATTTCGGCCGGATCTATGTTATTTAATTTGTTTTTAATTGTATATACTGTTCATTTTTTTAGTAGGCTGTACACCGCCCCGAGTCCCTTTTTGGGAGAGGGTGCGGTATAAAAATTTAAATCAATCAATCAATCAATCAATCTACCCTGAGAGGATGGAAGGCTGAGTCAACCTTGAGCCTGGTGGGATTCGAACCTGCACTAATTGCAGGCAGCTTGCACTAAGTGCTAGATGATTAACAGCCTGCACCACTAAGGCCCTTTTATTAGATATGTTTGCCACTCATGTCACCTCAAGATATACATCCATTATGCAAGACCATAGTCTGATCTTATAAGTTTTATATCTAGAATGAAAGAAGTAGAATGACTTTGTTATGTAAGTGTATGTAAATGGCATACATGCTGTAGGTTTATATGCCCTGATGAATGCATGGGAGAGATGAGAAATAGCATCCTTCCCACCCATATACAATATCCTTGTATTTGCTGCTACATATAAACACCATATCTATCTGTATGGATGATATTTTGTTGAGGAATGACACAAAATATAATTTGGTGCACTTTATAAAGCTGTACTGTAAAACTGATTGCTATAAGAGGAGAATTTTGATGGCTAATAATGGAAAGGTCAGGGAGAAAACTATTTTCTCCAATATATTGTTTCAAACCATGGTGGAGGAGCAATAGGTTATCATGGACATTCATAATAGTTTCAGTCTGGAAAATTGTTGATAGTTTGGGGGCAGACTATTGCTATTTAGGCCTTTCTATGATGTATTAACTCATCTTTACGGTCCAGCAATAAAAATGCTCCTTTCCTGGAAATCATGTAGTCAGGCTCTTAGTTTTGTGTTTGTTATTTTCTTCCCATCACAACGTGTGATTTGTTCAACAATGTTTCTGTGACAAGCCTTTGGGGAAAATGATTTTAGACCAGCAGATTTCCAAAATTAAAATGTTGCTTCCCTTTTCCTGCTATGCGTAGCCATTCATCAGTTTAAGAGTAGTAGGGCGAAAATACTGCTCCAATTGATGGCCTTGAATGTGTTTCTTGTTGATTTGTTTCCTATGAAAAAATACATAAATAAATAAAAGGCAAACAGAGAAACTAGAACTCGTTGCTTTCATCCCTCCCTCCTTCTCCTTTTTTAACATTTTAACTCAGAGAGTGAGAGAGAGAGAGAGAGAGAGATCAGAGAAGCTTATTGTGTGCGGATCTGAATTACCTTAATAAAAATATGAACCAACTGTGGGTTTTGAAACATTTTTCCCCTGGGAAGCAAACTTTTTATATAGCTCACAGACTTCAGTTCTTTTTAAAGAAATCAGGATTTTGAGATTGAATTTAATGAATATTAACTGTAAAGCACATTTCTATTTCAACCGAACGACCTGATTTTCAGATGAACAGATGTCACTTCTATAAAGCATTTGTTTAAAGATATGTTTATATGATTGTGTATATTTGAAGTTTTTTTTTTAAAAAAAGAAATAAATTATAATCGCAATATGCTGTTCAATCTGGAATAAAAATGCTTTAACAATGCATAAGTAGTTAAACAACATTTCATATTGTATTTACTTTTTAGAATATGTTTCAGAGCTGCTTTTACATTTAGAGAATGAATTTTAAAATTTGAATTACCTTACTCTTTTGCAGAATCTTTATATATAAAGTTATGAAGATATGTTATTTTTTGAGATTATAAATATTCATCAGTTTAAGTCTCAAAAATTCAACCTCTGTAGAAACTGGTTTTGTCTTTCAAAGTCATAAATATTTACATACAATCAAAATTTTAAAGGTTCACCATTTGAGAATTAAACAGGGGTTGCTTTAATAAAAAAAACCCTGAGGATTAGCAGGAAGTTTGCATTACTATATAACCATTTGGCTTTGAACATTGTCATTGTATCAGAACCATAGTATTTAATTGCATTCTCTGTTTTCTTGCCTTCCAGCTAGAATTTGGGAAGCAATATGTTTTCAAAATAAAGAATTTATGCTGGCCAATTTACCATTAAGCCCATTATTCACTGAACTGTTGACAAAATACTGATTTTAATCATCTGGCATTACACTCTGTTTCAAAATAATTTGCGTGAAGAAAACTGGCCTTGGTCGTTTCTAGTTATTTTCATTAGAGACTATAAGGTCAAGCATCAGGGAAGCATTGGCCAAAGTTTGGTCTGCCAAAGAGAAGCTATGGCTGGGCTGAGGACGCTGTCATAAATTAGAGGAATCATTACATGCAGTGGGACAATTAAGGGATAAAGAAAATGAGAACCCAGGAGCAAACATTGCTTCTTTCTCATTTCTTCATCTCAGCTAGTACTTTGTCTTGAAAGAACGTTCCAATGTCAGAAAACTTGGACAAAACAATTAGGATTTTCTGTGAAGATTTAATTCCCCCATACAATTGTGTCCAAAAACCTTTGCAGTCTTCTTGGCAAAGGTTTTTTTTTTCTCAGAAATAGTGTCATGTCCCAGAATATAACTTTTATATACTGTTGTTCAGGGGTGGGATTCAAAGTTTTAAACAAACGGTGGGCATGGCTTAGTTGGTGAGCATGGCTTAGTAGTCATGTGACTGGGTGGGCATGGCCAATTTGACATCACTCACAAAGGGCATTTCTCTTTGGCTGGCCTCTCATGACAGTGGGGATGCTGCAGCAGTCGTATGTGTGAAAAACGGTCATAAGTCAATTTTTTCAGTGCCATTGTAACTTTGAATGGTCACCAGTTTTTAGGCCAAAACTCAGAAAGGGTATGTAAACTCATGTTTGAATGTCAATCTTCCTAGCTAGTCAAGAAGCCTTGTTGAATGTCACTCATCTTGGTTCCTTGTCATTAAAAGCTTCTTTCCAGCAGTTCTGCTTAATTATTCAATTATTTCTTCAAAGTGCTGATTGTTGCATGTGGCTGGAAATATTTCCAGGGAGTATTTCCTCCCAAGAGCAGTGTAAAAAGCTTAAAATAACCATTCCCCTTTAAGAAAGTACCAGCAAAGAAAAAAAAAAACCTCCTTCAAGACAGTAAGTCTAGGCATACTGCCAAGAATGTAATAAGGGTGGGAAAAAACAAAAGGAGATTTCTTCCAACAACTGGTTCTCCGAACTGCTTAGAAAGTTAACAACCGGGTCTAGCGAATAGGTGAGAACTGGTAGAATCCCACTCTTGCTGTTGTTGGTCTCTAACCATCTAATGGCCGGACAGACAAATATGCCCCAACATACGATCTTTATAAACTGTTGTTGCACTCTATCCCCATCTAGTGGCTGGAGAGATTAAATACCAAGTATATTATTTGAAACTGACTCAACCCATTTATTCATCAGCCCACACTTTCAAAACAAGTGCACACTGGGAAGCCAGACTCCATTTCCTTTAGCATTTGGAAATATGAAAAAAAAGCATTTTGCAGTAGCACAAAGAAGAATCTATCTTAATCTGTGGCACATGGTCATCCAAGGATAAACCTACATCCCCCACACAGAGCATCACTGGTAATATTTAAATTTCTTGTATTTATTAATTGTTATGTTCAGCAGTAACTCAATACTGTCTATCTTGTATTTGTTTCTCATTGTATGTACCCCTATTTTCCCCAGTTTCACCATATCCTGATCTTTCAATAAAGCATTCAGATATACAAACACGGTCTATTTTATTGGAGGATAGGTGGGTTTAGCTGCATGTTGAGTTGTTGAACTAATGTGTAGTGAGGACAGAACAAGTAGATTGCCATAGCCTCCTTTCTAAGGCTAAGAGAAAGTGATTTGTCCAAGGTCATCAAGTTGGCTTTGTGCCTAAGGTAAGACTAGAACTCATGGTTTCCTGGTTTCTAGCCTGATGTCTTTATCATTACATCAAGAGAGAAGCACCCTTTATTAAAGCTTTGTTTTAAATTGATACATTTCACATTCATTAATAGATGCTCTTTAGATGAAAGACAATACGAGGCCATCAATAGCATATCAGAATTATTATAGGCTGAATTCTTTTAGACACATTTTATAGCCTGGATGTGAATAATGTAGGCTGCATCCAAAATTCACATTCTCAGCTTTGGCAATTGTTTATACCTACAAAACAATTGAACAACATTAAATGAAGAGCTATATTATACCAACATCAAATCAAAGCAAACACTCGTAAGCAACAGAAATAAATACTCAGTATTAGAAATATATACTCCTCGCCCAGGAGTATGAATTATTATCCAAAGAGAAATCATTATTTTGACTGAAGAAGAACCATTTGCTCCTTAATGAAAAAGGCTTATTTTAAGGACTGCCTAGGGATCCTAAACTGGTCAACAGAATTCAAAATAAATAAATATAATTCAAACTAAATAATGGGAACATGTTTAATTTTTTCCCTTCTTTTTCCTGTCCCAGTCATTTTCAGCTTTTGGAACAGTGTGTGATTATTACTCCAGGAAATAGCCAAATGCATTGAAATTTGCACAGTAGTCTCTTGAGGGGATTTTGGGGGTTCCTGATTTAGTTTCCATTTCATGCATCATTTAAGCTTGGAAGATAGGCACAGCCTGAACACAAGGTTAAGGCATCTCCCCGGCATTGTGTCTGCTTGAAGTTTTTTTTTTTCCAAAGGAAGACAGATCGGTGTTGTCATTCAATTTTTTAGCCAGTCATTTCCATAGCACCCCATAAAGCATGAAATCAAAGCAACTCTAAAGCACAAGGACAACTCTTAACATCCCAATCAAATGTTTCAGATTCAGTAGAGAATCCCTAGTCTTTTGAAGCAAGAAATATTTACACAAAACTATTCAAAAATGTAAAACATTCTTATCTGAGATCCATATAAAGAGTTTACTAAGATAATAAGATTAAGCATTTGCCTCAACACATGATCATTTGGCTTGGACTGTTCTCCTTGCATCAGAAGCGTAATATTTAAGCACATTCTTGATTTCTTTTCTTCAAGCTGGAATTTGGGAGGTAATGGTTTGGTTTTTATTAACTTATTTTTAAATATTTTATTAGAATTTTTCAGTACAAGCAAAGTATTAAAATAAAGAAAAAAGATAGAAAAGAAGAAGAAAAGTAAAAAAATACAGAATGCTGAATTATTAAAACACAGAACATAGAATAGTAGGATAGGGAGAGGCCTCGGAGGGCTTCTAGTCCAGTGGTCACCAAGCAATGGGTAGCGGCCCACTGGTGGTCCACAAGAAAATTGTGGTGGTCCACTGAGAAATGTCACCCCCAATGTCACCCCCAAAGCAATTAATTCAGGCTATGCTGGAACACAAGGCTGCATCACCCATATAGCCTGTGGGAACACAAGTCTTATGTCGGAACAACACGAGGTAATGAGGGGAGGGGGGAAAGGGCAGAGGGGGGAACTTGCCTGGCCACCAGGCCTGCTTCTTTCTGTTTCTTTCTTCTTCTGCTTTTGGCTGCACGCTCCCCCAAACTCCGTCAGAAATGAGACTTTGGGACCTTGCAAGGCCTCCTACTCCAAGAAGCTGCGCCGGCAAAGACTCATTTCTGGGGGAGTTTGGGGGGAAAGAGAAAGAGAGACTTCTGCTGTTTCTGCTGCTTTCCTTGCATGAAGCCAAAAGATCCCAAATAAAGAATAATTGATCAGTAGGAAAATGGGGTGGAGAATTTTCCTGCAGACTTTTTTTGGGAATTTTCCCAGGGTTTCTGCAGACAGAGACCCTGGGATAATCCCAAAAAAAGTCTGTAGGAAAATCCCCCACCCGGTTTTCCTACCGATCACAGAATACCGTCTTTCTCTCTCTCTCTCTCTCTCCCTCCCCCTGAGAACTAAGCTCAAAAGCAGGTTAGGAATGTGGCTGCCTTGGAGGGTGTGTGTGTGTGTGTGTGTGTGTGTGTGTGAGAGAGAGAGAGAGAGAGAGAGAGACAGAGAGAGAGAGAGAGAGAATCACCACCAGCCCTCCGAGGTTAGATCAGATCTCTCTCTCCCACCAATGTCAGCAAGCCACCACCAATCAAAATTCATATTAGTGGTCCATGGGATTTAAAATTCTGAGTTTGGTGGTCCCTGAAGTCCAAAAGGTTGGTGACCCCTGTTCTAGACCAACCCCCTGCCCATGGCAGGAGATCCTATACCATTTTGGAAAAATGGTTATCCATTCTCTTCTTGAAAACCTCCAGTAATGAAGCACCCACAACCTCTGAAAGCAAAACATTCCATGGATTAATTATTCTCACTGTCATGAAATGTTTTCTTAGTTCTAGTTCTTATTTCTGTCCTGCTTTCTAGCAAGCAATTGTCATCTTACCTTTCCCCTTTCCCCCTTCCTCTTTAACTCTTTATAATCCCCAATTCCATAAATCCTCAGATCACTTTTCTACTATCAACATAAAGTCCATATAAGGTTTTCAAGTTTTTAAGAAAGTCTCTACTGTGTTTTCATTGACCAAATGTATCCCCTTTGCCATATTTGCAAGCACCATCAATTTTATAATACAATATTCTACTGGGGTATTTCATTATTTATTGAATTCATATGCCACCCACTTCATGGTTGCATAACTTTGGGCAGCTTTCAGCATGATAAATTATTCTTCCATTTTTGTTTGTACAATAATCTTGCAGCAGTTCCCATATACATTATTATTGTCTTATCTGTCTTTCCTATTCAACGTGCATAAAACCCAATAGAAATAATTTTGCTTACATTGTAATATCAATCTTCAGTATCTGTTGCAATTGTACAAACTGATATCCAAAATATACTTGCTTTTTCACATGTCCGCCATGCATAATGTACCAGTCTACTAGATATAGTATTTATGCTGGCCAGTTTGTTGAATCGAATCAAATATCATTATTACAATCTTTGACCAGCCTTTATAATGAAAAAAAAATACAATAAAAGAAATAATGGTTTAGTGCCAGCCAGTTTATCATTGGGCTACCCTTATAGTACTGCATCTTGTAAGCTGCATGAAAATTCAGAAGGATAACATTAGATAAATAAATAAAGAGACATATAAATCTTTCCTGTTTTATGTACCTAGGGGAGCCTTTCTTGTCGGTGTACTTCAACATATTGTTTAAAGCAACATCTTGACATTTTAACATGAAGCATTCAGAACTTGCTGAAAATATTTGTACTGCAAACTCTATACGTGCGCAGTGTACCACATCACCTCTTCCATTTATCAATTCTGCTTGAATCAGAATGAGGTCTGACTCAACAAACCCTGTTCTATATAATGAAGCAAAAATCTGATCCCCTGAAAATTTCTCTTCAATAGGACATGGTTTTGTTGATTGCGAGAAAATACAAAACAAAAAATTCTTCTGTTCACAAAAGAAGAGCCTCACTCATTAAAGAGAGGGCTTTCTATGAGGAGAAAGAGAGAGAAATTCTGTGACATTCTTGAGCAAAGAAATTATTTGAAGACATGGGAAAGACATAAAGATAAATAGTATGCAGTATACAAGTAAGGCATGATTCTTATTGCTGAATGTCCTTCGTTTAAAACAAAAATAGATAAAAGAAATTATGATATTTCAATTAAAACTAAACGCAGAAATTTTCCTACTGGAGATAATAAAAGGTGACTGCACAAAAGAGATAAAATATTTAATTTTGTAATATAATCACTGCAATGAGACTAGCGCTCGCACAGTGTTGGAAAGGAGACCTCATGCCAACAGAGAGTTTAATAATCCAAAAAAACTACGATTGCGCTGAAATGGATAAACTTACTCTAAAATTAAAAGAAAAGGAAGACTCAAAGTATTATACAGTCTGGGAAAACTGGTACAAATGGATAAACAATAGAAACCAGTAAAGTAAATAAATGAGGAAGGAATAGTTTAAAGAGGTTAATGTATGAGTAATAACCAGAAATGTGAAATAGGTATTAGAATAAAATTTGGTATATAAGCACTGTCAAATTGATTTGTAATGTTTTTTTAGTGTTTTTTTTAGTGTTTTTCATTTTAATGAAATGTATTGTATTTTGTATTTATCTTTTTAAGTGTTTAATAGAGTTTTTTAAATTAAAATTAAAAAAAAAATTGTAATGGTCTTTCGTTTAGGAAAGTTGCCCATCACTGCACATGAGAACAAAGAACAAAGTTGCCTTGAGATTTAAAGATACGAAATGTTGTAAATCTATTCTAATGCAGGGGTCCACAACCCTTGGGCTATAACACGCCAGAAACTGGGATGTGCAAACAAGTGAAGCCCCATCTGTGGGATGCAGCCAACATGCAAAACCACGCCACCTCCAGTCTTCAGAAAAACCTGTCTCCACTGAAACAGTCCCTAGTGCCCAAAAGGTTGGGGGCCGCTGTCCGAATGCATATCCTAAGCAGAAAGTAGTTTGAGGAAGCACTGGGATCACACCCATTTCCAACAGTGACCACAACATGATTGACTTTTGTCTCAACATACGTCCACACAAAAATAATCACAACGATGGAATCCCCAATTATAACTTCAAAAAGGGCAACTATGATCTTATAGACAACGATCTTTCATCCCTTGATTGGCAATTTCTATTCTTTGGATGCAATACTGGAGGAGACCATTACAATATATTTTTACTTGAAGTCAAAAGAGTCATCAAACTATATGTACCATTAACAACTCCCAAAACCAGAAAAAACAAACTACCCAAAACAATAAGGAAGCTTCAATCCAAAAAGAAATCACTTTGTCAGAAAAACAAATCTAGTCACGTTGCCAACTTCAAAAGCCGATACAAAAATTTATGCCACCAGATAAAAACTGAATGCACCAATTATCACATTAAACAAAAAGAAAAGCTTCTATGGACCAATTCCACCCGTGCTTTCTACAATTTTATAAACAACAAACTAAAAGACTCAAGGTCCATCCCACCCCTGAAAGGACCTAATGGTAAAGACTGCAATGATGACACTATTAAAGCCAACCTCTTTAACACATTCTTTGACTCAGTATTTATAAACAGCAATGGATCATGCCAGTATTTCCTAGTCGAACCACAGACAACTACAATGATCTAATACAGATTTTACAGAATACAATGTTGAAAAAGCACTATGCAATCTAAAACTATCTCTATCTATTGGACCAGACGGAATATGTGCCTACTTCTTAAAAAAGCTATCAACTGCCATAGCAGAACCTCTAAGCATAATCTTTGAAAAATCTTTCAGGACCAGCTCCTTCCTAACCTATGGTCACAAGCTACGGTCATCCCCATCTTCAAAAAGGAAGACCCCAGCCTAGTTGAAAATTACAGACCAATCTCTTTATGCTGCATCACCTGTAAAGTCATGGAATCAATTATTACCCAATCCATCATCCTCCACTTAGAAACAAACAGCCTACTGTCTAATAAAAAATTTGGTTTTAGGAAAAAACTATCATGTAATCTGCGACTCTTACATTGCAAAAACATATGGACTACACAACTTAATCAGGGCAAAGCAATAGACTCAATCTACATAGACTTCTCTAAAGCCTTTGATTCTGTGGTACACGACAAACTACTCCTAAAACTAAAATCTTATGGTATCTCTGGACACCTGCATAACTGGATAGAAGCATTCCTGTCAAACAGACAACAAATGGTCAAAATTGGGAGTGTCTTATCAAATTTTATACCAGTCCCCCAAGGCAGTGTTCTAGGACCAACTCTTTTCATGCTCTACATAAATGACCTCTGTGATCATATCAAGAGCAACTGCGTTCTCTTCGCTGATGATGTAAAATTATTCAACACTACAGACAATACTGCTACCCTTCAAACAGACCTTGACTATGTATCAGAATGGTCAAACAAATGGCAACTTCAAATCTCAACAAATAAATGATCTGTCCTACATATTGGCAAAAAAATCAGAAAATAAAATACAGGCTGAATAGTCAAGACCTTATTGATGATCCAAACTCTGTCAAGGATCTTGGAGTACTCATCTCAAATGACCTAAGTGCTAGAGACCACTGTAACTACATAGCCAAAAAGGATTAAGAGTTGTTAACCTAATCTTACGTTGCTTTTTCTCTGGTAATATTACAGTAATAACTAGAGCAGGGGTCACCAACCTTTTGGACCCAGGGACCACCAATTTTCATAACTTTAGATACCAGGGACCACTAACCGGTTCTGTGGGCATGGCCTAATTTGTGGGTGTGGCTTGGTGGTCATCTGTCTGGCTGTGCATGGCTTGTATGTAAATATTATAAATATTTATATAAATATTGAATTTTTTATAAAAAAGAGCAACTTTTACCCAAAATCAGGCAAAGCAGGCAGATTGAGTTGCTCACAGAATAACAGATTCATTCAGAGATCTATCTATCTGTCATTGGCTAGCTCAGTCTGTCACATAAAATTTCCTTGCAAGCAAACTCATAAAATTTGCTAGCAGGCAAACTCACAAAATTAACTCACAACATACCATGCATGTAAATATTGATTTTTTTTATAAAAAAAGAGCAACCTTTACCCCAAATCAGGCAAAGCAGGCAGATTGAGTTGCTCACAGAATGATTCAGTGATTTATCTATCTGCCATCGGCTAGCTCAGTCTCTTAAATTCTCTTGCCGTGAGTCTGCACTGAATTTGTTTGCAAGCAAACCTTCAGTCCTAAGGGAGGTTTGGCTGTGCTGAGCAGAATATCTAAAGACTAGCTAGAAAGCAAGAAATCCATCCATTTCCTGCTTCCTAGCTAATCTAAATCTCCCAGCACAGCAGAACAGATGATGGTCGGAAAAAGGAAAAATAGCAATTTAGCAGGCAAGTTTATCTGGTAAGGAGTGAGTGGGCAGGGAAGGTTCCCGCGGGCAATGTGGGCGGTGCAGCCTTGTGTTTCTGCGCAGCCTTGATTAATTGCTTTGGGGGGGGGTGCTCTGGGGGTGAGAATTCTCTGCGGCCCATCAAAATTTTCTCATGGCCCACCAATGGGCTGTGGTCTACCAGTTGGCGACTGCTGAACTAGAGCATACAAAACATTTGCTAGACCAATACTCGAATACAGCTCATCAGTCTGGAATCCACATTACATATCTGATATTAACACAGTTGAGAATGTCCAGAAATATTTCACAAGAAGAGTTCTCCACTCCTCTACTCATTGCAGAATACCTTATGCCACCAGACTCAAAATTCTAGACCTTGAAAACCTAGAACTACACTGCCTTCAGTCCGATCTAGTATAGTATATAAAATCATACATTGCAATGTCCTACCTGTCAATGAATACTTCAGCTTCAACCATAACAACACAAGAGCAAACAATAGATACAAACTCAAGGTTAATCACACCAAACTTGATTTCAGGAAATACGACTTCAGCAATAGAGTGGTCAATGTCTGGAATACTCTACCTGACTCTGTGGTTTCTTCCGCAAGCCCCAAAAACTTTAACCTTAGACTGTCTACTATTGACCTCACCCCTTTCCTAAGAGCTCTGTAGGAGGCGTGCATAAGTGCACCAACGTGCCTACCGCCCCTGTCCTATTGTTTCTTTTATATTTTATTTTTCTTATGTGTATCCATGTATTCATAACTATGTTTTACTTATACCTATTATCTTGTAAGCAATTGACAAATAATAAAAAATAAATAAAATAAATAGCTTAATCAAATAGATTATTTTCATTTGGGTACAGATCCCTTAATCCAACACTCCACTTTCTTCCCCATATAAAATCTTATATGTTTCATAATGACTAAAGGATAGAGTCAGAGAAAAGGAAAATAAGTAAAAGATATAGCCAGGCTAAAGGAAATAGGCAGATAAATGACTGAAGATTGGAAAACAGGTCCCTTGTTAGTCAACAAGAGTGCTGATTTATTACCAAGTTACCAGGTACTTAGGGGCCAGGGGCTCAGCAGCCCAAGAAAACAACAATCAAGGACTTAATAGCTGGCCATTGACATCCCCCCCAATTAATAATACAATCAAGCACATACAAGCCACATACAATCAGGCACTCCATAAATACTATGCACAGAACAGCCCAGTACACAATTCTGTACAGAGAGAAGTTCCAGCACAAATCTGAAGCTTAGAAGGATAAACTTCTGGTCCCAGTGACCGACTCAGATCGATCTTAACAGATAACAGATAATCAGAGTTGGAAGGGAACTTGTAGGTCATCTAGTCCAACCCCCTACACCATTTATTTCTCTTCTTGAAAGTCTCAAGTGATCATACTCCCACAACTTCCGAGGACAAGCTGTTCCATTGGTTGATTGTTCTCACTGTCAGAAAGTTTCTCCTTATTTCCAGATTAAATCTCTCCTTGTTCAGTTTCCATACTTTATTCCTTGTCTGCCTTTGGGTGCTTTAGAAAATAGCTTGTCCCCCCTCCTCTCTGTGGCAGCCCCTCAAATATTGAAACACTGCTATCATGTCTCCCCTGGTCCTTCTCTTCATTAGATTAGCCACGTCCAATTCCTGTAACCGTAACTTTCTAACTGTTATGGGGATATCTCTTTAGCCTTGCTTTAAACAAATTGCAAAAAGTGTTACCCAATAACATCTAATGTGTGACTTCCAGCATTGATGGTGCCAAAAGGTTTAAAGAGCTAAGGGGCAAAATATATACTTTAAGCCTTATGCATTCTTTTAAAGACATCCATTCTCTATCTTAAACTCCTGAACCCCTTCTGAAGTAGTCTCTGATTCTGCCCACATTGAAGAGTGGCCTGTATAAAGTGTAGAGCAAGTTTGATGTATTTTTTATTTATATCGATAGCAAAGAAGGTTGAGATTCTTTTTCTATTATTTTTCTTTTTTTCCCTTCTTTCTTTCTTGTACTTTTATTTTTCTTCTTTCCTGGGCTTCTCCCCTACCCTTCTGTTTATCTTTTAACTTAATTTTTTCCTGAAAATCAATAAAGATAAGTAAAGTTTGTTTATGGATGAGACATGAAATATGGCAAG
This sequence comes from Bungarus multicinctus, assembly GCA_023653725.1. Classification (NCBI taxonomy): domain Eukaryota; kingdom Metazoa; phylum Chordata; class Lepidosauria; order Squamata; family Elapidae; genus Bungarus; species Bungarus multicinctus. The sequence continues at coordinate 41,256,883 of CM042838.1, read as the reverse complement.
AAGAGATATTTTGTTGAAGTACCAGAACGGATGATAAGTTATCAAGATTGTAGTTGATGGATACTGTCTTATACTGTGTCTCCTTTTTCTTTATTTTTTTTCTTTTTCTCCGTATTTATTGTTTTTTTTACATTTTAAAATTTTCTTCATTTAGCTTTGTATCTGAAAACTTTAATAAAAATTATTATTTAAAAAATGAACATCTGGTCTACCCAAACACTGTTGATGCTTAACCTATATTAGTTCATACTAGGTTCATTATGTCCTGTATTATAAATCTTTAATCAAGATTTGACAACTATAATTAAAATAATGAAAATATATTACCAAAACAAGATGGTAGAGTTGAGTTCTTTCATGTAATCAATACTCATAAAAGTCTCTGGAGATATTTATTTTCAAAATTTTATAAATGTTTATGTAAAAGATCTATTATTCTTCCTACCAGCAGCCTAGAATTGTAAACAAGCTACAGAGAAGAGCCAAGCCCAATCTTAGAATAAACCATGATTTTAAAGGACCTTTATAAATTGCCCCCATGATATTAAGAATTTCTCAAAACTTTTTGTGAAGTCTTCTGTGGTTAAACCACTTTGGAACTTCCACTCAGTTTCTGATGTTCCCCTTGCCAGCTTCTGAAACTCACATTGATTTTCTTAAGATTGTCCTCAAATAAAGTACAGAAAATAGGTTTATCTCTGAAATTCATGTTCCTGCCAGACACAGTTCCTCTGATATATTGCAACAATACATCAGAGAAAAGCTGGCCTGTTGATCTATTACAGTGATACTACAGATCCTTAAAGAAGAAACAAGTTAGAATTCCAACTTTAAAAAAAAAGTGAGCCTTCTTTTCAAACATGGTCTACTGCTGGCTAAGGAATTTCACTGTAACATCCCCACTCCACCCAAAAAAATAACCTCTAGTTGAAACCATATCAGACTGCAAGGTGGACATTTCAAAGAACATGCTCTTTATTGGCACAAATTTAGTGCAGCTTTTGTTACTGGGAATGTCGCCAGATGCTCTTCATAAATTCTTCAAAGCCAAGCCTTTTAAGCTGAAAGTAGGCCAAAGTCACTTAGAAAATGATGGAATAAAATTCTACCAAAAAAAAGTAAAAGAGAGCAGAAGAAATGGCGCTGTTCTCCTAATATGCACATATTGTTATAATGCTTTAGCTTCTGTGGGACCGAAGATTCAGGTTCCTAGCTAGTGAAAAAGCCAAGGGATGTATATCGGGTGCACAAAAGTTTTCTCCTGCAAACATCCATGGAAATATGGAAAGAGTTAGTATCATTTGAGTGATAGTGTCGGTGAGTATCCTCCATTGCTTTAACTTCTGAATAGAAATTACTCTTACCCTAAGATCTAACACTAACGGCTCAGCCTCACATCCCCTAAGCATGGCTGAGAAGTTTTATATCAAGATATATTTTACTCTTTATACTATTTCCATCTTCCTTTAAAATGTTAGAATCCACAGTGGTTTGAAAATCCAAATGTGTTACCCAGACTTAATCCATATATCAAAGAATAAGATCTGCAAAGACAAATAGAGTTAATTAAATTAGGTCTCCCAGTGGAACTGCACGTTCACAAGAATATACATCATACCTACACACACACACACACACACACACACACACACACACATGCATGTGCTCCTTGGGTGTCACCCTAGAATCAGCACACAGATACTTCCAAACCAGGACAAGCTCCTTTATAAAAAGTCTGTTGCTGTACCCTATTTCTCTGCAGCTGCCCCTAAATGCAATTTATTAGGAATAAATATTTCTTCTTTCTGCACGGCAGTCTGGGTCTCATTTTTATTTATTCTTGCACAACCCTGGCTCACATTGGAATCCCAAACTAGTCTTCGGACAAATGACATGGACTTAACCAGCCCAGAGTTATGTAAGTAAGGTGGGGAGTTTTATATACAGTGAAATCAATCAATCAATCAATCCTATTTTTTTTAAATGCCAAGTCCTTATAACATGTCTTCATTTTATCCACAGTGGCAACTGAATCATCTTTAGTTACAGCTGTAACTGTAACATATTCTGATGCTGGCAGTTTTGGCCGTGGATATGAACCATCATATTTCATTAACAATGGAGTTGCTGGCCTGGTTGGAGGAATATAAGGGAATGAGAAGCAAGCTGGAAAGACTAATCAGAAGATAAAAGGGAGAAAATGCAAACCTTTTCTTCTTGCAGCACTCTATCCAACTGAGGTTCCTTTTTTTTTTTGGCAGTTAACCGATAAGATGGCCCCTTTAGAGGTTCAAAGCAATCAGGATTATGGGCAGGTAATTCTCATCCAAGGGAGGAAAGAAAGACTGAGCACTTAACTGGGGAGAGAAACTTTTAGGGCTTTGACTGAGAAAGGATTAAGCCTTGACGTGTCATGAGGAAAACTCCCAGTAGTGGGATCCTACCTTAGTCGCTACCAGTTTGGTGGGTGATCGCGCATGCGCACATGCGCCCCTAATGGGCACGCCTCTAACAAGTCAATCAGCTGAGAGGATGAGGAAATGAAAAGCTAAGAGTGACCCTCCCACCCACGCGCCTTTTGGTCTTTTATCCTCTCAGCTGATAGTCAGAGGCCTTTCTCCCCTTCTTCTCAGCTGTTTTAAACTACCTGTTCACGGGTAGTGATTTTTACTACTGGTTCAGCTGGGCTGGGCCGAACTGGTAGCATACCGTCACTGAAGACTCTGGAGGGAATAGATATAACAAATAAAGAGGGATCAAACAGCCAGGTAGAGGAGAGTGAGGCAAATAACTTTTGCAGACCTAGCTGATACTCTGGACACTTGCAATAGCAGCAAGCAGGGAGGCATGGGACAATCTATATGGTAAAGTAGATACAGTGGCTTCAAAGATTGCTCAGTCAGTTAAACATGAAAGTCTCAGACAATCTCTAGATTCTTAGAAAGCCTCTCTGCCAGATGAAAAGGGGATTCATCCCAACACAACCAATAGCTTAGTATTCCTTCATGTCAGTCTTGTACCTGTGTGATACTGTCTATATAGCTGTGTGGTTTCTGTTTCTTTATTTTAAGAAAAGCTGCTATGTACTACTTGTATCTAGAGATTTGTTTTTATTGACAAAGAATGACACACACACACACACACACACACACACACACACACCTTCTTTCTTAGTAACTCAGCTCCAGGCTTTGTTTAAAGCAACTCACAACAATGCTGAAGAAATCCTTACTTAGGATTCCTGAGAGATCCAGCTTTGAACTCAGCAGAATTTCTGCACTAAGCAGTGGCTACAAATAAACTTATTTTCTTTCTTTTTTAAAAATAGTTTTTATTCAAGAATTTTATTTTTTTTAAAGAGAATCATGTTCTCACATTTTACAGTGTTTTCATAACAGTGTACATCTCAATTAGCGTTAATTGAGATCATTTACTACAAAGATATCTTAAATATAATTCCTGGTTTGTTACTTATCTATGTTATTAATACGTCGTGATACATTGTTTGTTTTCCTATGTTACTACACTACTACACCTATATACATAGCTATACTATACATATATTCATAGCTATACATTTATCCTTATTTTTGTTGTTCCATAATATTTCTTTAATCATTTTCACTATACATCGTTATTTCCTTTTCATTTAACCATTTGTACCATGTATTCCATGTTGTAAAAAATTCACCCTCTTCCTTGTTTTTTAATATCATAGTATCTAATCATTTCTGCGCATTGGTAAATTTTGTTAATTACTGCTAAATCTGTAGGTAGCATTGTTAATTTCCAATTTTGGGCAAAGGCTATACTTGTTACTGTGATGATGTGTAGTATTAGATGCTGTTGTTTTTTTACTCCATGACAGTTCTGATATTCCCAATAAAAAGGTCTCTGGGTTGAATTTAATCTTTAATTTTATAATCTCTTCCAGCCATCCCTGTATCTTAGACCAGTGTTTTTGAGCTTTGGGACATGTCCACCACATGTGAAAATACGTTCCCTGGCTATGATTGCTCTTCCAGCATTTGGGTGACATATTGGGAAACATTTTTGCCAATCTTGCCGGTGGAAGGTGCCAGCGGTAGAACATTTTATAGATATTCTCTTTATATGATATTGATAACATTAATTTATAGTTGGTTTGCCATATTCATTCCCATTGTTCTAAGTTGATGTTATGACCGCAGTTTTTAGCCCATATTATCATATTCTCCTTAACCGTTTCCTCTTCCATTTTAAATTCCAATAAGCAATTGTATAATTTAATAATCATTTTTTTCACTTCCTTGTAACATTTTGTCTAGTTCCTGTTCTTTATTATAAAATCCAAATTGTTCCTTGTCTTTTTTTATATTTTGTTTGAATTTGGAGGTATGACTACCACCCAATTTCAATTCCTTGTGTTTTGAGCTGTGTCTGTGATTTCAGGTACACCTTCATCTGTTATGAGTTCTTTGTATTTTATTGTTTTATTCAGATCCATGGCATTAGGATATATTAATGCCTCCATTGGAGATAGCCAGAGAGGTATTTTCCACATAGTGTTTTTTTAATTGCCTCCCATACACATAATAGTGCGTCTCTTATCCAATGTTTTTGAAAGTAGCTGTTGAGGTATTCCCCATTAGGAGAATGAGCGCTCTCAGAGAAATGTAGTGAGAGTAGTGATGAATAACACACAACTAGCACACAGATACACTGAATAGTAAAATGTAGGTTTTACTTCCAGTAAACAGGTAAGCAAAGTCCAACAAACAGTCCAAGTCATACACGGTTAAAGCAGTCAGTATTCAGTCCAGGGATAATCCAAAAACAAAGTCCAGTAACATACACAAAGTTCAGTAACCATAGTTTGCTAACAGTTGCAAGACTCACAGCAATCCGAGCAGAACGATGATCAGGCATAAGGCAATAGGGAAAATGCAAGAAGAACAAACCAGTTTTTGGCTTCATCTTATGATCGTTGGAGGAACCACACCCAATTACTATTACGGCATTCTCTTAAAGAGACAGTATTAAATGACTATCCTGGTTTATACATTGCCAACCCAACTATTAGGTGACTATCATTCCTAACATTCTCCCCTTTGGGTAGGACAATATATAACATCTTACAGTTTAAGTCCATATTCCTAACAGCAAGCCTTACATTTTACAGTTCCTTGGGCTTTCATAAAATGATCTGCAATGTTATTCTCTGACATGCAGTACTCCAGTTTAATCATTTTGCTTTGCATACATTGTCTCACATTCAGATATCATAGATCTCTGTGTTTTGATCTTTTCTTTACGGCGAGATTGGAAGCCATCTGAATTGCTGATTGGTTGTCTTCATATATAACAATATAATCTTTTACATTAATTCCCATGTCTATCATTAGTTGTTTATAACATATTAAGTCCATACATAATAGAGACAAACATGAGAATTCAGCCTCCATTGCACGGCTGTCTTTAGAAGATCATATTACGGCCGTCTCCAGGGGGGCTTTTTATCAGGTTCGCCTGATTTGCCAGTTGCGGCCCTTTCTGGATCGGGACGCCTTACGCATGGTCACTCATGCCCTTGTCACCTCCCGCCTGGACTATTGTAACGCTGTCTACATGGGGCTCCCTGCGGGGAGCACCTGGAGGCTTCAACTGGTGCAAAATGCGGCCGTGCGGGTGGTTATGGGGGCGTCACGAAACTCCCATGTGACACCTCTCCTGCGCGAGCTGCATTGGCTGCTGGTGGCCTTCCGGGTTCTCTTTAAGGTTCTGGTTTTGACCTTTAAAGCGATCCATGGCATTGGACCAGGCTATCTGCAAGACCACGTTCTGCCGGTAGTCTCCCACCAACCTGTGCGCTCCCACAGGGAGGGCCTCCTTCAGGTCCCGATGGCATCTATGTGCCGCCTGGTGACCCCAAGGAATAGGGCCTTCTCTGTGGGGGCACCCACCCTTGGGAATGGTCTACCTCCTGAGCTATGTAACAACACTGACCTGAGAGCATTCAGACGTGCACTGAAAACTTGGTTCTTTGAGCAGGCCAGCCTGGGCTGAAATGGGAGTTTTATAGATTAATTTTAGAATTTTGGGATTTTGAATTTGGGGGTTTTATTGTTTTTAGGATGTTTAATCTTCTTTTAACTTTTATAATGTGGAATGTTTTATTGTTGACTGTACACCGCCCTGAGTCCTTCGGGAGAAGGGAGGTATATAAATGTGTAAATAAAAATAAAATAAATAAAAAATAAAAAAAATAATCTTTTACATTAATTCCCATGTCTATCATTAGTTGTTTATAACATATTAAGTCCATACATAATAGATACAAACATGAGAATTCAGCCTCCATTGTTGATAAACTTAGATGTTTTTGTCGAATAGACCGCCATCCAATTAACACCTTTCCTAATAACACTACAGTACCTGACATTGATTTACATGTAGTTACATCTAGAACAAAACTTGCATCGGCATATGCAGTTAAACTTAGTTCATCCTTAGGCTCCAAATATAATGCATAATGCATCGTTCGTTTAAGATATCTCAACACACGCTTAGCAGCTTGCCAGTGCCTTTCAGTAGGCTCAGCGTTAAACCTGGGTAATTGGTTGACACTATATGCTATGTCTGGCCTAGACCAATTACTAAGATAGGATAAGCTACCAATTAATGACTGATAAATGTCTTTATCAAAAACAGGACTTTGCACATCACTGTGGCTAAACTCCTGGCTCATTGGTGTCTTAGCCGGTTTACAAAGTTCCATTTTAAAGTTCTTCAGTAACTGGTTAATTTTATCTGCCTGTGAGATTTTATAGCCTCCTCTAGTTTTATCTATTTTTAAACCAAGATACTGTTTAATCTCACCTAAATGTTTGATTCTAAATTTCTTCTCTAACAGTGAAATAATCCCAGTAGCTTCTTGCTCAGTTTTGGTGATTAATGCTATGTCATCAGTGAACAATAGCAACAATGAAACTACACCATCACTTTCCTTTTTAAATAAACATGGATCAGCCATTCCAGCTACAAAACCTATCTTTGTTAATTCCTTCACTGTGCGCTGGTTCCATTCATAGCCTGATTGCTTCAAGCCATAAAGACTCTTTTTTAATCTCCAGCAATCAGTTTTGTTATCAGTTTTTACACCCAAAGGTTTCTTTAAATATATAGTATGTTGCAACGGTGCATGTAAATATGCCGTCTTAACATCTAAATGGTTTATTATGTATTTCTCCTTAGCTGCCCATACTAATGCTGCTCATAATGTAGTAGTCTTCAGACTAGGTGCAAGCATCTCATCATAGTCGTTGGCTGTCTGATCAAACCCTTGTGCTACTAACCTAGCTTTATGGGTAACAGTCCCATCCACACCTGTCTTAATTTTATAAATCCATTTATACCCTGGTCGTAAGCTGACATTTTCATATACCTCCAACCTTTGTAAAGATTTCAGTTCCTTATCCATTGCTTCCTGCCAAGCAGCTTGATCCTTAGCAGGATACAGTTTCAGTTCATTATAGTTAGTAGGAACTATATTTACTTGGCATACTATACTAGCCTGATATCTATCTGGTGGTTGTATTACATGGGCTGCATGTCTAGGTGACTCAGGGCTTACTGGTGGACTCTCACGTTCCACCTCCTCCTGTTCTTCTACCTCCTCCTGTGCCCATTCTTTTACCTCCTCTTGTGCCTGTTCTTCCTTTTTAATGGCTAGTGATAGTTTAACTATCTCATCATTAGGGACTACTTGGGTGTCAATAACAACATCATTGTGGAATTCCTGTTCTAGTTTATGCCACCCCACGTGCTTAAGAAATTTAGCACTAGTGCTACAGTAAACATTAGCTGTGCCTGGATCCCAAAATCTAAACGATCTATGGTTGGCCTCGTAACCTACAAAAACTAATTTCCTAGCTCTATGTTGCCCTTTCAGTCTTACTTGTGAGGGAATATGCACCCATGCTGGAGCTCCAAATGTATGTAAATAACTTAAATTTCGTTTTCTGCCATGCCAAGTAAATGGCAATTCACCAGTTGTTGTGTTCACCACATTGTTTAACACATGGTTGGAACACAATATGGCTTCACCCCACAGTGTTTCAGGCAAATACGAATCAGATAACATAGTAAGAGCCATGGCTTGTAATGTTTGCCCTCTTCGTTCTATAAACGACTTATGTTGTGGCCTGTAAGGTGCAGAATGCTTATGCTAGATACCAGCCAATTTCAACATCGTTTGGAATCTATTGTTAATAAATTCAGTCCCGTTATCTGTAACTAAAGTAATTACCCCATGTCTCATTTTTCTCTCAGCAAATTTTAGCTAGTTAAAGAAATGTTGGAATGTTTCTGTTTTGTTTTGCATTAAATAGCAGAAACCGTACCATGAGTAATGGTTCATTATACTCAAAACAGCAGCACCTCCCAAACTGGGTTGTTTAGGACCAATTATGTCAGCAAAAACAACCTCTAAAGGTTCTTTGGTCTTAAACCCATTCAGTCTGTTTGCTGGAGTAACCTTGCTTTTCTCCTGATTACAGGCATTACAGTTTAAGTACTTGCTACAGGGTTTTAATTTCACTCCCTCTGACAAATTAACAGTTTGTTTCAGCATTTTGAAATTAATGTGCCTCAGACATCTATAAAGTAAATGTATATATTCGTCATGTGGCTTAACATTGTTATAAACCGAGTTAGCCATCTTCAACTGATTATCATGTATCACATATAAATCATTCTCTAACAGTAGCAGTAACACTTTTACCCTTTTTTTCGATTATACAGTTATTTTCCCTAAAGGTTACTACATAATAGTAACCAATATTAACTAAAGTCCTTACTGATAACAAATTAAATTTCAGTTTAGGTACATATAACATAGATAAATGCTCATTTACATATGAACAATATGCAGTACCTTCACCAGATGCTTTCATCTTCCATCATTTGCCAATGATACATGTTGCTTATTCATGGACATCTTTACAAACCTCTCTCTATTTCTAGTAATGCACTGCGATGCTCCACTATCAACTACCCACAAATCATGGTTTACAGTTGAATTGCTAGACATAGCTAAATTAACATTCTTCTTAGCCTTCTGGTGATTACCAGTATTCTGTTGTTTTCCCTTCTTACAGAATCTAGCTATATGTCTCCTAGCCCCACAAGAAAAACATTTCCTAACAGTATAGGCAGTTGAAAACAAATCCTCTTCTTGTGGTTGTTTCTCTCTTAATTGGTCTCTATCCAGCCTTCATCTAGCCTCTTCTAACAATCGTCCAGTTATGTCAGTCTATGTCAATTCATTTCTGATCAGGACTTCCAGTGAAGATACATACTCATCATAACTTTCATCCAATGAGGAAAAAGCAGCTCTGAAAAAACCAGTTCCTTTTCATGTAGCTCTTGAAAAATTCTTTTCATGAAGTTCAAATGAGCTAACATATCTCCACCTTTCAGAAGATGTGCTCTAAACAATTTACGTGTAAGATGTATGTGTGCATCTACACTGTCACAAACATAAATCCTCTTCAAATTCTCTCAACACCTAGCAGCAGACTCTTCTCCACTAATATGGACTAGCTGCTGGTCACTCAGTGTTAGTCCAATTATACAAAGAGCTCGTTCGTTGTTCTGTTTAAAATCAGCTAACTTCTTGGCATCATCCTCATTATCTGGATCCCAAGCATTTACATCTGGTGGATCCTGAACTGCAGCCTTTAACCCTTCCCTACACAGAAGTAGACTGCACTTCATAGACCAGGAAACATAGTTTGTTCCATCCAACCGGGTTATCAGTGATAGACTTGTTGACAGGTCTTGAGCCATCTTTACCAGGACAGTAACCCACAATTAAACAGTAAACAGTTGTCTCTATACGGTACGGTGTATTCATATTAACTCTCAATTATCTGAGCCTGGGCCCATAACCAGTGTTGAGGTATTTCCCGTTAGGAGAATTAGCGCTCTCAGAGAAACATAGTGAGAGTGGTGATGAATAACACACAACTAGCACACAGATTCACTGAATAATAAAATGTAGGTTTTATTTCCAGTAAACGGGTAAGCAAAGTCCAATAAACAATCCAAGTCATACACAGTTAAAACAGTCAGTATTCAGTCCAAGGATAATCCAAAAACAAAGTCCAGTAACATACACAAAGTTCAGTAACCATAGTTTGCTAACAGTTGCAAGACTCACAGCAATCTGAGCAGAACGACGATCAGGCATAAGGCAATAGGGAAAATGCAAGAAGAACAAACCAGGTTTTTGGCTCCATTTTATGGACGTTGGAGGAACCACATCCAATTACTATTACAGCATTCTCTTAGAGACAGTATTAAATGACTATCCTGGTTTATATATTGCCAACCCAACAGTAGTTATGGGTTCTGTTTTTCCCATCCCAAAGAAACATGTGCTAGCCAAGCTGTAGATCGAAACCTTCTATTGTCAATATTCTTTTATCCTACAAGTTAATCCAATATTTAATCTAAGTACTCGCTGCAGCTTGGTAATATAACTCGAAGTCTGGAAGGGACAGTCCTCCCTTGCTTTTAGTATCCTGCATTAATTTATATTTTACACTTGCTTTTTTCTTTTGCCAAATAAAATTAATAATTTTATTCAAGTCTTTTAAAAAAAATTTCTCCAGTTTGACTGGCACGGTTTGAAAGAGATACAACAATTTTGGTAATACATTGGTTTTAATGGTGGCTATCCTTCCCATCCAAGAGATTTGTAGGTTTGCCCATCTGTCTAGGTCTTTCTGTATCTGATCTATTAATTTGTCATAATTATCAGCCTTTATTGTAGAACACTTCGATGTGAGCCAAATTCCTAGATATTTTATTTTGTTTATTGTCTGAATCCCTAGTTCTCTTGTCAATTCCTCATTTTGCCTTTTAGTTCAATTTTTTGTATTATCTTAGTCTTCTCTTTATTAATTTTAAGTCCTGCTACTTTGCCAAATTCCTCTATTTCTTGTAGTAAGCTTTTGCTTGACTCTTTTGGGTCCTCCAGTATAAAAACCATGTCACCAACGAACGCTTGCAGTTTGTATGTTTCCCATTTGAACTTATTTTCAATCGTTCTCATTCAGTGTGATAAAAGAAAAAAGAAAATATGGTTGTTTTATTTTCTAAAGAAAAGAACATTGTGGATCTTTCTCAAGTCTTGCATTTTGATTAGTTATATGGTGACCAAGGAGCAGCTGTATCTTTTCTGTTGAAACACATATTGCTGGCCAATCTGTTTTGTGAAATCATGTTGTTCTTGTTATTAAGATATATAAGGCCGTTCACTAAAAGAGTCAAGATGGTGTGCAGAATTAAAGACATCATAATACACATCCAAATACTGAAATCTGAGTGCTTTGAAGAAATACACAAACAATAAAAGTCAACCATTCATCTTTAATTCACTGAAACCACAAATTACCTTAGTTTCTACCCTGCCAGCAAACCCAAGTCTTTAAAACTTAATATAGCAGGGTTAGAATCAAATATATCTTGAAAAGCCTGATATTCCAGAGAGACGGCAGAGAAGATATGTTCCCAGGGTCCCACAAGATAGCATTATTTAGAATTGGAAGCCAGAATATGACCATTTTGCTCGACTTTATAAGATGGGTAGATCCTGGGGAAAAGTGGTCCCACTTAAACAAGCCATGACAAGTTTTATGGATGATGATCAGCACCTTGAACTGCACTGAAAACCTAACTGATAACCAGTGCAGCTTGGAAAGTAGGTGTAACACATGGGTATGTCAAGATGTGCTCATAATTACTTGCACAGCTTCATTCTGTAGTTTCTCAGGGCAGACCCATATAAATCAATTCACAGTAATCCAGATACAATTCATAATCTAGTCTGCTTTTGATTTTTCCTCCCAAATAGAAAACTGTTTGTGCAATTGTTTTCTGCATCCCCTTTTCATTTCTTCATAAATAAAGTTATTTGATCAAAGTTTTTAGAACACTGGTTTATTCAGTACCACCTTTGCTATGCTGGTTCATATTTTAAAAAAGAAAAAGAATTTTTCACAATACATAAACTCTACCCCGATTCTTCTTTTCAACTTTACTTAGAAAAATTGAGAAAGGCTTTGCAATTGCAACTGTAGTTTAGATTTAAACAAATAAAGAGCAACCAGAAAGCAATGTGGTGATTCACTATACATACTTTTTATTTCTTTTAAAATTTATGCCACAGTGCCCCTCAATAGCCTGAACATGTGGATAGCATAGGAACAAAATAGAGTCCCTCATTTACTAAAGGACAAAAATGATTTATGGAAAGGAAAAGTATGGGGGCTTCTGAAAGTTAATACCACAGGACAATTATTTCTATCAATAATGGAGAATTACATCTATCTTTTGTTCAAGGGAATACCTTATTTGAAACATTTTAAAGGAGTCTATTTTTGTATTACTTTTAATGCTTGACTGTGTTTGACAATAAATTGGCACTGATAAGAAATTTTACATAAAGAATTGGCAAGGATTGGCAATACCTCTGCAAAGTTCCCTGCTACACCTACAGGTAGTCCTCAACTTACAACCACTCATTTAGTGACCTTTTGAAGTATAACAGCACTGAAAAAAGTAACCATTTTTCACATTACAACTATTCCAGCATCCATGTGGTCACTTGATCAAAATTTGGATGCTTGATCACAGGGGGGTCATGTGATTCCCTTTTGCAAACTTCCAACAAGCACAGTCAATGGGGAAACCAGATTCACTTAACAACCATGTGAACTAACTTAGCAACTGCAGTGATTCACTTAACAACCATGACAAGAAACTCACTCAACAACTATCTTGCTTAGCAATGGAAATTTCTGGCTCAATTGTGGTTATAGTTTGAGAATTATCTATATTTAAATTAGAAAAATAAATGGCAAATCAAAGATTTAATTCAAAGAATTTCATTTCCTTCCAAGAATCTCCATAAGCTCCAAAAGCATCCTTAGAAAATCAAAACAATAGGTAGAGCCCAGTAGTTACTTTGGAGATGAGTTGGAAGGAAAGAGAGAGAGAAGCTGAGAGTCGGGAAAAAGGGAACATTCTTGTTGGTGGCTGGCACCAGTTTCATCAATTTTCTTTTTAAATAGGCGATTTTATAAGTGGTCATTTTGTGGCTGCTGTCCAAAAATGCATCACTGTGCTGTATACTAATAGCAGGTATAAAGAATAAGGGCAGACTTGAAAGAGGCTTTCACAAAAGTACAGAAAAAGTTGGGACGAGAGTGGGAAAAAAATTTAAAGAGGAGAAAAATGCTCAGTGGGCAGAGAGAATGGAAACAACTGGCCAGGAATACTGAAAAGCTGAAAGTAATGTAGTAAGGTATGCCAGAAGAGAGATGGCTTGTTGGAACTCTTATTGAGTAGGGCAGATAGTGGCCTTCTCTTTCCGATCTCCCAAGTTTAATGTGCCATTCCTTGAATGACTTTTGAGGATTCTGCTATTTGACAGCTGGCCCGGACAACTGAAAAGAGCATGGCTAACTCAGCAAATTCCACTTTCCCTTCCACTGAACTGAGCAAAGCCCCACTTTCTGAAAAAGCATAGATAGCAGAACAATATTTCCTGTGGGAAGCTGTTATAAATGGGCTCAAATTCTCAGTAGATGCTACAGAAGAGAGAAAAGAAGCATTAACATAATATTTAAGGAAAAAATACAGTAATCCTTGTTCTGGATTGGTTAATATTTGAAATACTTACTGTTCATTGGTCTACATTCCGGCGGGAGATCCTCGCGCCGTCATTGGTTGGCTTAGGCGCGGGAGCCCTTTAAAAGAAGGGCTGCCGCGCCGCCGAGTCAGTCGGTGTCCTGAGAATAAAACAAAAAGACTGAATCACTATACGTGTGTGCCTCTTCATTGCCGCTCCAAAACACTGGCGACGAAGGTGGGATCGAGGCAACACGTTTAGAGAGTGCATAGCGGCGGAGAGCGAGCGGCATCATGTCCGGAAGCAACGCACCGCCTGAAAAATTCAACCCGGCCAAGGAGGAATGGCAGACGTATGTGGACCGATTCCTCATGTTTTTGGAGAGTAGCGATCTGAGCGGAGTGTCGGATCACCGAAAGAGAGCGGTGTTTTTGACCCACTGCGGCCAAGCCGTTTTTCGGATGGCAAAGGCGCTAGCGTCTCCAATCGATGTCAAAACGCTAACTTGGCCCGAGCTAGAGAAGATCCTGAGGAAACACTACGCGCCCACCGTTTCCTGCCTGATAAAGCGCCATGAGTTTTACCTCCGGAACCAAAAAGAAGGTGAACCTATCGCCGATTTCGTGGCAGATTTAAGAGAAATAGGTGGAGAGTGCGAATTCTCGGATTTCAATGAGGCGCTAAGAGACCGGATCGTTTTAGGCTTAAAAGATCCAATATTGCAGAGTAAGTTGCTAAACCGACCCAAGATAACAGCCACAGAGGCCATCGAAGAAGCCACCGCAGCCGAAGCTGCTCACAAATCGGCGGCAAGAATGAAACAGATTAATCAAGCTGCACACCTACAAATCCAAAGACGCCACCAAAGCTGATGATGAACAGGGAAAAACCTCAACACACTACGAGGATCTGGAAACTGAGACCAGTAGTGAAGAAGACGAGGTTTGCCACCTAAAAGCCGCGAGAGGGAAAAAAGAGCGGGCACCCAGGCGGTTTGATTTTGAATGCAACCGTTGTGGTGGAAACCACCCCAGATCAGAGTGCCGGTTCATAGACGCAATATGCCGAAAGTGTGAAAAGAAAGGGCACATTGCAAGGGTATGCAGAGCTCGATCAAGCTACAGCCCCAGGCGAAGAGACAGTCCTCCCCCAAGAGAGAGAGAAAAGAAAACAAACAACCGTTGGAGCCAGGAAGGAAGGAATAGAAAGTTTAAAGAGTCATCTTACAAGAAGGAAGAAACACATCAAACAATAATAATTGGTCACTCTAATACAAAAAACGTCAAAAAAGTCCACGTGCAAGTAAGAATTGAAGAAAAAAATTGTGAAATGGAAGTGGATTCGGGATCATTCCTTTCCATGGTTTCCTGGGACACTATTAAGAAATTGATCCCAGACATACGGCGAAGCGAACTAGACAAACAGAAATTAACGCTCAAAGACTACCAGGGAAACAGAATTCCGGTAGTAGGGATTGGACATTTCCAGGTAACATTCAACAACCATACTGAGATTCTGCCCCTAACAATCGTGGACCGGAACAGACCCAGCCTCTTAGGACTGGAATGGTTCGAACCGCTGGGAATAGGGATGACCGGTATCAACCATATCACAGACGCTGACTGGGAGGCAGATCTCATTCAAGAATTCCAGGACCTGTTCAGCGAAGGATTAGGCAAGTACCGGGGTAACCCGATCTCCTTTAACATAGACCCCAAGGTAGCCCCAATTAGACTAAAGGCTAGACGGGTACCTTTTGCCTTAAAGCCTAAAATAGAAGAACAACTGGATAAACTAGTAAAGCAAGGGGTCCTCGAGCCAGTTGACCACGCTAAATGGGAGACCCCTATAGTGACCCCTATAAAAGCAGACGGGTCGGTTCATATTTGTGGGGACTATAAGGCGACCCTCAACCATGCACTACAACAGAGTGCATACCCCGTGCCAGTCGTGCAACACTTGTTACATTCTATCAAGGGCGGAAAGATTTTTGCTAAAC
Source organism: Bungarus multicinctus (assembly GCA_023653725.1). Lineage (NCBI taxonomy): Eukaryota > Metazoa > Chordata > Lepidosauria > Squamata > Elapidae > Bungarus > Bungarus multicinctus. The sequence continues at coordinate 41,241,206 of CM042838.1, read as the reverse complement.
TCGATTTGGCTCAGGCTTACCAGCAACTGCCCATTGACAAAAAAACAGCGGAAGCCCAAACTATTGTAACACACCGGGGTGCATTTAAGTGTAATCGCCTCCAATTTGGCGTTAGCGTGGCACCAGGCATTTTTCAATCTCTTATGGAACGCCTCCTTCAAGGAATTCCTGGAGTCATTCCGTATTTCGATGACGTCCTAATTGCAGCTAAACACAAATTGCAACTGCGAGACCGCTTAAGAAAAGTACTGACCAAATTTACTGAGGCTGGGTTTAAAGTCAAAAAAGACAAATGTACCCTTATCACAGACAAAATAGAGTTTTTAGGATACCTAATCGATGGCAATGGCATCCATCCAACAGCAGGAAAAACCCGTGCTATCAAAAATGCCCCCACACCAACTAACAAGGCTGACCTACAAGCTTTCCTAGGGTTGATAAATTTTTACCATGTCTTTTTGCCCCAGAAAGCCACGGTGGCGGAACCATTGCATAGACTTTTGGACAAAGACGCATCGTGGAAGTGGGGACATCGGGAAGAAACAGCATTTAACAAAATTAAAGACATGATCACTTCAGCTCAAGTGTTAATTCAATATAACGAGACTTTGCCATTGTTACTAACTTGTGATGCTTCCGCCTTTGGAGTCGGAGCTGTTCTGAGCCACCTTCTACCTAACGGCAGAGAGGCTCCGATTGCCTTCTATTCAAAAACCTTGTCCCACAGCCAAAGGAATTACAGTCAACTGGACAAGGAGGCACTAGCCATAATTTCGGGTATTAAACGTTTCCATGAATACCTGTATGGCCGATCATTTTCTATCATCACCGATCACAAACCCCTACTAGGTATCCTGGCGGGTGACAAACCCACTCCCCACATTCTATCACCCAGAATGACAAGATGGTCAGAATTCCTGGCCGCTTACAATTACACCCTGTCTTACCGCCCGGGTCCGACCATCACGCACGCCGATGCTTTAAGTCGTTGCCCGTTACCAGACTCTGATCCTGAACCAAACCCCAGCACTTCAACCTTTTTGATTGAGACCCTGCCCGACCTCCCGATGACAGCAGCAGACATCGCGCACGAAACCTCTAACGACCACCTACTGCATACCGTGAGTAGGTGGATCATAAAGGGTTGGCCTGACTCTGAGTTACAAGAACAGCACAGACCGTTTAAACAGAGACAAATGGAACTGTCCGTACTAAAAGGCTGTGTACTATGGGGGGATCGAGTGGTCATTCCACAAAAACTGCGAAATCCCATATTGAAACTATTGCATGAGGGACACCCCGGGGTGGTAAAAATGAAAAGTCTAGCTAGAAGTTATGTATGGTGGCCTGGGTTAGACAAGGATGTTACCGACTGGGTCGCGGGTTGCCAGCCCTGCCAGACTTCCCGGCCCTCACCCCCAAAGGCACCAGCTACTGAGTGGGATCTACCTAGGGGCCCTTGGTCTAGAGTCCACATAGATTTTGCAGGTCCGACTAAGGGACATACCTTCTTGATTCTGGTAGACGCTTATTCCAACTGGTTAGAAGTGAGCCTCATGAAATCAACCTCTTCTGAAGCTGTCATCCGACAGCTCAGTCACTGGTTTGCCACCCATGGTTTACCAGACGTCCTGGTATCTGACAACGGCCCTCAATTCACGGCTACAGAATTTGAGGGCTACCTAGCAAGTTTGGGCATACGCCATGCTTTAACCGCGCCGGCACATCCGGCAGCGAATGGACGGGCCGAGCGCATGGTCCGGTTTACCAAGGAGTCCCTTCTTAAGTTAGACCAGGGCCCTATACAAACACGCATCGACAAGTTATTGTTCCTCCAACACACTACACCTAGTAGCACTACGAACAAAACTCCTGCTGAATTACTTATGGGGAGGAAACTACGTTCCCCTCTTGATAGACTACACCCCACCTACTCTACAGAGAAACCCCTAGATTCTTCAACCAAAGTCCGAACATTCCGAATTGGGGATTTAGTTTACGCTAAAAACCTGGTAGGGCACCCCTTATGGGTGCCAGCCACCATCACACATCTAACCGGACCCCGTTCTTACCGGCTTACCACCGCTGATGGCAAAAGCTGGAAGCGACACATAGACCAACTTCGAACTCGCACCCACCCCAGACCTGGCGATTTTCCTGGGGGGGAAGGGGAACAACCATCAAGCAGTCTGGATAAGGGAAGCCCACTAACAAACAATGACACCCTAACTCACACACACACACCCTCAACTCTAGCTCCGGTCGGGTCGCGCTGCTACGCACCTGATCCTGAAGAACGTCCCGCTGAAACATCTGACAGGGTCGTCGATAATCCAGGCCGAGCAGGGAGCGGCATGGCCACGTCAACTAGCCCAGTTAGGCCCGTTGGTAGTGACGCAGCTGGCTCGACCTGCTCGAAGTTTCCAGGGCCGGAGGCGAGAGGAGCAACAGGTCCTTCCACACCAGCCGATGGTAACGACGCAACTGAGCCGCGCAGGTCCAGTCGGACTCACAGGAGCCCCGCCTATCTACGTGATTACGTAACATAGGCGCGGCTCCTGATTGGTCAGACTGGACCAAGGAGGGAGGGGTGTTCTGGATTGGTTAATATTTGAAATACTTACTGTTCATTGGTCTACATTCCGGCGGGAGATCCTCGCGCCGTCATTGGTTGGCTTAGGCGCGGGAGCCCTTTAAAAGAAGGGCTGCCGCGCCGCCGAGTCAGTCGGTGTCCTGAGAATAAAACAAAAAGACTGAATCACTATACGTGTGTGCCTCTTCATTGCCGCTCCAAAACAATCCTTGACTTACGAAGGCATATCGTGATGAGTCAGAATTACAACAGCCTCAGAAAGGGTGCTTTGCAGCCCATAAAGCACTTCCCCCCACCACCAGCATCTCTGTGGTCTTTCTTCTGTAACATCTAGTGAAAATTTGAGCTCATTTACAGCAGCTTCCTACAGGAAATATTGTTCTGTTCTATATGCTCTTTCAGAAAAAGGGGATTTGTTCAGTTCAGCGGAAGGGAAAGTGGAAAATGCTCACAGCCATGCTTTTTTCAGTTGTCCAGGCCAACTGTCAAATAGTAGAATTGAAAGCATTCAATTGAATTGTAAATCACATGATTTCAGGGCATTTGGATCCAGCCATAACTACGAACAGGTTGTCAAACACCAATAATGCACACACACACACACACACACACACACACACACACACACACACACACAAACACACACACACACAAACATACCATGGTCATGGAAGGGGGGTGCATTTTGGGCACTTGGCAATTTGTTTGTACTTATGTCTGGCTGCCAAATATCCTGCAATTATGTGATTGCTATTTACAATTTTCTCTGCCAGCTTTCCCAGAAAGTCATTGGGGAAGCCAGCAGAAAAGATTGCAAGTTGTTGCCACCTGGCATCTTGTCTCTGGCAACTGATTAAAATAGCTGCTGACCAAGATGTGCAGAAGCAAACCTTAAATCATGAAAACTTAGGTTCCATTTCTTCACCCTGCAGAAGGATGTTAGCTCTTGTGCATCAAACTCATGCATCTGAGTGTAAAGTCAAAAGCAAAGTTTTTTTAAAAAAACAAAACAGGAAGATCTGAGCTTCATTTCTGCAATCCAGTGGAGGAGCTTTCTTCTGTTATGGAGGAAAGCTGAAATCTTTCCATGGGATGAAGAAATGAAACTTAAATCATGAAGATCTAAGCTCCATTTCTGTACCCAGAAGAAAGGTATCAGTTCTCTTTTGTGCACAAAGGAGATATTCTTCCAGAGGGTGGAAAAATGAAACTTAAATCCTGGCTATCAGAGCTCTATTTCTGCACCCCCCTGGAAGAGTTCCCTTATGTTCATGGAACAGAGCTGAACTCCTTCTGCAGGGTGCCAAAATGGAACCTAAGATGGTTCTTTTAAATTCATCATGTCCAGGTGGCCTCAACTAGTTACAGTGCCCAACCGTGCATGTAAATAGCAGAAGCCTTCCAAACAATCATGAGAATGGTGCTCACTTGCAGAATAGTGTTAGGTAGCATCTGTGGGAAGATTGTGCCTCACATTGGCTGGGCATTCCTGACAACTGCAGTGCAAAGGTAAGTTAGAGTAATTTACCTGTACTGCTGGGCCCTGTAGTTGGCCAAAATCTACTAGATTTTCCCACATTTTTCTTGATGATCCATGTGATCACTTAATGATTTCAATTGGAAGAGCAGTAGTTGAGGGAAGTGTCATATGGGTGTCTTGCTTAACAACTGCTTCACTCAAAAACAAAGATTCCAGGCACAATTGTGGTCATAAGTTGAGGACGACCTGTACTTTACTTCTTGAGATAGCTGAGGTCAACAACAGTTAAATTGAAAGCTTTGAATGGCTCTCAATAACTTTGGGTGACTGCTGTGGACATCATCAGCACATTTTCTTATTCCCTGTAATTCCATTGTGTTCTTGAATTTCCAGAAGTTTATTTATCAGCTGGATATTTCATGCCTACCTTCTCCAATGCTATAAAGCTTTCCAGCACCCCATAATCAGTATCTGGTGGTCTGCTAGAAAAACCAGGTTCGGCCAAACTGGTAGTAGAAAAATCTTCCGACGATCAGCTGAGAGGAGGGGAGGAAATGACAATCAGTTGAGAGAACAAAGAAGAGAAAAGTGCAGGCCCTCCCACCCGCCTCTGCACTTTTCTTTATCCCCTCAGCTGATTGGTGCTTCAGGTCTCAGCTGGTGTGGGGAAAGCTGCACATCGGTGTTAGGCAAAGCACACCCACCAAGCCACGCCCACCAAACTGATGGTAAAACAATTTGAATCCCACCACTGTAGAAAAACCCTTGGCCTGAGGAAGATAACCTTTACATGTACTCTTCCTTCCAAGTGTCTGTGCGTATCTATGCATGTTCTTGACTCATTGACTTGTCCTTTTCTGTAGTTCTCAGGTTGTCAATTCTGGGCTTAGATGAGATTTCTAAAATCTTCAAACTCCTTTTTGCAAAACCATCTCAAGAAAACAAAACTGGTGCTTCGCAGTTCCTACACAGTTAAGAAATTCATCATGTAGAGGTCAAGTGGATGCTAAAAAGATCTGGCTAACTTTTGCAAATGATTGTGAGAAAGGATGGACATATGGTGCCCACTGATGATGTCTCAATCAAATCAACAAATCGGATTTGTAAGTCTGATTTGGGATTTGGGTCTATTAGACCTGGGCAAATCATGGACGACTGATATGATTTAATAGTATATTATGTATGTTTTTCCTCAAATTTATACCAATTAGTGACTTGGTATCTTTCACTCTAAGATAACAGCATCTCATAAAAACAAGGAAACTTTTTTCTGTCCTATAAACAATGGTATTTTGTACAGGTTGCAAGGTAAAAAATTTAAACAATACCTCTACAGATATACATGATGAGTTATTATTTTTATTAGAATTAAAATGCCCTCAATAACAGAAAAGATATTTCATTAACTCACAAAAACCATCTATTGGCATTTTTAACATCTGTTAGATACCTATTCATGCTAGTGACAATGTCTGAAGTATTTGCCAAATATTTAATGAACAAGCTGCTTTGTATAATCAAATAATTGGGGGAATGTGATTAGAAATTTGGGGTTGTCTCCAAACCTAATTGCAAGATCAAAGTTAAATAGATTTTTCAAGATCTCTAGGTCATCCTTTACTTTCCATATCTTGGTTAAAAAGAATTGGGAGTAGGAATATCTTTTCTTCTTCTGTTCAATTGGGTTCAATTCCTGGAGACTGCCTGCACAAGACCCTGAAGTTTTCTTGGCATAGTTTTTCAGAAATGGCTTGTCATTCCCTCCTTTCTAGGGCTAAGAGAGTGACTGGCTCAAGTTCACCAGCTGGCAAATGTTTATTTATTTGTTTTGACATGTGACTCTAAAACACATATAGTGTATTTTTGAGGTGTCCTTGAAAGCTTACACAGTTGTCATGAAATTATTGGTAATGATTAAGTTTAGCTTGAATCAAATTCAATTCTGGCTCTCTAAATCATCAAAATCATGGAGTTATCTTGGGAACGTTATAATGGTTTGATATTGTCTTCTTCTGGCATCCTTTTAAAATATTTCATTAAAGGTTTTAATTTTTTAAGATTGAATTAATAATTTCCCTCTTTCTAGGTCCTGCACTTCTGACACAAGATGAGAATAATTTTAACTGGCCAGACATGTAGGAAAATTGGAGACCAATTATTCTTAGACTTTCACAATTCTCTGAATTATGAGCTTGAAGGTCCCAAACCATAAGTGGTTGATCGGTCTGTCTGTCTGTCTGTCTGTCTGTCTGTCTCTCCCGTCTGTCTGTCTGTCTGTCTGTCTGTCTGTCTGTCTGTCTGTCTGTCTGTCTGTCTGTCTATCTATCTATCTATCTATCTATCTATCTATCTATCTATCTATCTATCTATCTATCTATCTATATTTAATGTATCTTTTTCCAAAGTAACTTATTTTGGAAACTATAAAATAGAAAATGTTCCCGCAAATTATCCATATCCAAAGAAAATCCATGTAAGGCAAAGAGAGAAATATTATAAATTGTTGTGATGTTAAGCATTTTCCTTATTTTTAAGGTTACAATCTGCCTTTCATTTACAAGGTTGCAATTTTTATGATCCACATAATTGTGCATAGTATGCATACTTATTAGGGTATGAAGTGTAATGAAGATAAGCAACTTCTATTAAAACATAAACTTAGTCTGGGGAAACAGGAACGCATGGGAGGGAAATTCAAGGTTTCAATGCTTTGACTTTCACTGGTAATAGCACTAGCACTTGGACTTATATACTGCTTCACAGTGCTTTATAATCCTCTATAAATGGTTTACGTAGTCAGCATATTGCCCCTAACAATCTGGGTCCTCATTTTACTGACCTTGGAAGAATGGAAGGCTGAGTCACCCTTGAGCCATTCAGAATCAAACTCCTGGAGTGAGCAGCGAGTTAGCCTGCAGTACTGCATTCTGACCACTATAGTCCCATGTTATAAGAGAGAAGGAAGGAGAAATGCTGTTAGACTGAAGATGCTGTTATTATACCTCACATCAATACAGTCGATTTCTAGTGTTTCTTGTGGTCTCTGTTTCCTGACTTGGACTACCTCAAAGGACTAATATCAAACTTGAACATCTCTGAGGAAAATCAGGTGAGGAAACAAATACCACAAGAAATGCTAAAACACTAGTATTTTTGATGTAGGGTAATATCAGTATTTTCAAAGCCTGATGCTTAGGCAAAATAATAAATGTTAATGACAAAATACCTATTTTCTAATATGGAGCCAAAGTTTCTTTTCTGTTACTGATATTCCCTCTTCTCAGGTGCCTTCTTTTTCAAAATGGAACTCACACCCTGCTGTGGAATGGCTTCCCTGCTGTTTTCAGAAACAGTTACTTTGAGTTGTCAATGACAAAATTACTTGACCTACCAAATAAAAGATTTTCTGAGTAAAAGAGAAAATAAAATAAAATAGAGAGTAAGAGAGAGAAAGCAAGTCACATTTTAAAGTTGTTTCCAAAAGTAATAACTGTATTCTATTCTTAGGATTAGCAACAGGTGGCTTTTAAAATTGACTAGCCAGTTGTCAGTGACGGTATCCAATTCTTGGCACCATAATTTAACTGTTGTGTGGGAATGTCTGGTAGTGAGTAAACCTCATTTGGTGCTGTCTATATCCTTCATTGAGTTGAAAAACATAGTCAGAAGTGATTGTTTACCTTGCTGTTTATCAGTGAATCTCATACAGCTGCCAGTGTTTAAAAAATTATTGTGGATCATTAGTTATTTTGGAATCTCTCAGATCTGTATCTGTCAGCATACTATCCATACATAGAAATTCTAGTTTAATAATCCCATAAAGTGATCCTTGTGTTTCTGCTACAGGTATAATATTATATTCATCTCATTTACATTTACACACATACACACATCACACTCTCATCTATTATACTGTTATACAATTCAAAATATATAAGGATCATCTCTTTATTTTGTTGTTGTTGCTTTATTTAAAGTTTATTTTAAAAATTAGTATTATTCTGACTTAGCAAATCCAAAAGGTTATGTTGTTATCTCAATTTCTTAAATTGCATATGTATCTCTACTCCTTGAATCAGAAATATAAGCAATGTCCTTTGTGGTGGAAAGTCCTCTTTTTTAAAAAAGGTGAAATAAATCAGTTTCGACTTAAATAACCTACCCAGAAAGAAACTCTTGAATTGGTGATAATTATTATTTTCGTGATCCTCCTTTCGTCCTGACTCAGGCACTACAGAGGCCAAATTAAAGGAAAAGGCAGAGAAATCAGTGTTCATGCACTTTGTGATGACAGACAAATGTACCAGTTCAGATTTGAAGGGGAGAAGTTGCTTTGGGGTACACAGGACTAACTAGAAGGAGTGCTTGCCAGCATCTCCTTAAATCAATAGATTACATAAGAAAATATGTATTTGGTTGGAGTTGTTAATTGGTGTTGCTTGGATGAGCTTCAAAGTACCCAATTCCCTTTTAACTTGAAGCTGTGAACAACCCTACTATGTCATGTGTACGTTGTGTACAAACTTTAGGTCAAATGTGTATTTTAAAATAAATAAGGTATTACAAGTATTCTTTTGCATTCATAAGAAACTTGACCAATAAAGCACGCATGCATAGAACCATGCATAGAACTGGTAGGGAAAAATTTGGAAACCCACTACTGGAGTTATCCCTCAGCAAATTGGCCATTGTGAGGTGGCCATGGCGAGTTGGCCACAGTAAGTTCGCTGTGGCAAGTTGTCCCATTCCAGTGGAATGATGAAAGATGCAGCGAATAAGGAAAACCCATGCAATTGCTGCAAAAATTGAAGGTAATAGAAATTGTGTAATGTTTATAAAATAAAAGACTAAAAATAAATAATAATAATAATAATAAAGAATGGCATAAGCAGAGGTGGTAATTTGGGGATTAGGGGAGGGGGTGGGGAATTGAAAGCCAGATGATCCTGGAGACAATCCTTAAAATTGTTTTACTGAACCACGACAACAGAATCAGGTCAATAATTTCATTCTATTTGCATGACATTAATATTACATATAGTTAATAATATTACTTTCCAAATCATTGATTAATTGATGGATTGTACACTTTATCTTATACTACAAAGTGCAGTACAGGTAGTCCTAAAATTACAATCATTTAGTGATCGTTCAAAGTTACAACGGCAGTGAAAAAAGTTATTTATGACCATTTTTCATACTTACAACCATTGCAGCATTTCCATGGTCACATGATCAAAATTCAGACAGTTGGCAATTGACTCATATTTATAACAGTCAGTTGCAGTATCCTGGTGTCATGTGATCACCTTTTGTAACCTTCTGACAAGCAAAGTCAACGGGGAAGCCAGATTCACTTAACAACCATGTTACTTACTTAACAACTGCAGTGATTCATTCAACAACTATGGCAAGAGAAGTCATAAAATGGGAGCAAAACTCATTTAACAAATGTCTCATTTAGCAACATAAATTTTGGTCTCAATTGTTGTCATAAATCAAGGACTGCCCGTGTACTTTGGTAATAACATTTGGAAATGAGTGTTTTCAGATGCTACATTCAGCTCTAGCCTCCCATAGAACCTTCTTTTCTACTAGGAAAAAAGTTTCTGCAAGTAAAAATGAAAAGCTTAAATATCTAGAGGGAAAAAAAAACAACAGCAAAGATGGAATCCTTAAATGCCAAGAGGAAAAAAAATACAATACTTATTCTATTTGGGAAATGTACCATATATTCCTGCCACTACAAGATTATTATGTGAACAATCATCAGAAGTTAGAATTACAGTAACAATACATGGGAAAGCTCACATACTCTGAAGAAGTATAAGTAATTTCAAGACACAAAATTAAGTTTGCTACAGAAATTCTGTTGATACATAAAACCGGGCTCAATTTAGCATATCCTTTTTCTGGAGTCAAACACATTTTTAAAGTCATTTGCTGTCTTCTTCTTACCTCCATAACTACTGAATAAGAATACTATTATTCAGAGATAGTTTGACATTGGGTATAAAGCACTGACCTATAACCAGGAAGATCTGAATTCAAATCCTTATTCAACCTTAAAATCCCTTTAGGTCAGGAATATTATTACAAGCTAAATCAGATTTGCTGTCAGGGCATAAATGAGGGTGGGGTCATGTATTTATGGTTAAGGTTACTTGAGAGAAGAAAAAGTTAAATGGAAATTCTTTGTGCTTTACTATAGACTCAGTGTAATTTATCTGGGGGCAATTTCCAGGGCTAATAGATTGGATTCATAGTTTGCCTTGGCAATTGGCAAAATGTTCAAGTCTGCAGTTAAATTCTGCTGAAAATAATTTTCTTCAGTCCTATCACCAATCGAGCAGATGGATTGGAAAAAAAAACAACAACCAGAATCACTTCTTTCTACTATCAGGTGAGGAAAAAATGAACATTTACAGCAGAGACAGGGGAAATAACAATTTATTTTTAAATAACAATAATTTTGAAGTGAAAAATAAAGACTTCTGAAGCAATTTGCCAGTAATTGACTATATATATATATATATATATATATATATATATATATGAATATGCTAATAGCAATAGCAGTTAATTTATATACCACACCACAGTGCTTTACAGCATACTTTGAGCATTTTACATAAGTCAGTATATTGCTTCCAACAATCTGGGTCCTCATTTTAATACTTGCAGAAGGATGGAAGGCTGAGTCAACCTTGAGCCAGTCAGGAGCAAACTCCTGACTATGTGCAGAGCTAGCCTGAAATACTGCAATCTAACCACTGTGCTAACACAACTCCTTTAATTTAATAGTTGATTAAAAATCACACGAACCAGCCACACTTAAGATATTAGAAAAGTGACTCAAACTTGGCTACAAATCATCATTACAAGCACAATCCATTCTGCTTACAATTTTCAATAATAGATCATATGATCTTACTTCCAGAAAATAGACCAGTGATGAGATGCTGCTAGTTTAACAACCGGTTCGGTGAGCATGCACTTTGCACATGCTTGCGTGCTTAAAGCGCTTGAGCTGAAAATGGAGCATTTAGAAACTCAGCTGCTTACCTTCCAAATCAGCAATGATAAGTAAAACAGCGAGGGTGGGACCAGTCTGAATTGGCAGCATCCTACCACTGAGGTAGACTCCACGTAGGAATAGCAGTCTAGTATTTAACTAAGCATTTCTTTGATCTCTGCAATCCAAACCTAATTACATGTTTCCCCAACAATTGCCACCCTTCAAATGTATATAATTAGTCACCCTTTGGATAAATGAGGGAATTTAAGGCAAGATTACTGTCTTTGATGTCACCCCCATGATCTATATAACATGTAATTCTCCCCTCAGCGAAAGTGTTTTTTCTCTATGCTGATTGGAGAATTCTGGGAGTTGAAGTCACCCATCTTGAAGTTGCCAAAATTGAAAGACATTTCTCTGATGTATCTTCCTCCCTCCTCCAAAAGAGTCTGGAATTATTATTATTATTATTATTATTATTATTATTATTATTATTATTATTATTATTATTATTATTATTATTATTATTATTCGCACAGTCAGTCAGATGTTCAGACTTGGTTTGGCATTTTTGTCTACCTATCGAATCCTTACCAAGGACCTGGAATAGGCAAATCTGGATGTTTGATGGTGTTACAGATATCGCTGCAGGATGGAAGCTGTTCCAAGTAAAGCTGCCTTCTGCAATTGACTGATAGCAAATTTGTCAATGCCTATGGTGTTCAAGTGGTGCTCCAGTTGTTTTGGGACTGTACTACCTTTGTTTGCCTTTGCCACAGTCATTCTATTTCTATTTGTAGGTCTTTGTATTTTGTTATCTTCTCCAGTTCTTTGTCTTCTATTCTGCTGTCTCCAGGCACTGCCACATCCACTATCCAGACTTTTTTGTCTTTCTTATTGACAACTGTTAAGTCTGGGGTGTTAATGGCAAGTGTCTGTCTGTCCGAATTCTGAAGTTCCAGAGCAATTTATTTTTTTCATTTTCTATGACTTTTTCTATTTTATGGTCCCACCAATTCTTGCTTACATGCAAATGATATTTCTTGCAGATTTTCCAATGTACCATTGTTGCTACTTTGTCATGTCGCTGCTTGTAGTCAGTTTGTGCAATCTTCTTGCAGCAGCTTACCAGGTGGTCCACTGTTTTTTGCATAGGCAGCACTTACTTTCTATTCCTGTCTTCTCAATTCTGGCTTTATATACATTTGTCCTTAAGGCTTGATCTTGCGCAACCAGAATTAATCCCTCAGTCTCTTTCTTTAACTTTCCTGCTCTTAGCCATTGCCAGGTCTTGTTATTATCTGCTTTCCCTGCTATTTTTTTTTAATGTATTGGCCATGTAGTGCTTTGTCTTCCCATGCCTCCATTCTGTTCTTCATTTGGTCTTTCTTGTAGGCCAGTTTAGTCTCTCTGGTAGTCAGCAAGACTTCCTGGCATATTAACTTCATTATTATCATTATTATTATTATCATTATCATTATTAAATTTACCAGTGACTGAACAGTTTTCAAGTCAATTAAAATAGGAAAAGACAATTAAAAAACAAAAAACAAAACAAAAATAGGATAGAGCTGGCAGATTAATAAACAGGGTGGGTGGGTAGAAATGAAAAGTCATAAAAAAGGAGGCTTCATTCATCCCCATCAGAGACTTGGAAGACAAGCCAGGTCTTCAGTGCCTTTCAACAGATGGAGACATTTGACCCTTCTCTGCTGTAACAAAGATGCACTTTCAGGTTCTCAATAGATGGTTTTGATTAATTGAAGGGACCTGGAAAGTGCCAACCTTACAAGTTCAAATAAGCTGGGCGAAATACTATGGTAAAACAAGTGAGATATAAATAAAATAAAGAGAAGATGCTGCAACTTAACTATGTCCTAACATTTTACCACTTTGCCTTAAAAAGATAGTATTTTAATAACACCGAAGTTGATTCTAAAATGATTGATCTATTCAACAAATAGCAGACTAAATGAGATGACACTACTTATTTATCAAGCTTTCGCAGCCAACAACAAAATATATTTGGCAGTTCAGCTGCTTCCACATCCAAGATAATATCTCAATGGAATTCATTGTAATGGAGCACCATAAACCTGTCAGTGGTATGTGGGTACAAAAGTATAATTTCTTGACATAATCTCCCCTGATCATTGGAAGTATTAGAATTCCCATTGACTTTTCTGGGTTTAGAATTTCACCAGAGATGAATTCTGACATGCTTTATTAAATAATAAAGCTTTCCTCTCCTCCTTTGACAGTCTTCATAAAACCTTGGATGTGTTTACTTTTTTTTTTTAAGGAACTTAGCATCTCTCAGAATTGTAGAGAGTGTATTTAATTGATCAAAGTTTGATTATTTTATTCAAAATTCCCCAGTTTTAGCAAGCAAGTTAGGTTTTCAAAAAGCTATTTTTCTTTGCACAGAAGGAATCTTTGAAATTTTCAAAGATGAAATTTTCCTGCTTCCCTGCAAACCATTTTTGAAACTGTAGGATGTTTCCAAATCACTTTGAGAGTTGGCTCAGTTTTCTGCAGTTGGAAAAACAAACAACAGTATCCTGTCTAATGTCATTTCGTACATGCTTAGAACTACTTTTTGAACCCAATTTGAGGGGGGGGGGGAAGTAAAGGGACACTTTTGGGGAATTTTTCATTCCCGTGACAAATGGTATTAGGTTTAGATTTTATGGTGGTACCATGGTATTGTTTTAAAGAGTTGTTTGTAAAAAGCAGAACATTGGTGACATTGAATTCAGAATTTAAATCAACAAGTTGACATTTGTGTGCAAATTATGCTGTATCTAGTATAAAAGGAAGATCATTCTTTAATAGAAACATTAGCAATAGATTGGAGCCCTATGTATCTCAAACTGGAAATTAGGACATGTTTTCTTCATAGAACAGAGAATAATAGAGTTGGAAGGGACCTTGGAGGTCTTCTAGTCCAACCCCCTGCTTAAGCAGGAGACCCTGTAACATTTCAGACAAATGGCTGTCCAATCTCCTCTTACAAATCTCTGATGATGGATCACCCACAACTTCTGAAGACAAGCTGTCGGTTGATTCCTCTCACCATTAGAAATTTCTCCTTAATTTTAAGTTGTTTCTTTCCTTGGTTAGTTTCCAACCATTGTTTGTTGTCTTGCTTTCTGGTGCTTTGGGAAATAAGCTGACCCCTTCATCTTTTTAGGAGCCCCTCAAATATTGGAAGGCTGCTATCATGACTCCTCTAGTCCTTTTCACTAGACTAGATATGCCCAATTCCTGCAACCTTTCTTCATATGATTTAGCTTCCAGCCTCCTAAGCATCTTCGTTGCTTTTCTCTGCACTCTTTCCAGAGTCTCAACATCTTTTTATATCATGGTGACCAAAACTGGATGCAGTATTCCAAGTGTAGTCTTACCAAGGCATTATAAAGTAGAACTAACATTTCATGTGATCTTGATTCTGTCCCGGTCTAGGAGCAATTTATATTGATATATCTTATTGCCCCCAAGCTATGTTGTTTGGCCAAAAGACTTTTTTGGGTGAGGTTGCACTACAGATCAAGTGTTCAATGAATTGAAAAACTGTGTGGAGTTAAACCAAATGACGTTGTGCTTTAACATACTATCTTCCAAAAAGAGCCAATGGGACATTTAAATGCATTATAAGTAGTCCTTGCCTTACAGCCATTTATTTAGTGATTTTTCCAAGTTACAGTGGCACTAAAAAGTGACTTATGATTGTTTTTCACATGACCACTGCAGCTTTCCCATGATCATGTAATCAAAATATGAACTCTTGGCAGTGTCCCAGGTTCATGTGATCACTTTTTGCAGCCTTCTGACAAGCAAAGTCAATAGGGAAGCCAGGTTCACTTAACAACTGTGTTACTAACTTAACAACAGCAGCACTTCACTTAACAATTGTGACAAGAAAGGGCATAAAGTCATATGCATTTAATCATATGCATTAAAAATACTATTTTTTCTCCATCACAGCTGTCCCGCTCTTCAGATTTCATGAATTAATTCAGATTCTTTGGCAAATGTGTGAGACAAAACACTTTTTCTCTCAAGTTTCTTGAGTCACTTAGGTGAGGCAGGTGTATAAATTTGAAAAATAAATAAAATAAAGGAACACCACGCAAAATTTTACAAATTTAGCTATGGCTCTCTAATCATATGCTTCCTCCCCTCCCCAAATGAAAATGTTCACAAAGTCATATTTTTTCACAAGCTACAGTAGGCATTTCCAAACCAAAGCTGCAAATTTTAGTTGCTATTTTATTTTTACAATTCGGTGATATCCCTTGCGATCAGAAAAGAGTACAAGATGCCAAGTGTGATCACACCATCTCTTTGTATAAAAGCTAGTCATGCTGACAAGTTTATCTTCCTTTTCCTAGTGATCTATTAAAAGTGAACTTCTTCTTTTCCCAGCTGGCTTTCTCGGATTTGTCTTTGTTCTCATACTTCTTTGTGATGAACAAGGAGGATGAGCATTTTACTAAATGAAACAAGGACACCAATGTAGGTATTCAAGCTGTTCCCTAAAACTTGTCTTCCTTTTTGCTCTCATTTTGGCAAGAAAAAAAAAAAGGACTGTCCTGATAAGAGGGTTTATGATTCGGTTTGTTAATTTATACACACAAAGTCTATGTATTATCTTGATGGCTTCTTTCTTAATTTCCTGGATATCTTGCACCTGAATGTGATCCTGAATTCATAGTACAAGAGAAGTATCTTAGACCAGTGGTCCCTTTTGGGTGCCAAGGTCCTGTTCCATGAACAGAGATTTTTCCATGGATCGGAGAGGATATGCTGCTTGCAACCCATGGGTGTGTGGATGGGGCTTCACTCATTTGTGCAACCCAGTTTCTGGTGCACTGCAAACTGGTGTCAGTCTGCGGACAAGAAGTATAATACATGACAATTGGGGGGGGGGAGTTGCTGGGTTTCAGCTGATGAACCCATTATACCCTACATCATTCTGTATATTCTGGTGGAATTCATATGAATAACATTAACATTTAGACTTATATACTGATTCATAGTGCTTTACAACCTTCTCTAAATGGTTTTACAGAGTCAGCATATTGCTCCCGCCCCTCCCCAATTATCTGGCTCCTCAATTTAGCAACCTTGGAAGGATAGAAAACCAAGTCAACCTTGAGCTGGTCAGGATGGAACTGCTGACTGTGGGCAGAGTTAGCCTGCAATATTGCATTCTAATTACTGCCCCATCATGGCTCATTTCAGGATTCATGTCCTGATCCCAACACAGTTAGACTTCTGTAACACAGTCTGTGCAAATAGAAATGATCTAGAAGCTGCAACAGATAGAGAACACCGTGGCAAGATTGCTGATGGATTTATCTCCTCCTTGTAGAAAAAAATGATTCATAACTTGCTTCATTGGTTACCAGTTGATTTTCATTCCCCATTTGAAGTGCTGGCTGTTACCTTACCCAGAGGGCCAGATTCAAGTGCTTAAACAGCATAGTACTGGGTTAAATCAGTCAAAATTGAATATATGAGCATCTGGTTTGGAGATCTAGAGCCCTCATTGGATATTGACTAGCCACATCCATGATTGGCCTTCATTTCCACCTTATATAAAACTTTGGCTATGAAATTATGGGCAGCAC
Organism: Bungarus multicinctus; assembly: GCA_023653725.1. Lineage (NCBI taxonomy): Eukaryota > Metazoa > Chordata > Lepidosauria > Squamata > Elapidae > Bungarus > Bungarus multicinctus. The sequence continues at coordinate 41,224,479 of CM042838.1, read as the reverse complement.
CCAATTCTTCATGCTTTTAAGAAGCAAGATAAAGTACCACTGTACCAGTGAGCTTTCGGCCTATGGTTTTGCAAATAAATAATATATAAACAAATAATAAATATTATAAATAATAAATAGCTATGTTGCATTTGTACACACTTCAGCTCTGTACAACATTTTCTTTGCAAACAACAACAAGAGAAACCATAAGCAAATCCACACATGAGGAAATGCGTTGAAAATATACATTCTCTGTGGAAGATCTTGGAGGCATCAGGTCTATTGTCTTTTCCCCGCAAAATGTCTATCCTATTAGATGCAGAAAATCAGATATATATATATGAATTTTGTATCCAAAAAGAATGTATGTCATCAAAATTTATTGGGCCTTAGCTAGGTTACACCCCTAGTGTAATTTATGAAGTGGAAGAAATGTACAATGAAGAAAAACACTTTTCATATATAAAAATGGCTTTCCACATTTTTTTTAAACCATCACATTTATAAAGTCATTTTCCTTACTCCCAAATGAGCAACTTTCATCTTCTTTCCAAAGCACATTTTTGATTTTGTTGTGTGTGTGCAGATCGCTCTGTGTGTGTGTGTGTGTGTGAAAAAATTTCCTGCTGTACTGTATTTTGAAACTAACTTCTTTATTGTATGCAAAAGAAAATTCAAAAGAGAAAGAAGAAAGGGTGTGTGGAAAAGCCAGCAAAAGCAATATACAGAACAGCTTGAATATATTGTGAGGTTAGTCTTGATTAGTGAAAAAAGAGGTATTCATCTGTGTATTAAAACAAAGGTAATAGTATTTGAGCTATAGAACTGAAATTTTTGTGACATGGTAAAGGTTTCCCCTTTCCAGCCTTGTCCAACTCTAGGGGGCAGGTTTAACAATATTTCCATGGTCATGTGTCCAGCATGGCTATAAACCAAGGTGCACGAAACACTGGTACCTTCCCACGAAAGTGGTACCTATTTATCTACCTGCATTTGTATGCTTTTGAATTGCTAATTGGGCAAAAGCTGGGCCAAGTAATGGAAGCTCACCCCATTGTGTGGCACTTGGACAACCCAGACTGTTATCTTTCCAGTTTACAAGCTCTGGGTCTTTTATTTTGATTTAAAAATAAAATACAGAACTTTGCTTTCCTTACCCACTCATGCTACCTTACCAAGTGTTCATAATTTATGGTAATACATGTTATGCATCCCAGTTCTAATTTGTTGCATCGCATTAATTCTTTTCAAACTTTTTGCTTCCAGACCATTTTGAATATTCAGAATAATCTTATTTTCTCTTCCCATTATTTTACAATCAGATAAATCCTGAGCATCCTTTGTTTCTCAGACTCTTCTGCTTGTTTCAAATTACCTTGTTTTAAAGCACAACTTCATCACTAAATTACTCTCTTATTGGTAATGAAGTTGGTAGAAAAAGTGCTCCTTGATAATAACATTTTAAAGCTTCGTATCAGTGTAGCTTGTATTTTAAAATAATTGGATTGCCCTTGCATATACCACCTCAGATTGTCAGCTTTTTACATCTCTGAAAGCAAAAAGAGTTTTGTGTGTGCCTTGTGTGAGTAAATGAAGGTAAATTATGAAGGAAAAAAATCCATATTGGTATCTGAAAAAGTGGAATAGTTGGTTATTATTAGTGTTCATCGGGCATCTTTTTATACCGTTAATATGAACAAGATATAATTGCCATAATATTGTGATTAAGTGTACCAAATCAATATCGCTTTTATATATAACAAAACACATTCTTATAAATACATTTTGGCATCCTTAGAGAAAGTTATAATCTCTCTGCTTTAAAAAAGCTCAGAAGCTTTTAGAGTGTTCAAATTCAATGTGTTTAATTCAACAACTCAATTTGGTTCGGTTCAGAATGTTAATTGGACAGAATGGCATTTCCACTGAATTTCCAAATCAAATTCGTAAAACACTAACTCTTCCACTAAATTCCTTTCCCATTATTACTTTATAAAAATGATTTGGCACTCTTGAAAATACTTCCAAAAATAATCCACTTTTCAGTTTAGTTCTATACATAAGGGAAAGACAAAATATAAAAATAAGAAGGATGCTTCAGAAAATGTACAACCCAGTTGCATAGATAGGCAATAACTTAAGTCAAAAGCAAAAAAATAGTGCAGTTATATTGTGGTAATCTATATAATTCAGTTCCACTATAATTTTAGTTAACCTGATCTTAATTATCCATGAATATTTATAGGCCTCCTGTAAGTTGTAAAATGAGTCCTATATGTTGTAGATGACTCCTGTATGCATAATTCCGGAGCACATCCATAAACACTAACTGGCAGTAAGAAGTTACAGTATGATGACAACTCCTTAACTGCACAACACATGGACAGACTTAACCAAAGTTTCAACTATGGGAAACAGCATCCTAGACCAAGATAAATCCAAAAATGCTAAGACTGCTAAGATTTCAAAAATGAAATCTTGGAATTCAGACAAATTACCCATTAATAAGCACATAGATATAAACCATAATACACCATTAAAAGGAGACAATTAAAAAAAACGTAAGAAGAAAGCAGGACACCCTCTCTAACAACTGACACCCAGAAAGGTAGGGATTAACACCTAATGAACAATCAAAGAACAATATCCTAATGAAGGAACTATCAAGGAGATAGTCAACAATTCAACATCAGTGTAATATTCACTAAAATATACCGCTACAGCAAGAAAAATGAGCATGGAAGGACTTCTGAGGTAAGCAATGGAAGACTCAACTTTTTGTGGAGATGAAAGAAGTATTGATCTAAACCAAACATTCATCTGAAACAAAGCACTTTTAGACTTGCTAAATCCATGGGTGGGATTCTACCAGTTCTGTTCACCTCTGTAGAACCACTTGCTATGAAGAGCAGCAGACAGAGAGCAACCGGTTCTATGTCTGTTGCTCTTTTGGCCCACCCGCCCACCCAGGCTCTTACCTGACCTTTATTTCCTGCTTTTTCAACCGCAGCTGCTTTGCGCAACATAGCTGCAGTTGAAAAAGCAGGAAGAAAGTGCTTTTTCAACCACTGCGCACCCATGCGCAGTGCTGCTCAGCTGTCCAGGCAGCTAGCTGACGATGATATACACCCACGTGCAAAATGTAAAATCACCGAACCGGTAGTTACACTGGTCGGATACCACTCCTGGCTAAACCCCAATCCCAAGACCCAAATCACAGATTAGACCTGGAGAGCACCAGCATCCTGACAGTGAGATAACAGAAACTTGCCCATAATTATTTGAAAAGCAATCAGACTATATAGATATTCAAACAATTTAAAGTAGAAGAGGGATTTTCAATTGACATCTATATAGTGGTTTGTGGATTTATCCCAGGCATCTTCTTTCCTTGTACACAGTTATGGGAGGATATTGCCAAATTCAGTTTCAGAACTGATCTGATGAATCAGGATGTGCAGCTAGCCAAATGCCAGCAGATAGTCAAGGTTTCGCATGATGTTATCTGGAAGTCATTTCACAAATCGATTCAATTTGTTTGCAACAGCCATGCTGAAATTGACTTCATTTTACATTTATTCATAGGGGGCAGGATATATTTATTTCCATGTCCACCGTTTCATTTTTTGGGAATGTTAATTTTATCCAGCCATCTGGAAAGAGTGTAATTTCTTGACCCATTTAATGTGACGTATTTTATTTATTTATTTGTCAATTCAGGTACTGCTCATCTCACTCTCAGAGTGATTCTGGACAGTCGACAGTTAAAATCAAGGATATATATTTTATCAGGGTATATAAAGATTTCTGCAAGTATTTATTCAAGCAGGCATGTATGTTTTGTCAGGCAGTTATATTCTAGCTTTCCTGCATATTTTGAGAAGCCTTAACACTACTTATTTATATTAAAAAAATATGTAATAAATAATGTTCATATATTCATAGAAAATAATCCATGAATATATTTATACTCATCAATTTAAAGTCCAGCCATGTAGGTGGACAATTTCCAAATACACATCCAGATGTTGTCTGTTTACACTGCATTACTTCCAATAAAATGTGAATTTGGCAGGCAACAGAAATATGTATGTTAGTTATTTCTTGACTCACCTAATCATATGAATTGGATTAAAGAAGAGTCAGTAGCCATTTTTCCTAATCTAGGAACTTTAAATATCCATACAAACTGGAGTTTATGACATTGGTCTTGCATAATTTGTTTTTTGGAGACATATATTTGATAGTCAGCCTCCTTCCTCCCCCCCTCCCTCTTTTTTTTAAAGATATGGAAGACATTTAGTTTTTTCCAGATTTAGAGGAGCTCTAACTTTATCATGTTTGAATATATATCAAGCAGCTTGAAGAGAAATTTTGAAAAGTCCTACATGAATTAAGGCTTTGTCTTTGTGCTAAAGAAGATACTAAATTTATGTCCATGTTCTGTTGCATTGTTCCTTTTATAAAGAAACACACATTCGTTTACCACAAGGTTTAGGAAAATGTCCAAACTGTTTAGATCTTCTTTATGTGGGGTCCTTGGTGTTCTCTGAACTTGTTGTTTTCTTGCAAATATTTTATTACCAAACTAGATATCATCATCAGTGCTCACTAGCTTGGTAATGAAACATCTGCAAGAAAACAACCAAGCTCAGAGAGCACCAAGGATCCAACAGTTCAACCTAAGCTATAAATATTCTCTTCTACTTTCTTTATGTTTAGTTGTTGCCATGTGATCATTATGTTATTGTTTATTCATGGCAAAATCTGCTTTATTGTGGCTAGAACTCATCATGATTTATTGCATTGCATATTTGCTTTTATTTTTGCCTGTATTTAGTATTCATTTTTGTTATTTTTAGAAATTTACTTTTTGATCACAGTATAATTATGTTGTACTACATACCTTAATGGGAAAGGTTGATCCATAGTACCTACTCTTACTTAATTCTGAATGAATAATTTTGGAAAATGTGAAAACTAAAACATAATTGTATGCTTTTATGGAAGGCTTTCCTCTTTCTTTAAAGCTTCACTAATTGCAAACAACCTTTTACAGACAGCACGAGAAAAATAACAAACATTTTGGAGACATTACCAAAATGTTCAATTCCCAAATTAATCTCAGAACTAAGACCTTTTGCCAGGGGATGGGGAGGTTTCCTTCCTTTGTGTTTAAATATATACTGCTAGGCACATACGTAAGCTGCCTACATTTGCACAAAAAAATGAAATTGTTGTGACATTTTGAACTTGCAGGATTGAAATTTTGGCAATTAACTAATCACCCATAGAGATCTGCTCTTAAATACCCATTTAGATAACATGAATGCTTTTGAAGAAGTTTCTTGACAGCATCATTTTAACTGGCCAAGAAATTAGACCCAGTTGGACATCTTTGTTCCAGAGAAGCCCTCATAAATGGCAGGGCATTTTGGAGGAATTATATGGGGAGCATTTGCTTGGCATGTCATTGCCATCTTTCCTTTCAGAAGAACCCTATAGGCCTACAATGGGCAAGAATTGCCTTTTTACCATTACATAACAGCATCTTCGCAGTGGGGGAGGAGGATCACAGTCTGATTTAACTCTAAGCATATGTTCTAATGAGTTTTTACAAGTCATTGCCCATGTGATGGTTGCACTGACCATTTTCTCCTGCTTTTACTTATTTATTTAGGAGCCTCTGTGGCGCAGTGGTTAGAGTGCAGTACAGCAAGCTACTGCTGCAGCTAGCTGCCTACAATTTGGCAGTTCAAATCCCACCAGGTTCAAGGTTGACTCAGCCTTCCATCCTTGAGGTGGGTAAAATGAGGACCCAAATTGCTGGGGACAATATGCTGACTCTGAAACCGCTTAGAGAGGGCTGTAAAGCACTATAAAGCGGTATATAAGTATACGTGCTATTGCTCTTATTTGTTCATTCATTCATTCATTCATTCATTCATTCATTCATTCATTCATTCATTCTTAAAGAAATTCAATGGTTGCAACTTGGTTTTAATCGCTAGCTGTAGACTGCTCAGAGTCCCACTCAATGAAATGGGTGACTTTATTGGATTTTTTTTCCAAAATAAATAAATAAAACTGAACTCTAACTCTAACCCTAACCCTTCAGAAGGGGGAGAGGAGTCTTATGCATATATCTGAATTGAAAAGCTGTGATGGAGATAGCTAAAAGAAAATCAATCTACTCCAACCAATATGGAGATCCTTAAAAATAAACATGCATAGGATATTTACACCACAGGTTCATATTGAGCCAGCTAAAGTTCTGAAGAACATATGTAAAGAGAGGAATGTACCCGTTATCACTTTATGTGGTTGGCTGAGAAGAAGCTAAATATTTGCTGAGTTTTTACATGTATGAGAAGGCCTCAGTGATCTTGAAAGAGAAGAAGAGGAAAAAAATGAAAACATCAGACAAGAGCACAGTCAGCTGTATGAAAATAATACAATTTAACAATTGCCTTTTCATGAGACTGCATTCTTTCACCATGTTTCACTTTTATTTTGTTTTTAATTGTGATTCTGAAGGCAGACAGACATTTGCACCTCAGCTCTAGATAGTTTTGCTTTCTCTAGCCCCATCAGTCTTGAAGATCTTTTCATCCACCATTCCTATCTAAACTCTCTCTCTTACCTATCTCTCTGACCAACTAAGGGTCATATTCAGATTTCTAGTGAGAATAGCCCAAAAAATAGTAGGATCAAGATTTTCCAGACTCTTGATCAGAGTCTTAGAGGGCCCCAGCTCTCTGTTAAGCGAAAGAGATTCATATTCATTTTCTTGTCTTTGCTTTTTAAAAAATATTTTTAATTGTACATTTTTCATAATTATTCATCACATTTCCAATTTTACAACAGCAGTATACTGGCTATATCAAGTCCTTTTTAAATATACATCATGGCATACACCCTGGTTATAGTTATTATTCTCATAGTCATACCGTATAGTCTCTTTAAATACATAGTGTTGTAAATCATAATTATAACTATTATTTTCATAGTTGTACCATAACACTCTATTACATTTATCACTCTGTACATTTTTAAACTATATCAGATTCATTTTCTGATACAGACTTTTGCAAAATTGGTAGTTGGATAGGCAGGTCTCAGGCAGACAAGGCTCCTGAAGCTATGGTTCTGTTAATTAATTCCAATTTATAAAAGGGATTTTTACAGTTCTATAAGTGGCTTTGAACTTGAAAAGCCTCTTCTGTACAATACTTTAAGCAAATGTTCCTGGAATTACCATTATAGTACATTGCAAGAAAGAAACCAGAGACAAATCTGTAGGCATATGAGATAATTATACAGCTGAGCAGCTCCCCTTGATATGAAATTGCCTGGAACCATATATAAATCATACAATAATAAAGGGATGGAATCAAGAGAAAATGTATTGTTCTGCAGTGATCCTATGGTTTAGTTATTGCATGTACATACAAAGTGCTTGTCTTCAATTGATACATGATACTAGGCCCACACATCAGATTTCCAAACTCCAGATTACAGCTTCAAAAATATAAACAGAGACTTATTTAGACTGCCTGGGAGACAAAATCACTCCTCCATCTATTCCAAACCACAGAATACATTTTGTCTAATGAGCTATAAAAAGGAGCTGCTGAAATACACAGTCATTTTGCTATTTAAAACTGATAAGAGCTGAGCATGGACCCTTGATTCCTGCTATAAATTTAACTGGGATATTTGCCAGCCTCTGTTGGATGAAATTGTAGTATTGGAAGGAAAGGAGGAAGTCTCTCCATATCTTTAGTCCCAGGAGGAAACCAAAATGCAAGAAGCATCACTGCAGGTAGTCCTTGACTTACAACCAGACTTGAGACCTGAATTTTGGTTGCTAAATGATGCAATCTTTAAATGAATCATCGTGATCGACCCAATTTTGCCATCGTTATTAATCACAGTGCTCATTAGGTAAATCATGACCTTTTATGTGAAATCCAGCTTCGCCCATTGACTCTCCTTCTTAGAAGACAGCTGGGAAGGTTGCAACCACATCACCACAGGCCACCACAACTTTTGTAAATGCAAGCCAGTTGTAACTGCATAACTGGGGATGGTGCAACATTTGTAGCTTTCAGGAGAATTGCAAGTTGCTTTTTTCAGTCCTGTCGTAACTCTGAATCATTGTAAAATGAATCATTATAAGTTACTGCAATTGAATAGCTGCCTCTGCTGAGCTCAAAACTCTCTATCTACTTCAGGATGCTTGCTCAGGCAGTCCCTGGGAGCACCATGACTTTCACCAGCACCCAGGGCTTACGTTTCAATCAGTGACATCATAGGAGTGGTTCCAGTGGTGGTATTCAGCTGGTTTGCACCGGATTGGGCGAACCGGTAGCAAGAATTTGGTGTGGGTTGCTGAATAGGTAGTAAGTTCTTCCTGGCCACACCACCCACCTGGTCGCCATCCCACCGATGCTCACTCACCCCACCCACCTGCCTGACATTCGCCTAAGATATTTCTTTTTTTTCCCTCCTGACAATCAGCTGTAGATTAGATCAGTTGTGCCAGGATTTCCCTTGCTGAGGCCCAGGAAGGCAAAAAATGGAGGGAGGAGCTCAGGCCCCCCCTCCATTTTTTTCCTTCCAGAACTCCAGAGAAGCCTTAGGAGAGCTTCTCTGAGGCTTCTCTGAGGCTAGGAAGCTCCCAAAATGGAGCTTGGAGTGGTGCTGCGTGCCCCTCCCATGCTTTGTTTCTTTTCTTCCAGAGCCCCAGAGGAGCCTTAGGGGAGCAAAAGCCACGCTCACCCAATCACATGGCCACACCCACCAAGCCACGCCCACAGAACCGGTAATAAAAGTTTTTGAATTCCACCACTGAGTTGGTCCAAGATGATATCACACCCTTTAAGGAATCACACAGTTTCAGTAGTGGTTGCTATTGCCCCTATTTTAACTTGAGTGTTCCTAAAACTACCAGTAATATTTATTTGGATCTATTATTGGCCCTCACCTCCTTATTAGAAAATAAGATTGCATTTATCTATACATCTTTACCTCCATCTCGGTATCATTATCTTTTGCAGAATGGGTGCAAGGAAAGTGGCAAAAGGTATCTGAGATATCCAATGACAACACTGTTATCCTTTTACGGATTGTTTGTGTTATCTAGAGACATAGAAGTTAAGAAAGTACCTCATTGCATTATTTTAATTTGACTGTTAATCAGGATATTTAAGATCCTAGATGAAAGGTCTCAAAGGGAATTTATTTTATTTTATCTTATCTTATAAAAGAGCTGTGGTGATGCAGTGGTTATAATGCAGTACTCCTGTTCTGACCTAGGCTTCCCCCAAAAGCACTAAGCAGACTTTTTCTCCCAGCAAATCCACTTTTATTAAACAAAGGTGAATTTCTTGCATTCACATTCAGCCAAAGGCCTGGCAAATAGTCTTTCAAGGATCTAATTAGAGCATAGACCTTATCTAGCCTGGAGAGCTGCCAAGTAAATATTTTCAAACACTGTGCTGACAAGGAAAGGTTTGGCACAGAGTCTCTGATATGAACAGATAGATCTTCACACTGCTGCAACAAAGGAACGAAGGAATGAATGAACTGATTGCTTCCTGCAAAAGTCCCCTCCCTTTTTGCTTCTCTTTTAATCGTGATGGGAGGGGCCATTCACTGTTCACCTGTGGCCTTAATTCTATGTTGACCCTTAGTTCATAATTGTTCTTTTCTTTTGTCAACTCTGCACATGCGCAGGCTGGGAACTGGCTCCAGCTGCTCCCCCGCCTCACTGCTGCCCGACTCTGAAGGCAGTTGATAACTGCCAGCCTGCCCTGGCCCCATCTCTGCCTCTGATGCAGAGCCCTCATCCAAGCCTTCCTCAGCTTCCAAAACTGGCTCATTTTCCTCCCCAACCTTCTCACTGTTCTCTGCTAGCCACTGGCAGGCCACAAAAACTGCAGGCTACTTCTTCAAACTGCCAGCTGCCAGCAGTTTGATTCACACTGACTCAAATTTGACTCAGCCTTCCATCCTTCCGAGGTTGGTAAAATGAGGACCCAGATTGTTGTTGGGGGCAATATGCTGATTCTGTAAACCATTTAGAGAGGGCTATAAAGCACTGTGAAATGGTATATAAGTCTAAGTGCTATTGCTATTATTTATTTATTGGCCACCCATCTTACCATAGGGTAGCTCTGGGCAGCTTACAGTTACATATACAGTTAAAACATAAAAACGTAAAAAGTTTAAATCAGACATTAAAACCAAGGACACATGGGAAGGGTGGGAGTGGGGATGGAAGTGGGATCTGTTATTACTCAGTCAACCACCTCCATTGTTCTGTTCTCCCACTGTGGCCCAAAGCTGATTGGCAGAACCATGACATTAGGCCATTACAAAAAGGTAGGAGGGTTGATCCCAACCTCATATTAAGGGAGGGCAAGATGTTCCAGAGGGTAGGAGCCACAGCAGAGAAGAAGGAATGAGGGGGTTTCAAATAATCTCCCTGTCTTTAGCAATTCTTCTTCTTCTTCTTTTTCCTTTTTTCTTTTTCATCAAGTATTCCGTTCTTTCAGATTTCTCTGTTTTGCCTTGGAACGTCAAATATATCACTCCGTGTCATTTTTTTAAAAAAAGTTTGGACATGGTCTTGGATATTGCTGAATAATCTGAATAGTTAGTAGGTGGGAACAGAATTTTGATGAGAGAAGAATGGCAGGAAGAAACTCAGTTCTTGCTCTTTTGACAAAATAAAAATGAAATTCCTGATATGGCTACAGACAAATGTCCCTTTCTGTACTTAAACCTGTGATGCTTAAAAATAACCTTGACCTTTATTTGTCCTTTGCTTCTGTAAATCAAATTATCTCCTTTCATTTATTTTTTAAAAAACTCTTTCTTTTCAACCTAGCAGAGCAAGGGAATAGAAGGACGTTGGCTTTTGCTACCATCAAGCACAGTGTCTTCTAGAGCAGCAGCCCCCATCCTTTCAGAAACCATGGACCAGTTCCATGAAGAGCAGTTTTTCCACAGACCGGGTGGGGGCATGGTTTCATAGCTCCACATGGGTGCACAGATGGGGCTTCGCTTGATGCATGGACCAGTTCCTGCAGGCCATGGATTGGTGCTGACCCATGGACCAGAACTTGCGGATCCTTGTTCTAAAGCATCCAAGGCAATTGTGAGTGGTTAACACATGGTATTATAGTAGTTCTCTTTGCTTCAGGGCTATTCCTAGTCAATAGTGCTAGGAAGAGTCTAACTTCAGACCCTATGAGGGAGAAGAGCTGGCTAGGTTAGACACATCTTGGCCCTTTCATGGACATTATTGGACCCATAATCAGTCAGGTTAGTCTATTTCACGGGTGTCACACTTGATCGCGTCACAGCCTGGATCATGACGTATCGTGACATTTTTCCCTTGTGCAGCTGGGGTGGCTGTGGCCTGTGTGACATATCCAGCCTAGGGGCCACCAGTTTGACAGGCCTGGGACTCATAGGTCTCCAAACCTGACCACTTTAAGACTTGTCAATTCTCGGAGTTGAAATCTATAACTTTTAAAGTTGCCAAGTTTGGAGACTCCTGATTTACTTTGTTCCATTCAAGACCTCAGAATGAAAAGGAAAACTAGCTGGAAGTACAGGTGTGTGATTTGGGGAAAGAGAAAGTTTGCAAACTTTCAAGAAGTAACATCTGATCAATGCTAACAGCAAGATTCACAAGATTCTGGCATCTAGCTGTCAGGATCAAAGGGCATATTAATTAGTCCTTTAAACCTTAAAGCTGTGCCTAGAATTCAGCTTGGGACATTAGCTTGATGCTCAGCAGCCAGGTTTAACTTGGAGTTGAGTCCTTTCGTGATATTTCATGAAATTACACCTTTCATGCATTACAGCTTAAAAGCAGCAAGCTGTGGCAACCAAATTAAGAGGGTAGGACGGATTCCCTCTTTAACCTGTGAAACTCAGAGGCAGGAAAGGGTTGAATAAATCTGATTATAGTCTGGTTACTTGAAGACGTTAGCTAGGATAAAATTAACATTTTTGTACCCGGTATTTTGCATAGCCTTATTGCAAATGTATGCATAGTAAGTATGAATTTATTACCATGATTGCTGTGAGTAGATCATTACTAGAAGAAGGGAAATTTGCTTTTCACATGGATGGGGTCATAATTCCTCAAGAAGAACTGGTATATGATTTAGGGATCCACCTGTACATAGGGATGCCCTTGAAGATCAATCAGAAACTACAGCTGGTCTGGAACATACAGAATGAATAACTACAGACTTGATAAGTTCATTTAATGTTGCTTCTGTGCTGCATATTAAAATGCTGGTACTCACCTATTTCATGGCACAAGGCCAGAATATATGCAAGATCATTTGTTCTTGCAATTATTTCTGGTACCCAATATGATTATACAGGATTGGCATGCTCTAGATCTACATCAATGAAGCAATGTAATCTTATGAGACCCAGGAGGTGTGCTTTTTCTGTCACCATGATCTATGTAACAGCTATAGTCTTCGCCCCATAAAATTTGCATGTCCCAATGATGCTGGAATTTATGAAGGTCCTGAAGATTTAATTCTTGTCCCACAAATTGGGGCAGGATATTCTTGAGCCTGTTTTACTACGTGGGATAGAAATTTCTTCCAGCACAGGTTTTTTATTGGTTTTGTTACACTAAGATATGTTTTAACCCTCTGTTAGTTGCCTCAGGTTGCTTGGAGAATAGATGGATAAAGTAATGAATGAATGAATTCCCAAACATGAATGAATTTGTTTTGAATGAATGAATGTTGGTTTTGAAAAAAAGCAACCTAAACTATTTTTGCATGGAATGGCTTACCTACCTCATGTATTGTACGGACCTACTGCAAATACTGTATGAGCATAGTTTGTATGGATTTGTTTTGATGATTACTACAGGAAGGGAAATTGGTTTTGCACATATAGAAAGACTTGGGCTGAAACTTTATCAGGTAATTATAGAGGTCTAATAAAGTATGGAAACATTAACAGAAAGAAATACTTTGCAAAATTCAATGGAAGCTTATTTCCAGAATTAATTGCTTTTTTCAAAATTTAGCCTGACAAGCCTGGAACTTTTTTAATTTTATAAATTATTGGGGGATGTCCCATTTTATATGGACACTCTAAGTGGGTGTCACTATAAATGATGGAAAACTCCAAAGCCTTTATCATAGAAAAATAAGTGTTATCTTTTAGTGAACCTAAATATTTGGGCAGCTGCTCTTTAAAATATATAGATTACTGATAGTCATTGTTGACTTTACAGGAATATTTATATGGTAATTTACTCTTTTCAATAAGCTACTTATGGTATTGCTACATGAGATCCTGCAGTGTATGTGTAGTAAGAGGGATTTCAGCTTTAACATACAAATGAGATTGTGCATTGCAATATGATTAGCATGTTGTGCAAATTTCACATTATTGTTCATCAGTCATGACATAGCTTAGCATTACTGGTAATAAGATAAACTGCAGTTGATTAGTTTGCTTAACATTCTCCAAACCCCCAAAGATTGATGGAAATAACTGGCTGGACTTGGATTAAAGGAGAGGCTATTCATGAGCTGACAATCCAGGCTGAGGTTTCTAGGTCTAACAATGGTTATTTGCTGTAAGGTTGTCCGTTTGCTTGTATATTACTTGTATATTTTAAAGAAAGCATATATATACATTCCTAGTACAATTCAAGTGTAATTAACACTGATTGCAATGTGTTTGAGCATTAGTTATCTCAGCTTAGTCACATTGCTACTACGGAAAAGCTGTCCCAGCCGAATTGCTAAGAATCCCAAAAATGGAAGAGTGGAACTTTGTCCAAGTTTCAAAGAGGTACTTACATACTCAACAAATATCCATCCAAGATCTATACCCTCAACAGTGCAGATTCATAAAACATGTACTGATAAGACTATATTTGAGTTTCAACCCCCTCCTCATATCAGCTGTGATCAAGCTGTGGCCGTTTTTAAGCTTTCCAAATGCATAGCATCGAAATATTGCCTAAAAAGGATACTGAAAGGTTCCACATTTCCATCTAAGTAACTGTTTGAATGCTTTAAGAAAGAGGGAAGACCACAACAGAAGTATAATTATCCTTGTCTGTAGTTTAATTGTGGCTGAGAATGCAGACCTGATTTACATCACTGGACCCTGGATGGGAAAGGAGGATTGGATGTCCCTCTTAGAAATCTGGACAGCAGGGTTAGGGTCTGAGCCCTAGCAGGAAATAGGGTAACTAAATATCTGAGAGATTCTCCTAGCATCAGGCGGTACAAGTCCCATCTTAGCCATGAAAGCCAGCTGAGTTACATTGGATCAGTCACTCTCTTTCAGCCCAATCCACCTTACATATTTGGATATGTTTGTCACCTTGAGTTATTTATAAAAGTAATAAGGGCAGGATACAAATAATAAAAATATATAAAAACATATTCTGCAAGTGATCTGATGTGAGATCTTGCTTTTAGGACTGGAGCTGAAGAATTAGTTGGTTTGCTGCCTATGAACTGCTCCACATGCTCCATTGCATCATTCATGCCACATCTGCTCAACCTTACTGTTGAGGGGTTGATAGAATTCCCCAAGCTACACTTTCTTCTTGCATCACTTTCTTGGTTTTGCTTATTTTCCTGAAAACACTCAGAAACCCAAATTCAAACTGTTATACATAAGGAAGGTTCTAACTCTTTCTTCTTGTTCCCTGTTAGCTGTCATTACTCTGTTTGGGTTTCTGTTTTAAAACCAACGATTTGCCTTTGTTCCTCAAGAGAAGAGCTTGGAAGGTTGGAGAAATAAGCTTGCACTGCTGTTTGTAAAGATCCTAATCCAGATAAAGTCACTATACTCTAGGGATAGAAATTAGAATATGTTGCACATTGCTCAGAATTATTCAGTTTGCCTCTGAGAGACCTCAGCTGTTCTCTCAAATTCCAAAATGTTCTGATAGGGAAGCAACAACTATTGGAGATGTTTAATAATTCTATGCTGTCCTCTGTCTCAACAGCTATAAATTAGCAATGAGCCATTGGTTCTGTCAAGGCAATCCAGAGTCTACAATTCATAATCAGGTAGTCTTCAACTTACAACAGTTCATTTGGTGACTGTTCAAAGTTACAAAATGGCGCTGAAAAAGTATGACTTATGACCATTTTTCACAGTTATGACCTTTGCAGCAACCCCAATGATCATGTGATCAAAATTCAGATGCTTGGCAACTGGTTCATATTTCTGACCTTTGCTGTGTCCCAGGATCATGTGATCAACTTCTGTGACCTTTTCACAAGCAAAGTCAATGGGGAAGCCAGATTCACTTAACAAACCAGGTTACTGACATATCTTTTTTATGTCAAGTTTTTTATTTTATATTATGTATATCAACTGCAATGATTCACTTAACAACAGTGGCAAGAGATGTCATAAAATGCAGCAAAACTCACTTAACAAATGTCTCCCATAGCAATAGGAATTTTGGGCTCAATTGTGGTCATAAGTCAAAGACCACCTGTAATAAAGGTTCTCTCCAATAAAAAGATTCCAGCCCCAAACAATATCTTCAGGTGAGATATTGATTCATGGATGGGTCTTCTGATTGAAGAAGAGCTGAAGAGCTGGGAAGATTCACAGCACTGGAGGTGTGAGTCTATTGGACTGTCCACAAACCTGCCTTCTCATAAACAAAGTTCAAAAAGGCTGATGCTTGATGGTATCATCCTCAACGTTTTCTTCTAAGAGGAAACAACATTTCTTCCATTCTATATCTGTGTTGGTAAGGAGAGTTGACAAATGATAAAAGCAGTTTCATGACACAAGCCTTGAGTATTTTGTAAATACATTGTGATGTTGCAAAAACATAAGACAGACAGAATTTTATTGCATGATGCTACTTTTATCATTTTCATTCCTATAGAAACCCAAATTTCTATACGGGGGCATGCATAAGTGCACCAACGTGCCTACCTTCCCTGTCCTATTGTTTATTTTTATTTTTCTTATATGTATCCATTTCATGTATTCATAACTATGTTTATACTTATACCTGTTAACTTATAATCGCTTGACAAATAAACAAATAATAAAATAAAAAGTGGCTTCTTACAGTCATGTTTCAAATTTGATATGAGAAATCATATTTTGCCTCTGTCTTTTGTAATGTTTTAGCAATGAATGTATTCAATAATTTACATTATTATAGTATGGACTAATTAAAGGGTTTTTTAAAAGTTTCATTCATTTTTTGGAGAGATAAACATGATCTTTGCCTTTTTGGAAAAGTAGGAAGGAATTCTTCAATGCAAACAGTATTGTGTCATCTATATAAAATATAGTGGGAAATCTCCAGAGGATAAATCATTTTGGATTTTCTTTCCCAAAGTCACAAAATGGCTGAAAATTCCATACTGAACATTCAGCTCTTTTGAAGCTGAATTTTGGTTGCATGTTGCCTAACTTTGAAAGGGGGGTGTCTTTAAATGTGAAAAATTGATTAGGTTATTCTTATGCACAGCCTGGTTATAGAGAACCCATTCAAAGCTTGTGGTGGTGTGGCAGGAAAATGCTAATCTTCTGTTTGTCTTAACCTATCTCTTAAGAACTTGCTGGTTGCAGGGTTGTTGCCTGCTGCTGCTGTTCCTGTTTTGAACATTTGTTGGAATAAGTAGTGGAAAAATTGCTGCAATAAAGAGAGATTAAACAAGGTAAAACCCCAGCCTCTCTTCATTTAGAAGCACCCCCTTATTCATTAGAGTCATCTTTTGCTAGTTCATTATGTGTCTTCAGGGATTTTTGACGTATAGTTTGGGAATCCCAGAAATAAGGGGAATTTGTAGAAATATATCAAAATCTATAAAAATCTATATGATCAGGTTCATGTAACATAATAGTAATAACAACAATTGGAGAAAATAACAAAATATAAAGGCCTGCAAATAGAAATAGAATTACTAGATAGTACCAATAGTAATAGGTCTATTGAGGGCAATCCCAAAACTTCTGGAACATCACTTGAACACCTTGGGTATTGACAAATTCATCATCAATCAACTGCAGAAAGGCAGCTTTACTTGGAACAGCTTACATCCTGCAATCAAATCTTTAATGTTATTAAACAATATCTATCTATTTCAGTTCCTTGGGAACGACCAACAGGTAGACAAAAATGTCAAACCCTATCTAAATATCTGGATGACTATACAACCAACCATATCTTTAACATATATTACTAATAAATAAATTGTGCTGCCATTTCAGATGTATAAATAAATAAATTACTGTGAACCCATTTCATATGTATCTGATCAAATAGCATTTCATTTTGGATTTCTTCAGACAATGCAGTCTTCACTTTCAGTTTCAAAATAACTTCATCTTTTCATTTCGTCTTCTTCTGAAGATTTGGAGATTGAACTAAGCAATGAAATGTTACAGTTTTATTTTTGAAAGACAAAATTGGATGACATTTGCAGGAACAGAAGTTTCTTCTAAGGAAATAAAGTACTTGGTTTCTGTAATGTTGATTCAGTGTGAAGAATATTAATCTTGTCAACCTACAGTAACAGTTCAACTTTGCTAAATTTTGTTACATTCATGCCGATTCTTAATGGAGGACATGTTATTTTACTGAAATCTGAAAGTTTGTACCAATGATCCATATTAGCCATGCTTTCTGTGGATGTGCATGTTGAGTATAATACACAAACAAGAAAAAACATCAAATCGAACTGTTTTTGTATTATTCCAAGACATACAGACATACAAGTATTTGATAACAAATTACATGCTACTAAAGCTGGAATGATGTGGTACTGGGTAAATTGATTTACATAATATTTAAGTCAAGACATATCAAAATGATGGGATAAATAAGAGTTAAGCTTAAGAATGGAGTTGATAAAAAAGGACTTGAAAAAAGATTTGAATAAGAAGTCTCGTAATGAATGATGATTACCTAAAACTCTACAGTCATATCATACCTGCAAGCCTCAAGTTTCAGAAAGTGCCAAAATATCCACCCAGTGTGATTAAGAAATGCCCCCATTTTCAACATACTTAAACAACTTTAAGTAACAATACAGTAGAGATTTTAACACTTAATGCTAAATGTGCAGGTTAGATGGAAACTTTTATTGTACAACGAATACTTCGGTGCGATCTGAAGCAGTTTATTATTCAGTTCCAGATGAAAAAGCCAAGTAATCTTATGCTCATTGACATTTTAAATCATGATTAATTTGATATAATATTTATTTCCTTTTTTATCCTCAGCAGTCTTAGCTATGTAAGCATTAGAATGCTAATAACATATAACCAATATTGGTTATATGTAACAATATAAACAATCTTGTATCAAAACTACATAATGTATTATATAAGTTTAACAATATAATACAAATGCTACTATTAAAAAAAACTCACCATAAAGTTATTCCAACTGAAAACTCTAATTGTTAATCTTAAAACTATACATTCTTCTCTACCACTCCCCAACAATACCTCTCCTCAAAATATGTTTTTTTCTTCTTTAGGAGATCAGCTTTGAGAAGACCTTAGATCTATCAATAGCATTCAAATATATTCATCATGCTATTTTCTTCTGAGATCAAGAAAATTAAGAAAAGTTTAGCAAACAGTACTAAGCAGAAGGCAAGGGGAGAAGACAATTCTTTCTCACCTTAGTCTACTATACACTCTTCACTATTCAGTCTTTTGCAACTTTTCTATCTTTGGAAAGCAACTGTCCTTTCACTACGACCATACATATTTTCATAGAGTGCCTTTTGTTCTTTCAACAGCCCACTTCTCCCTTTCTGTGGACCACATAGTCTCCACTCAATCAAGCCTTTCTTGATCTTTCCTTTTCTCTCAATGTATCTATTTCTTTTGCAATTATGTCCTCATTCATTTTTTTCATTCAAGTCACATCCATTTACTACCCACTCATTCTTGACCCGATCTCTTCTTGTTTTTCTATGCACATTTTTACAGTAACCCATTCCTACTGCATTCAACATTTCTCTCTCAGCTGACATATCATTTCTGCATAAAATAAAGTATGCAGAAAAACACTATTTGATATTGCCATTTTGCTTCTTTTGACAAATTTTACAACAGGCCATATACTATCCTTCTATCTGCATTCGCACATCTTGAAATTTCTCATCCATTCTCTTATCTTTAGGAAACCTTCTAACAAGGTATACAAATTCATTTATTACTCTAAATTTTCAACATTTATTGCTCTAGGTTTTCAATACTCATTACTCTGGTTTTTCGACAACCTTGCGATGAATTACTTCCCTTTCGATCAATCTTTGATAAATTAGAATTTGTTTTATTCCACACTCCTCAAATGCTTTGTCCAATCTAGCTATCATTTCTTGGAAATCTATTCTCAGACAAGAAGACATTGTCTATGTACAAAGTGTAAATATATTCATATCCCAACCAGGACATCTGAAAAAGATAATTACAAACCTTTCTAATACATTGGTTTATAAATATATTGATTAGTCAAGGGAGCACCACACATCCTGGCTTTATATCCTGGCCAACCATGAACCAGTCATTAGACTCTTATCATCACAGATACCTGCTTAGTGCATTCAGCAATCAGCTTTCAACTATATATTCTTGTAAAAGATTCCATATTTCAAAGCTATTTCCATATACTTTCAATAAATTTTCCTCACTTTTGAATATTTCACAATGTCTTGCTGAAGAGGCAATATCTTGTCTGCATACTTTGCTACACATAAAACTTTATTACGGTTCCAAATTTTGGTCATTCTCAATTCTTCTGTTCTTTGAATAAAAATTCTGCAAAATCACCTTCCAGAAGCACTAATCATCTATTAGTTTTTCTAGTAATTTTTTAAAATTCACTTTCTTCAAGGATATTTTTCACTCTTTTCCAAAACAATTTTAATAAGAATTTTATTAAACTTATCAAAGTGTAAAGTAGAAATGAAAATTAAAATAGTGGGAAAATCGGGAAGGGAAAGATGGGAGGAAGTGTAAGCTTTGTGGAAAAAAGAAAATCATTGACTTCTACTCTTTACAACACAGCAGAGTAATAAATTACATCATTTTATTTAAAAATCTTTTAAATTGTAATTTACAGTCTAGACTTGTTACTTTTTCTTACTTAATTTATATTAACCATTTCTAAAATAACAAACTTATCTAATCAGCAAAACAGAAAATATTTTTTTTCACTTTTTCCATCTAAAGCACAAAATCCATAAGCAGTTTCCAAGTAAAAACAAAGTTGGATGTATTCTTTTCTTTGATTACAGCTGTTAATTTAGCCATCTCTGCTAGTTCCATCTATTTTTCCAATTATTCATTCATCATGGAAATAAGAATATCTTTCTATTTTGGTGCATAAAGCATTCTTGCTGCTGTCAACATATATAATAACGAAGTTCCAGATTTTTTTTCAAACCCTTTTTCCTTTAAGCCTAAAAGAAAAGTCTCTGATTTAATTTTATATTCACTTTAAGAATTCTCTGTATTAGAATACAAAAATATGCTTTAGGCCAAAGATCGTAAATAGTTTCTTATTTTCATTTCCATTAATACCTTTGTACATCTTCGACAGCTGATCAGGTGTTAAATATCAATGGCACATCACTTTATAAAAAAATTCTTTTAGATTACAATTTAATGTATTTTTATACCTTGTACAAGGTATAATATATGTAATCTAAATCTGTAATTAAATGTAAATGACTCTTTTATTCTTAATTCTTCTTTGCCATCATTGACCGATCTTTCCAACTCTATTTTTCTGTTTGTACATATGATACAATATCATTCATTCTTTTTATTGTTTCAGGCAACATTCCTTCTCTCAGATTCATTTTGCTTTATCCATAGCTCTTTCACTTCATCTTCAGGCATCATGTTTTTATATTTGTCAGTGGCGCTAATTCCATTCACTTCTAAGGCACCTTGTTCTTTTCACTCTGTCAAACTTCTGCATTCTATTTCCTCATGTCCACTTTCCAGTCACTCTGTCTGGAGATAATCTTCTAAGACTCTTTTCATACATAATTCATACTTTTTCTTCTTTGGGCCATTCTATTTTCATTCTTATTTCTTCCACTTCTTTCCTTATACTTTCTTTCCTCCTAAGATTCATCTTTAGTACTATGAATTAATGGATTAATAGTTTGAATTAATGGTTTATGGTAACCATGAATTAATGGTTTGTCTTGCATTCAGTACCACTCATCTTTTAACACACATCTTTTATTATGAACAACCAATCAATCATGCTTTTTTATTATTTTCCATCTATATACGGCGTGTGAATGGTCTCATGCTTCAACCATATATTTGAAATACATTTTTTTCTAAGCCGATGCTTGCCAGTCACCATTTAATTTATACTTACATCTATAAATGTGCCTGGAGCTGAACATTTACTGGCCAAATGTCTTTCCTGATTCCACACAGAATACGCAGCAGATAGTTTTTCTTTGCGCCTAAGGATAAAAACATCTGGTGCTACCAAGGATTGAACTCTCAATCTTCTGAGTGGAAGGGGAGCATCTTCACCACTAGGCCACCACACTGCTCATATACAAGTAGTCCTCAACTTACAGCAATCAATTTAGTGATTGTTCGAAGTTACAATGGTACTGAAAAAGTGACTTATGGCCATTTTCCAAACTTATGCCTGTTGCAGCATTGTCATATTCACGTGATTTACATTTGGATGCTTGACAACTGCTTCATATTTATGATGGTTTCCGTGTCCCGGGGTCATGTGATCATATTTGTGACCTTCTGACTTGTAAAACTAATCGGGAAGCCAGATTCACTTAACAACCGTGTTACTAATTTAACAATTGCAGTGATGTGGCAAGAAAAGCTGTGAAATGGGGGCAAAGCTCACTTAACAAATTTTTCGCTTAGCAACATAAATTCTGAACTTAATTGTGTTCTTAGGTCAAGGACTATCTATATATGTTCTGCTTCATATGCCCGTTCTATCTCTCTTTAGTCCCTGTCCGTAGAATCCTTGTTCATATTTTCACAGTAGACTGGTGAAAACTGGACTTTTGTTTCCTTTTTTTTTTTACAGGTTCACCAGTGAGTAAGAGGCCAGAAACAATTTCTGCTGAGGATAAGGATAGTTGGGGGCATTTGGGCGAGCATTTAAAATATTTGACCAGAAATATAACCAAAGCCAAATTTCATCCCAAACATGTCTTATGTTATTCTAGGCAACCAGGGATTTCTCATGTAAAGACTGCCTTGTGAAGCAGACTCAAGCTGCCTGCATCCTGCCAATTAGGAGGTACACGCATGCTCAGAATACAATAATGTCTATTGCAGAGCAGAGTAAAGCTATAAACAAGAACAGCAATGCACTTCCAAGAATGAAAGTCAGCGCACTGCTTCTGGCAATAAGCTTTTAGGCTCATATACTGTTTAAAGAATCTATGTTTGGTTCACAGAAGACCTGAAATCTCTGAAATGTCATGCTTTGCTTCAGAATTAACGGTTTCCCTGAAGTTACTTTCTCATAGCATAAGCCAACATTTTCATTGCTTAATATATTGTGGTGCCAAAGACTATCTTCCTAAAGAAGGCAACTGGTATTAGCATATCCTCAGGAATATTGTAGTTATACCACTGAACTGCAAAAGTATAAAACGCTCACATTAACAAAAAGCTTTTGCAAATATCTGTAATTTAATAGCATTTTGTGCTTGGTTATTGTATTTGGATATGCAAAATGTGTAGCTGAGGTGACTTTTGTACTGAGTATGTTGTGTACTTTATATCCCAATATATAATTTAGAAAAACTGAAATGCTAGGATGTTTCATGATCTTATTTTGAACGGCTTTTGAAACGTGGCAATGGTTGATAGGGAATTGTAAATAATTTTCCCAACAGGATTTCACTTCACGCATATGACTGATAAAGACACCTGACAAGCACAAATATCAAATAATTCCCTGGAGCATTACACCAGGTTAATAGTAGAGTTATAAGAAAAGCCTCAAGCAAATGCTGAATTTTGTAAAGGGAAACAGAATTTTAAAAAACAGCATGCATTAGAATTTAATTTATGCAGGTGCCATTATAGATGGAAAATGGGGGATATACAGTACTGTAATGCCTCCCATGATATTGTAATGCCAGCATAAAAGGGCAGAAACCAGCATTGTGAATTCATCACACATTTTGTTAGTAATAATAAATGGTTGTGAATAAATAAATTAATAAATGCAGTTACAATAAATGCTTATGAATATACAGTTTTTTTAAAAATCTTTTACTCATGTTGCATTTGGGGAATTTTATTAACAAGTTAGCCTATGTAAGCATCTACTCAATTTAGTTGGAAAAGGTTTATTACAAAGTAAATCATATAGCTTGTCTCTTACAGAATGACCTGCTAGATGTTCTCAGATTTAGGCATGGGGAACTTCTTTTAACATTTCTCTCACTGGGAAACTACTCTGCACGATAGAAAATAAATAAAACTGTTTGAATCTATAGAGCTTTCAGAGTTGGAATTAGGGCCTTGTACCACGGCATAGACACTGAGTTTGGCTGTCAACTCACTCTGTTACTGTCAGTTTAAAAAAGAAAATGAACTACCCCAAATCTGCCTCTTGGCTTCCCTGTTTCTGATAGATTTCTTCTCAGCTTGTACCTATTATTCACTTCACCCATATCTGAAAGCCTATCATCTGATGCTGGCCAGATGTGTTGGACTAAGGCCCACATTCTCTTGACATTATTATTTCATTAAAGGCCAATGGAAATTAGTAGGTAAACAACTACATAATATATCCCATGATGAAGGTGTGTATGTATGTATGTATGTATATGTGTGTGTGTATGTGTGTGTGTGTGTGTGTGTGTGTTTAAAACTATATTGTCCACTTAGCTTTCATTAGCCTCTGCTAACATCATCAGAGTGTAAAACTACCATTGAAGTAATTGAAATATGTCTTCAATGGTAGTTTTACACTCTGACAATGTTAGCAGAGGCTAATGAAAGCTAAGTGGACAATATAGTTTTAGTTCCGGAGTTCATGATATCTGTCTCTTCATTCTCTCTCTTTCTCTTTCTCTCTCTCTCATCTATCTATCTCTATATATAACACTCAATGAACACACACAAATAAGCCCAGAGATATACAATGTATACACATTATCTCTGTGTGTATATGTGTATTTGACTGCTACAAGTTACAACAACACCAAAAACAGGGACTTATGACCAGTTTTCAGACACTTGGCAAATGGTTCATATTTATGATGGTTGCAGTGTCCCGGGGTCATGTCATCACCTTCTGCAACCTTCTGACCAGCAAAGTCAATGGGGAAGCCAGATTCACTTAACAATCATGTTACTTAACATAACAGCTGCAGTGATTCACATAACAATTGTGGCAAGAAAGGTGGTAAAATGTGGTGAAACCCAATAACTTTCTCACTCAGCAACAGAAATTTTTGACTCAATTGAAGTTGTAAGATAGTGTTTTTTAAAAGAAATATACTTTTACTTAGGAATCATGAAAACATATAGTTTTCTTACTGGCTTAAAGTTACTATTCAAGGATAGTTTATTAGTTCTTCAATTGCAGCACTGTGTGATGACCTGAGGCATGACACAAAAATAAGTCACAAAAATAGAAGGAAGTACCTTTAATGCCTCCAACTTGGCCCCAATGTCCAATTATCCTCAACTGGATATCAAACTCTTAAAGAAAACAGTTTACGGAGGGAATAAATGCAGTCCGCACCCAAAGTAAAGTTAATTCGAAATAAAAAACCCAACATAAACCACACTGAAGGAATTACTATGGTAGGCAAGGATGATTAATTGCAGATTTCTATCAGATAACGCAGCAACCACAGTTGGGAGGAAGCCAAAACACAGATAAGCTCCGACAAGAATGCACGCTTTGCTTCTAGCAACTTTTGCCATGCGCAATTTGTCCTTTTAAACAGTCCTCCCAGCTACAGCCCATGAAGGGGATCATGGACCCCTTTCTTCCCGTAGACCATACCACTCACATTTCTCCCCTATCTGCTCCTCCCTGCGTGCCCTAGGATGAAGAGGGGATGGGCCTGGGTCTTCCTCTGAATGCCCATCCAGCCTGTGCCCTTCCCCAGTTTCTTCCACAACCACCGGAGCCACACTCCCACTCCCTGTCAGCTATTCCATCTCTCCCTCAGAGTCAGACTCCAACAGGGGCATGACATACTGGTTGAAGGAAGATAGGATAAATTGTATTAAACTGGCATGATTTTAGAGAATCCCATTTTTAATCCCTGCTTTTCTAAAATATATTTGTTTATTTAGTAGGTTTTTCAAACTGCCCACTCAGCAAATGTCTCTGAGTAGCTGTAAGTGATTTTTTTCTTTCTGAGATATAACTTTCTAGAACAGATTTATTTCTAAATGCTATTATTAGGTTTCACATATACTATCATGTTTATATCTCAGAATATGTCAGAAACCATCAATAGATTACTACAACCACGTGGAACCAGCATAACACAGAAGCCAACTACTCTTCAAAGCACCCTAAGCAAATTAAAAGATCCAGCAACCCCAGAAGAAAAAAGCAGGAGTCATCTACCACATACAATGTAATTCTGCAACAACCATTATGTAGGGCAAATAGGCAGAAGAATGGCCTAACGCATCCTTGAACATCAACTAGCATAGAAGACATGATGAAAATTCTTTATTTTAACAACATAGAGACAGACTTAACCGTAGTTTCAATTGAAAAAATGTGACCACCCTAGATTAAGCCCTGTCCAAAAACAATAGGGAATTTCTAGAAGCCTGGCACTCTGACAAATTAGCCATCAATAGACACACTGACATTAACAATATGTATAAACCATGAAAAAGAGACAACTAACTAGCTAAAAAGGGAGAAAAAAGATCTAAGCATCTTTCCACCAGCAATCAGCACCCAGATCAGCATAGATTAATTCCAAGATTAACATCAGACCAACAGTCAAGTAAACAATACCCCAATCAGGAAACTGCCAAAGAAGTCAACAGTAAACACCCTAACCGAAGAATCTTTAAGATCACTCCTACCCACACTGTCATATAAACTGAGTATATATAGAATATAAACCAAGAGTATACACTAGAATAAAAAAACAAGAGCAAATTCCATTTCTTACAAACACTGATGATGTTACCTAGTTTGGGTAATGTAATGTCTGCAAGAAAACAAGCAAGCTCAGAGAGCACCAAGGACCCTTTATTTCAACCCTGAGCTACAGATATTAGATTAGATTCAACTTTGTCATTGCCATGGATACAGGCAATGAAATGCAGTTAGCATCCAACCAGATATTCTCCTGTATTGGTACTATCATCTTTATCTGTAAGCCATGACCTTCCTCCATTGAATCAAAATGTATTAGCTTGGATTTATTTTGCTGATTATACATATGGAAGAAAAAATGGAAAAAAATTAAGACAAGGAATCATTACTGTTATGCATTAAAATAGCATAATAAAAATATTGGGAATAAAATAATATATCGTTTTAAAAGGATAGCCATTTGGCTACCTCTGAAAAGATCCTTGTAGTGAAATAGTAGAGTGTTATTGTCTGTCACTTGCTCAGATGGTTACTTTGTGTGCAGCAACATCACCATAGCACTGGAGACCTATGCTTCATTTTGCTGACTGCTTACTTTCAAAAGAACACGTATCAAAGAAAACACTAGAATGAGAGCGAGGGGAAGTTCTCTCAATTTGTATGATGGCATTTAAAATGTTTATTTTTCCATTGTTCCATTATTGACTTTGAAACCCACTCCATGCTGGATAGTGTCATCAAATGTCAGAGCCTTCCCAACTGGTGTCCATTGTTCTTGAACTACACAGGGGAAATTGCTTTCTCTTAGGGAAGGAGTTTGCTGTCAGGCAGCTGTTCAGTTAAACAATAGCAATAGGTAAAGCTTTCTGAGACCCCAATTTATATTCTGACTTGGTGCCAGAAGTATTGTCAATGCTCTGAAAGAGAAAGAGAAATAAGAATAATCACCTTAGAAGTGTGTAGTACAGTAGTAATATTTTGGATCATAAATACATTGGAAACAGAAAATGAGAAGGGCAGCTGAGTAATATCTTGAATGTGGCCTAACCAGACTGGTTTTTGTTATGACCTACAGAATGGCATTAAAAGAGTTGGTGCTTCTATTTGTCTTGTTTG
Source organism: Bungarus multicinctus (assembly GCA_023653725.1). Classification (NCBI taxonomy): domain Eukaryota; kingdom Metazoa; phylum Chordata; class Lepidosauria; order Squamata; family Elapidae; genus Bungarus; species Bungarus multicinctus. The sequence goes on along the minus strand of CM042838.1, from coordinate 41,197,247 downwards.
CTGCCACTGAACAGTGGAAATCTACAAAGGAAGTCTTCAATAAACTCCAGCTTTAGATGGTTGTGGAATATAGTGAAGTACCAATTTTTTATTTTGATAGAGAGCAATTGTCTGGAGAAATATCTAAGGCGCTGAAGGTCGCTGCCCAAAAAATAAAATTTCCGCAACTTTAGAAATTATTGTGATACATTGTGGGATATAATTTACCTTGTTGAATTAGGAGGAGAGTGATGCAGATTCAAGCCTTTATCCAGAATTGCATTTTGCTAGATATCTTGTTCCATACATTCACAGCTTGCCCTCAGAAGTTGTGGGAACGCCATCACTTGAGACCTTCAAGAAGAGATTAGACTGCCATTTGTCAGAAATGGTGTAGGGTCTCCCGCTTGGGTGGGGGGGTTGGACTAGATGACCTATAAGGTCCCTTCCAACTCGGATTATCTATTATCTGTTATTATTTCAGTCAAATATAACTTTATATTGTTTTGTGAAGATGAAAAGGATATGGGTGGGTGAGGAAGTGGCTTGTGTACACTGAGAATTTTCTGGGATTCCTTGAATAAAAGCAGATGAGTTAAATAAGCAAGATGATCATTGCTTTAGATTTGGGCCTGACTCAAATTAGGAAAAAATGCGGATTGATATACATCAAACCTATATTACTATTCACTTGGCCAGGCATGTTTCTGTCCAACAAATCTATACCCAAATTTATAGTAAAATATCTAGACATAGCTTATTTAGAGATATTGGGAGTTTATATTTATTCCTGAAAATGAATACATGTCTTAGGGCTCTTGGTTCCCCCCTGGATCAGTGCAAGATTGTTGATACTTTGTATTGCTTTCTAGAATGACCATGTGATCTCAGTTGGAAAGAATCATATAGAATATTCTAGAACATGTTTGACATTATTCCTTGTAGGAATTTCTTTTTTAGATCTTTCACCATACTGGTAGCCCCTTACTTTATAATCCAGTTTGCCACTGTCCTTTTTGAACTATGGTGCTCAGAATTGGACACATTACTCAAATGGAGTTAGACTACAATAAAGTAGAGTGGAACAGTTTTTCCCCATGATTTGGACTCTGTGCTCCTGTTAATTCATCCAGAGATGGCATTTGCTTTCCTGGCAGCATGATATTATCTGATTTCTTTCAAAACAGAGGAAGACAAATAGAAGCTGCATGGAAATCAGGCTAAAGAAATAAAGCAGCTGGAGCAGTAAGGAAGAGAAAAAGAAAAGAAACAAATGAGAGTCAACTTTGGGGAAAATTTAGAAACAGAAAGAAGGGGTCTAAGAACCTATGGAATATGGTGGAAATCTAATGCATTACTCTAGTATCTGATGTTGCACAACTGAAGGTAGAAAAGAAGATGGACTAGAGGGGAGGTGCTGTTGAATTTGGACAAAAGTTTCAAGAGGTCTTGAACAGGGGTGGGATCCGACTACCAGTTCGGTCATTTATGAGGTTCGGTGATTTACAATGTGCTTCCCTGCACTGCTCGGCATGCGTCTGTAAATCATCATCAGCATGCTGCGTGCAGAGAAGCAGTCTTTCAAAAACTCTCTTTTCCTGCTTTTTTAACTGCAGCTGTGCCTCGCACGGTACTGAAGTTGAAAAAATCAGGAAATAAAGGTCAGGTAAGAGTCCGGGTGCGTGGGTGGGCAAAAACATCAGCAGACATAGAACCGGTTCTATGTCTGCTGCTTTTCAGAGCTACCGGTTCTACAGAGGTGGACAGAACTAGTAGAAACCCACCCCTGGTCTTGAAGAAGAATCTCTCTTCTTTGCTTTCATTTGTAAGAATTTCTTTCAATAGAATTCTGCTCATGGGCAGAGACTCATGGACCTCTGCTATCAATAGCTAAATGCTATTACCAAAAAAATAACAGTTGATACAGTGAACCTGTAGAAGAAAACTGGGGATGGGCTGTCGCTATAAATTGGAGATGGAGAGACAGAGGGAATGACCTCTAATGTCCTTAGTAAGAAGCTCTCCCTTTACTATCTAAACAAAGTAAGGGAGAATCATTAGAACTATTGGGCTTTCTATCGCAACTTTGGAATCCCTCCCCCTAATATCATTTTACCATTTCCAGGGGAGAAAATGGAGCTCTCTTAGTTCTATTAATGTGAAAGGAGGATAGAATAAGGCTGCATGGACATATTCAGAAAGTGAGAAGAAAGTCTCATCTTTCACTTTTGGAATTTCCTCAGCCACTTCTTTCTATCCTTTTCCAGCTACAATTACAAATGAAAAAAAAGAATTTTGGAACAAGCAAGACATCCCACATAATTGTTAAGATTACCCTCAGTGAATGGTAAAATTCATTAATGATTCAGTTCTGGCAAACTTTATCAATAATTGTAACATTCTGCACTTCAAAAAGGCAATTGGACTTTCTTGGACTGTGTGGTCTGGCAGCTTTTAAAGACTGGTGTGTGAATATTCAAAAATTGTCTACACATTTCTTCAGATTTGTCACATTATTTTAAATCTACAGACAGGAAAGCAAATATTTTCGTTTTGTTTTGTTTCCATTGTTACAATCTGTCATTTTAAACAACCAACCTAACTGAAGGATCAAGGGCTATTCAGTTCTAGCTGCCAATATTTTGACCAGAGCATACAGTAAAAGAGTTGAAAATTGTAGCAGAAATATAATGAAATTATATATTACAATTATTATTTCTAAATAAGCTAAAATAATACTTGCAAGCCATTCTAAACTCAAACTTAAACATGTTCCCATCAACTTTATTTTTAATATATTTATTACAAATAGTTATATCCAGCCTTTGAGAATATAGTTAGTCCTTGTGTAAACCACCACAACTGTGCTGGCGACTAGGTTGTAAGGCAAAACGGTTGTAAAACAAAACTATGACTGTATTTACAATCTTACTTCAACTTTGCTTTGCTTTACAGGCCTCTGAATGTCATAAATATGAGGAATGGTTGCAAAGTAATTTTTTCCCATCAGCATTGTAACTGTGAATGCTCACTAACCCAAGGCTGTTGCTAAGGGAGTATTTGGAGCAATAAACCTAAAACAGCAGCATTTAATAATGCATATAAATGAAAATATAATAAATATTATTTAAAAAGCAAAAAAAGAAATCTCTTCACAAGGTAATTAGAGGTTAAAGGTGGTGGAATGGATGTGTAAGAGTGTACAGTGGAGATTTATGTTGGTTGGCACCTACCATAATGGGCCTCTTTGATTTTGGCTAAGTGCATTGTATGAACTGAAAGCTTATGAAGTATCAAATCAATCTTATGCTAGAAAGCAGGATTAAAATAATGCATAGTTAGGTGTACTGTATGAAACTAACTTCTGTGTATATGCAGCTGAAACTAACTATGGAACACGCTTTGAGACCAAAATATTGGTGTTGGGGAGGCCATGTTAATGCAGAAGTATTGGTGTCTTCATATGTATAAACTGTGGCATTCAACATGACCATTATAGATTCATGACCATTAATCGATGGATGTATGACATATGCCAATGACATTTTAAAAAAATCAAATTGCAATAAACTTAATAAGTGAGAAGAATATAATTTTATACAAATAATACATGCATAGTTTCAGGACAGAAATGTAACAATGAAAATGTAATCACATTAATATTAATGTGATATTTTTTCTTAGAAGAGTGGCATTTTTTAAAAATCTATGTAACTTCAAGATATCACCCTCAAACAGGTGAGCTATTATGTAGGAATTATTTGATATATATGCATTTACAGAATGTTTACTCTTGATTGCAGACCAACACGTTCCCTCAAAAGACATATTGTAATCAGACTGAATGTGACAGCACAATGTTTTTTTAATGTTATTTTCTACTTAAAATGGTTCCCTTTTATTTATTGATCCTCTGGTTAACTTTGAAAGAAACAATCCCTTATCATTTTATTTTTAATTCCAAGTGGTTTGACCCAAAACTGATCTGAAAGGAACCTTGTCATTCCTTGTGACATTTGCTTCTAATCTCAATGTCTTCTATCAAACTCTAAAATGATTTTTGAAACTTTAGATAAACATAATATTCCGGATATTTTGGAAGGTGTGTATGATTAAGGTAGCAGGCTAGAAACTGGGAGATAGTGAGTTCTAGTCCTACTTTAAACAGAAAGCCAGCTGGGTGATCTTGGGCAAGTCACTTTCTCTCAGCCCTAGAAAGTAGGAAAGGGCAAATCACTTAAAAAAAAAAAAAACCTTGCCAAGAAAATTGAAGAAATTTGTTGATGCAGTCTCCAAGAATCAGACACCATTTGAACAGAAGAAGAAAAAAGCCCTTTTTAATCTAATTAATAAGAACTATGCCACAGGTATTTGTTGGAAACTGCTAGATTAAATGGTAAATGAGAATCTGATAGGTTGGAAAAAGCTGAATTTAAAATAGGTTACACTAAACCAGATTAGGGTTTGATACCATCCCTTGTGACGAAAAAATATAGCCAAGCTTCCAAGTCAGCTCTGCTTATTCTGTTTATAGACTTCAAACAGGCATTTCACTCAATCTTGAGGAAAATGCTTTGGCCTAAGCTGAAAGCCTCTAAAACTTGACAGACAGATCCTCACTCTCTTACACACTTCATAACAATGTCAGATTGAGTATGAACTGTAATATAGCAGGCCACCTCTCAGATGTAACCTTAAGCAGCATGGGAATTAAGCAAGGGTAATGGCTCTGCTATTATTTAACTATTATGTCCCTTAAATAAAGAAGAACATCATTCCCTCCAAGTTGGCAAATAGGTATCTGTACTGCTTTAAACAAATGACATGCTAATTTTTTAAAAGTCTACTGGTTGATTGAGAAGGACCATGGGAACATTATTCATTTCCTACAATCATTGCAAATCAATTATGAAAAAACTAAGAGTGTGCGCTTGGCAAGGGGAAATAAAAACTACCCTGGAGACTTGGTGGAAAATTCATTGATCAAGTATCTTGGGTTTTTGTTTTTTGTTTCATATTTGATGTTTGCACTACAGTACACAGGGAAGCAAAATGCTCATAATGTAGAGGTGGTCATAGTATTCAGCAACCATTCTTTCTAAATAGTGCATTTATTTGAGGCCAAGGTTCTGAACAGGACTCAGCTAAATCCAGGTATCAATTACATTAAACTGGAAAGAGTACAAATTAACCTCTAATGAAAGTTGCTCCAGGCAGCAAGATGTGTCCTTAATGGAGCCCTATGGTTGATGGTAGGACTGAAGAAAGGACATGGATAAGTATTTTCAAATACTATCTAAAGATTCATTTTCAGCCCTAACATTTGACATCTCTTATCTTGCTGGACAAATTCCAATAATCTGGAAACAGCAAATTGAAGACAGAGTTCAGAAATTGGGTTTTACACCAGAGAAATTGCTGACACTGGGATAACACTCTATGTCTTTCTTTGACAAAGTATCCTGGTTACAGAATTGTAAATTGAATGCACCAAAGTATCAAATGGGATACAACTGGGACGTTATAAGTTCCACTTCAAACCAGCCCAGTATCTTAACCGCTTTACAGTTAATGACGAGATAGCACTTGTGGCCAGGAGGGCTTTTGCATAGATCTGTCTTGTGCACCAGTTGTGACTTTTCTGGATTAAGAGATTTTTCTGATACTTGTATTTTGATTACCTCCTATTCAGTTTACTGAAATTCATTCTATAATGGGATGTTTTTGAAGATGACTTAGAAGCTACAGCTGGTTCAAAATATGTGTATGTGTTATGGATGTCTTCACTTTACTCATGTAACATCTCTACTTTGCAAACTATGCTTGTTATTAGTGAGCTTCTGAGTATAATTTAAGGTTTATGTTGTCACCCATAAAGCTATTCAGTTCTGATTATGATTGGATATTGCTTGCCTTTTCCCTGATGTGTTATTATGTAATATTTTGCTTCTTTTGGTCATTTCTGTATTTTTATTGTTACTGTTTTGTTGCTGTCAATTTTGTAAATGAGGTAGCATACAAATTGATTAAATTAAAAAAAATACACTGGCTTAGAATAGTGGATCTTTCTTGTGTCTCCCCAATGCCAGATATTTCTTTGCTGTAAGAGTAGCAATGTGAACCTGCATCGTCATTCCCTTAGAGTTCTATGCTCCCCGTTATTCTCAAGTTCCTCAAGCACTTGCTACATATATGTCACACCAGTCCTGATCTGCGTGTTAAAGGGATCTCTGTAGATTATGCAGAGTAAACTTCAAATATCCACTAATTTCAGCCATGGTGGACTCCAATAATCTCACAACTTCTCATTTCACCTATATTCCCTTCTCAGTTTACAATACAACCTTTAAAAGTCATTTCTTTCAGCAATCAGTGGTTCCTGTAACCTGTTACAGCACCAGGCTAGAAAGTGGGAGACTATGAATTCATGTTAACTATGAAAGCCAGCTGGGTAATTTTGGCTCAGTCACTCTCTCTCTCAGCCCAATTCACCTCACAGGGTTATTGTTGTGGGGAAAATAGAAGCAGGAAAGTGTTGGACATATTCACCACTTGAGTTATTTGTAAAAATAATAAAGGCAGGGTTTATTTATTAGGAAATTTTTTTGCCACCCATCTTGTATCCAATTATTCTTGTAAATAAATAAATAAATTTGCAGGCACTCCCTACCTTACTACCTATACACTATATCTTAATTGTGAATTGAGAAAACTAGGAGTTTCTCCAGCCTTACTTCCCTGTCTTCAGGAAAAGAGTTGTTTTTACAACTCTACTGTTTAACCCAGGAAGTCAAATCTAAAGATAAAAAAAAAAATCCTATCCATAATCTTTTCCTATCTCCTTGACCATCCATCCAGACCTCATCGGTCACCATTGGCATTAGCATCCCTCTTGCTTTCAAAATCTTCATTGTGCTAGTCTTTGTAACAAACTCTCCTATTGAACAAGTTTTTTCATACTTTCATGTAAATGTGCTCATTTTGTGTACAGCTTATTTTTTTAAGTAATAATTTATATTGCTGTCTAAGAATGGAACCACTTCCATTCAATATCTCTGTCAAATCCAGGTCTATTACTATTCTTATTCTTCTTCCTCGTGATAAAATACCTGAACCTCCATCTGTCCACTCTTAACTATGGTCTCAACCACAGCAAGCTATTTGGTCAATTCACTTCTTCTCAAAACCCTACCCATCTTCATTCATTCTCATCTCTCACCTGCACTGTTCCATGAGTTGAACCCTACAAAATATTCTTAATACCTTTCCTACTTTAGTTTGATTTCAATCAAGCCTATGTTCAATTGCCAACCAACTGTACAATATGAATAAATACAATCCTGCTTACACAAAATTACTCTTTTCTTAACATACAATTTCTTAACATTCAATCCCCATTGTGCCTTTCACATAATACATGTAGAATTTGAGAATGCATGTGACAAAACAAATGAAGAAGGATTATTATTTATTTGGGTCTTATAAAAAGATACATTTTTTACTGCTAACCTTGAATTTTCCCTTAGCTTGTTGATGACTTTTTCTTGCACATCACTGATCCTGTTCTGACTATATCAGCTTTGGCAATCACTACTGAATTCAAGTAAAGAATGACAGCGATGCTTTTTTCATTGTGACAATCCAATTTTTACAGGCTTCTGTTGTCCTACATAGGGGTCAAGGGTTTTCAAGTAGTGTTAACAAGAATTAGATTAAATTTAAAAGTTGGGAATTCTAATTAAATGAATGTGACAGTCATTTGTTTTTAAAAGTCAAAGTCTTCCTTTTCCCATTTCCACCTTTAGAGGTGATGCTGCTTATCACAGAGTGGAATCCTGATGCAGATTGCAAACCACATTGCTAGCTGCTACTATGCATCCTAATCTCATGAAGACCTAATTTCCTTTCTCTCCTGGGATCTGCAAAGTTTCAATTCTTTCCTTTCTGTCATTGGCCTAAAGAAATAAATAAATTGACAAACAGGAAATAGACAGATAAATCCATAGTTCTTTTTGAAGGAGTTTACAACCCTATAGGAAATTCAAATAGACTGTTAGCAAGATCAGAGGAAGTGCAATTTATTTAATTGTGGTTTTTTTAAAGAACAAAGGAAACATCTTCCATTCCAGAGATGGCAGCCTCATTCTCTTAAGATCTCTTAACAGGATCTAGGAATCCAGGAATCCTGGGTTGACCCTTCAAGTAACCCTGATAGGTTTCACTATCATACATGATGGAAGTGCAGCAATATGAATTTGAATTTACAAAGAAGTTTCAAAGTGTGTAATCTCAGGAAAAGACATATGAAACATGCCCACCCACATGCTTGTTTCCCAACACTTCCCTCTCCTCCCATGAGCTCATCCCTTTCCATTAATGTTTCAAACTCCCACAGGAATATTATAAAGAGTGTGATGGGATGAGAGGCTATTGAGTCCTTTATAACTGGAAAGAAGATAATCAAGAAACATTCCTAATACTGCAAGAAAAGGAATCTCCCATCACCTTGTGATGCTTAGGTAAAAGGACCCTCTCTCAGGACCCCTAAAATTCAGTCAATGTTTCTTGCTCCTCAAAATACAATATGATCAAAGACACAGGGAGAGAGGGAAAACACTAAAATGGAATTTTGTCCCAATGTTATTTTCAAGTTTTATACCACGGTGTATGCTCAAAATGAACAAACCTTCTTCACAGCTCTAAGAAAACACTTATAGAAATTGGCATTAACTATAGAATTCCTTTTATTGTAAAAATCAGAGTGTTGGTCTATGTCTTTTTGGAACTGGCCCATCTAAACTTGGGCAGCTAAGTCAGGAAAGGCCAAGCAGATGGGGAAGAAGCAAGGGAAGGAGGATCTAGTTGTGCATCATTAGCAATGTGAGGAATTTCATTTACTCCTATTATAGCCAACTGTTAGAAAGGAAGGACTTTGTTCAATTATTTGTAAAAGTTATTGCATCTCTCTATCTCTGTTTCTGTTTCTGTCTTTGCCTCTGTCTGTCTGTCTGTCTGTCTGTCTGTCTCTCTCTCTCTGTGTGTGCATGCACATGCACATGCATCTACTACTCCAAATCTACATGGAACTTTTGTGCTTTGATTGGATGGTATCAATAGTCTGGTTTGAGGAAAAAAACAATTAGCACACACCTGTTCATGATTTTCCATTGGACAGAATGAAAGAAGATACTGCTGATGTTTATATCAAGTATAGTGTTTGTTTGTTTTTTGATTGATTGATTGAAGATGGCGACCGGAGGATGTCGGACTGAGGAGCTCCACCGCGACGGCCGAATGGCGGGGTGAGTCGCCCCCCGGGTCCTCACCTGTGGCAGGGGTGGCGAAAGGACCCGTGGGGGGGTTGGCGACCCCGAGGAGGCCGTGGTGCGGCGCTGTGCCTGGCGGTTTGTGGCGAGGCCGGAGGACTGCCACCGGGGCTGGGGCCGTTGTGAAGGCCGGAGCCAGAGCCGGGGTTGGGGCTAGAGCTGCCGCCGGAGTTGCCGCCACGGTTGGAGCCGGAGCGGTTGGAGCCGGAGCGGTTGGAGCCGGAGCCGTTGCCGGAGCTGCCGGGACTATCGGAGCTGCTGCCGCAGTTGGAGCTGGAGCTGTTGTCGGGGCTGCTGCCGCGGATGGCCCTCGGGCGGCGCTGGTCTCGTGCGGCCGGGCCTGGAGGCAGAGGAGTGGTCCCGGAGCGGTTGTGGAGGTTGAGGCCGTCACGGGAGGCTTTCGGGCCGCGGCGGCCGCGCTTCTACCATCTACCCGGAGGCGGCGAGGGCAGTGTGGATTGGAGGCCGGAACCGTTGCGTAACCGTTGCCGTCGCAGGAGGCTTTTGGGCGGCGGTGGCGGCGGCCGCGTTTCTACCATCTACCCGGAGGCGGCGAGGGCAATGTGGATTGGAGGCCGGAACCAGTTGCGGGAGGCCTTCGGGCGCCGGCGGCGGCGGCCCCGTTCTTACCATCTACCCGAATGTGGCGAGGGCAGCGTGGATTGGGTGTGGTGCCCGGCGATTTACACCGATGCTGGTCACGGAGGAGCGCTGCCGGAGCCGGAGCCAGCGTGGAGTTTGGAGCCGGAGCTGGAGCTGGAGTTGGAGCCGGAGCCGCCGCGGGTGGTTTTCTGGTGGCGGCGACGGCGGCCTTGTCCAGCCAGGCTTCAGTGTTCCCATTTGCTCGGAGTTGGTGCGGATCCGGAGAGGTGCCCGACAACTGTCATCAGTCTTGGAGATGGAGGGGTGTTGCCGGGGCCGGGGCCGAAGTCGTGGGTGGTGAGAGGGCCTGTGACGAGTATGGTCTGCACCCCTGAACAATGGGCCCTCCACGAGGCCGGATATCAACTATTAGCGGGATGCGGGGCCAAGGTTCGACGCTACCCCCCCCGGCCCCAACAGTGGAGGCAAGGGGGGAGACTGGAGGGGCCATGGACGTGCCCCGAGTTGTTTCGACCTGGACTTGGGCCCCGGCCGGTTGGTTCCCAGCTTCGTCGGGGTCAGTTAAAGAAGACTCAGTCTGGGACGCTATCGTATTCTGTGGAAGATCTGTGGGCCCTGAGATATGTCCCCCTGTCTCAGGAATGGCCCTCTAATCTCTCTAAGGCCTATCTCAAGGACGGATCTTGGGATCCGGAGAGATGGTGGGGTCGTAGGAAGCGTGGGAGGGAGGGTTGTTTAAAATTTTTAGTTAGATTTTTAAAGGGGTTAGGAGTGTCCGAGCGGGGGTTGGGGGACAACTCACCTGGGGCTGGGACCAGGCCGTGGGTTCAGTGTGGCCGGGAGAGTCAGGGTCCGGATAAGGCTGTATTAAGGATGGGGGGGTTGCCGGGGAGGGTGAAATCAAAGCTATTAGTACGGTGAGCGGGAGAGGCAGATTTGGCGGCTATAGGGGGCCATATTTTGTATTGGGAGCACGTCCCCGCTGCTTGTCTGCTGTGGCGCGCTCCGACCCCCTTGTTATCTCCCTTTCCCCAGGAGGTCTGAGCGATCGGGCCCTGGGCCTTCGGCTGATGTTATGTAACGCCAGGTCCGTCATCAATAAGGCCCCTCTCATTCACGATTTGATTTGTGAGGGGGGTGCGGACCTGGTGGGTGTTACTGAGACCTGGCTGGGCCAGGAGGGGGGAGTCCCTCTGGTGGAGATGTGCCCAGCCGGGTTTCGGGTTTTTCATTGGCCGAGGGCCCAGGGGAGGGGAGGGGGGGTTGCGGTGGTTATTAAGGAGGATCTGTGTCCGAGGGAAGCCACTGTTTCTCAGACGACCGGGTGTGAGCTCCTTTTCGTGAAGTTCGGTCCCAGGGTACAGGTGGGCCTGTTGGTCGCATACCTGGCTCCCTGCTATGCGGCAGCGGCCCTGCTTGAGCTCCTTGAGGTCATAGCTGGCGTGGCAGTTGGGACCCCCAGGCTTATGTCATGGGGGATTTCAACTTGCCTTCTGCCGGTGGTGCCTCGGGGACTGCTCAGGAGTTTATGGCTTCCATGACAGCCATGGGCCTGACCCAGTTAATTCGGGACCCTACTCATGTGGGAGGTCACACCTTGGATTTGGTTTTTGTCTCTGATCAGTGGCAGAGTGATCTGGGTATAGGGGATATAGTTGTAGAACTATATGGACTGATCACTCGCTCCTGAAGCTCGACTTCCGTTCCGCACCACCTGACTGCAGGGAGGCGGGACCGTTAAAATGGTACCCCCCAGGCACCTGATGGACCCTGATAGGTTCCTGACGGAGCTTGGGCCATTTCCCGAAGCTCACATACACGACTCTGGGTCTGACCGAACACTATTACGATCTTATATTAAGACGTATTTAGTGGCGATAAGGATGGCGAGGAGGTCTTACCTCTCCACCCTTATTGCGTCTGCGGAAAACCGCCCAGCCGCCCTGTTTAGGGTGACCCGCTCCCTTCTGGAGGTGGGAGCGCAGGAAGATCCCTTATAGGGGTGGGCTGAGGAATTTTCTAGGTTTCTGCAGGACAAAATCGCTCAGATCCGGGATGAGCTGGACTCCGACTGGGCATCTCCGGGCAGGGGGGCGGGGGGGATATCGGTGAGGTCAATTGGGTTGAGTTTGACCCTGTTACTTTGGAGGACGTGGACAGGATACTGGGGGGGCTTAATGCCACCACTTGTTTGTTGGACCCGTGTCCCTCCTGGCTGGTTTTGGCCACTTGGGAGGTGACACGAGGCTGGTTCCAGGGTATTATAAACACTTCCTTGAGAGAGGGGCTGTTACCCGCCGCCTTGAAAGAGGCAGTGGTGCGGCCCCTCCTCAAGAAACCGTCCCTGGACCCAGCATTGTTATCAAATTATCATCCTGTCTCCAACCTTCGCTTTGTTGCGAAGGTTGTTGAGAGTGTAGTGGCACGTCAGCTCCCGCAGTACCTGGATGAAGCGAGTTATCTCGATCCCCTACAATCGGGTTTCAGGCCCGGGCACAGCATGGAGACGGCGTTGGTCGCATTGGTGGATGATCTCTGGAGGGCTCGGGACAGGGGTTGTTCCTCTGTCCTGGTCCTGTTGGATCTCTCAGCGGCTTTTGATACTGTCGACCACAGTATCTTATTGCGGCGGTTGGAGGGGTTGGGGGTGGGAGGCACCGTGTTACGGTGGTTCGCCTCCTTCCTCTCTGACCATTCGCAATTTGGGTTGACAGGGGGGCAGAGATCGGCCCCGAGGCCCCTACTGTGTGGGGTGCCTCAGGGGTCGGTGCTCTCGCCCCTGCTGTTCAACATTTATGTGAAGCCGCAGGGTGAGATCATCCGTGGCTTTGGGGTGGAGTTCCATCAGTACGCTGATGATACTCAGCTGTACATCTCCACCCCGGGCCACCCCAACGAAGCCGTCCAAGTGATGACCTGGTGCCTGGAGGCCGTGCGGAGTTGGATGGGTCGTAACAGGGTTCGTCTCAACCCGACCAAAATCGAGTGGCTGTGGTTTCCTGCGCCCAGATACAGCCAGCTTGTTCCTTCGCTGGCCGTGGGGGGAGAGGTTTTGACCCCCGTGGAAAGGGCGGGCAATCTGGGTGTCCTCCTGGATGTACGGCTGTCCTTAGAAGAACACATTGCAGCCGTCGCCAGGGGGGCTTTTTGTCAGATTCGTCTGATTCACCAGTTGCGGCCCTTTCTGGATCTGGGCGCACTTCGCACAGTCACTTCCGCCCTCGTCATCTCCCGCTTGGACTATTGCAATGCTCTCTACATGGGGCTCCCCTTGAAGAGTCTCCGGAGGTTGCAGTTGGTCCAGAATGCAGCCGCGCGGGTGATTGTGGGTGCCCCTCGGAGCTCCCACGTAACACCGCTTCTCCGCAGGCTGCACTGGCTTCCTGTGGCCTTCTGGATTCGATTCAAGGTGGTACTGATGGTATTTAAAGTGCTCCATGGCTCGGGACCTGGGTACTTACGGGACCGCCTACTGCCATCATCAACCTCCCGCCGCCCAGTACGCTCTCACAGGGTTGCCCTGCTTGGGGTGCCGCCACCTGATCGTTGTCGGCTGGCGGCCCCAAGAGTGCGGGCTTTCTCTGTGGGAGCTCCCTCCCTGTGAAACGATCTCCCCCTGGAGATACGGGCCATGTCGGATATCCTGACCTTCCGGCGCGCAGTGAAAACCCTATTTTTTAGACAGGCCGGCCTGGCCCAGTAATGGGTCCTTGGGTTTTAAATTTAATTGGGTCTTAACTGTTAAATTTTATATTTTTAACTTTTAATTTAATCCCTGATTTTACATTTCTAAATTTTCAATTGGATGGGATACAGCCGGACCTATGTATTTAATATATTTTTAAACTGTATTTAAATTATATTTATTCTTGATGTCAGTTATGTGTTTTTAGTAGGCTGTACACCGCCCCGAGTCCCTTTTGGGGAGAGGGAGCGATATAAAAGTTCGAATAAATAAAATAAATAAATAAATGATGATTGATTAGACTTGTATGGCTACCTGTCTCAGAACCACAACTGTGAGTTCACAACTGTTATATAAAACCAAACATCATCTAAGAAGATAAAAACAAAATAAATACAAAATTAAAAAATGTAATCAATGAAACCAAGCACCACAATAAGTCTCCCTTAAGGGCACTTTAATTCCAGCTCTGATTTCTTCTACATAGGATTGAACTCACAGCCTCCTGACTGTGAGGCAAGAGCTCCACTTCTAAGCCACTGCACCATTCAGTGCTAAATCTAATATGTATCTAGGCAAATGTTTGAACAAAAATATACTAATCACAGTATTTTGTATTACCATCATGATAGAATATTTTGTGCTGCAGATACTTTCAGTACTTGCCATAGCAATCAATCTTTCTGAACACTTACCATTCATTATATCTGTGGTTATAATACATCTGGAAACAGACTGAATTAGTGACTCAGTAAATATTTGATGCTACAAAAGAACCAAGATGGAAGAATTTCATCATTCCATATAGGGAGCGGAAGATACTTTTAGGAGACAGCATTGTCACTTAGGATTATTTTCAGAAAAGAAGAAATACTTTTTCCAAGGATAGAATTGTTGCCATCTAATGAAGCTGCCATTAAAAAGTAAGATATGCTGTTGGAGAGAAAAGTGAATGAGGAACTGAATGAAGAGCTGAATTAACAACCTCTTTTTTTTCTTCCTACATATACCACTCAGAAGAATAATGTATTGGGCTCTTAGCAGCAATTTTCAATTAATTCATATGTGAATATTATTACAATTTTCTCCATTTTGGGGGGGAGGAAAGACAATGAGCCAAATTTTCTTCTGATCTCTAGGTCATTATCTCCAGATAACATTATCTTGAAGAGTTGTTATAGGGAAAATTGGAGAAGGCAGCTATAAATATATTACATTGACCTCCTATATAAAAGGTGAAATATAAATTGAACTATTATAAAATATCTGTCCTTCCTTTCTTGCATTTTCACTACTGGAATTTCACATCTCATATTTTTAATCACATGAGAAACAATAAACTAATGTGATCATAAAGGTTATTTTGTGTTCAGGCATGATGGACTCTCTCTCAGGTTTGGTCAGCACTTGGTCTTACAGTGTTCAGGTACTATTTCAATTTTCCCTTCATGGGTATGTATTAAAAAAGTGGTTTCAGCATTAACCAGGCTCCTGAGAATATATGGTCACTATATTTTGCTAACTTCCTGTCTAGATGTTTGGATGGCTTTACATGAGGGTTTGTCCTTGAAGATAGATCAAAACAACTGATTGGAATAAAAAGTAGCAGCAAATTCAGTCATTGAAACTGGATGTTATGATTCTTAGTTCCTTTTAGCTATAGTACCTGAAGGAACATGTCTTTCTCTATGTGATTATTTAGACTTTAAAATAATCCTCCGGAGCCTGCTCCAGTTCTAAATCCATGCTCAAGGCAAGGACTGGTAGTCTGGGAGCAGGTCATTTCAGTGCTGGCAGTTCAGTTGCAGAATACTCTCTTTTGTGAAGCATATCTGGCCTTTATTATATTACCTTTTCAGCAAAGGGAATACTTGTCTACATTCTCCAGAGATTCTTGATATGCTAGCTAGATCATACAATTTTAATGGGTAGACTGCAACAAAGCTTTGTAATCAGTATGTGTCTGCTGTCTACGCTTATACTATTTTTAAAACATAGAGTTGATATTATTTAAACAGTGATTTTAATTTATTGGATCGCAGAATCCTCTCTGTTTTAAAGGGCAATACATGCTCATTTTTGCAACCATTTGACTGTTAAAAGTTCCTTTTCTGAGCTTTTTCATTTCGTATTTGAATGCCCTTTATTTATATATTTGTACCACTACCTGTGTGATTATTTTTTCCAAAGCATAATAAAATTTATATTTATTCACCATTCATTGTTACTCTTGATTTATACTCAAATTCTTTCTTCTCTCTTTTTGATACCATTACTTCTCTCCATAATCAAAGGGGCCATATTTAAATATGTCAGAATAGGTCAGGCGCTCTGAGAAGAAAGATGTCTCATTAAATGGCTTGCTCGCTCTCTGTTGTTGCAAGATACAGTGAACACACTCATTAAAGAGTCTACATTCTTTTGCTGTCCTGGTCGTTATTACAACAATCCTGCCCTCTGAACAATTTTTTAAAGACATTTCCTCATAAACGAAAGGCCATTTTTCCTTTGTTTTCTTCTCTTTCTTCCTCTTTAGGGGGGAAAAATTTGATCAAAGGCCCCTCCCCTTCTTTCCACCAGATAGGGGAGAAAATAATATACTATATAACTCAGAATAGTACAATCAGCTCAGATACACCATACAAAATGTACAAGGATTGAAAACCTATAATCTAGAATGCTGTAGAGAAAAGGTACCTCTTTGGCATCAGGTACCCTGATGCCAAAGAGATTAGCATGAATGCCTAGTAATCTGGGGGGGAATGGGAAGGGTATGTTGTTATTTTACCGACAACCAAGAAGACTCTTTCTCCAATAGCCACTCCCTAAGTATAATTTCACTAATTTATTTCAGTGGTGGGATTCATTTTTTTTACTTCCGTTTTTTTGGGTGTGGCTTGGTGGACATGGCAGGGAAAGGATACTGTAAAATCTCCATTTCCATTCCGCTTCAGGGGAAGGTTACTGCAAAATCCCATTCCCTCCCCACCCCATTAACCTGTTTTCCAGCTCCATTCTCCTGTGCAGGGCAACAAAAGAAGACCCAGCCAATCAGATGGGACTTGGGAGGCAGAGAATAGAGGGGGGCGGGGCCAGTCAGAGGTGATATTTTCTGATTCTCCAAACTATTCAAACGTTTCGCTACCAGTTCTCCAGAACCTTCTAAATACATCTCTGGTTTATATGAAGAAGGACCCTCGACCATAGGATTCTAGAGTTGGAGTCTGTCTTGGGCTACAAATCCAATCATCTGCTTAATCTTCAAATTGAACTATTCCAACTATTGGAATAGTTGCCTTTGCTTGAGCACATCAAGAGAAAGAGATCCGACTAATTTACTCAATCTGTGTAATTTGTTCCACTGTCAAACTTGCTCTCACACTTAGAATTTTTTTTGTAAAAAAAAATATTGTTTGGAATTTTCCTTCCTGTAACTTACTATCCTGCTAACTCTGAAATAACAAAGAAAAATCTTTATCTTCTGTGTAATATCCAGAGGTATTTGAAGTGCTAGCATATGGTGACTAACTTGTCCTTTCTCAAGGCTAAACACATGATGATCTTAGGGTTTGGTTTAGATCAGGGGTGTCAAACGCACATCATTACAGCGGCATCTCATGATGTTTCAGGACTTTTTCCTCCTTTACTAAGCTGAATGGGGATGGGGCCAGCATGTGATACATCTGGCCTACAGGCTGTGAATTTGACACCTCTGGTTTAGATAATTGGTCATTATCATTTGACACCAGGGGTGTCAAATTCTATGAACTGCTTGCAGTTTCTTTCAAATCTTCTTAAAGTATGATGACCAGAACAGGACAGCATTGGAGAGGTATGTCCAAATGAATAGCATAGAACAATTACTCTCAATGATTTGGAAATTATGCTTCTGTTTATGCTGTCTAAAATTATATTTATCTTTTATAATTGTCATGCCACATTGCTGGCTCGTATTTCATTTGCAATTAGCCATTTCCAAGTTCTTTTCCCCAAAGATATATCTTTTATCCTCTGTTATGTTCTGAAGTTCTCTCTCTGGTCCAATTCCAGCAGGGGGTGCCCAGCCGCAACCTGATTGACCGATAGTTTGACAGCCGACTATATAAGGAGCTGTAAACAGACCAACAGCTGTTGCCTCAAGGCTGAGTGGCTTGTTCACTGTTAGCGGGCGAAAACCAATAAAGCCTTAGCCACCTCACCTCATTCTGTAGTGTGTTCTTTCCCAGTATGAAGCATCCTCCATCCAATCCTTATGCATGAGGTTTGTTTGTTGATTGGTTGGTTTTGCTTCCTAACTAAACAACTTTGCACTTATTCTTGTTAAATTTCATTTTGTTATTTTCAGGTTATTGGTTCAGCCTATCAAGATCATTTCAAATTTTATAGTAAACCCGTAATTTAATGGATTTCAGTTTAGCAATCAAAATCTGTTGGATCTTGAAGATTGTTAATATGTAGTCTGCTGATTATATCTGGCACCCATTCCTCTAGCTCTTACATTGGCCAACTCATAGAGCTGAGTGGTCATTATGGCTCTGCTGCATCCAAGTTCTGATCCTTACCCTACTTGTGATGACATGGGATTTCTTGGCTGTAATTCATATTTGCTGTGCTAATCTGCCACATATGTGGTTGTTGGAGCCACAATCACAGCTGTAGTACTTGAACACTCACACACATGTCACTGCTTTTTGCTCCTCAGCTGTAGCTCTAATTCCCTTTTTCATTGGGAGACAGGGGACTTTCTTGATCCAGTATCCATTTAATAAGTCGTTTGGCTTTAATGAACATCCTTCCCTATTAGTTCTCTAAACCAAGGTTTTTTGTTTATTTTTTAAATAACTTTATTAAATTTTCACCTTTAAAAACAAATTCTATATATATTTTTTCAGTTATTTATGACATCAGTTATACCATTCTCCTGTACATACATATACATACACTATTTACAATTACACTTTAAAGCTTCTACTTTTGCATTATATTTTTTTTCTATTGTCTAACCAGACATACCATTTTTCCCAGGCCATATAGTAGTCCTTATCTTCCCTCTCCTGCAATTCCATTGTGAATTTGTTCATTTCTGCGTAATCCATTCCTTTTTTAATAATCATGTCATTTATGGGTATACTGTCTAATTTCCAATTTTGAGCATATAGTATCCTATCACTGTTAAAATGTGTATCATTAAACATTCATTCTATTTTGTATATTCTCCTTTGGTTATCCCTAGTAAAAATATTTCAGGTTTGGGCACAATCTTTAGACTTGTTATTTCCTATAACCAGATCTGTATTTTATTCCAGAATTCTTTCATTTTGGGCAGATCCACCACATGTGAAAGAATGTACCAGTTTCTTTTTACATTTCCAACACTCTGATTTTAAGTTTGGATAAATTTTAGCCAATCTCACTGGTGCTAGATGCCAATGATAAAACATTTTATAAAAATTTTCTTTATATGATGCTGCCAATGTTAATTTATAATTTTTGGTCCATAATCTTTCTCAGTCTTCTAATTATATGCTGTATCCAAAATTTTTCATCCAGGTTATCATGGTTGGTTACACTACCTCCTCTTCTCTATTGAATTTTAAAAGATAATCATACATTTTGGTTATAGGGTTGCAACAACCTTAACCCTAATCCTAAACCAGGGTTTTATTTCTAAGCATTCTCTTAATATCTCCATGCAAATTATTAATGAACCCACTGAATAACAGAGGACTCAGGACTGATCATTAGACTATCCCGTTGATATCTCTGCCAATTTGATGAGAACAATAATTGATAAGCACACTTTGATTATAATTTTTGAGTCAGCTATAAATCTATTTTAATTATCTTTCCAGTCAGCTCCCTTTTAATTACCTTGCTAATGGGATGTCATGGAGGTCATTTCTCAAATGCTGTCATGGCCAGCTCAGGCTCAGAGGAAAGTGATAGAGAGGAGCTTGTTGTGGGACAGCTGGCTGGATCTCAGCCTGAAGAAACCTTGAGGCTGATTCACCTTCCTATGCCCATAGTCAGAAGATGAAGAATTGGGGTTGGCAAGATCTGCCCAGCCCCAGAGCATGCCAACAAAAAGCAATGGCATTCAGTGCATCTCCTTGCACACCAGAGATGTCCCCAGTCTTGATGGAGACCACTGTTATGTCTTGCTGAAACTAAATCTTCTATATTAAGCAAGTTACCCAGTTTTTTAAAAAATAATTTTAATCTAGCAATATTTGTTTCCAATACATGAACACTGATTTCAGGCTATGTTGCATTACATATTTAAATTTCAAACCTTTGGTGTTTCAAGTCCAACATCAATATTTTTATTTAAACTCCAAAGGAATGGGAAAACTGCATCTGAGAAAGACTGGCAAAGATTAGCAAGGAATGATCTAGTAACTCAACTCATATACCATACCTTCACCCACTTAGGAAGGTGTAACTTTTAAGATGTTTCCAATTTCCATTTAAGCAAAGAAAACAATTTTATGTGCCCATTGAACTTTGAGAAACCTCTAGCTAAATTTGCATAGGTTTAGATTTTCATTTGAAATAATTTTTGTTAGCACATCTTTAAATGTTAACCCTGCATATTTCTTTGCTTCTTTGCTTCCAGGACACATTCCTACTCATATCTAAATATAGCACAAATATATCTTAGTAACAACTTTTTTTCTGTGTCCCCATGGCATTTTTCTGTTTATTTTATTTTTTTCATTTCATCCCTAGATCATGAGTGAGATAGGTTTCAATCATCTTCCCTCCCTCCTTCCCTCCCTCCCTTCTTTCTTTCTTTTCTTAAAGATAAAGTTATATCATTATTACTTTTTACAAAAAATATTTTCCCCACAAAAACAACAGCAATATTGCTGTTCAGGTTTCCCCTTTATTCTATCACCATTCAAGAGAAGCTTCAAAGTGTGCAGAAACAGACAGGCTGACCACCTGTTACTTTAGAAGTTAGTCAGGCAGTGACAGGTAACAAAAGAAACAGAGGTAGGATAGGAATTGGAAAGCAGCAAATTCCATGCTAGCAGAGTTTCTGCTATTCAAGTATGCATAGATTGTATTTTAGTTGAGTATAGAAAAAGATCCTTGGAGGAAGATCTCAAGTATACATAACATGTTTTGTTTCTGTCCTTTCTTTATCCATAGCAATTTTCTGAGATATTTTCTGTTCCGATTTATTGCTTTTTCACCATCTTATACTTAAAAACAAGACAAAATGACCATATCTTTGAATAACAGACCATGGTCTTTATCATCTGAAATGTCTGCTGAAGTGGGAACCACTACTGAATACCTCAGAAAAGCAGTGAAATTACTCCATTGCTTATATTGGACTAAAGACAGTGCAAAACTATACGCCATCTCACCTGAAGAATATTCTCACTTGAAGATGTAAAATCTAATTCTGCAAAGTTTCTTTGATCAGAGCAAGAGATGGTCAAGAAAAAACAGTGTTTTCTTTAACCAAGCTATTCATAGACACAAATAAAGCAAACAAATATTTTTTTGTTCTTAACATTATTTCCAGTTTCTTTCATTTTGGCTGGTTTTCTTAGAACAAAATTGAATTTAAAAGGAAGGCCTGAGACAAGGCTTCAAGATGATGTAAACAAAACATATATCACCTGGGATTTTAAATTTCAGAAGAGAAAAGATATGAAACTGTTAGGTTATAGGAATAGCAAACACAGGAAAGTACAAGTTGATAGGCTACATTTTGATGCATGGAATGCATCAGACCGGCAACTATATAATCTGCTAAAACTTTAGCTGATATCAATGCTTGGACTGTGTTGAATTAATGTTCTTACAATCATAGGAATAAATGAAGCACTACTAATCCCAAATTTCATAATTACTTCAATAATATTAGTTTTATGTACTTTCTCATTCATTTATTTTTAGTTTTAACATTTGTCCCTCTTTGTATAATTCTTACATCATTAGCAGAAAATCTCAGCTTTCTGAAAGTGACTCAATACCTCTTCTCATCTGTAGCAAATTTCAGGTGATTGAATGATCTCAAGCTTTTGGATTTTGCTTTGATATTTTACGACATTTAAACCCTAACATCATTGGTTTGAAGCAGTAGTGATATGCTACTGGTTTGGACTGGTTTAGCCAAACCGGTAATATAAAAAGCCTCCTACAATCAGCTGAGAGGAGGAAAAAAGACAATCAGCTGAGAGGAGAAAGAAGAGAAAAACACATGATCGGCTTTCCTACTTGCCTCTGCGCTTTTCTCTTCTTTATCCTCTCAACTTACTCACACTGCAGGCCTCAGCTGGTGTGGGGAAAGCTGTGCATGTTAAATAGGCATGTGTTAAGAGCGTGCGCATGCGATTACCGAACCAGTAGGGGAATAGGTAGGATCCCACTGCTGGTTTGAAGGATATGATTTCACATAGAATGTTACTTCTATAGAGTCGCTGCTGAATAGATTATTTTATAGAAAAGAATGGCCTATAAAAATCATGTTTATGGAATCTACTGTGCACTGTCTTCCAATATGCTAAAGGGAGTGTGAATAAAGAAATTATTCTAAAAATGATGGGGTCAAGTCAGGCCTTAACAGAAGTTATAAATAATTATCCTCATGGAGAAGGATTTTATATCATATTCTTGCACAGAGTTGGCCATTTTATATGTACATTGACAAACTTAGAGGACAGTATAGATTTTAGTAAAATAATATACATGTTCATATTATGTTAGGCATAAAGGGATAACTAATTTGAAGTTCAAAAAACATCTTAGCATTGGAATACATAGCTTTCTTCAAAATCTTTCTATCATGAAATAGCAAAATAGTGCAACAATAGTACAACATACTGTACTGTTTTTACATACTGTAAGAAGGCCGCATGGGGCGAAAAAAATTAAATCATTGTGGCTAATTTTCTCAGTGAAGATTGTTAGCTTCAATCAGTATGTTTTATATTTACTCAGCCTGCTTTCTATTCTCCCCAGGTCTGTAGATCAGTTGTTGTTGCCATATTGGGAGGATGAATTGTAACATGAGGATATTTTTTTAAAAAATCTCAGATTTCCAGAACTAATTCCTGCTCATGGTTTTCCCCTTTTGAGTGGAATAGATTTTTCTTCAAAAAGGCCTCTTTGTGAGGAAGAGTGCATGATGCTTTTAATAAAAGTACGGACTAGTTTGCATGGTACTTAGTATCTCATTTTCACCTTTATCCCCAATGCTAACAGGATCAACCACAAAGGAGTGTTTAAGTGAAAATAAGCGATACAGTCCCAATTTGGTTTTTTTTAAAATATAGTATTCCTGTTGATATTGAGCAAAACTCTGCCTGGATTAACAGGTGTGTGTGTGTGTGTGTGTGTTGTGTATGTGCATGCCATATAAGTAGGATACAAATAAGAAGTCCACAGAACAGCCTGGTGGCCTAGTGGTGAAGATGCTTGCCTCCCATTCAGAAGGTTGAGAGTTCAATCCTTAGCGGCAGATATTTCTCTCCTAGGGTGCAAAGAAAAAATATCTGCTGCGAACTCTGCATGGCATCAGGAGGGGCATCTGGACAGTAAACACTCAGCTATATCCACTTGCCCTGCGTCTACCCTGAATTAAAGAATTACCAGGTTGTTAAAAAAAAGGGAGTTTATATAAGTAGGATGTCCATAATTTACAACTCAAGCAAATGCAATTGAAGTTGATATATGGAGAACAATGTTATTAAAAGTTCTTGCTAACATTATTCCTGATATAGCAGCTTCAATTGCATTTCCTTAGATTAGAAATTATGTCTATCCCACTTGTATAACAGAGTTTGTTATCATTAATCTTAATCCTAACTGGCATGCTACCTTTTACTTCATAAATGCCTATTAAGAATATTGCTCCAGTGGACAGTTATAGAGAGAGAATTTACTACACAGTTAAACTAGAACATATAAAAATCTGTTCTCACTTATCTGAAAATTTAAATACTGGCCATCTGGTACAATTTATATTTTATGTCCCATGTTTAGCATGCTACATTTTGTATCTTAATACAGTACTAAGTGCTATCTGATTAAAAATGGCATATTTTCACAAAACATGAAAGTCTAAATGATTATAGAAAAGGATGAATGGAGAGACAAGAGTCCTTTACCAAATCCACAACTAGAAAGCAGTGAGATACTGTTCAGGACAATTTTTGCCATTGAAAAAGTTGGTTTTATACTGCAGTTATTTAATATATATTTATCAACTTCCCTGTTTTATAGCTATGAAATTGATTTTTTGTTATAGACCATAATATTTGATTATCCTCCACTTAGAGACAAACAACCTACTCTCTATTAAACAATTTGGTTTCAGAAAAAAACTATCCTGTAATCTGCAACTCTTACACTGCAAAAGTATATGGACTACACAACTCGATCGGGGCAAAGCAATAGATGCAATTAACATAGACTTCTGTAAAGCCTTTGATTCAGTGGTACATGACAAACTACTCCTACAACTAAAATCTTACGGTATCTCTGGATACCTGCATAACTGGATAGAAGCATTCCTGTCAAACAGACAACAAATGGTCAAAATTGGGAGTATCTTTTCAAATCCTGTACCTGTCAACACTGGTGTCCCCCAAGGCAATGTTCTAGGACCAATTCTCTTCATACTCTATATAGAGTATAGAGTACATGTTAGATCATATTAAGAGCAACTTCTCTTTGCTGATGATGTAAAGCTATTCAACACCACCAACAATACTACTACCCTTCAAAAAGACCTCGACTATGTATCAGAATGGTCAAACAAATGGCAACTTCAAATCTCAACTAATAAATGCTCGGTCTTACATATTGGCAAAAAAAAAAAATCAGAAAATAAAATACAAGCTGAATAGTCAAGACCTTGCTGATGGTCCAAACTCTGTCAAGGACCTTGGAGTATTCATCTCTAATGATCTAAGTGCTACAGCCCACTGTAACTACATAGCCAAAAAAGCATTAAGAGTTGTTAACCTAATCCTGCATAGCTTTTTCTCTGGTAATATCACACTACTAATTAGAGCATACAAAACATTTGCTAGACCAATACTTGAATACAGTTCATCAGTCTGGAACCCACATTACGTATCTGATATTAACACAGTTGAGAAAGTCCAGAAATATTTCACAAGAAGAGTGCTCCACTCCTCTACTCGTTGCAGAATACCTTATGCCACCAGATTTGAAATTCTAGACCTAGAAAACCTAGAACTACGCCATTTCGATCCAATCTAAGTATAATATAAAATCATACATTGCAATGTCCTACTTCTCAATGAATACTTCAGCTTCAACTGTAACAATACAAGAGCACACAATAGATACAAACTCAAGGTAAACCACACCAAACTTGATTGCAGAAAATACGATTTCAGCAACAGAGTGGTCAATATCTGGAATACTCTAGCTGATTCTGTGGTTTCTTCCCCAAACCCCAAAAACTTTAACATTAGACGGTCTACAATTGACCTCACCCCTTTCCTAAGAGGTCTGTGGGGGGGGGTGGTGCATAAGCGCACCAAGGTGCCTACTGTCCCTGTCCTATTGTTTCTTTTTATTTTTCTTATATGTATCCATTTCATGTATTCATAACTATGTTTATACTTATACCTCTTATCTTATAAAAGCTTAACAAATAAAATAAATAAATACATAAATAAATAAGCTTAAAGCCATTCAACCCTAATATTCAACCCTGATATTCTGTATGATTTTCCAGAATGTTGTGTATTTGGCATTTCACTGTGACAATTATTTTTCTGGCCCTTATTTAGCTTTTAAATACGGTGAACTGTCACACATATTGCAAATACTTTTATTCATTTATGTTTTTCTTCCTAGCCTACTATCTAAAAGAACTGAAGTTATTCTAGCCAGAAATCTTAATTTAAAAGATTGAAATCTGTTTCCCAAAAGCAGTAGCTTATAAACACTATAAGTCTATCCCTTAATTATATCACTTCAGTAAACATGATTGAATTATTCTATAAATGTACAACAGTCATGTCCACCAAAAACTGCCAGAAAAAGTGTTCTAACCTTGTTTTCTGACCAATAAGCTAGATTTCAATAAACATAGTATAAAAAGACAATCAATCATATAGAATAAAAAGTTGCATCAAGCTAATTAGAATAATAAAGAAAACTGTATACTTAAACAGACTTAACAAAGTAATAAAATATCCAGTTTTACCCCTACATTATTACTGAAATGTAGTCCATATACAAAATAACTTTAGAATTTTTGACCAAATTGCTTGCAATTCTTTTTCTTTGTACATTTTTGTGGGGAAGGGGAAGGACTCTAGAGTCGATATCCAACATCTCACCTCAAGTCCCAAATGCCGCAATTCTGACTTGTCACGTAGAAGAAAAAGATGCAACCCATGACTCTCTAAGCAGGAAGGTCCTCTTCTCAGAGTGTTAACACCTTGTAATTCAAAGGTTGACAGATGACCAATACCAGTACTCCATTGCTGAAAATCATATGGGTGTTTAATCACTGGAGGTTTTTAAGAAGACACTAGACAACCATTTGTCTGAAATAGTATAGGGTCTTCTGCTTGACCAAAAGGTTGGATTAGAAGGCTTCCAAGGTCCCTTGCAACTCTCTTATTCCATTATATTACACATTTGTAAGGATTAGGGTTCTTCTGGCCATTCCTCAAGAATTAACTATGAAAATTTATGTTTCTTGATGTCCCGATGGACCTTTAGGTGCTTGAAGAGCATATATATCAACCAGTGGTGGGATTCAATTTTTTTTACTACCGGTTCTGTAGTTGTGGCTTGGTGAACATGCTATGGCTTGGTGGGCATGGCAGGAGAAGGATACTGCAAAATCCCCCTTCCCTCACCACCCCACTAACCCACTAATGGAGCTAATCTAGCTCCGTTCTCCTGTACATGGCAACGATCAGCTGGGACTCGGAAGGCAGAAAATAGATGGGGGTGGGGCCAGTCAGAGGTGGGATTTGCCGGTTCTCCAAACTACTCAAAATTTCTGCTACTGGTTCTCTAGAACTGGTCAGAACCTGCTAAATACCACCTCTGGTATCAACCTGCAATGATTGATCTGAGGTCATGTTAATAATCCTAACAATTTGAATCTAAATTTAGCCATAATAGGATAAATCCAAAACATAAATTAATGTTCCAGTTTCTAAATTGCAAGTCCATTAAGATTAAGTATGAAATTCACAAGTATACATATGATAGAATCTTTTGTTTTATACATTTCATTTTAAAATCGAAAGGAGTTAATCTCAGAATCTTTAAGTTTCCACTGATTAACAAAAATAGAATATTCTATCTCATTATTCCAAAGTTTGCATAAATAGCTAATATCAATTTCATCATACAGTTCAACAAGTTGAATAAATAAATAAACCAAAGATTTAAAAATAGCTACATCGAAAGCAAAATGATCCAGAGTAAAAGTTTCAGAATTTTACAAAACAAAACCAAGTAAAACAACAACAACAACAAGCAACAAGTAAAACAACAGTTTAGACCTCTTTATATTAACATTATTCCTAAATCTTCTCTTTTCATGCTCAAAATGGTCAAAAATAACATTACATTTTCTATAGATTTATCTTGGGTCATTAAATGCATGGAACCCAATATTTTCCAGGATTTTAATGAAGGCATATCTTATTATTCAAACTGGACCAAATAGATAAATAGAATAAATTAAGCTTCTTATTCTAATCAATAAACACAGCTGAACTAAAGGCAAAGTGATAAACCTGAAAATATGGAAGAAAATTAAATTGACCTTTCCTAATTAGTATTTGCAGTTTGCAAATAAAAATTCTTGACAGATGTTTCTGCCAGCAATGTTAATATTATACAATATAATACATATTTACTTTTATATTTATAAAGGTATAAAACTAAGGTGACAAATTAACAAAAATGTCAATTAACTTTACAGATAAATCCGAATATCAAATTTATCTTACCCAAATGATCACACACACACACACACACACAGAGAGAGAGAGAGAGAGAGAGAGTATCAAAACTGGAGATCATTGAAATTTACTAACTAAGCAATCTTTCTATGAATCCTTATGCTGAGATCAAAATGAATAAAGAAGTCAAAACCCAGATTAAAATTTCAATCCTTATAATAATTAAGTATTTTTACTGAGTCCAAATGCCATGAAATCTAATTTACAGCAATTTATAAATTAATCAGGGCATTGCACATTAGTAAAATGAAGTGAGAAATACAGGTGTTTAGGTAATCTATAAAATATATCATTCACACACAATAGAAATGTATGCCCTCCTTTCAGTGATATCCTTTTAACTTTTTCAGAATTTCTAATAATACAACAATACATTCAAAGTCTAAGTTAAATTAGAAGAGAAAAGGAAAAAGGCAGCTCTCATGTGCACCATAGCATAACTTTAATCAAGGTAATACAGTTCTGTTGATAATCAGATGTGAATATAGGTTAAATAAAAATGTCAGTGCAAGCTGTAAAACTTTGAAGAAGCTTAAAATAAATCAGCTTTCCGTTTCAAAGAATTTGCAAACCATATAAAAATATAAAAAGTGTCCTCAGTCTCCAAAGAAATAATAGCTGCTGGGTTCTGTCTCTTTTGAGTTAAAGCAATTATATAATTTTTTTAAAAATCTAATATAAATCCAACTTGAGTCAGGTGAACAATAATTAGAAGACAAGCTGTAATCTAGAGGCCAAAGTAGCTTTTAAGATTTCAGCATCCACATTTATTAAAGAAAGAAACTTATAATTGGAGGACACATTTAGAATGCTGCCTTGTTTAGGCAGGACTGCATTTGCCTCATTAAAACTGAATTATGATAATCTTATTTGAAATAGATATACACCAATGGATAAGAACCAAATATACGTCCTGCACTTGTCAGAGCCAAGAGTCTTTCCCACTCTTTACTGGAACTATTGCCCCTGTTTGTTCAAGGAAAAAACAACAACAAAAAAATGAGATTAAGTAATTTGTTCTTGTTCTCAGTGAAAACAGGTTTTGTGTGCAAAATAGAGGAACGCGTATTTGAAAGAGGGGGAGAGATTCAAACTACACAATATTCCTACAGTCTTAAACTATGCATACAACTCAGCAAAATGTTACAAAGTAAATCTGGCTTCTTTTCCACTGCTAAAAATAATCAGAATAGGAGTGTTAGCTTTCAGGAGCCAATGTGAGGAAAATAATGGTGCCAGTCAAAACGGGGTGTCTTTTGGGTATGCTTTTATATTATACAAATATCTTAGAAAACAGTCTTACAGGATAGGATGGATGGAGATATATATCTCTCTCTCACACACACACACACACAAATAAATTATATACATATAAATATACTATAGATATCTTCCCCAAATGAGAAGTTTTGTGGTTCCCGCAGATATTCCTTTTAGCAAAAGTATAAAACAGAAGATTTGGAGAAGGAACCACATTCCACTGTTACTGTGTGATCAGTCTAGAGAGTGTCAGAATCAGGAACGTAAAAGAATTGCACCATAAGTACACATACTCTCTCCAATGTTAGTAAGAAATGAAATCAGACTTGTATTTCTTAAGATGTAGGGATTATTTTACACTTGTAAAATGATCCTGAAGTCTTAAAAAAGGCCACTATAAGTGCTCAGTACAAACCTGAAATTTAAGTCCAAAAATTGTATCATTCTGCTGCAGCAGTTTCTGGAATGGTCATGTGAGTGTGTTTCTTAGAATAAAGATGCACAATTAACTCAAACATCTAAAAAAGTAAATCCAACCCTATTATGTCCTGAAGAACCCAGCAAGCTACATTTTAGATGCTTTAATTCAAACCCTGCAAAGGACAATTACTGGACTGGAACTGTACTTCCCAAGGCAATCATTAATATGGTTGTCTTATGCGGGTCATGAACCAGGATGCATACACCCATATTGCAGTCAGTTTTGACTAGCAAACATGACCAAAGAATAATCCAAACAGTAAATCAGCAAGGTTGGAAAAGCCCCAATTACCGAAAAATTTACTAGGCCTCATCAAATCGTAAACCCCATCTCCTTATCAGCAAATCATTTAATCTCCAGAACAGTCAGGTGCCATGTCAGATTTGAAATGTTAAATTCTCAAAAGGTCTGACTCCTTACCTGGGGACTTGTGTACAGTGGAAGCTTGCAAAGACAACAGTTAGATAAGCAGCTTTCTTGCAAAGAAGATAGAAGTGATATAGCTGCCCTGCAGAACACAGAAATCATGTTATCTGTCTCTCCATCCCAGGGCTGAAAGTCTACATTCTCCTCCCATCTTTTCAATCAATAGAAACATGGTTTTTTTTTCTTTTCTTTGATTGTGAGAGGCATTTGCTCCAGCACTGTTCAGGTTAGGGAGAGGCTGTGTTTAGGTATAAACATTGCCTTAAGCTGCAGACAGCAAATCTGATCCCCTGTTCCAAGGGGAATTGTACTGGATGACATCATTATTTGCTATTAACATAAATAAACCAAACGTTATACATGAGATCAAGACATATTCCCAAAGTTTTTCATCAATATGGCTTTCTTGTTTCCCTTCCCTGGTTGGATTAAATATGACCCTTTGCTATTCTATATACAGGTGTCAGATTTCTTCCTATTTCATTTTTAAGATCTTCATGAATTTGTGCACCATTTCATTATATGCCTGCCTAGGGTATTTTGTATTTACTGGAGATGCAAAAGTCATTCTCACATAAATTTCTCAGGCAGAGAAGCTAAAATTACATCTGATTATTTAGTAAGATACCTAAAAGCAGAATTTCTCTTTTTTCTTTTATGCAAATAGCGCAGGTGAATTATTTATTGGTTTAATGGGGCTTTTACAATTCTCTTTTCTTTCAGATGTCTGATTTAAAATCTCCTAAAATCAACCAAAGACTAACTGCAGAGTTTGGGGAACATTATTCCCAAATAAATGGAAAAAGGACAGCATCTGGAGACTCTTTTCTTATCTATTATGGCAAAATAATTCCTTCTGAACAGAGATGCTATTTGAGATTGCTTAATTTTAGTGTCATTATTTCTCACTGTAATTGTTATTTGAGTCTTAAACACCTTTAGTAGGTTCACTGATTATTAAGATTGCCTATCTTTAAGTATGACTTTGCTAGATATAAATAAAAGCTTAGTGACCACAAGAGCCGGAGAACACTGAAAGATAAGGTATCAAATATTATTATGAAAGATAAGGGATCAAAGATAAGGGATCAGGAGTCAGGACATTATGACTCAAAAACTGAAATTGCCATTCTGCCATCAGATATCAGGACACAAGTACAGAAGGAAAGAGTTTGTATCACGACATCTCTATAACCACACTTTCATTTTGATGTAATCTCAGTTTACGGAATATGCCTATAAGAAAAGTAACAGCAGCTTAAATTGCAGAGGGTTAAATTTGTTATCATATCTGCATTTCTATATTTTAAGGTTAATGGGAGGTGAAACTTAGTTCAAATTCCTTTCTATTTTTTTCCTATTTATGGTGCACAAAGAAACTATAAATATGTGTAATTCTATTTCTATTACTTATCTGAAGAATCATTAGCATTTGGGTAAATCATAAGCACTAAAGTAAAATAAACATGCTGTTAACAAGTATTTAGTCACAGAAATGGAAAAAAGAAACTGTTTCCCAGAATAAAGATTTCCAAAACAGCTGAATATTTTGAACATTGAGAAAAGATAAACTCTCATGGAAATAGATGCCCATTATCTGGATTAATTTGCTGCATCCACAAAATCCACTAAAATTATTCAATGTCATGGATAATTCTAGCCCTTCATCGGGCATTCTCCAACTTTCCCTACACGAACATTTTGAAGTTATTTTTCTTTTGCCTGCTCAAAAATTCCAAGGCTGTCATGTTCTTTGATAATTACTCACTCCTATAATACAACATCTGGTGATCGTTGAATTTTTGTGTTGGTTAAATGAGCTGCATCTAATACTGAGACAGAGGGAAAAAACCCTCTTGATAAATAAAAAAGGATGACCACCTTGCAGGCACTATTAATTGCTCAGTGTGCTGAATTTAACCCTGGAAAAATAGCAGATGCTGTGAAGGTTGGCAGCAACTGGGTTAAAGAAAGTTGGCTTCAATCCTAGATGATTTGTGTTGTAAGCTGCAGTGCAGAAGTCATTTTTTTTAAGAGGAAGATTCACATTTTAGTAAGAGGAAGAGAGCATCACCCTAACAGGACTGCTGAAAGAGGGAGGGAAGGAGGAAAGAAGCTGTATTTGATAGATGCTTTGGAAGAGCAACATTTGCAGGATAAGAAGATTCCAGTTTGATAACGGTGGATGGAAGGACAGCATGATCATTATTACATCCTGCTGCCCAGCTCCAGCTCATTTAATACTCTACCATTCCACTACATATGACTGACTTCAAAATGTGGATATAAAATGCTATTTCTAAGCTGCTTATAAAGCCTGATTATTAAGGGTTCATGGAGACCCTGTAATTCTTTCTATCCAGTCTCACAGCCTATATTTGAGCCCATTTAAATTTGTACTCAATCCTTTTAAAGACTTCCTGCTTTTACATTAGCCTATGACTGAAATCTGCATTCTTCTAGAAGCAGGACTAAAATAACACACCTTTTTCCAGGTTAACTCACAGTTAACATGCAGAAAATAAAAGGAAAGAGAAAGGCTGGCTCTCCTTACAGTAATATTCTACACTGTTTGGAGGGAAAGAATGAATTGTGTCAGATGCCACTGCTTCATTTGTATTCAATTTTAAAATTGTGTGTCTACTGTTGTATTTGAAAGCAGCAGTAGGAAAAGAGGCCCTTCTCTTTCTCAGGGTATATACAGTATTTCTATAGCCATCACTAAATTATAGAGGAGGAAGTTACAACAATAGTAAGGATCCTCTTTTGATCACTAGTCTCTAGCAGTTGGAAGTTCCATGAATGAATTTATCCTTCTTCCACCACTTCAAATAAGCTAGTGGAATTTGAAGTATAATGGTGTTAACAGACATGTTAGGTCAATACACTGAGATTCCCTTCATAAGAAGGATCACTTAGCATTTTTCTTTTTAATTTTCCGAGCCATTTTCTCCACCTATTGTTTTTATTTTGGAGGTTGTTCTAGAAAATAATGATAGTTTATGTTTGATTTTATTCCTTGTTTCCTTGTTTGATACTTCTTTGTGATGCCACTTTGAAGCCTCCTGCTGAAGTCACTATCGCTGAATCTTCTCAGATCAAATCAAATCAAAGCTATTCTGGCCATAGATCATTGTAGAAACAGAAAACACAATATCCTGAATTTGATTCTGTGGCATTTAAGTATATTTCTCCTTCTTTACTGAGATAGGAAACTGTCACTTACAGGTGAAACTTGAAAAATTAGAATATCGTGCAAAAGTTCATTTATTTCAGTAATGCAACTTAAAAGATGAACCTAATATCATTACATGCAAAGCAAGATAGTTCAAGGTGTAATTGTGATGATTATGGCTTACAGCTCATGAAAACCCCAAATCTACAATATCAGAAAATTAGAATATTACATGCAATCAATAAAACAAGGATTGTACATGGAACAATATCGGACTTCTGAAAAGTATAAGCATGCATATACTCAGTACTTGGTTTGGGTCCCTTTTGCAGCAATTACTGCCTCAATGCAGTGTGGCATGGAAGTTATCAGCCTGTGGCACTGCTGATGTATTATGGAAGACCAGGATGCTTCAATAGCGGCCCTCAGCTCTTCTGCATTGTTCAGTCTCATGTCTCTCATATTTCTCTTGGTAATGCCCCATAGATTCTCTATGGGGTTCAGGTCAGGCGAGTTTATTTATTTATTTATTATTCAAATTTCTATACCGCTCCCTCTCCCAAAAAAGGGACTCGGGGCGGTGTACAGCCTACTAAAAACACATAGAATACACATAGAATAAATACAATTTAAATGCAATTTAAAAATAGATTAAATAAGCGAGTCCGGATGTATCCCATCCACTAAAAATTTAGACATATTAAAATCAGGGATTAATTAAAAATTTAAAAATATAAAATTTAGCAATTAAAACCCAATTTAGATTTAAAAGCCAAGGACCCATTACTGGGCCAGGCCGGCCTGCTTAAAAAATAGGGTTTTAACTGCGCGCCGGAAGGTCAGGATATCCGTCATGGTCCGTATCTCCGAGGGAGATCATTCCACAGGGAGGGGGCTCCCACAGAGAAAGCCCGCACCCTTGGGGCAGCCAGCCGACAACGATCAGGCGGCGGCACCCCAAGCAGGGCAACCCTGTGAGAGCGTACTGGGCGGCGGGAGGTTGTTGATGGCAGTAGGCGGTCCCGTAAGTACCCAGGTCCCGAGCCATGGAGCACTTTAAATACCATCAGTACCACCTTGAATCGAATCCGGAAGGCCACAGGAAGCCAGTGCAGCCTGCGGAGAAGTGGTGTTACGTGGGAGCTCCAAGGGGCACCCACGATCACCTGCGCAGCTGCATTCTGGACCAACTGCAACCTCCGGAGATTCTTCAAGGGGAGCCCCATGTAGAGAGCATTGCAATAGTCCAAGCGGGAGATAACGAGGGCGGAAGTGACTGTGCGAAGTGCGCCCAGATCCAGAAAGGGCCGCAACTGGTGAATCAGACGAATCTGACAAAAAGCCCCCCTGGCGACGGCTGCAATATGTTCTTCCAAGGACAGCCGTACATCCAGGAGGACACCCAGATTGCGCGCCCTTTCCACGGGGGTCAGAACTTCTCCCCCCACGGCCAGCGAAGGAACAAGCCGGCTGTATCTGGGCACAGGAAACCACAGCCACTCGGTTTTAGTCGGGTTGAGACGAAGCCTGTTACGACCCATCCAACTCCGCATGGCCTCCAGGCACCGGGTCATCACCACAGTTTGCTGGCCAATCAAGCACAATAATCCCATGGTCATTGAACCAGGTTTTGGTGCTTTTGGCAGTGTGGGCAGGGGCCAAGTCCTGCTGGAAAATGAAGTCAGCATCCCCATAAGGCTCGCCTGCAGAAGGAAACATGAAGTGCTCCAAAATCTCCTGGTAGATGGCTGCGTTGACCCTGGACTTAATGAAGCACAGTGGACCAACACCAGCAGATGACACGGCTCCCCAAATCAACACAGACTGTGGAAACTTCACACTGGACTTCAAGCAGTGTGTGCCTCTCCATTCTTCCTCCAGATTCTGGATCCTTGGTTTCCAAATGAGATGCAAAAGTTGCTCTCATCAGAAAAGAAGACTTTGGACCACTGAGCAACAGACTAGATCTGTTTTTCTTTAGCTCAGGGTAAGACGCTTCTGATGTTGTTTGTTATTCAGGAGCGGCTTGGCCAGAAGAATATGACATTTGAAACCCATGTCCAGGATCCATCTGCTCTTGATGCACTGACTCCAGCCTCAGTCCACTCCTTGTGAAAGTCCCCAACACTTTTGAATGATCTTTTCTTGACAATCCTCTCCAGGCTACGGTCCCTGCTGCTTGTATACCTTTTTCTTCCACACTTTTCCCTTCCACATAGCTTTCTATTAATGTGCTTTGATACAGCACTTTGGGAACATCCAACTTCTTTTGCAATTATCTTTTGAGGCTTTTCCTCCTTATGGAGGGTGTCAATGATGGTTTTCTGCACAACTGTCAGGTCAGCAGTCTTTCCCATGATTGTGCTTCCTACTGAACCTGACTGAGAGACCATTTAACAGCTCAGGAAGCCTTTGCAGATGTTATGGCTTAATTAGCTGATTAGAGTGGGACACGTTGAGCCTAGAATATTGAACCTTTTCACAATATTCTAATTTTCTGAGACTGTGGATTTGGGGTTTTCATGAGCTGTAAGCCATAATCATCACAATTATGAGAAATCACGGCTTGAATTATCTTGCTTTGCATGTAATGAGTCTATCTCATATATTAGATTCGCCTTTTAAGTTACATTACTGAAATAAATGAACTTTTGCACATATTCTAATTTTTGAGTTTCACCTGTATATGTGAGTTCTGGACCTTTATTTTCTATTTTTTAGATTAGCAGTTAAAACATAAAATATTGTCCAAATATTATCTTATCCCCAAGAGAAGAATGTCTTTAAAAGTCCTTCAGGCCATCAGACTGTGATAATATTGC
This sequence comes from Bungarus multicinctus, assembly GCA_023653725.1. Taxonomy (NCBI): domain Eukaryota; kingdom Metazoa; phylum Chordata; class Lepidosauria; order Squamata; family Elapidae; genus Bungarus; species Bungarus multicinctus. The sequence goes on along the minus strand of CM042838.1, from coordinate 41,161,499 downwards.
TACATCAGTCTGGACTCCCTTATATTTATTTTATGTTTCTAGATAGGATAAATTCTAAATTGGAAATTAAAAATGGGATCTAGCATATTGACTCCAAACTTATGACATCTTTAACTCCATGTCCCAGCTCTATCTGTAGAATAGAATAGAGCTGGAAAGGACTTTGGAAGTCTTCTAGTCCAGCCCCCTACTGAAGCAGGAGAACCTATACCATCAGACAAACAACTGCCCAGTCCCTTCTTAAAAACCTCCAGTGATGATTACTGAAGGCAAGCAGTACTTACTTACTTACAGTACATCCTTACTGTCAGGATATTCTTATTCAAGAATATTCTTATTCAAAATGCCTTCAACCAGGTTTAGACAACAGGAAATTGCACCATAGTATAAGTATCTAAAGTCCACAACAGATCTGCATGAAGAAATCTGAGGAAGGAATTAATGCTAACACAATTTCAGTTAACAGATTGTAGTGATTTTGGAAGGGCAAAGGCAGGTTTCAGTTTGACTTTGAGTTCTTTCCTTGAGGATCAGGCATGATAGAATTTCTTCATAATCTGTTTTAGAGAAATATATTGCAAAGATTAGGAGAAAGTATGTTGCAGATTTCATTCAATTTGAGGTACGCTAGCTGGATTCCATGCTTTTTAATGTAGATTTGAAGGTTGCTAGGAAAGCTTTCACCTTCCTGCTGGAAATAGCCTTAGATTAGCAAAAAATTGCTAAATCAATATACAACAGGACTTGTATAACCAAGTGAAATAGCTTCCACCTATGGAATGAGACAGCTCATGGCAGCTGACATGCAGTGGTAATCTCACTCTGGGCAGCCAGCAAAAGCATACGCATTGACTATAAAATAAAAATCCTAAATCTATCCTGAAAAAAATGCCTGGAAATTGAGTTCTGGCAACCAGACTGCTTTTCTTTTCCTGCTGGTTCAAATTTTTCACTAATTGTCCCATGGCGAGTTAGCTGCACTGAGTTGGCTGGCGCAAGTCAGCTGCATCAAGCTGGCCTGCATCAAACTGGCCACAGCGAGTTGTCCTAGACCCTCCACTTAATAGGAATAAATGTAGTTTCAACCAGCTTTTCCTTGTTATATATCTAAATAGATCATTGATATTATATAGGTCAGTGGCCCCCAATCTTTCGGACATCAGGGACAGATTCCATGGAGAGAGGTTTTTCTGCAGACCACAGAGGGCATGGTTTTGCATGCTGCCTGCACCCCAGAGATGGGGCTGTGCTTGTTTGTGCAACCCAGTTTCTGGCATACTACAGCTCAGTGATGGTCCATGGACTGGGGATTAGGGACCCCTGGTTTATATAAGTATATGAGAAGATCGGCAGACCCCCTCACATCTTGGACACAAACTTTGTAAATTCTTTCCCTTGTGATGGCACTATAGGGTATTGTATGCCAAGATAGCTGGACACAGAGAGTTTTTCCCTCATGCGATCACTCTGCTGAACACCTAATTGTTGCAGTTGTCAAAACATGATGGCTACTAAGTTCTGTCTAAGGTGTGTATTTATTAACCCATAAAGTATATCTGTACTTTATTACTAGTATTATTCATCCTTTTATTTCTTATTTCCCCTTCAGCTGGTAGCATACTATTATTATTAATCATCACCTCGGGCGGTGCAGTGGTTAGAATGCAGTACTGCAGGCTATTTCTGCTGATGTCTGGCTGCCTCAATTTAGCAAATCCTACCAGGCTCAAGGTTGACCTATCCTTCCATCCTTCCATCCTTCCAAGATGGGTAAAATGAGGATCCAAATTGTTGGGAGCAACATGCTGACTTTGTAAATTGCTTAGAGAGGGCTGTAAATCACTGTAAAGCAATATATAAGTCTATGTGCTATTGCTATTGTACAGTCAACCAGATGTTCAGTCTAGGTTTGGCATTTTTGTCTACCTATTGCATTCTCACCAAGGACCTGGGATAGGCAAATCTGGATGATGATGATATTATTATTATATATTATTAATGCTAATACTATATATTAATACTATTATTATTGGTATTGTTTCTATTATTTTTATTTTCTTTGTTATTTTGCAACTACACTGAGCAGTGGTGGGATTCAATTTTTTTTATGACTGGTTCTGTTCTGTGGGCATGGCTTGGTGGGTGTGGTGTGGCTTGGTGAGCATGGCTTGGTGGGCATAGAAGGGGAAGGATACTGCAAAATCCCATTCTCTCCCTACCCTACTAACCTACTTTCCAGCTCCATTCTCTTGTGCAAGGCAACAAAAGAAGGCCCAAAAGAAGGACTCGGGAGGCAGAGAATAGATGGGGGCAGGGCCAGCCAGAGGTGGTATTTGCCAGTTCTATGAACTACTCAAAATTTCCACTACCGGTTCTCCTGAACTGGTCAGAACCTGCTGAATATCATCTCTGACACTAAGTGCTTTTGTATTCCTTGTGTCATACTTGGCCAAATAAAGTATTCAAATTCAAATTTAGTGTTCAATATATGTATATGTTCTACATATTTAAAAAATTGCTAGGAGTTTTTAATCCTATATTGGAACCTGGAGAGGTTATTTGGGGTCAATGCAAACAATATATTAAAGCCCTAATGGAATTTTGAACATGCAATAACTTATTGATTCTTTATTCTTTTACTTGGTTGTTTTGGCATATGGCCAAACAAATAAACTAGCCTCAACTTGATTTGACTTGCTACTCAAGGTCAATCAATATCGACCAAGTGCTGCAATCTCTGTGGCAAAAAAAAGGGGAAAATTTAAATGTTTGGGCTAAGACTATAAGTGCTGCAGAATAATGAAGACATTAGTTTTAAAGAGGAAGTAACTTTAAGAATTTTTTTAGTCTTGTTCAGTCACTTGTGATCATTAGTCACAAAATAGTCACTTACTTTAGCTTCAGTAGATCCTTTCTGCTGCTTTCCAAATCAACAAGTAATCATCTGAACTAAGGCTTTTCCAGGAGTTATAGTCTGATCAAAGTACCTTTTGGCTTTTGGCTCTGACTTGCTTTCTTTTGGTTACATCTCAGTTCATCAGACTAGTTTAATTCCTTTGAAATGACTTCCAGTTGGCAAGCAAGGAAGAAGAGAAATATCAATATTCTTGGTATTGATTCAGTTGGCTCATCTCATCTTTGCTATCCATGATGTGGCCTCAGCCAGTGTACTGGGATGTTGGACCACTTGCACTTGTCAAGTTCCTATCAGTCACACTAAAAGCTATTTTTTTCCTTTGGAAGAAAAAAGAAATTGCTTTCCCAGGTTATTGCTGTACCACTTCTATCTCTTTCCTGAACTTACCTTTTTAAAGTTTTGTATAGTAGCACATGGAAACTTTTTCAACCACCAGAAGAAAAATTAAATCAACTGCATTTCATATTGTGAGCAGCAATACCATTTTCTTTGGCACTATTTACAGATGTCGTTACATGATTTAAAAAAACCCAAACAAACATGCAGTCCAGCTTAAACTGTGCTTTATTAAACAGCTTCTACAATTTTGAAATTTTCTAGCAGATTGTGTCAGCTTTAGTTTTCTTTTTCAATAGAGGCAACTCATATTATTATGCATGTTTTACTGAAGAGGAAGGCTAGTGATCAGTGAGAAAAAAAAACTACTAATTAAACATTTGAAGCTGTCTGTATTATGCTGATACTTGATCTGTTTTCTAGTTATGCGTGTGGAATTGTATTATTTAACATTCATTATTTTTGTCATAGATAGTAAACTTTCCTTTGGAAAGGTAGAAACTGATTAAAGCAACCAAGTATAGATAGTCCTCTACTTACAACCATTTATTTAATGGCTATTTGAAATGACAATGGCATTGGGAAAAGTGATTTATGACCGTTTTTCACACTTACGCCTGTTGCAGCATCCCTGTGTCACATGATCAAAATTCAGATGCTTGGCAACTGGCTCATATTTATGATGGTTGCATTGTGCCCAGGGTCACCTTTTGTGATCTTCTGACAAGCAAAGTCAATGGGGAAGCCAGATTTCCTTAACAGCTGTGTTTCTAACTTAACAACTGCAAGTAGTTCACTTTAATAACTGTGGCAAGAAAGATCACTAAATGGAGTAAAACTTACTTAACAACTGTCTCACTTAGCAACAGAAATGTTGGGCTCAATTGTGGTTGCAAGTTGAGAACTACATGTTTATGTAAAAAGATGCTACTACACACATTCACTTTCCTTAAAATTTGAATACAATCCAAGAACAATTCTTTAAACCATATAGAAGAGTTATTGGTATTCTCAACCGCACTCATAAAACCACTATTATTATCAATTAAGTTAAGTGATAGCTTTATTTTCTAGTCAGAAGGATGTTATAAGCAAATTTGGCTCATTGCAGTGCCTATTTCCTTATGCAAATATCTCTTCAAATGTGATGACAGCCACCCAGATTTGAAGTTGTGCAGCCATGTGGACTGAAAGTTTTAATGCCTCTTTTTAATTAGGACACAGTCCATCGACATCTAATGCATTTTTGGAGTGCTTAATGCTACCCATTATATTAGTTTTTATTGCTTATTAGTGTTGAACAGTTGGAAAAGTGGATTTTATTTTTGTTTAAATGTTATTGTTTAAAGGGCAATTAAAAAACAGAAGCAGAAATGTTCTAGGTCTGACCTTGTTTATATGAAAATATCCTTAAGTAACCACACATACCTGCTTATTGATTAACAAAATAGTGGCTAAATTAAGTTGGTCATAAATATCCCCATCAATCTTGACTTCCCATGGTCCAGGGTTAGCTCCTCCAAAATTTTACTTTTTGAAAGTGCCAGTGTTATAGGATATAGTATATGAGTGATTGTTGGGCTGGAGGTCGTTGATAAACTAGATGGTTAAATAGTGCAAAAAGCCTTCAACAGTAATGCTGTTCATATGTGAATGACTTATGGGAAAATGGATTAATTGATATGAATGTAGCAATTTTATATGACTGTGTTTACCATATGAAATCTTCTTCTGTTGTACGTTAGGCCATTACTTCCCCTTGAAGATTCTTCAAAGACCATGAATATCTTACTTTTGCAAAAAGTGTCCTTACAGAATAGAATAGAATAGAATAGAATTCTTTATTGGCCAAGTGTGATTGGACACACAAGGAATTTGTCTTGGTGCAAATGCTTTCAGTGTACATAAAAGAAAAGATACATTCGTCAAGAGTCAAGAATCATAAGGTACAACATTTAATAACAGTCATAGGGTACAATAAGCAATCAAATCATACTAGGAAACAATCAATATAAATCATAAGGATACAAGCGACAAAGTTACAGTCATACAGTCACAAGTAGGAGGGGATGGGTGATAAGGAGTGATGAGAAGATTAATAGTAATAGTACTGCAGACTTTGTAAATAGTTGGAGAGTGTTGAGGGAATTATCTGTTTAGCAGAATGCTGGTGTTCGGAAAAAAAATCTGTCCTTGTGTTTAGTAGTTCTGGTGTGCAGTGCTATAGCGTCGTTTTGAGGGTAGGAGTTGAAACGGTTTATGTCCGGGATGTGAGAGGTCTGTAAATATATCACTTGCTTGTATGGATTAAAATAACTGATTTCTAAAATACAGGATGGAAAAAAAACTGTAGCATAATTTAAGGAAGCCATATGTTCTAGGTGTAAAGAAGAAAGAACAATATTCTTGTCTGGAAAAATCAGAATAATGGCTTTCTATAGATTGACAACACAGCATTGTAGGAATATTTCACTTAAAACTGGAGAAGCAAGTGCCTCTAGGTATTGCAATCTTCAATTCCCACTAGCCCCAGCTAGCAGAGCCAACCACAAAACATGGGAAAGCAGGAACATTGTCTAGCCTGACTTGGAACATAATACTGACTGTTTTGCAATTGATGTTCAGTATCAGGGGCTGTGGCCAAATAGCCTATGGTATAAATTGGACAAACAACATTCTTTCTTTCTTTCAGATATTACAGCAGTTTGATGGACATACTCATCCATCTAAGTTAAAAGTGAGTATAATGAGAATATATTCAGAAACATATTCAAACAATCTGTTGTGAAGTATAGCCCCCATTTTGTTATTAGAACATGATCATATGTTTGGAGATGTCATTGCTCTCCCTCCCTCCCTATCTCTCTCTGTCTCTTTCTCTCTGATTCTGGCCTGTAACATGTTAAATGAGATCCAAAGAATGTCATGCAAAATAATCTACTTTAGAAACTCATGGGCTGCTATTGATTTCACTTTTTTCCAAAACTAGGTTTGCATTGTTTAAATTATTTATGGTTCATTAGTTCAGGTTTGCAAAAAAAAATACTTTGATACTTAGAGGTTGAGAATTCAGTCAAAGAATGGAAAGCTATTGTGCTTCTCACTGAAATACTTGGTGGATGGAGAATGAAGAGAAGATTGAAATTGCAAAATGGTAATTCAGAGTGAAAATGCACTATTAAGAATTTCCTTAAGCCCAAGTCTAATTTATATTTAAATAAAATTTTTCATAATCTAGACATTTCAAGCCTATAGATTATGAAAATAATTGTAAATAAAAATTTATTTATAAATAGAAAAAGCTGAATGACCTTTCCTTTCATAATATTGTCACAATAGTCACCATAATACAGCTACTTTCACAAGCAGAATGCCATGAAAAGCCCTGGAGGCTTGTATCACAACTGTATGAAGTATATTGTAAAAAACCAAACAAATCATTTGATAAATGATCACCATCATAAATTCCTTTGGGAAAAGAATTCTGCCTCATTTCAGACCAAATTTGTCTTTGGCTACTTTCTCTGTTCTGAGGAAAACATAATATACAATGTGTTTGGTTAATAAGGATATGCACCACAAACCTCAAATCTTTGAATACCTACCAGGGAAATGAAACGCTGCATCATAATTTCTACCAGTTAGAAGAAAGAGTAAATCTTGACTCCTGTTGGAAATTATAGAGAGAGTAACAATTTCTTACTGAATACATGCGTCCTGGCAAGAAATAACAACTACAACAATTTCAAGTATGAACTATGAGCTGTAGCACCCACCTATCCCTAACCCCTTACCTATAAATTTGGAAGGGAATTGAAGTAGCAAATGAAGTAGAGCTCCAGGCATTCAGTTTGAAAGAGCATAATATTGAGAAAAACTTGCCATTTTATTGCTGCGACCCATTGGGTGCCTGCTTTACCACAAAGAAGGATCCTAAACAATGGGAAAGCAAGGATTTTTTTTTTTTTTACAGAAATTAAGGGCTATAAGGCTGGAAATTTTAGGGTCCTAATTTACTGGCCAGTTTGGGAAAGTTAGAGGTTTCCTTGTCAGTGTAGCTGAGGTTACTTTAGTTATATTGTTAGATTAAAGTGGCCTTTCAGGGAGGTAGCAGATATGAGGAAGTTCATTGATAAGGTAATTGAATGTTGAGTTCATCAGTCCCAAAAGTGGTTTTTCAAGAGGCAATTGGACTGAAGTCTGATTGCCTTTTGAAACAAGCACCTTTGGGACAACTATGACCTAGATGACTGAGAATATCCATAGACATTGAGATCATCAGCTGATAAAGGATGGGAGACAGATTTCTCTAGGTTGCAATTCTTTTGGCAGGCCTGTCCTTGAGCTGGTGTCCATTCTTTGGGTTAGTAGAATTGCTGGGGGTTCTATTTGGGGCAGAGATAGTCAATTTGAGTTAAATGGGATTAGGCAAAGAGATGAAGTGACCTTGGTCATATCCCAAACATGGAAGTGGGGAGAAAGAGATAGCAGTTTCTATTTTGTTTGTTAGATTTGGGTTCGGGTCAGCTGGTATTTCTCTTTGGAATTTTCCAAGAAATTAAAAATTCTAATTATGCTGGCAACTTTCACTAAAGAAAAATATTGAACATTTGTTTTCAGTAAAAGAAATCATCTTCTCTATCATTTCATCAGTGATAGGCCAAGTTGACAGCTTTCTGAGGAAAAAAAGGCTAAGATGTATGAGTAGATGGCTTCCTTTAATCACATTAACTCGCAGAGGAAAAATTAGAGGAGACCGTTCAAGCAGCTCCTCAGGGGAGTGAAGGAGAAGGCAAAGAAACATTCTAACAAGTCCTTCACCAGCAAACTCTCTGAGGAATGCCTTGGGAATCAAAATAGTTGAACTCATCCCCTGATGGCATGCAGCATCAGTTTTAAAAGGCAGCTGGAGACAGCTTTACAAACTTAGAAGGACACCTATGGGGCCCTGCAAAGCACAGCTTGGCCAAACATCATTGCTTGTTTTGCAAACATATCCACCACAGCTGAGTCACCTTCAGAAAGTAATACTGACAGTTATATGAGTTTGAGGCCAGACACTGAAAAAAGGGAGATGAAGGGCTGCTAAATTCAGCTATGCTTTTCATTTCATTTAGTAACCTTAATTCTTGAGACTGTTCTTTACAGAGAATAAAATGAAATATTAAAACTATTTTTATGTATTTTTTTCCTTTATCCAAACTGTATTCTTTGGATCTCAGCATCTTTGGAATACAGTTGCATGGAAGAGCAGAAAATCAAGGTGTCCAAGATACAGTGTCCTTAATTTTGCCCCATTCTTGGGTTTGTCATGCATTTCTGTTATTTTCAGCCATGTTCCAGAGCTACAGAACGTAATTCCCATTTTCCATAGGTTGATAGTTTTGTTATTCATTGTTTCATTATCTCAGTTGAACACTGATTATAAAATCCACAGGTTACAAGGTCTCCTTCATATTGTTAGGAAAATACTGGTAGACAGGTAGAAATATCTAATATATTAGCAATATTTGTTGTAGACATTGTTCTTTAACTATAATGATGCACATTTCTTAATATAATTGGATTGATATTATTAGTGTGTGTGTCTGTGGGGAGAGAGAGAGAGAGATTGGGAAGGGTTAATTATCACACACACACATACACACACACATGGAAACCATATATAAATGCATGCATACTTATACATTTTGATATATTATTTAACAAGATCTATATTTAAAATATATTTCACTTTAAATGTGTAGATTTCAAATCCAAAAGTAAGCATAAAAATGCTTTGTCAGAAAAAGAGAACTGCACTGCAAAATTGAGGGAAGTATGACATCCAATGGAAAATTATTTTCTAATCTATTCAGCTCTAACCAATGCATTTTGGCTCACAGTGCTTCCCATTTCTTAAATAATGAGCATTTGGATTCTTTTTTTCTTTTGCAAATGCTTGGGAAATATGGCATTAAAAGATACAAAGACTCACATAGAGCAGAGAGAAACCCTCTCTAGTCCTGTATTTTGTTCTCTTCACCTGAGGTGTCCAGAGGCTGGACAGGTATCTGTGGAAAGCTTTTATCTGAACTGCTGCACTGAGCAGTGACCTAAAAGTTTTCATCCAGCTTGGTGATTCTATGGCTCTATTATGATTTTGATAAGTTAGACCCCTTGGAACAACCAAACCAGGATATGATTGCAATCATATAATTCTACTCATGTTCTTCAACAACTAATGTTCAGAGCTAGAGATTAATTATACGCAATATATCCAGAAGCTATTACTCAATATATTGTTCATAAATATGTCCATTTTATAACTATCCAAATTGGTGGGAAACAGGATGAGAGAAAATTTAATCTAAAATGTAGCTTATAAATTTTTTACACAAATATTGATTTATTTATTGAATTTCAAGGCTACCTGATTCTAAAAAAACTCTGGGCATCTTAGACATTTTAAAAGGATGCATAGTTTTAGAAAGAACACAGCTGCCTGACAATAACTTCCAGGGGGGGGAAAGGCCAGAGACTCCACAAATACCTTACTCCCGGGCCTGAGAAGAGAGATAGGACTTTCACAACACTTGAAGAGCAAGAGTTGCATTCATCTTGGGGTGTGTGTGTGTGTGTGTGTGTGTGTGTGTGTGTGTGTGTGTGTGTACAGGGATGCAGTTCCAGAGGGCAGGTGTTGTGACAGAGATGGCATGTTCGTTCACACTTGCAAGATGGCAATATTTAACTGAAGGGACGCAGAACCTATTCTGCCTAATTGAACCAGACAGAGTGAAACAATCGGAGGCATATTCTTCTCCTCTTGCTGTCTCTGTTTAAAACTCTCGCTATTTGGTCCCCTGGTTTCTAGCATGAAGGCAATAGTCCTCTAGTATTCCATCATCAGGTATACATTACTATGAGCAGGAATTGAGTTCAAAGCACTGAGAATTTATTTTTTGCCACCTAGAAACAAGAATCTGACAGACAGTCCAAGCAAATCAGCTCGAGATAAGGGTCAACAGAATTCATTGGGGGGGCAGGGGGGGGGGGCTACTGGACTTGGGCCTCCTTTGGCTGAGCAATAACTCCAAACTGATACATTTAACCCGACGCTCCAGCTCAGCCTGTTCATTTTCTGCAAACACAAAAATAATACAAAATAAAAATAATCTTCAAAAATGGTATTTGTATGCATGAATAACAATTCATTGTTCTGGCTTAAACATACAAAAAATAGAACAGAAACGCTAGCAGAACCAACCAAGGCTTACTGATTTATTTAAGTTCAACTCATTCAACCTAAAGTTAATGCCCAAACAAAGCTATAGTATATTTTAGATCTAGAAAAGCTTTAAAGGGGAGAGAAAGAGATCTATTGCCATTGTTGTCCTGTTGGCTATCAAATGTGAACTTCTGTTCCCTTCAGAAGAATACTCTAGGGGGTTACTCTAGAGGCCATAACCAAGTACTATTCTAGAAGTTAAGAAATACAAGATTATCATTGTGAGGAATTGGCCACTGCCCATTCTTTACCCAGTATGAAATCATACAAATAGTTGACAAAGGTTCTTCTAGTTTCAGTCCATTCTGAGGGCACCTTTAGTGATGATTTGCCTTTGGTTGAAAGCTATAGCTTGAGAACCCTTAAGAGGAAAAGCAAATCAAACCAACTAAAATACAATCACTGGTCTAGTATCAGTATCAATTGCAGTATCAGTCTGTCAGTTCCTTTTCTCTCTTCAAAACTTACTTTCCTCTACCGTATTCAAAGTTTCAGAACCAACAGAGTACAATTTGATGTTTATGATTTCTAGTGAGGTGGAAGGCTCTATTGGCATAACATATTTAAGGTCAGGTAGCATGTGCATAGCATAACAAGTAACATTAACATGCAAGTAATGCAAGCAATTAACAGTAACATTAGTTGTTGTTAGTCTACAACATATATTCAATAGCTTGAATTGGTTTATAATTTAACGTAATGTTCAAGTCCAAAAAATGAGTGAGTACAGTCATATTATCTCAAGGTTGAATCTTTCTTTCCTTCCCTCCTTCCTTCCATCCTTCCTTTTTGATATTAAGACAGGATAGCTATTAACAGGCTCATAATTATTAGAACCTTTAAAATTACCCTAAATCTTGGGCTCATGTGGCAAGATGAATAGTACTTCAAACAAAGGAAGGGACAGAATCTAATGGGTTGTTGTGCAAATGAAGTACTGTTGGTTAATTTGTGGAGGAAAATCAGGCCCGAATTCACATTCAACAAACTTTCCTGCTGTCTTGATGGTAGCATGGTGTTTGCAGAAGTGTGTTGCCAATCATCTCTTTGGCGATCAGCTATAACACCTGGAAAATTCCAGTCATTAGATATACAACTGGAATAGTGGACTGGACTCAAGCAGAACTAAAAGCCCCAAATAGGAAGACCAGAAAATTAATGACAATCATGCCCTTCATTCATGCAACTAGATCAACAAATCTGTTCAAAGGAATATGGTTTGATTCTATGGATTAAATTAATTGGATCTTTGGATTCAAAGATAGTCATTTGACCAAATGTCCTCAAATCAAAGGTTATAATAACCTCATTCTTCTATATCTATTTTTCTTATTCTTGATTCCCTTGGACAATATCTGGCTGACCTTCTTGTTATGGAAAAGCTATGGAAAAGCTACATTTGAAAGCTTTACCTATTTGATTTGTACGTTATTTTCTTTTAAAATGCAACCTTTAATTTGCTTGTTATTGTGATCTATTTAATGGAAGTTGCAAGACTCCAGACTAACACATCTTCTCTGGCCGTTTGCAATTTGTGTTGGCGGGGGGGCAGAGAAGCCGTCGAAGTGATGGCCCGATGCCTGTAGGCCGTGAGGTGTTGGATGGGGCAGAACAGGCTTCAGCTCAACCCATCTAAGACTGAGTGGCTGTGCTTCCCGGCGCCCTGATACAGCCAGCTGGTTCCATCGCTGGCTGTGGGGGGGGGAATCCTTGCCCCCACAGAGAGGGCTCGCAATCTGGGTGTCCTCCTGGATGTACAGCTGTCATTGGAAGACCATGTGGCGGCCGTTGCCAGGGGGGCTTTTGATCAGGTCCATAGGATCTATCAGTTGCGGCCCTTTCTGGATCGGGATGCACTTCGCATGATCACTTCCGCCCTCGTGATCTCCCGCCTAGACTATGCCAATGTTCTCTACACGGGGCTTCCCTTGAAGTGCACCCGGAGGCTCCAGCTGGTGCAGAATACAGCCGCACGGGTGGTGTTGGGGCTTCTTGGGGCTCTCATGTTACGCCGCTCTTGCGTGAGCTGCATTGGCTCCCGGTGGTCCTCCAGGTGCGCTTCAAGGTCCTGGTTACCATCTTTAAAGCACTCCATGGCTTGGGACCAGGATATTTGCGGGACCGCCTCCAGCCATTATCAGCCTCCCGTCGGCCAATACGCTCCCATAGAGTTGGCCTTCTCGGGGTGCCGCTGGCTGGACGGCTGGCGACCCCGAGGGTGTGGGCCTTCTTGTTGGAGGCACCCTCCCTCTAGAACAAATTACCCCCGGAGATGAGGATCATCCCTGATCTCCTGACCTTCCGGCGCACGTTGAAACCCTATCTGTTTCATCAAGCCGGTCTGGCCTAGGGGTTTTTAGGATTTTAATTTGGTTTTTATTTTTAGGATTTTAATTTGGTTTTTATTTAGTTTGGCTTTTAAACTTCTCTGTATTTTTAAGCTTTTCAGCCTTTCATATTTGGTTTTTTAACTGTTCTTAATCTTGTATTGTTCTCTGCTTTTTAATTTGACTGTGCACCACCCTGAGTCCTGTCAGGAAAATAGGGCGATATATAAATACAATAAATAAATAAATAAATTATGATACTCTGAATATTTGACATAGCTAATAAAAATTATATCAACTCAGTATGGATATCTTCTAAGGTTCTCAGACCCTGACAACATAGAAGAAGCCAATTTTCGTAGTCATACTAAATCCACAGTGGATATTAACTAGTGGTCTATGCTTGCCCTAGAGGAAATTTAGGTGAACCACATCCTAAATCCATGGTGGCGAATCTATGGCATGCGTGCCAGAAGTGGCATGCAGAGCCATTACTGCCGGCATACGAGACCTTGCTCAGAAAAGGTCTACTGTGCATGCATGCATGCCGCCCACCTGCCAGCTGATTGTTGGATATCTGGTGCACATGCGCATTAGCGCAGTGGCATGCAAAAGACACTCACATATACACAGAAGCACGTGGCATGTGGGGGGGTCATGCACGCATGCGCAGAAGTGCGTAGCGCAGGTCACGCGTGCATACGCAGGAGGCATGGGGATCTCGTGTGCATTGCCTTCTGGGTGATGGCCCATGAGCATGAGCAAACAAGCGTGCACGCAATTATGGGCACAGGAGTTCAAAAAGGTTAGCCACCACTATACTAAATGATCTTAGGAACAATCCAGGGGGCAGATTGAAAAAAATATAGTTTTCTCACTATTAAATCATTGCACAATTTTCCAATACTTAGCTTCATTTAACTTTCCCAGGAAAATTTATTTTTAGTGAGCAAGTTTTTTTTGTTTTTAGAATATTTATGTTACATTTTGGATTCAGTGTAAAATAGTTTTTTTTTTTCCTATAATGGAAATAATTTAAAATATCACATCTCCTTTTGTCTATATAAATTAGCAATTTTCTGCTGCCAATCACTTAGAAGAAGAAAAATGGGAACTGATGAGCACATTCAGATAAATAAGTATAATGTGTCACTGCTTAAAATATCTTTCAGTTAACACCGCTGCTAAATAGCAGGGCCAGCTGACAAACAATCACCCAGGACAGAGCCACGTTTAGTGCATTATTAAATTATCAGCACATTAAAATCATTACTATGTCAATCTATATCAGCATGTTCAAAGACATGTGTTCCCTTAGAGGAATTAGCTCAGCTATTAGAGTTGGCAAGGAGATCCATCAGCAAAACAGGTGCTAATCAGTTCTGAAGAAAGATCATTGCATGAAAGAACACATGCTGCCATCGAAAATCGTGGAGAAACATTCGACAGAATGCAAAGCCAGAACTGGACAAGTCTTGTGACAAGTGTTGATTAAAACACCGAAAAGCAAAAAAAAAAAAAGGAAAAAAAAGTGAAAATAATGAATAACACAAAGCAGGCATAAATGCATTGAGATTTGGTTTTCTTTTTTTAAAAAAAGCCCTGGGTAAATTATTATTCCGTGCTAACAACTGTGTATTTTTGTTGAGCTGGAACCTGAAAATGAGAGGTCATTATTAACTAGATTTTGAATTGTACACACTACTAGAGGACAAGCAGATTTGCTTACTCCTAATATTACTATAACACACTTCTGTAGAGATCATCAAAGTGAATATTTGATTTACAACCATTTCTTTAGTGACTGTTTGAAGTTATAGTAGCACTGAAAAGAGTAACTTATGACCATTTTTGACACTTATTACTGTGGCAACATCCCCATGGTCACCTGATCAAAATTCGGATGCTTGGTAATTGGCTCATATTTCTGACAGTTCCATTGTCCCAGGATCATGTGGTCACTTTTTGTGACCTCCTGACAAGCAAACTCAATGGGCATGTCATGCCCCTGGTGGAGACTGACTCTGAGTCAGAGGAGGAACAGCCGACAGGGAGTGGAAGTGTGATTCCGGAGGTTATGGAGGAAGGGCAGAGGCCAGCTGGGCCATCAGAGGAGGACCCAAGCCCATCCCCTCTCCATCCTAGGGCATGCAGGGAGGAGAGGATAAGGAAGAGACATGGTCTACTCAGGAGGAGAGGGCCTTGATCCTCTTCATGTGCTGCAGCTGTGACAACTGAATAAGAGGACAGACATGCGTACAGGAGAACACTGGAAACAAAGCGTGGAAATATCTTTAGTCTTTGGTTCCTCTCTGAGTTTGGTGTCCTTCCCAGTATGTGTTCTGTTATTTGTGGACATCCTCCAGCCCTTATCTTGCCTGGTTTGTGTTGTTTTTCCCATTCTTGTTGTAATTGCTTGTGTGGGAGTTTTTTGTCTTCCATCAAGGATATTCGGAGCTTGGAAGCAAAGTGAAGGAATAAAAGGGGCTTCACCTGTTTTCTGTGACTGTGTTTGTTTTGTATTCCACCCTTTTGTAATCCATCCCACAGGGCAAGGCAGATTGATTTAACAATGGTGTTACTAACGTAACCACTGCAGTAATTCACTTTTCACCTATGACAAAAAGGTCATAAAATGAAGCAAAATTCATTTAACCACTGTGTCATGTGGCATCAGAAACTTTGGGGTCAACTGTGGTTTTAAGTCGAGGGCTACCTATTACCACCTATCAACATGAAATAACCTTACAACGGTATATAGATAATCAACAATACAGCCAATGTAAAAATCCATGATAAAGATTGTAAGAGTAATTGAAAAAAAGTCCTGGTTAAAAGGAGGGATGTCCAGATTTTTTTTTTTATCTCCCTATTGCAGGCAATAGGAAACTCTAATGAAAGGTATATTCCACTCTAGGAGCCAAATGATAAAAGACTGTTCGTGCTTAGCTCGCTAATGAATGTCTGCAAGGGACAATGTCCTCGGAATGGCCTTGCTTATAGATCTTAATAACAGAACAGGTTCATAACATAACACGACAAGTGATTTGTTAGACAGCCAGACCTAAGCCATTTAGGGCTTCAACTTAAAACCATCACTTTAAACTGAAGCCAGAAAACAGCTGTCAATCAAGGCAGGTTTTTCAGTATTGGGAAACATGATCTTGGTAGCATGTTTGATTAGCAGGCTAACTGCTACATTTTTTTAACAATTGTAGCTAAATATTTGGAAAATTGAAGTTTGACAATCTGTCCAAATAACGGCTAGACACTTGATAGACAAAAGTACCCTGTACAGGTAGCAGCCCAAAATGAAAGCAAGATGGAAATGTGTTAGAGCTATCCATGCTCCCTGCCTTGAAATATAATGTGGAGGGGGGTATAATAAAATTGTATTCAAACTACACACTATTTGTCATCCTCCCATTTAATAAAATCTATACCAGCATCTCATATTCATATTCTTTATTAATAAGGCCTGGCATTATGACAACTTATCATCAATATATCATTCTCCTTTGGCATGCCTATTCATTACTTTCCAACTTCATATCTTGAAGTTTACATGGTTTGAGTTATCTTCAAAGTGATGATCCATTAGCAAAAATGACTTTTGTGATGTGTGAATCAACTTTATAAAGATGATGATGATGTTACCCATGAAGTCAAGTCTTATTCTTGGTGATTCTATGGGCTAAGTCTCTCCACATCTTCTGATCCTGCACTATTTATTTGAGTTTTTCTATGTTCTGCCTGGTGTCAGCTTTGATAGGGTCCAACAATGGTGTTCTTTGATGGCCTGGTTTCCTTTATTAATGTCACTTCCCATAATACATTGCATTTGGGCTAGCATTCTAATAATACTGGCAGTATACACCTGTCCTGTCATTATGATGTATATAATTTAGAAAATAGGGAAAAAGCCATTAACATAGCCTATGATCTAAATCAGGGCTGTCAAACTGGCAGTCCATGGGTAGAACATGCCCACCCCGGCTCTGCAAAGGCAAAAAACATCACAATACGTCACGTGACATCACATGATGCAATCAAGTTTGACACCCATGATCTGTCAACCTTCACCTTCATTAATCATCTCATGATCTACTGGATAATGAGTAAATAAATAAATATTTTTGGATAGGCAGGTATCTTAATTTGTAATAATTTCCTTGATTAATACCATGATTTAGGTACCTATCTCCCAAATGTTTGCTGGTTGTTTGGAATAATATTCAAATTAATAATTAATAAATTAGTTAATAATGTACCTTGAAAACCAGACATACAGATTTTTTTGTAATGTATATTAATACATTAATTTTAGCATTGCATTATTTAATTTAGCATAGTAACCAAGGTTTCTGCCAACTTACAGAGAGATATGTTCTATGTTGCCTATGTAGTCTTGCTGGGTATATTTCTCACTTCTTCTTTGATACAATTAATAAATGAATGGTAAACCAGGTTAATGTGCATCATACACACTATTTTACATATGACCTCTATAGGGTGGTTACATATTAGTCTCCAGACAATACAGTCTGGAACTGCAGGTCCCTTCATTCCTCATCATGCTGATTATAACTGATGGCTTTCATCAGCATCTTATACTTTGTCATGTTGTGCAGAATAATATTATTTTTTGGAAATTTAGAGGAATGGGCTATGAGCCATTTGAACTGAGTGGTTCTTAATGATAAGACTGGGATCAATTTGGCTGCCTGATTTGGGGCTGATGTGACAAAGAAAAAAAAAAGTACTGGTGCTCCTCCATCGGTAAGGGAGGAGGCATAATAGGTAAAAGTTATAAAGTTAAATCTAACTTGGTTATATTTTACCAAGAGTAAGCAATAATGTAAAAATCTGCAAAGATGTATAATTAGAGGCTGCTAAGAAACTGCTATTTAGAGGTTTGTTGCAAGAAGGCAGAATTAACAAAGAATGAGACCAATGGGACTCAGTCAGGAAATTAGTGGTAGAGATTTTCAAACACGGTCGGGCAAGAACGGTGGGGTAAAGAGTAGGAAAAAAAACTCAAAATAATTTTGAGGATGTAAAATCTAGTGAACTGTAAGAGAGAAAGAGGAGGAGGAGAAAGAAAGAAAGAAAAAGAAAGAAAGAGAGGGAGGGAGGGAGGGAGGGAGGATGAATAATATTAATAAGAGGATGAAAAGAAAGAAGAGGGGCTTAAAAGAGGCTGCATAAATAGATAAAAAAGTAACTGTCTCTGAAAAAGACACCAAGTAAATACAACAAAAACAGGAAAAGGAAGAAAGGAGAAGGCATGGGTGTTATGTATTGAATGTATATAGTTGTGTGAGCTTCCTAAAATGAAACTAACCTTTAGATCAGGGGTTGCCAACCTTTTGGACCTCAGGGACCACCAAACTCATAATTTTAAATCCTGCGGACCAGAGACCCTGGGAAAATCCCCAAAAAACTCTGCTGGAAAATCCCCCACCCATTTTTCCTACTGATTGTTCATTCTTTATTTGGGATCGCAGGATATCGTCTCCACCTCTGTTCTCAAGGGGAGAGAGAGAGACTTTTGGTTTCATGCAAGAAAAACAGCAGAAGTCTTTCTTCCTCTCCCCCAAACTCTGCCAGAAATGAGTCTTTGTGAGACTTGTCATACCGGCGCAGCCTCTTGGAGCAGGATGCCTTGCCGGATCCCAAAGACTCATTTCTAGTGGCGTTTGGGGGAGAGAAAGACTGCTGCTGCTTTCCTTGCGTGCAGCCAAAAGCAGAAGAAGAAAGAAGTGGAAAGAAGCAGCCCGGTGGTCAGGCAAGGCGCGTGGGATGAGTGGGGCAAGTTCCCCCCCTCTGCCCTTTCTCCCCTCCCCTCACTACCTCGTGTTATTTGCAATGCAAGTGACACAAGCCTTGTGTTCCCACGAAGCCTGTATTAATTGTTTTGGGGGGTGTTTTGCGGGTGACATTTCTCTGTGGACCACCAACATTTTCTTGAGGACCACCAGTGGTCCCTGGCCCACTGTTTGGTGATCACTGCTTTAGATGACGCTCACTGGTAGCTCCAACTGTTTTGGAAGGAAACTTTAAACATTTATAATTTTCAAGCATTATGATTGGTTAAGACCCTGTGGGCCCAGAGTATAAATTACAGGAATTTGCCTGCAGTTCCTCAGTTCCAGTTTTGAGTCAATAAATGCTGTTGCAGCTATGCTGGTCTATACAAGTCTGGTGCTTGCCTACTGAAGCCCATTACACAATAATGGGATTGTCTCTTGTTGTGTTTTCTCTGCAACAAAAGCAGAAGAGAGGCTGGGGGGGGGGGAGCGGGGGTCACCAGTGGAGGAAGCACCAGCAGATTGTCTGGAGGAAGATCAAGGCTTGAAGAAAAGCAGATGGTAACATCCTTGAAGGAGAGATGTGGCAAGGGGGATGGAATCAGAGTGAGTCATTTCCCTCTTAAATGCAAGATTGGCTTATAATAAAAAATAATAATAATTTGCACACAAAAGAAGGAAGCAAAAACAATTCCATCAAGCGGACTAGGAGATTTAAAAAATTGATCAGAACCTGAGCTTCTATATTATTTGGAATAATAACTTAATGCACAGAACTTGGAGTCATGGTTTCTACATTTCTGAATGTTATCTTTCACAAGAGAAAAAAATAAGATTAAATAAAAGGGAATTGTAGCTCACTAAATAGACTTTATTCTGTCAAAGATATTCTTAAAATTATGATAATTTGTCTGCCTTATTATATCTAGAGTCTATATACTTGAACATGCTACATCCTAGAAAGTGTCATATATTTTTTTTAAATAGGCTTCTGATTTAGTACTGGAGTGAAGCACCACTTGGTATTTCAGCCGCTAGAGATAAACAGGAGAGTCCATGTTGGGAAATTATAACCATTATAATATTTTTAACCTAAGTGAGAATCAGTTGGAAATCCAGTAACTAGAAGCAAATCTATAATCATACAGCTTTTGGCAGCATTAAACTCAGAAAACCTGCTGATCTTTTTATTTTCTCCAACATAGTGATTAATGATTAAGAGCAAAAGCACCTCAGGACTTCTATTTAATGAGTAATTTACAGGTCAGAACTCTTCAAATGTTACAAAAATCAGAAGAGAGGAAACTTGGGGAGGATGTCAGAAAAGAGTTTGTGTGGGTTATATTTAGGGCAGACATTAGATAATTCTGGATCTAAAAGAAGATCTGATTGATTGTCAGCAATTTTGTAATATTCTAATATTATTTAACAATATCAGCTATATAATAACTGTCCACAACCTAAGTTGTACTCTTAAAATGATCAAAGTTGGACTTTTACGTTTTTTAAAAATTTATTATCCTCTGATGGAACTGACATCTTCTTCATAATAGAATTCTAAGAACAATTCAGAAAATATACAGGAAGGATTGCAAGAAGAGGAAAAACAAGAAGACATTATGTTGCATCTATAGAGACATCTATTTGAATGATATCAGATGTGGCTGTTGTGTGAATGGACTGAGGTTTTTCATTTCCACTACTCAGGAAAAAAAAATACCTTGGGATCAGAATGCTTTAATTGTATATGTCTCTTATACAAGGCTCCATGTTCAGTGGATTCAGCTGGTTCTTACCAGTTCTGGAGAATCGGTAGGGGAAATTTTGAGTAGTTTGGAGAACCAGCAGATGCCACTTCTGACTGGCCCCGCCCCCATCTATTCTCTGCCTCCTGAGTCCCAGCTGATCTGCTGGGTCTTCTTTTGTTGCCCTGCACAGGAGAACAGAGCAGGAAAACAGGTTAGTGGGATCGGGCGGGAATGGGATTTTTCAGTAACCTTTCCCCAGGAGTGGGGTGGGAATGAAGATTTTACAATAACCTTCTCCTGCCACGCCCACCAAGCCATGCCAGGCCCACCAAGCCACACCCATAGAACCAGTACTAAAAAAAAAAAATTGAATCCCACCAGTGCAATGGATCCAAAATGAAGCAGATCTCATAAACCTGGGATTTGCTTAATATTAAAGCATGATCTGTAAACATGGATGACATTTTTTAAAAATCATATTTTGGAAGCCAAAGATCTGCAATGCTTAATTTTTCTATTAAACTTCCAGGCCATTGAGTTTACCATAATGGTTAATGACATATGAGTGATGTTATTTGGGATTTTATTGCTATCAGTTATACTTTTTATTGCTTATTTAGGATTTGACATGAATATTCCTTCTGTTCCGGTTTTCAGTTCAAATTGTTTATGACAAATAAAAGCAATGAAATCTACAAGGCAACAAAAACTTATCTAAATCTTAGGGGCTTTCATATCAATGAAATTAGATTTATAATCCAAGTACTACAGTTTGATCTCTTTTGGGATGCAGGAGAGCCCCATAGTTCTTGATTTCTTGATTTCACTTTTCTTGATCCAACTAGCCATGAAGGCTAATGATCTTGGTTCAGATTTTTTCCACATCATATTTTGCAGATCAAAGGCAGAAATAAAGTTTTAAATGCAGATTTTCCAATTCCTATTGTTTATCTCACTTTTTCTTTTGTATGTAACTATTGCTACTAGGAAAGGCACAGATTGAATTTTGTATTGTCCATAATTTCTTTTGTGGTATTACTAGATTTCTCTTCAGAGCCACCTGAAAAATGACATAAGTCCCATGGAACAGTTGAAGGCATCTCTGGTGCTTTCTATTATGACGTCCCAATGTCCTCTTTATTTAGCATTGAGTTTCATGTCTTAAGATTAGCCAATATCTGGGACACTGGAAAGTGCCCAGAACAATTAAATTCTTCACATGGATCAGTGGGAGTCTCAATTCATATCACCTAGGGACCTGAAGGAATAGCAAATAATGGCTTTACACAAAACATGGGGATATAGTCTATTTCCCTTGACATGCTGCTGCTTTCATTGATTTATTGTCAGGACAATGTTTATAAAGTGAAATTGGTTAACACATTCTGCCATTTTTTGCAATCCTTACATTAGATCTGTAAGATCTAAATTTGATTGATCCAACCAGCATTGCTATTTATTGAGATTCAATTTCTTTTAGTGTATTTTTCTGCAATACTGATTAGGTAGTGTAAGGCAGGTTGTTTGTGTCTGTGTGTGTGTGTGTGTGTGTAGATTTAGATGTATATATTCAATTTTATCTCTGTCTTGCAATTTGTTTATTGTTTCCCAATTTTTATCATGATTATGCTACAAATTTTCTTAACTTAATTCTGATTAATATCTATGGTTTGTGGAGAAGACATTAGCCTGGTAGAGTATGTATCATATTTTGGATCCCCAAATCTGTTGTTTTTTTAAAAATCCATAGTTTGGCTTGAGGTGATCTATGATTTAGTCCCTGTTAACTCAATTAGAACTTGAAAAGCATTTGTATCCTACATTTCAGGTGACTTATGATATTGGAAAAAAAATCAGCAATGCCTTAGTTGGCCAATGGATTAATTTAGAGTCTGATACTGCTGGAATGCTGCTCTGTCCCCATCCCTCCCCTTATATTCTTCCAGGATGAGATTAGCTGGAGATTCTCAAGTCCATATAAACATAATTGGACAATCACTTTTTATTAATCTGGTCTTCATCTAACTCTTGATTTGATGTGACAATGGTTTCTTAGGAAACAAACTCAATGTGGGTTAGGATGGAATTAAGAGATAGTTAATTACTCAAAGGGAATGCATTCTAAGACATCCCAAGCCTAGTTTTGCTTGTATTATTGAAACTTATCAGTTCTAGCTATATCCAGTTGCTATTAACACAGTGAATACAACTTCAGGTATGTTACAATAAATTCAAGTGTTGAGAAGCAGCATTACTTAATCTTGATGTACCACCTCAATCCAGATCATAACAGCTATCAGCATGGCTTGATGTGGAGCCAGGGGTGGGATTCAATTTTTTTAACAACCAGTTCTGTGGGTGTGGCTTAGTTGGTGGGCATGGCTTGCTGATCATGGGATTGGGTGGGGATGACCAACTTGACATCACTCACATAAAGGGGCGCTTCTCCTCGTTAGGCCTCTCATGACTAGGGATGCTGCAATGTTCGCAAGTATGAACAATGGTCATAAGTCACTTTTTCAATGCTATTGTAACTTTGAATGGTCACCAGTTTTAGACCAAAACTCAAACAGGGTATGTAAACTCACGTTTGAATGTCAATCTTTCTAGCTAGCCAAGAAGCCTTGCTGATTCATCTTGGTTCCTTGTCATTAAAAGCTTCTTTCTGGCAGCTCTGCTTCATTATTCAATTATTTCTTCAAAGTGCTAATTCCAACAGGGGAATATTTCCTCCCAACAGCCATGTAAAAAGCTTAAAACAATTTTTCCCCTTTAAGAAAGTACCAGCAAAGAAAAGAAAACTCCTTTGGAGACAGTAAGTCTAGGCATATTACCAAGAATGCAAGAAGGGTGAAAAAAAACAAAAGGAGATTTCTTCCAACAACCGGTTCTCCGAACTGCTTAGAAATTTAACAACAAGTTCTAGCGAATAGGTGAGAACCTGTAGAATCCCATCCCTGTGTGGAACCCTAAATTGTTCCAGTCAACATATTGAATCAAAATATTGGAGGACACAAGAGTCACTTTGAATAGTGAGATGAATGGCATATAAATTTAATAATAAAATAAATAAATTAATAATGAACTACTACAGGAATCCCTTTATGTATCTGTCTTGAAGTAGTGTAGACATTCTGCTCCAATGCTTTGAAGACAAGTACTGGTTTTAGAGGGGTGCACTGAGTATAATTTTGTTAAATGAACATGTCACATGAAGCTTGACTTACATACAATATAGACAAATACAGTGTATACTCAGTGTAGCTAAGAGGTCAGATTAGAATTAGGGAGACCCGGATTTTAGTCCATTCCACCCAATGTACTTTACTGAATTGTTTTTATGGAGGAAAATAGTGATGCATACATCACTATGAACTATGTATGAAAGTGGCATAAAAATCTAACAAATAAATTCACAATAAATTGGTTTACAGATCCATCCTATGCACCAATTCCATCTTTTTTGGACTAGAAGGCCTTGCTCATAATCACTCATAAGTTGGTCCTTTTCCATTTAGATTTCTACAGGACCATGTACATGGGGCTGTCCTTAAAGATTATTCAGAAGCTACAATTGTTCAAGAATGCAGTGTTGGTTACCCCTATATTCATTTTGGGTGTATTTCAAAATGCTGGTTACCATCTTTAAAGCCATGAATAGAATGAAACCAGGTTGTCTATAGGACTACCTCTCCCTCAAGGTATCTGCCCATCCCACCAGAGCACAGAGGTTATAAACAGGCCAGGTCTCTTCCCTTAAATATTCACTTTGTGAGTCCTCAGAAGCAGAGGTGCTATTCAGTAGGTTCTGATCAGTTCTGAAGAACAGGTAGTGGAAATTCTGAGTAGTTCGAAGAACTGGCAAATACCACCTCTCACTGGAGATTTTACAATATCCTTCCACTGCCACGCCCACCAAGCCATGTCTACAGAAAAAAAAATTAATCCCATCACTGTTCAGAAGTATGTCTTCTCTGCTGCTGCCCCTGACCTGTAGAATACCCCGTCACACTGAGCTCCAACATACCTGAACCCTTTTATCCAGGGTGGGATTCTACAGGTTTGCACCTATTTGCTAGAACCAGTTGTTAACATTCTAAGCAGTTCAGAGAACCATTTGTTAGAAGAAATTACTGGCCTAATCCTGTAAGGAAGGCAGGAAGGAAACATTCTGGTGTTGCTTACAGAAACTGCCACTCCGTTAACCCTTATTACATTCTTAGCAGGACTAGATTTCCTGTCTCAGGAACTTCTCTGGAGTTTTTTTTCCCTCCTTTGCTGGCACTTTGCTTGTGTGGAGTGACCATTTAAAGTTACAATGGCACTGAAAAAAGTGACTTATGACCATTTTTCACACTAACGACTGTTGCAGCATCCCCACAGTCATGAGAAGCCAAGCGAGGAGATGCGTGCCTTGGTATGAGTGATATTGAGTTGGCCACACCCAGCCAATAACATGACCACCGAGCCATGTCCACCCAGTCACATGACCACCAAGCCACACCCACCACCTAAGCCACGCCCACAGAACCAGTTGTTAAAAATTTTGAACCCCACCCCTGCTTTTATCCTTCTGGAAAGCATTTAAAGCCTAGTTCTTCTCCTAGGTGCTAGGATAGAGTAAGTTTCAAATGACATGATAATGAGGAATAAATAAGGAAATACAATCAAAGCACTGGGATTTTTTGATTCTCTTAATTTTTTGTTTCTTTTTATTTGATTTATGATTACATATATAGTTTTATTGATTGTAGGCAATGAAAAGTTGATTTAAATCAATCCAAAGTTGATTTAAGATGGCTATACTCCCAGAATATAAAATCAAGACATACATCATTAATTAAATAAAAAAGTATCTGATAAAATGAGCTAAAGTAGCTATTGCAAAGTATTTTGACACATTTGGGTATAATCAGAGCTGAAGAGATGCCTATGGTGAAGTAGTAAAGTGTATTATAGATTTCTTGATGATAATTAAATGGTTGACAATAGATCATCTACCAACTTGGGAAAAGAGCAGAATTTAGGAAGTATTGCAAAATTATTGTGGGCAATTATCGTGGGTGGTTTTCAGTTCAATTTGTGCTCAGCCTATTCTCAATCAATGTCTATATTCAGATTGGAACAAGCACACATGTCATATAATCCAGCCAGTGAAAATATAGCTTGATGTTTGTTTATTAAATATGAGCCAACATGAAAAGCAATCAAGTGTCAAAACAGGGTAAAAGGAAGGCAAAAGCAGAATAATTTGAGCCACAGGAAATAATTTACATTATCTGTATGTCTCTGTCTTTTAAAGCCACTGGAAACAACACTATACGTCTTCACATGTATAGCCCCAAAGACAGGGGTGGGATTCTACCAGTTCATACCTATTTACTAGAACCGGTTGTTAACATTCTAAGCAGTTCAGAGAACCGTTTGTTAGAAGAAATTACTGGCCTAATCCTGTAAGGAAGGCAGGAAGGAAACATTCTGGTGTTGCTTACAGAAACTGCCTCTCTGTTAACCCTTATTACATTCTTGGCAGGACTAGACTTCCTGTCTCAGGAACTTCTCTGGAATTTATTTCCCCTCCTTTGCTGGTACTTAGCTTGTATGGAGTGACCATTTAAAGTTACAATGGCACTGAAAAAAGTGACTTATGACCATTTTTCACACTTACGACTGTTGCAGCTTCCTCACAGTCATGAGAGGCCAAGCGAGGAGATGCATGCCTCAATGTGAGTGATATTGAGTTGGCCACGCCCAATAGCCAATAACATGACCACCAAGTTATGCCCACCCAGTCACAAGACCACCAAGCCATGCCCACCACCTAAGCCATACCCACAGAACCGGTTGTTAAAAAATTTGAATCCCAGCCCTGCCCAAAGAGAATTGCTTTCAGTTATTTTAGCACTATCCTTTTTATCCACATAACACCAGGAAAATAGAGGTGGAAAGTAGGATATCAGGCAATTCTTTCTCAATTCTGCATTATTAAAAAAACAATTTCTTGGATGAGAAGGATGTTCTCCAAAGAAACTTCCTCCAATAAGAGCTTGCTTATTGGACTGAAATAAGTCTATGAGACAAGATCAGAGACCACTGCTGGTGCCTGAGGAGCAAGTAGCATAACTTCAACCAGTACTTTGAAGTCTTCTGTAGCCCTTGGGAAAAAAAGAGCTGTATTTGAAGCAGGAAGAGGAACTATAAGGTGAAGAAGTTTGCTGTACGGTATCTGTTCCTGGTGGGAAGTAAGTTTTAGGTGGACTATTAATAAAATGTGATGTAGGGGAATAACAGATAAGATCTGACTGTGCTAAGAGTGGTTGCTTTAAGAGTGAAAAACTGCAAGAGAGTTCATGTAATCTAAGAACACTGGATTTAAATAATCTCACTTGACAATTTCAAAAGCTACATTTTGTACTGGATGTACAATGCAGAGTTTATTAAAAATAAATTATTTTTTTCTCATCTTATGACCATGCTATTGATTGGTCATACCAATTCTATGTCTATGCAACAAGAACCATAGTAATGAATGTACATGAACATGCTACTGAACAGATGGGATGCAGACCATTTGCTTTTGTTCCCTGAGAATTATATTAAACTGACAATGAAACTTAGACAATTGTTGATCTAAAAAGGGGTATAATAAAGTGAATAGGATTGAATTGTGAGATGTTTTGCATAAAGTATGGAGTTGAAATTATATTATTAAATGAAATAAGAATACTATAGGATGGAAGTAAAGCATTTGTAAGAATCAATTCTATGCTTGAATCAGGGATGGGATTCTACCGGTTCTGTCCACCTCTGTAGAACCGGTAGTTCTGAAGAGCAGCAGACAGAGAGCATACATAGAACTGGTTCTATGTCTGCTGCTGTTTTAGCCCACCTGCCCACCCTGGCTCTTACTGACCTTTACACCCTGGCTCTTACTGATCTTTATTTCCTGCTTTTTCAACCGGAGCTACTTTGCACAGCTACAGTTGAAAAAGCAGGAAAAAAGGGCTTTTCCAACCTCTGCACACTTGCACGCAGCGCTGCTCAGCTGTCCAGGCAGCTCAGCAGGTCGTAAATTACACTTGTGTGACTTGTGTGTGCTTGTGCAAAGTGTGAATGCATGCACAATGCAGAGCAACAGAACCGGTAGTTATACCGGTCAGATCCCATCCCTGGCTTGAATAGTTCAATATTGTTCTAGAACTAAGGCAAGGGTATGTGATATGGGCTTGTTTTTTAATGATTTTATAGAGTTTATGGTTATAAAGGAATGCTTCTGATATTACCATGTTGGTTACAAATGTAAATATATGTTACTTTTATTTGCAAATGAAGCTGTGCTATTGGATATATTATATTTAAATAAATTAATGTCTCAAAGTCCAAGGTCGTTGCATTTGAAAGGGGAAATAAATACATTACTTGAGAAATAACTTGAGTAAACAGCTGAATGTATTATCTTTACAGAAAGCTTGTTAGAGTGGGAAAAATGTATGAGAAAATTTTAAGTTAGACAAAGGCTAGCAGAAACATTGAATGTAACATGCATATTGTTGTGAGGGATGAATGTTTTTGTAAGAAGTAAATTGGATGAATCTCCTTTTGAAAATGAAATACAGTATATACTGTGAAGGAAAAGTGAATGGGATGATAGTAAAAAGAAATTGGATGGCTAGAAGTTATGACATATTAAAATATAATGATTATTATTGGTGTAAATTTGATTTAGTTATATTATCTCATCTTAACTTTTTTTGTTTTATTATTTCTTACTGCTTTTCTAGAGGTTATGTACTACTGTTTACCTGGAAGTGAATAGTCTGATGGAGAAGACCATATCTAACCGTGATGATTGCTAGTACAGCATTATCTCTAGAGAGATCTCTATGCAGAATTACAGGTACTGTTAGGTAGTGATTTGCCTAATATTATAACATAAGAAGTTGCACAGACCTAAACTGCAATCTTTCAAAAAGGGAACCTAAAATCCCCTGCTTGTTCATCAAAGGCAAATATAGATTAGTTAGTTGTTTACAAACTTAAAAAAATAACTATTGGCATGAAGCCTAATTGTATATGCTTTCTTGAAAACAGCTCTGGAAAATGTTTTCATTCTGTTCAGTGATATGGAATAATTATATCTTAGAACTGGTCCAGACTTCAGTGGCCTCCTCAAACAGTTGACGGGTAATAACATATCCTCAATTATTCTTTATGAGTTTCTGGTCAGCCACTTCTGCAAAAGGATAGAAGTTTGTACAAGTTGGCTCACTGTCCCTGACACAGGCATAAAACCCTTGGATATGATTGAAGACATTGCACAAGCAATACTGAAATAAATGTCAACCAATTGTTTATGCAGACAATAGGGAAGGAGTAGGAATTATAGTGTTTTATGCTTCAGGAAAGAAAAATGTTCTGGTCCTGCATTTATTTATTTATTTATTTATTTATTTATTTATTTATTTATTTATTTATTTATTTATTTATTTACCTACCTACCTACCTACCTACCTACCTACCTACCTATTTGATTTAGAGACACTCAACTCACTCGTAGAGCAACTCTTTTCTTATAGATATTGAAAAAAACCACAAAACCCTCAACCCATTTTCTTGATTTAAAATTGGCATCTCTTATGGTATGTTGGGCTGCAGGTAGACCCAATCAGTCAGTCCTAAAGGAAATCTACCCTGGCTGCTGTTTGGAAGGACAGAAACTGAAGCTGAAACTCAAAAACTTTGGCCACCAAATGAGAAGCAAGGACTTTTTGGAAAAGACCCTGATGTTGGGAAAGACTGAAGGCAAAAGGAGGAGGAGATAGAGGATGAAATGGTTTGACAGTGTGATTAACACAATGAAGATGAATGTAAGCAAACTCTGGCAGATGTAGAGCCTGGAATGCTGTGGTCCATGTGGTCACAAGGGGTTGGTCACAACTTAGTGACTGAATAATAACAACAACAACATAGTATGTGGGAATAACCTTGGAAAACAGGGAAAAGCCACAGCCAGCAGAACGATTGCATATATCCGCTCTGCTGAGGCAGCTTTGCCTGCAGTAAAAAAATGTGGATGTGCCACATATTTCAGAAGGGACCCTTCCTGGTTTTTTGAATTATAAATACAATGGGGGGGGATGTACTTTCACACTTGCAAGATTGGCATCAACCTTTCAAGACAGGAATCACATCCAGATGAATTAATTCATTCTAAGGTTGCCAGAATTTTGCAAGTCTGAAACTACATTTCATCTTTACCGGTTTTACAGCCCAAGAAACTAAGGAAGAGATCCTTTTGAGACATTTGGCACATCAACATTTCTGCTGTTGGCTAGCTGCCTCTTATCTGACCATTCATCTGGCTGTTGCTCCTACCTGTCTCAAGAGTAATCTCGCATGTCATTATAGTATCAGCCTTCTTTGGTCACTTGCAGTGAATAGGTTTAATTGATGAGTATTAAATTTATATGCATCATCGGGTTAATCTGATTTAAGCCTGAGCCAAGCTCCATAAAAGGAATGAAACATGTCAAAGGAGGTCCTAGGTTTTATTTGCATTACAACCAATGTCTTCTCAATTGGCAAGGAACCAATTTTGCCTAGTGGTTAAGGCACCAGGCTAGAAAGCAGGAGACCATGAGTTCACCATGACCACTTTAGCCATGAAAGCCAGCTGGGTGACTTTGGGCCAGTCAACTTGTCATCCCAATTCACCTTACAGGATGGTTGTTGTGTAGTAGGAGGAAGGTGTGTTAGATATGTTTGCCTTGAGTTATTTGTAAAAATAATAAAGAGACACAAATAAATAAAATTGAAGTTGAATATTCAGCATGAAGATGGATATTCTAAATTTCAAATAATTTTGTTTGACATCCTACTTCTCAGAACATTGATCCAGCTTATGAATTTACTAGCTTAACCTAAGCCTATGTTGCTTAGTTCAGTGGTCACAATGACATTCATATTTGCATTTAAGAGCTGCTAAGATCCTACTGGTATGGTCTTTAATTATTAGCTCTTTAATAAATACCTAACAGACAATTTGAATTCCAATTTTGTTCTTACAATCAACTACTTCCTATAAATCTGGCAACTAAACTCCTCCCTGATCACACTTCTAGTTAATAGTGTGCAGTTTTTCTCCTCTTTTGGACCTATGATATCTTGCTGGTCTTTTCATATTGGTTTGGTTTCAGTAGGTCTGAATCTTGCCTGAAGCTCCTAATGAAAATGGACCTGTAACATGTATGATGTATATCTGCAGGGGATGTATCTCTGCAATCACTTCCTAGTGATTTCTATAGCTTTCTAGCAAGACTATAGTTTATCTGAAATAAATTCCTTGCTAATCTGTAAGTCGCCTTCCCCTCAACTTTTCTTCCTTCGAACTGCCATTTGAATTGAGGTTCCCCCATGTGGTCTTTGATAGATAAAGAGGAGAAAAATCAGATATAAATCTCATTGCATATTGTATTCTAATATCTTTTGATTACTGATAAGTTTGGCTCCTGATATATATGAGCTGCAGATGAATCCTGAAAAAGTCCTGAGTTTTCAAGAAGTACCCTGTCAATTGCTTCCTTTTAATCTAATCTCAATTAGGCTGTAAGCGAAGGCTAAAATTGCTATGTATTTAAATAAGCCGTAAGACAGTCACACATTTCAGTGAAAGGCACTGGTATGAATCTTCTCTGAGGCTGATGGCCATGTTCAGAAAAATAATAGCTTTTCACTGTCCTTAGCAACTGAAGGTTGACCCTTCCATGATCAACTGCAAAAAGCTTTGAAGAGAAGCAAAGAAGTGGTTTCTCATTATTGCTGCTATTGTCATTGTCATTGTTATCTTGGAAAGCTATGACTATAGTTTATGCTCTGCATCAAAATTTAATGTCAAAGCTACCGGTTTATTTTATGTTTTTTTTTCTATACAATGCTAAGATCTACAGATTATTTCTTTTTTTAAAAAAAAATCCAATGTTGAAATGATTGGAAAAGGGCATTTTGAATCTCTATAGGACAAGATATCAACACTTCTTATTAAGATTGTGCAATTTGATGAGAGGCAAAGCTGTTATTGTAGCCACTTCACGTGGATTTAATTCCTGGTGCCCACTTGAGTTGCTTTTGCAGGCTGAAGATGTCAGGATAAGTGTACTTAGTACTGTGCCATTTGTATGTGGGGATGTTCGTATGTGGTGCTGCTCATTTTTCTGAAGAGTCCTCAAGAGGTTTTGCTCAGTTAGCATAATTATTCTCCAGGAGGGTATTTTCTTAAGAAGCCTATACTGTCCTCTTTACCTGGCTCAGTGAGGACAACCGTTCTGTAGTGTGTGAGCTGGCTACTGAAGGGAGTGCAGCAATTCAATTTACCCCAGGCAGATAGCAAAGAATTTTGCCATCCAGCGTAACGAATTCTTTCCAATTGTCCCCCCCATCTTCAAAATGACTATGTGATGTCATGTGCAAGTTATTCCCCACAAAACGAATCATGCTGGAACTAGTAGGTTTCAATTGATGGAACAATAAATGGAGTTTTTGGTGAAACCAAGAACCTTGACAATAAACCCAATCTTTTCCTACAATAGTGTAAGTAGTTAGTAGCTGGATTTCTTTCTTGCATTGCTGATCAAAAGGCATTTATATATATATGGATCTTTGGTTCTTCGGGTTTTCTCCTGCATAGAGTTGGAAATATCTAGGTGACGCTTCGATGAAGTCTCATTCATCATCTTCAGGCCTGTGTCTTCGGCCTTGTGCTTCTCAGAGTGATGTGAGCTTGCAGCTGCTTCTTCCTTTTAACTACTAGTGGGGGTGTGACTTGATTGGGTGGGGGCTTGGCTGTGTTCTGATTGGCTGGGGGTGTGTTCTCATTGGTTGGGGGTTTGGCTGTGTTCTGATTGGTTGGGGGGTTGGCTGTGTTCTGATTGGCTGGGGGTGTGTTCTGTTCTGGTGGGGGTTTGGTTGTACTCCAGTTAGTCTCAGTTGCTGGGGGATTTGAGCTGGTGAGCTGTGATCTTATTGTTTGGCTTCGCGTTCGTGGTCGTGCCACATCTTCATGGTGGGCATCAGTTCCCTTCATGTATGGCTTGGGGGGGTTTCAAGCAGGTAGTGATGCAGCTGTGGTATGGCTTCTGGTCCGTGGTCGTGTTTCATCTTCTGTGTGGGTGTGAGTCTGCTTTCTGCGTGGAAATGTGGTGGTAGTTTCTTGTGTGGCCCTCGTGGGTGTGGTTCTGGTGTCCTTTATGTTAGGTACTCTTTTGTTAATGAGGGCGGGTTTCCAAATAGCTGGTAGGCGGGAGGTGTCATCTCGTTTATTCATGATGTGTGGGCGTTTTTCTATCTCTATGGCTTCTCTGATTATTCTGTTGTTGAAGTGTTCAATTTTGGCGATAGTTCTGATATTTTTAAAGTCAATCTTGTGTCCTGTGGCTTTGAGGTGTTGGACCAGGGAAGAGGTCGGTTCTTCTTTTTTGATTGAGTTCTTGTGTTCTTCAACGCGTGCACTTATCCTTCTGTTAGTTTGTCCAATGTATGTGGTGGGGCAGGAGGTGCACGGGATTTCGTAAAGTCCTTGGTTTTCTAACTCAATTTTGTCTTTAGGATTTCTTAGGATGGTGGATATTTTTCCGTTTGTGCAAAATGCTGTTTTAATGTTGTGTTTTTGGAGGATCTTGCTGATTTTGTCTGTAGTGCCTTTTATATATGGGAGGAGGGCTTTGCCATTTTCTTGTTCTCTGTTTTGGATTTTGGTTGGGGCTTCTTTTTGGATTAGGTGAGTAATCTTTCTTCTTTGGAATCCATTTGCTGTTAGTACGTTAGTGAGAGTGTGTAGTTCGGTTTTTAGGTGTTGTTCATCGGCTAAGCATTTTGTTCTGGCGATGAGTGTCTCAGCTACGGAATTGATCTGTGCTGGGTGGTGGTGTGAGAGTGCGTGTAGATAGCGGTTTGTATGTGTTTTCTTCTGGTAGATGGTGTGTCCTAGGGAGCCATTGGATTTTTTGTATACTAAGACATCTAGGAAGGGAAGTTGATTGTTAGCTTCTGTTTCCATGGTGAATTGTATTTTGGGGTGTAGGCTGTTGAGGTGTGTGAGGAAGTTGTTCAGTTTTTCTTTCCCGTGTGGCCAGATTATGAAGGTGTCATCTACGTATTTGAGCCAGAGTTTGGGTTTGTGATCATATTTTTCTAGAGCTTGTGTTTCAAAGTGTTCCATGTAAAGGTTTGCGATGACAGGTGAGAGGGGTGATCCCATGGGTGCTCCTTCTATTTGTTTGTATTTTTGTCCATTGCAGGTGAAGTATGTATTGGATAGGCAGTGGTTGGTCAGATCTAGGATGTGCTTGGGGGGGTTGTATTTATTTTGGATGGCTGTCAAGGCTTCTTTTATAGGCACTTGGGTGAAGAGGGATATGACATCGAATTACAAAGTGGTGTAGTGGCAATTACAACTGCCTCACATGTAATACTTCCCTGGTTCGAATCCCAGTAAGGGTATGGCTAGCTGAAGAGAGCTAACTAGCTCGAAATAGATCTATACTAGTCTCCCTTATTTATTATTTAAAAAATTATCAGCTTAAAAACCTTACACACATGTAAACAAAAGGCAACAAAACAAATAGCTTTCTGTCGGTATGGTCTCTGGTGATGAGCCGAAAGACAGAAAAGAAAGCAGTATGCTTTCTCCCTTAATTGGGGCTTAACAGGGTGTTGTAATACAAAGTATATACTTATTCCCCTGCCTGAGCTGATAAGGAGAGAGCCAGTGGTGTAGTGGCAATTACAACTGCCTCACATGTAATACTTCCCTGGTTCGAATCCCAGTAAGGGTATGGCTAGCTGAAGAGAGCTAACTAGCTCGAAATAGATCTATACTAGTCTCCCTTATTTATTATTTAAAAAATTATCAGCTTAAAAACCTTACACACATGTAAACAAAAGGCAACGAAACAAATAACTTTCTGTCGGTATGGTCTCTGGTGATGAGCCGAAAGACAGAAAAGAAAGCAGTATGCTTTCTCCCTTAATTAGGGCTTAACAGGGTGTTGTAATACAAAGTATATACTTATTCCCCTGCCTGAGCTGATAAGGAGAGAGCCAGTGGTGTAGTGGCAATTACAACTGCCTCACATGTAATACTTCCCTGGTTCGAATCCCAGTAAGGGTATGGCTAGCTGAAGAGAGCTAACTAGCTCGAAATAGATCTATACTAGTCTCCCTTATTTATTATTTAAAAAATTATCAGCTTAAAAACCTTACACACACACACACCAGATCAACAGTATACTTCCTCCCTTGATTGGGGCTTACCAGGGTGTTGTAACACAAGTATATATACTCATTCCCCTGTATCACTGATCTGGATGAGAACCTGTGGCCTAATGACAATTACAACTGCCTTACATGTAATACTTCCCAGGTTCGAATCCCAGTAAGGGTATGAATAGCTGACGAGAGCTAAGTAGCTCAAAATAGATCTATACTAGTCTCCCTTGTTTAATTATTTATCAGCTCAAAAACCTAACACACACACACACACACACTTATATGTATGTATTTTATGCATGTGTGTGTAAAATGAAGGGTTAAAAACATGCTGAAAAAGGGAATAAATAAATATTTATCTGGGCTAAATTTTTAAAAATAGTGGGTTTTGGTTTTTTTGAGGAGATTTGTTTTACAGCTTAGATCAAAGACCCAGGAAAGCTAACCTCTATAAACATACAGGTACTCCTTGACTTACGACCACATTTGAGTCCAAAATTTACATTGCTAAGTAAGACAGTTGTTAAATGAGTTTTGCCCCATTTTATGACCTTCCTTGCCACCACTAGTAAGGGAATCACTGCAGTTGTTAAGTTAGTAGCACCATTGTTAAAGGAATCTGGCTTTCCCATTGACGTTGCTTATCAGAAAGTCACAAAATGTGATCACATGACCCCAAGACGTAGCAACCATTATAAATATGAATCAATTGTCAAGCATCCTAATTTTGATCACATGGCCAAGGGGATGATGCAGTGGTCATAAGTGTGAAAAATGGTCATAAATCACATTTTTCAGTGCCGTTGTAACTTTGATCAGTCACTAAATGAACTGTTGTAAATCAAGGACTACCTGTAGCTTCTAATAATCCCTATCTATTAATTCTATGCCTTGAGTTTTAGCTACAATTCCTTATACAACTACATTAAAGGTCAAATCCCATTTTATTCAATTATCCACTTTAAGACAGTCCTGTGCTTTTAACTTTTTAAAAGTTTTGCTTTTTGGCACTTTTGTACAGGATGGCTCTACAAGATTTTCAGTATAAGTTAACAAGCTGGTTGCATGCTCAGTAGGCTTATTCTGAGTGAGGGCCACCTTTCTTTTTAATGACGTGCCATGAGCTGTAATTTTTAAAAAAAATAGACATGAGCATAACAAAATCAAAATTGATCTGATTCAATTCGGTTTGTATTTAATGCAATATTTTTCTGCCATCTTCAAAATTATAGTTCAGTAGCAAGATTAGAGGCAGATTCTACTCTGCCTAAAGTCACATAAAAATGATGTGGCTATACAAATAGAATGAATGAATGAATGAATGAATGAATGAATGAATGAATGAATGAATGAATGGCCTAAAAATCTGCTCTTAAGATTATAGAGGGCTACTATTAGTATACAATGTTTTCTAGGACTGAGAAAATTCCAGGAAAGTGTTCAATTCTATAAAACTGACCCAATTTAGATCTTTAGATATTGTCCTTATTCTTACTGAAAATAAACAGTTTCTTTCCAATGATCAATGACCCTCAAAAGCCTGAATACTGCAGCTGACATATAACAAAAAATGATCCCATCATTTTTAAAAAAAAAAAAACACAGCAAAATATGACTTTGCAACAAAGGTTCCTGAGTGAATAGTGGGTTCTGCCTTCACTAACCAATTTCACATTAATGTACTTAATGATAATAATTCTATTTTCATGTGCTTCATCTCTTACATCTCCTTAATGGAAACTGAATTTTGATTATTTAACTATTTTTATATCATGGGACTGTTTTATTCTTAAAATAAAATAGACCACCACTAGGGAATAAAATAACATTCAAAGTCTAACCCTAATTCTAACCTGAATAGGTTTGTATTTCCTTCCAGTTTTAAAATTTTGATTAATATTAGTGACTTTGTCCAATGATATTGATATTCTCTGACATCATTCTTCATATTGCTTCCATCTTTTTTTGACTTCATCCTACTCACCACAATGCTTGATCTCATTTTAAGTGGCCCTGAAGCTCTAATGCAGGGTTGTCAAACTCACGTTGTCACGACAGCATCACGTGATGTATCAGGACTTTTTCCCCCTTCACTAAACCAGGCATGGGCGTGGCCAGCCCGTGATGCATCCGGCCCGCAGGCCACGAGTTTGACAGCCCTATTCTAATGAGTCACAAGGAAGATGGCATATCTATCCATGTCTTTATGTAAAAAAATAAGCACTCAAGAGTAAGACTAGAAATGGTTATGAGATACTATAAAACAAGTATAAAAACTTTCATTCTCTCTTTATAGCATATATGACATTTATGAGAATCCCTTTTCCTGTAAAAAAATCTGTGACATTTTGAGGAAACTGCTATGAATGTAGCAATAAAGTTTTATTAATCTTTTCAATGCTATAATAATAATCAATAGTACATTGTTTCTGAGCATTTAACTCTTTAGTTGAGCAAAACAAGAACATTTCCTTCAGCATTGTGACAGTTTCAGTCTATTCCACATCCTGAAAGCTATTAATAAATTCTTTGTGGCTTATATTTGTAATGTTAATAATAAAATAATAATCAGGAATGAACAGGACCAAATTTTAATATTATTTGCTGTCCCATTTTCTTTTTGTCATGTTTGTGTCATCTGCATACAGGTAGTCCTCGACTTATGACCACAATTGAGCCCAAAATTTCTGTTGATAAGCAAGACACTTGTTAAATGAGTTTTAGCTCATTTTATAATCTTTCTTTTCACCGATGTTATAAGTGAATTACTACAGTTGTTAAGTTGCTAACGTGGTTAAGTGAATCTGGCTTCCCCATTGACTCTGCTGGTCAGAAAGTCGCAAAAGGTGATCATATGACCCTGGGACACCACAACTGTCATAAATGTGAGTTAGTTGCAAAGTATCTGAATTTTGATCTTTGATCATGTTACTATGGGGATGCTGCAATGGTTGTAAATGTGAAAAATGGTCGTAAGTCAGTGCTGTCGTAACTTTGAACAGTCACTAAACAAATTGTTGTAAATTGAGGACTACATACTGTGCAAGTTCACAAGAGCAAGGGAAAATATATACCAATTTAATAGTAAAATTGTGCTTTTAAAAAGGTAAGGCACTTTATCTCTCTGGAAATTGAAAGAAAAAAAGGACAAGTACAAAAAAATAGAAAGAGGGACATACTATTAAGGTAGAAAATCAGCAGATAGCCAGAATCTGCAAAGATGAAGTCAGGAAGGCAAAGGCTTAAAATGAACAAAGACTTTCAACAAAAATCAAAGATAATAAAAAAAGTTTCTTCCAACATATAAATACGGAGCTGGCAGCAGAGTTGGACAGTAGTGAGGAGATTGGGGAGGAACCTGGGCCAGTCTTGATGGCTGATGAGGGCTCAGATGAGGGTTCTGTATTGGAGGCAGAGATGGGCAAGGGCAGGTTGGCAGTCATTAGCTGCCTTCAGACTCAGACAGCAGTGAGGTGGGGGAGTTTCTGGAACTGGTTCCCAGCCTGCGTATGCGCAGGGCTACTGGAAGACAAGAACCATTGAGAAAGCAGGGTTGACTCAGGAGTAATGCCACACCTTGGAGATGATTGGCCCCTCCCATAGGACATAAAAGAGGAACGAACACGATGTGAGCTTTTGCAGGAAGCAATTAGTTCATCTGATCAATTCAAGCTTTGAAAAGTTCTGTTTGACTCTGTGTCAAGTTTGGCCTTGCCCTGCATTTGGCAATACGTTCTCTGACAGCATTTCAAGTACGTTAAGATAATTTCCCTGAAAGACTGTTTGTGAAGCCTTGCAGGCTGTGAATGAACGTAATTCACAGCCGTGGAAATAAAAGAGGTTTTGCTGGAACTAAGATTCTGTTTTATGCTTTCTAAGGAAGCCTAGGTCAGAATATGTAGTTTCTTCTTTTAAGAAATTACTTCCCTCTAATTTTAAAGAATGGAGGCAAGTAGAACAGTCATTTTGACCTTTTTTGTGCATAAGCAGCATGTTTTATGCTACGTTATTTTTTAAAATAATATACGCATAATTCAGGAATGATAGTGAACATTGCCAACATAGCTATCATAATGCTAAAATAGCATTATTCCTGTAGAAGGTACAATAGCTGGTTTAGAAGAAGACCAGATTTTACCTTGTTTGCAAAATAGATGGAGACCACAAAGATTCAAATAAGATTATAATGGACAGATCTGAAAACTGAAATCTGGAAACCATCTCTCTAGAAAGTTGTAGACATAGATTGGCTAAGGAAAAAAAAAGAGGTTTCCACCTTCCAACATTTTGTTGCAGTTGCTAATTTGCTAATTGGAGCTGACCATTAAAGAAAATGGAAGATAAAGAGAGTCAGATACCGTCACATGTGGCACAAAACTTTCTAATAATATCTAGCATGAATCTAACATGATAAAGCTTCTCTTAAATTTAATCAAATTCTTGGTGATTATAAGGACACACCCATGCCTAATAAGTTTTAGGTTTCTTTGTTTGGCAATAAATACAAAAGAAGCTTGCATTGTCTTCTGCAGGAGGTTTTTCTCAGTTTCCCAGTCTAACCTACACCCCTAGAATGTTCTGAGATTGTTGCATGCAATACTAACCTAGTCATCCCTGCTTAGGGTTTTTCAAGAATAGATAAGGTAAGCTAGAAGTTGTTACCTTTGAGTTCAAACTTCTAAATGCTGCTTTCGATCAGGTACATTCAGTTCATTTAAACACATTGATCAGCTCTAAGTGGAAGGATAATGAATATAAAGGAGGAGGCAATGGATTCTCCATTAATTTTGTATCTAAAATCAATGACAAAACCTAGCAATTTGAAAGGTAGTCAGTATGATTGTATTAGATCAGTGTCAAACTGAGGAGTTTGAATCCTGGAGCCAATTTTTCATGCAAGGTTGCTTAATAATTTTAATGTATTTTAAAAAGTTGCAATAATCCTCATCTTCTTATCTCTGTGACCAGGTTTTTTTTTCCTTTTACTTTCATGCCACATATTGCACAGAGTTTTGCTCATTTATTATCTTTCATTTAATTCTCTGAATCTTGACTTCCAGGAATAGTATTTTGAAAACTTGGAATATAAATTTCCTGGAAGGGAAAAATACACAGCTAAATAAATATTAGTAATGTGATTTGTTCTATCATATGTTTTGCGAGTGACAAAAGATGGCTCTGAGATCTGTATAGCCTTAATCATTACATCCCAAAATACTATATATTGTCCTAGTTGCCGAAACAAGAAATTCCAGAAACACTACCATTAGATTCCTTTCCCAAGAGTGACAAATCATTCAAAATTAAACTAATGTTGAAAGTGAAGGAGCAACTCCTTGATGGACAGCAAAGTTCCAGACTGCAAGTTGGAAAATTCCTCCTACTTCCTCCCACTTCCCTAACTGTTCTGCAAAACTTTTTGCTCTCTCTCAGGCTCCCTTTTCATAGTGTATGGATGTTTCATCCTAGTTATCCTTAAGGGTTATTAAAAGAGGAGCTTACCAAATATTGTCATCCATGATGAACAATCAGCACTGCTTATCCATCAATCCATCAACAATCAGCACTGCTTATCCATCAAAACAATTTCAGCCAATGGACAAGAACAAAGAGAAGTCAGGGAAGGGAACTGATTGATGTGTTTTAGGGTGCTTTAGCCAGTTTGTTTTGCTAATCCCAGTTGCACTGCCTGACAGATCTGACGGATAAATAGAGTCAGCAAGAGGATATGACTTTGTACATACTGGATTTCCCAGAGACAGAAATACATGGCATTTGGATTATCAGGTATTTGACATAATGTAGAAAACAGATGAACAAGCAGCATATCGATTCTTGGGTATGTGTAACAGCAGCAGAAAAGACTTATTTTGTATTACTTGTGATAATCTGAACTTTTTGCACTCTGCTTTTGTGGTTACAGTAATCCTCCCTTTTCTTCTTCTTCATTTGGCTTGAGGTGTTTCTTATTTATACTTTGATTTTAACTGGTCGATGCTCTTGGAAATCCTTGCTGAAATTCCTTGTATGAAAACTGCCTGGAACAATAAAGAATAAATCATCCAGAAATAAAAGTATATTCTTCCGAAGAGAAGATTCAGACAAATGCCCCAACACTACATATCTGCATAGCATGTACTACTATCATGTTTATGTGTTCCTTTTTTCATGGTTAATTTTAGGCTCAGGATTCAAAAAAACAGGCTTTCTATCAATTGTCCCTTTGCTTCTGAATTTTGATTTAGTACCCATCCAGTTGTGCCTTTAGATGGTTTATAATCCATCACCAAATAACACAAGCTAATTAAGTAGCCTAAGAAGAAAAAACAGAAGTAATTTACAACATGCAAAGTAAGAGCTACTATGTAGGACAGGTAAACACCATGAACAACAACCAACATTCAGAAGACACAGTGAAAACTCCGTAATCTCGTAACATATGGACAGACTCAACCAGAGGTGCTATTCAGCTGGTTCTGACCAGTTCTGGCATACTGGTATCGAAAATTTTGACTGGTTCAGAAAAACAGCAAATACCACCTCTGGCTAGCCCTGCCCACCCACCCCCACTCTTACCTCTTACTTCTGCTATATTCTGTTATTAGCTCAGCTGATTCACACGGCAGAGCCAATTGCCATGCCTCAGCTGAGCTAAAAAACAGCACAGCTCATCTTTATTGATAAAGAAGGCGGTCTCTGAGCCCTTTTGCACACCCACGAGCTCTCCAAACTGGTAGGACATTTTTTTGAAACCCACCACTGAATTCAACCCTTGTTTTCTACTGGGAAGCTGTGACCCTCTAAATCAAGCCAAATCTAAAAATGCTAGACTGTCAGGTAATAAAACTTCAGTAAGCAAAGA
Organism: Bungarus multicinctus; assembly: GCA_023653725.1. Classification (NCBI taxonomy): domain Eukaryota; kingdom Metazoa; phylum Chordata; class Lepidosauria; order Squamata; family Elapidae; genus Bungarus; species Bungarus multicinctus. The sequence goes on along the minus strand of CM042838.1, from coordinate 41,119,970 downwards.
TCCAGGCTGAGAGCACTGAGAACTCCATAATTCAACCCTAAGCTATAGAGATTCTCTTCCATTGGATCTCATCCTGCAAATAAAGAAATGAAGATATTGTATTTTCCACAGTCTTTCTTTTGGCAATTTTTTGGTGTTCTTTCATTAAAATAAAGCAGTTTGTCTGGTGAGTGCCATTTTACACCCCCTCCATGCATTGTTTTTGTGTTCCTTTTTTTACGGTTAATTTTAGGTTCAGGATGACACCATTAAAATAAAAAGCCGGTTTTCTATCAATTGTCCCCTTGCATCTGAATTCTGATTTGGTACCTATTCACTAAAAATTAACCTAAAATAATTATTGGAAAGTGTGAATGTTGGAAAAACTTATCCCCCTTTAGCAGAATAGTCCTCCTTCTAGATGGTGGCTGTACTTGATTTTTTAGTATGTTCAAGGTAGCTAAGAGATCTTTTCAAGCTTTCTTTATATGTGGACTCCTTGGTGATCTCTGAGTTGGTTTGCTTTCTTGCAAAAATTTCATTACCTGACTAGACATCGTTTTCAGAAATGTCTGCAAGTAAATATCCAAGTTCAGAAAGCATCAAGGACTCCACAGTTCAACCCTGTGCTACATATATTCTCCTTCTTTATTTCTGTTTAAAATGTGTAATGACCTTGCAACATTGAGGCATTATTCACAGAGAGGCTTCTGCAATATTTCCTGGAATAATCACATTAGTTAGAAATGCACTTTGTCAAAAGCCTTATGCCCCCATCATTGCATGGATATTTAAATAAATGAATGAATGAATAGAGAGAAAAACCATTCTCAGGAAATTCATACATGAAGGGTTATTTTAAAATAAGTGACGAGATCCAATAGTCATCATACATTTTATAAAAAGCAAATGGAACTCTTTGGTCCCCATTCTTTTTTCCTATAGAAGATGGACATTAACCATCACCTGTCCTTGGTATACTCATTCTGTACAAAGAAAGGAGCCTAAACAACGAATTCATGCAAAGGACTGATGATAGATAATGTCTACCTTATATAAATTGTTATTTATATTGCACTAACTAAAAGACAACGGAGAATTTTTCTTGTATTATGATAGGAGATGAGATAAAGAATCATAAGAATAGCAACAAAAACATATTGCAGATGATACCACCGTACTGGGTCTCATTACAGGAGGAGACAAATTAGCACACAGGGAAGAAATCCAGAAGTTATCCACACAATGCTCAAAAAACAACTGGCATCTAAACACCAGCAAGACAAGGAGATGGTGTTAGACTTCTTGAAGCAGAGAGAGGAACCTGCCCCATTCTACATCAAGGGGAGCTGTGTGGAGAGGATCTCCTCTTCCAAATTTTTGGACTCCATCTTAGTCAAGATCTCACCTGGTGGTCAAGGAAAGATCAACAGAGACTCCATTTCCTTAGGATCTTGCAGAAAAATCAGGTGGAACAACAACTGATGTCTTCCTTTTACCGGTCTACGATAGAAAACATCCTTATATATTATGTTATAGTACGGTATGCTGGCTTGACAGCCACAGACAGAAAGGCATTACAGAGGGTGATGAGCACAGCATAAAAAATTATGGGCTGTCCCCTGACACCACTGGATGAAATCGTCAGGACCTGCTGCCTCAGCAGAGTGAGGAAAATCCTCAGGGATGATTCATATCCTGGTCAGCACTTCTTTATTCTCCTACCATCAGGCAGAAGCATAGCCAACCAAATGAATAGGCTGGAAAATAGCTTTTATCCGTGGGCTGTCAGACTTCTGAATGCAACAGTTAGGTTTAATATGATAGATTTGCAGGGCCAGTGCAACGTGCAACATGTTCATACTGGTGTAATATAATGTTTGGGGGCGGGGGCTGCACCAAGGAAGGCTCTTCAATTTCATTGTATACATGATGTGCATTAACAACAAAGGTTTGGTTTGGTTTGGTTGATTGATTTGATTTGATTTGATTTGATTTGATTTGCACCCAAAGATGCAAATTGTAAGTGTGGAGAAGAAATCACATAATAAGTCTATTGACTTCTGTTCTATTCCATGCAAAGTAATTTATCTTATAACTTGCTTAATAGAGTCAAATCCACTGGCTCAGCCATAAATAACCCAAAGTGTTTTTACTTTTTTAAAAAAACTTTTACTTAACTTTGTTCATTTCTCACTTTAAGAATGTAGTGTATCTTATGCAAGAAGACACACAGTATGTGATTTTGGCTAGCTAGAAAGGAATGAAGTAATAGATTCAGAAATTAATGGCAATTGAAAAAATTCAATTGCCATGCCTAAATGCAGTTTAAAGATAAGCTCCAAAGTCAAAGGCTCTTATTTACATATCTTAATTATATTTTTAAAAGGTGGAGATGATCTTGAATCAGGTGCAAATCCTACTCCATATACAGACCCGGCTAGGTAATATTTTGAGGAAGCATTCCAAATTGGTTTGCCATCATCTTCCATAAAGTTTATTTTTCCAACTTCCAAGTCTGGATTTTTTTTGTCCGCCTTTATCAGTCAGGCCTAACTTTCCTTAACTTTCAAGGCCAAATGTAGCCAGCAAGATTAAGGCATCAGCCTTAGGCATGAAGCTAGCTGGGTGATTTGTGGATAGTCGTTGTCTCTTAACTGTAGAAAGAAGGCAAGGGCAAACCACTTGCAAAAAACTTCAAAACAAAACAAAACCCAAACCTTGCAGAGACTTGTCCAGATAGCTTTCAGAAGTCAATATTGACTTGATGGCACCCCCTCCCAACCAAAAGAAAACCACATTAAAGACAAGGGAAAAAAAATCAAAATACATATTCAATGTGTCTGTTTCTGAGATATCAAGAATAAAATGGATGCGCTGATTGAAGAGGCGGGACAGGTTGCAGGAAACCTTTTAGTTTAAGATCCGGAAAAGAAAAACGGTGATCCGCAACAGGCACCGGCTTTTATCAGCCACTGATGGCGCTTTATTTCTCCTGCCAGTGGCTGAACCAATGAGTGGAGTCTGACATCAGATTCCATTCACGCATACAAAGTACATGTATATTTATGAGGTGTCATGCATATTTAACAAAGACCGTGAGTATTTTGCAACCTGACCTCACCTAATAGAGTAAAATTTCATCAGAAGACTATATTGAAATAAATGTTAACCATTCAGATTCAACAAACCAGGCTTTAAGAAGAAATTGAGAGGGGCATCAAGGGAAGTGTGCAACTACTGCAGCCTGAACCTCATAAGTTCAATTTTCTCTGTTTTCTAAGTTGTCTTAGATCCCAGAGGCCATAACCCAATTTCTTAAACCATACATATGGGAAATGTTATAGTTCTTACCACTGCACATCTATTCAAGGTGCTTGTGTTAAATGGAATCTCAGTTAACTGGGTCTTCTCTCAAGAGGAATCCTTTCTCTGCTTTTATGTCACTGACATCTTTCAATGACTGGAAGTATAGGCTCAATGGAATTCTTCACTTCAACAGACTTGATGTAGTAACTCTATCTGTTAAAATATGTGTGTGTGTGTGTGTGTGTGTGTGGTGCTTGCTGGCTAATTGGTTTATTTATGGAAAACAAAATCTTTCTTCCTCCTCTCCCCCCCCTTTTTTTTTTGCTGCTGTAATTACCCTTTGAACTGCTTTTTGATATAGTCTTCTTTTAAAGACCAAATCTGGGGCTTAATATTGCTTCATTTTTTCTGCACTTCACATGCAAGTCTATTTTTAATTCTCTCCCTCTGCCACTTTTTTCTCCTGCCCTACAGAAGCTGTATATCATGAGCCTACTGATTCACTGAGCATCTGACAAATAAATCTTTTGTTTACAAAATTTAGCCCTGGAGTTTTTGTTTACAGGCATGCACAATGTATAAATCTAGCAACAAATTGAAGAAAGAGTTACTCTGATTTTGCACTTATGAAAATGGAGAAGCTCTTTTACAGCTTTATACGGGAGAAAGAAAGGCATAAAGCATGGAGTAAGGGGCCTATTTTAAATTATTTCCACTCTAGTGACTCATAACATCTTCATAGCATCACCCAGCAATTGTTGAGGTGATGTAAAGCCTGTCTGTATTACAGTTATTTTAGCACAACGATGGTTGGATGGCTCTTGAATATGCTATAAATCGCTAGTACAAATATGACCTTATTCAGACATAATGATGTTAGATATGTGGCTACAAAAGTAAAAGAGGCAGCAAACACCATAATGGGAAAACAGAATATCTGAACCTTGGACAATCCAATGAAATTGAATGGGGGAAATGTAGAACAGATAAAACAATGTGATTTTTCACTTGATGCATATCTGTATGATGGAATTCACTATCACATACCATAATAGCAGTAACCAAATCAGACTAGAGATACATTAAAGAAACGTCTTGCTAAGCGTGCTTGCTCAGTACATCAGAAACAATTTTTCAACTTATATTTTAGCTACAAGTATATAGAAAAAGAAAATAACATACATACACATAAGAACATTCATATTCATATTCATTGGATCACATTTTCTTTGTGAAGTACTAAATTAAAGCCAACATTTGCATTTCAAACTTTATAAATATGGCTAACAAATAAGCCGTTAGAGAAATGAAGGACAGATAACAGAATAAAAGAGGGCACATCTTCACAGCCTATCTTGTAGACAATAACTAGTATAAACTATGAATAGACATCATTAGGGAATTGAAGTGATTAATAGACCATTTCTGAATATGAGGTAAATATGTTCTAGTGTTATCCAAGGTAAAGCAAATTTGGCCTAAGTCTCTGAAACTTTCAGCAAATTTTTCTTTCTCCTTTTAAAGGTTCTCATGTATATGAAGATGGCAAGTGGGATCTCGTCGAAATGTCACCAAAATACTCTCAATCTTACACAGGAAAAGACCCGAACATGCCAAGATCTGCATATATATTAATACTAGCAGAGGTAGAAAGAAGATGACATTAAAAATTTAATGACTTATTTCTGTATCTTTCAACCTGATAATGAATATGCCACAGTAAATTATATAAAATGGGTTTAGGATTTTGTTCACATATCCATCAGCAAGATAACTCTCTCAAAATAGAACAAAAGAACAACTTGATGTGATGAGAGACACTATCGAAAGATAGATTCTGAGAATTGGTGTGTAATTGCAGAGAAAAATAGTCCATGTGTAGAATAGAATAAAATAGAATAGAATAGAATAGAGTAGAATAGAATTATTTATTGGCCAAGTATGATTGGACACACAAGGAATTTGTCTCCAGTGCATAAGCTTTCAGTGTATTACACATACAACAAAATAAGTCATAGATCATAAATCATAATTACAATCATTTATCATATGATACAACAGATGCAACACGAAGGTACAACAGTATACAACTAATATACATACAGTCATATTGTTTGGTTATACAGAAGAAACTATACATCCTATGGCCACAGTTAGTAAAAGAATTGGAAATAATTCAGAAATCACGTTGTGTCTGTTTTTGACTCCTTGTTTTTTTTCTTTGTTTCACAGTGCATTTGACAGATATAGATGGAATATCTCAGAAGTGCTTTCAGTATTTTTACTGGGTATTTCTGTGATTGTGTCTAGGTCAGCAACAGTGTAAACACAATCAAGTCTTTCATGACCAAATGTGGATAGATGAATAAATATTCAGGATGGCTAAAAATAGCTCACTGAGCAGGAATTCCACTGGGTCCTTATAATTCAGTCACATGTTTTTTCTCTTTCCAGTAATTTGGCAGGATTCAACTCACCAGAAGGGACTTCTATGCAAATCTCATTCAATTTTGCCAAAATAATAATAAAAAAATTGCATTAATGGTTTATTCTTCCATTTATTCAACAGCAATGACATTAAAGACTCCAAAAAATAAAGGCAAAGCAAGTCAAGTCTGCCTCAGTTGATATGGAGAAAATTAAAATTAAAACAAAAATAAATATATGCACACATAATTGAAAAGCCTGACTAAGAAGAAAAGGAACTAGCTAAGCAGAAAAATAACCCCAGATGTATTGTGGGACAAGGCAAATGGTGGCTAGGAAAAAAGGAAACATCACTCCTCAATATGTAAAGATATTGCTAGTTCAATATTGCTTGTGAAAATATATGGTTGACATTAACCTATGCACAAGAACATATATTTAATACTTTTTGCTGATATCTGTAAAATATATCAGTGTAAAGAATGAAAAATAATCTTATGACTTGGTGACATAAGGCTTTGTGGTTTACCTTATAAGAACCTCAGCAACTGAGGAACAGACATATATATCAGCCAGCTTCCCATAAGAAAACTCAACAAGGAAGTCATCAGGAAGTCAGAAGTCTTTTTGACTATTGGTAGGTAGCAATAGCAGTTAGACTTATATACTGCTTTAAAGCCCTCTCTAAGCAGTTTATAGAGTCAGTGTATTGCCCCCAACAATTTGGGTCCTCCTTTTATCCACCTCGAAAGGATGAAAGGCTAAGTCAACCTTGAGCCTGGTGAGATTCGAACTGACAAATTACAGGCAGGCAGCAGGCAGCACTCTAACCACTGCATCACCATGACTCAATAAAGAAATATCGGTGAAACAATAACTCAACTGGGCATGAGTCTAATTAATAATAAACATATCTAAGAGTCACTCAAAAGCTTACAACCAGCAATGAATGCAGATGGGAAATGGAGTCTCTTGCCTGTAAACTCAAACACATCCATGTGCATTCTCACTTATTTCCAAATATAAACAGCAAACAATACTGATGGGGAGTATTGATTGAGCACTTAGCATAGATGATGGGAGTGAAGCTCTGATGTCCCCTTAGGCTTTCACATTATTTCCTTATGTTTTCTTGAAATGCAAATGAAAGACATTGATCAGTCACCCGGATTTTTTTCCACAGGTCCTGAGTTTTCATCTTCTTTAAAAGGAAATTCACAAAGGGAACAATTAGATGTACATATACAGCACAGACCATTTCTGAGGTTTTTGTGTGTGTGTGTGTGAAAATGCATTAAAAGGCCACTGGCATGGTTTCTGAATGAGGTGCAAAAGCCAATCAGGATCTGTAGTGGCCCCAGAAGGCTGAAAGTCACTGCAGGCATCTATTACCAAAATGTCTCTTTTTTGTCCTTGTTTTGCATCATATCCACAGCTTGTCACCCTCTGGAAATTATCTGATTTTTCTCCAAGTTACGAAAATGGAAAAAGCAAGACTTTCCTTTTATTTTCCAGTCAGGAATTCTATACATTTTGCTAATTTTCATTGCATGATTTTACACTATTCACGAAGTATCTATCAAGGCAAATTGTGTAGAGAGTATTTCTACTCAGTCAGTCTCTGGCATAATCCCATGCCCCTTTAATTCATTTTCTCATTCTTCTATTATTCAGTAAATGTTCTCACATTCTCTCTTTTTTAATAATTTTGGCTTCCACTGGCTTGGTTCATCTATCATACTAAGCCATAGTTTGCTTCTGGCTTAGTATGATAAGTGAATTCAGGCATTGTAAACTAAATAGAACATTATAATTAATCATCTGCAACTATTTTATTGCTGGATTATTTTTCAGGTATTCTTTTTATGTATTGTTATTTTGAAATTACATTTGGAAGCCATCCTAAAATATATGTGGAAAGTAAAAAGGCATAAATATTTTAAATAAATACATAATTAATGTTCATTTTTCATAGCTCTCTGGCATTGTGTTTCAGAATCTTTTTTTTGCTAAAGAATAATTGTCTTCTAGGTATCTCAAATGTAAATAATGCATAATCATAATGTAATTAAAAGACTTTATATACATTTCTGGAATTCTTATTTGAATGTGAAATATATGGTTCTGGGTCTATACATTCATTTGATTTGTTTCTACATGATCAATCTTTCTTTTGCAATTTTGTAATAGTTGCAAATTTTATTGTTTCCTTTTATTTAGAGTAGAAGGATTTTTAACAACTATTAAAATAAGTTAAGATAAAATAAAAAAAAACACTTGTTATATCTCTCAGTTACAGGATGATTACTTATTATTTACATCTGAGACAACTAGGAAACAAATATTCTTAATTAATTAGTTCTTTGCTCACAGCCCCTTTCTCTATCACAATCCATGAAATTAAACCTGGTGTAAATATACTGAGTGTAGCAGCATTGAATAGTTCCTGATTTGTTCTATTAAAAAAATTAAAAATCATAAACCTTGCTCATAGTTTGATAAAAAAATGTAAAGAAACTTAATTTATGATAGCAGTTTTGCGAAAAAATAATAAAAAGAGTGAAAGAGGAATGGGTTTTTTGGTAAATATTTGTAATTTCCAGTGAAGGAAAAATACAAAAAAAAAAAAGGTATTTAAAATTACTTTTGCTTCGGTCGTCTTTCTGGTGCTTTGAGTTATGATTGCTCAGGGTGGGTACTGAGCAACCATAACTGGAAAAGCTGAGATTTTAGTTGTTGAGTAAAGCAGTCATGTATTACAGCACTTCACTTAACAACTGCTTGACTCAATAATTGAGATTCTATACCCAGTTATGGCTATAAGTGAAGGATTTTACACACACACACACACACACACACACACACACACACACACTTTTGTGGACTCATTCTATAGACATTGGAGTTATGTAGAAACCATCCAGCAGGGACCAGTATACAAAAAAGAGATATATTTTATTAAAAAATATTTTAAAACTATATATCCCAAAACAAATATAAACCTTGAAAAAGCTACTATGTAAGCCTCAGGGAAACAGCTTGTATTTTACTGAGAAATAACACAATGAAAGGACATTAGTGGGAAATGACAATGAAGGGGAAAATAAGAATCATTGAACAGTATTCAGTGGGGAAATAGCCTTTAAAACAGTGGATCCAGCTGAGGTAATAACAAAGAAAATACAAAAAATATTCCTAAACAACTCCAATGGAGGAGAAGAAACAGGTGATGGGAAATGGCAGTGAAGGGGAGAGCAGCAGGCAATGAGGAAAGAACATACTGCAAGCAGCACTGGAACAATAAACAGGAAACAAACCCTGGCTATTAGCAATGTGCACTACAGTGTGCACTACACCACTTTCAAGGAACAGAGAAAGTGTGCTTTCTACAGGCCCCTCTTTTGCTTTAGAGAGGAAGAGGGATTTTGCAGACATGAAAGAAGTGGGAGCCTCTTGTAATCTCTCCCCCAACTTCTGTCTTTTCCAACGTATGAAAAGCTATGGGCTTTTTCTTGTCTAACCCTAAAGTGAGATTTTAGTGATAAGAGCTACAGGAAAGGGACATTTTGCTAAGTTCAAATAGCCACTGATGATAGGCCATATCAATGGACCATGCCTTCATATATTCTGTTCAATTGAATTTAATTGAACAAATTAATAACACAGAGCCTAGGCCAACTAGAATTATTTGGAAGAACATTATGTTTAGAGATCTCTCTGATAATGGTGACAGGAGTCCTCAATCATTTCTCTGTTTGCATTATTTTTTTCACAACATGATTTACTGTAATCCAAATTTGTCTTTCTGTATTGGAAACGCTATGCATTTGCCCTTGTGACGTCTGGCCAATATCATCCAACATGCCTTCCAGATAGAAGCCAGCGCTTCCAACTTCATTTCTTTGTTCCATAATGAGCAAATGTTCCCTTGGCAAAAGTAGTGTGTATCAGAACATCAAGAAACCTGGTGTTGGATGGCAAAACTGCCAGAAACACTGTCCAAGACTGTATCATGATCAACCATTGTTTTCAGGATTAGGGTCTCTGTGATTTAGAGGAAATAGCCATTGATGCAATGAGATGCTGGCCAGGGGGAGGGTTTTTTGTGATGTCTGTCAATATCACCTCATAATTTTTAGGAGTACATACCTTTTTGAAGCTTACCTGAGTGCCAGACACAATCAACCAAATCCACACATATATAATTAAATATGTTATTGTATTCTGCCTATAATACAGGAATCTCTCTGGTATGCTTTAGGGAACAGATAGATAAAGTTCCATGGAGCTAAGAGGAGGGTGGTGTTAGCCCTGGATCTTATAGGCACCCTCTTCCCATTTGTTCTTTAGTCTTAAATATGTAACAGTGCCCTCTTCTCAATTTGTTGATTCTCAAGCATACTTGCCTTTTCTATGGATTTTTATGTGTTTATATTCTGCAAATGGTTAAGATAAATTTTGTAGAGATGGCACTTGGATTTATTTTCTTATGGATTTCATCCAGTTATTTATTTCTTAAGACTGAAATAGCTATTTATGTGTACAGAGTTGTCACAGCAGGAAGTCAGGCAATGAACAACTCAAAACTATGGTCAATGGATGAAGGGGAGGCACTCTGAAAGTGTAATACATCTGGGTGCTTCTGGAAAGACTATATTTTTGTAGCTGGGAAAGCAGTACAATTCAGACATGAATTTCCAGTTTGGTAAGTCAGGATTGATAAGGCTGAAAACAAATGTTATAATTTCACACTTCTACCTCTCTTTTGAGATTCCCTTTGTTTTCTGTTTACATTTTAATAGCCACCAGCCAGAGTCATATGAGGAACTATGCTGGCTCAGGGCTATAACTAGTAGCCTACTGGGTACCATAAATCATGCTACATGATGACTTGCATTGACTTTACTGATAGATAAGGGATTTTCACAGACTATTGTTAAATTATTAGGAGCCAGAAAAATTGTAATGTCCTGCTGATCAAACAGAGAATTACTACATCATCTAGCCAATACGGGTTAACTAATCAGGATAATAAACCAGAGGACCAACTGGGAATTCTGATTTGAATCAAATCAGAGTCACTACCCCAAAGGTAATACAATGCAAGGGAACCTTATACAGATCTTAAGCTTATTCCTAAATTCTTAGATCAACAATTTAAGAATCTGAAAAATTATATATGAATATGATATGCTCATTACAGTGTACATAGAGTCCTGGATTCATTTTATCTGGTTGTTATGTGATGTGCTATGAAATTATATTGTCCATTATATTGTCTAGAGCTCCAAAGAGGTAATTATTAAAATATCATTCAGGATTGTTGGTAAAAAGAAGGTAAATGTACTGTTATTTAGTTTCTCTCTGGGGAGAAATAAATATCATTGCACTCCTTTTTGAATTGAACTTTTCAGCTTGGTCTGTAGTGGTCAAGGCATCAGACTAGAAACCAGGAGAAGGTGAGTTCTAGTTTTGCCTTAGCCATGAAAACCAGCTGGGTATGTTGCACCAATCACACTCTCTCTCAGTCCAATTCACCTCATAGAATTGTTTTTGTGGAGAAAATAGGACATGAAAGGTGTGTTGCATATGTTTGCCACCTTGAGTTATTTATATAAAATGGAGTCCATATTGAGCACACTGCTCTTAAATCTTCTCCCAGATATCATACATTGGAATAAACTAAAGATATGAGATAGAGGGAGGGAGGGAATTAAAAGATTTTTCCAAACCAATATGGAAGCATAGCTAAGAGCAAGGAAAGATCTGGGGAGATAGATGGATAGGTTGTCATGCAAAGGAAAAGAGAGAGGAATGAGGCACACTATTTCCTGCTGTTTACTCAGCATGCCCCTTCAGAATTTTTCTTGTCTCAAGTCAGAATAATAAGGATGTTCCAAGTTTTGGTTGGCCAAAATTAAGCTTCTGGAAATAGTGTAACTGAATTTCCAAGTCACAATGTGCGTGCTCCATTTTGTGAGCACTCTTATTGCATAATTGTAATTCTTTTTTTAAAAAAATTAAGAATGGCTATTCAGTTTTGAGGCTCACCCTTCCCCAGATCCCAAAAAGAAAAACAAAACAAAACATGGCACAATGGGGCTGAGCAAACAACCAAAGAAATCAACTAGGTTTTGAATGAAGTTAGTCACCCATACTAAAGAAGGAACTGTGTTGTAAATTGGAAGGACTGCAAAACTGATGGATGGAATTCATTATGCAACTAAGAAAATAAAATGGAAAATGAAGTTCCATATTTTGGAAATACTTAGCATTAGAGCATTAGAGCAAAATGAACAATCTATAGTCTTTCTGATATTAATACCACTGCATCAACTCTAAACACAGGAAAGGGTGAAGAGTGACAGTCGTTGCAGTCCAATATCTCCCTAAACCAGATGCAGGGTCCTACCTTGATATAATGGTTTAAGGCACCAGGCTAGAAACAGGAAGATCCTGTGAGATTTTGTCTTGTCTTAAGCACAAAAACATTTGGGTGACCTTGGGCAAATCACTGCCTCTCAGCCCTAGAAAAGAGACAATGCCAAATCACTTCTGAAATTTTGCTAAGAAATTTCAAGGACTTGTCCAGCAATTGCCAGGAGTCAACACAAAGTTGAATACACGCACACACATATGCACACAAACCTAGAGTCTCGATCTAGTATCAATATCCCAAAATTAGCAGAATGGATCTCAGGTGGTAACAGAATTGTTCAGAATAATAAGGACTGAAATTGCAGAGGGCATTTATGATACATTTGACTATTAAAGATTAAGAAGTTAGGGAGGAAGAACACTGTTAGAATGAATAGATTGAATAAGAAGCAAAGAATTAAATTTGCATGGATTAGAAAAAAAACTTACATATATGGGTATATTACTTGGCATGTGTTATGCAAAAAGGCAGTAATTTGATTTCACTTTTATAGATCGTACCAGGAAAAAGCTGAAAAAAGCTCAGAACCACTAGTGCATGAAGGATCTGTTTCATGCTATAATTCAACTTTCATTTATCCAGAGAAGACCTTACCAAAGATCACAACCAAACCATATTATATTGATCATGTTTGTTCAACGTACTTGTGTTTTAAAGAATTATCTTTATTCCTTCAATTTTATTTTGAGGACTCAAACAATATTGACATGTTTCAGAGTATCAAGTGATGCATAGTTTGTTTGCACAAGGGATTCTATTTTTAACAGAATACTTTAAAAAAGGGAAACATTATTACCCTGACCATCTTTGTAGAGTGATCAAGTAAGCTATTTTCACCAAGCCTGGCTTTTAGTAAGAAAACAAATGATAACAAATAGATATAATAATTTTTACCACAAATACAATATTTTGTATATAACTATTGTATTTAAACTCTCTGCAACTTTATCCATAACTGAACAAACTTGTATAATTTGTTCTTCTTCCAAATCACTTTGTTCTTCTTCCAAATCAGTTTTTTTAATTAAATAATTACTCCAAAATTTGTATTTATTTTTCTTCCCATGACATGCATTTATAATGCAGTTTCCCAGTGCTTTAGAACAAAGCAAGGTACCTGATACATAATTTTATTTTGCTCCAGTTATGAGTTTAGAACAAGTATAAATAAACCTGATTTTAGCATTTTTATTTGGTATCCACTTATAGTAAAGCACAGTGCAAAACATTTTTCATTATTTATTTTAAATATTTTGTAGTATTTTCCATATTAATTTTTTTAAATGAATTCCCCCCCCCCATCCTTAATTTATTATTTTGATTTGTAAGATTTTGGCAAGAAATTCATGTTCTATATAAGGAAGTAGTCATGTTTTTCTTCACGCTTGAGTCTTGCAAATAAATGAAAGTTGGCCTATAAGCCCAATAGGTCTATAGGCCATCTAGAGCAATTCTTCTCTTCCTGGATTTGTCTAAACTGATAAAAAGAAATATACATGTCTTCAAAATAATTTAGTGGGACAATAACATCAGACAGACTAACACAAAATTCTCCTTCAATGCTAAATCATAAATAAGTGTGATTTAGACTACTTGTGTAACCCCAACCAGTGTGGTGTGCCTGTCATATTTTATAGCTTTTGTAAGGTGACCATTTGTAAGTTCTGTCCTCCCTTGAAAAGTGTCCTCCTACATGTCCTCCTTTTTGATATTTGAAGACTAATCTGTAAATCTTTGTATTTGATCGATGCCGATCCGATCCGTTGTGTGTGATGTAATGTATTTGTATTTGACTTGACGATTCATCAAGGCTCAATACAGTATGGCAAGACGCGATTATGAGATGCATGCACTCCACACAGGAGAATTGTTTTGAGAGAGTGCGCCACACACAAAAGTGTACCGTGCGCAAGAGTGCACTGTAATCTGAAAAGAGAACCAATTGTGTTTATCCAATGCATTATACTTAATCCATTAAAAAGATGTCTAAGGGGACTAGATATATTTAACCTAATGAAGAGAAGGTTTAGGAGTGACATGATAGCTGTCTTCCAATACTTGAAGAGATCTCACAGGGAAGGGGGTGGGGTCTATTTATTCTCCAAAGTCCAAAGCACTTGAGGGCAAGACAAGAAACAACTTCCCATAGCTACCTTTCTCTTTATAATCTTTTCATCTCTCAGAGTTTCTGGTGGGAGAAGAATTAGAGATCACATATGAAAGTATGCATACACATACAAACATATCACACACACAAATGCACATACTCTTCTGACCTGGTCGGATAGTTGGTTAAGGAAGGAAGAAAGCATCATTTCTCCCTAAGAATCAGGTTCACTCTTATCTTGTTGGTCACATGTATGGATGCTCTTACCATTCCCATATTATTTTATTTATTTATGTAGTAAATTTATATACTGCCCACTTCACTATTCAAAGCAATTCTTTATTATTTTCTTCTAAAATTATTGGTTATTTTCTGCTCTTATCTCATACCCCACCCTGATGTCTCCTCTTCTCTCCATTAGTGTTGCTATATATGGTATGGTATAGTATGGTATGGTATGGTATGGTATGGTATGGTATGGTACGGCACGGCATGGCACGGCACGGCACGGCATGGAATGGAATGGAATAGAATGGTAGGTTAGGATAGGATAGGAGTGTAGTGTAATATAGTAGTATAGTAATATAATATAGCATAGCATAGCATAACATACTATAGTATAACAATATAATACAATAGTACTTGTGTACTTGCAAAATAACAGAGAAAATAATATCTATAATACCATCAAACATTCATATCTGTCCATCCCAGCGTTGATAGGTAAAGAAAAAATGCCAAATACAGTCTGAACACCTGGCTGACTGTGAATGAACCATAATGGTAACAGTGTATAACCTGTAGAAGGGTGAAATAAGAAAAAGATAAATAAGCCACACTCTATGAGTCATTATATACTGCTTTGAGGCAGGTGCTGCGATTATGATTGATCCTAAAGCTCTCCTTGAAAAACTACTAAAGTGGCTACCAGAATTCTCAGCAATTGAGCAGCAGTTCCACCATTTTCATGGGTGGAAACAAAATGGCAGCTGAAACAAAAAAAAATATGGTGCCTTCCACTCAGACTTTGGACAATCATTCCCACGTGAATGGTAAGACTGTGTTTGGGAGGTGGGAAACATGGGTATAGGTGAAGCATGGTGAACAGCTCTGAAGGGTTGTGTTGAAGCCTTTGTTAAGCTTTACAGTGGGAAGAAGAGGAGATGGAGGCTCTGAAACACTTATTTTCAATTTTAATTGCAAATAGAAGCCAGGAAATGTGCTGCCACTGTGCAATTTCTTTTTACGCGCAGATGGAGTGTTCATCTCTATGGAAGATGAAATCTCCTTAAGTATGTATATCAACTGCCAGATCCCAGCCAAAATAATCTTATAATAAGACAGATTGTTTTTCCCTCATAAATATGTAAATTTATGGTACTTGCAGCCATGAGGAATGTTTGGTGTTTTGACAGTATATCGAACTATACATAGAAAGCAAGAAATTAGGAAAATAATCATTTGAGTGGTTTCAAGATTGATGAATTCTTTTAACACATTTATGAGTTCCTTTTAAAAATAGTATTTATGTCTGACATAAAAAGATCTATGTCCTTCTGCTTTCCATCATTTGTTTTCTTTCTTATAATTTAAACTTTTGAGGTATATATATTTAAATGGATCATATATAACAACATTAACTCCTAAATTACAGAACTCGTATAATTAGGGCTTCGGTATAATATGCATCCTTATCACGTATCTATTTAATTGAACTGCATATCTGCAAAGTGAATGATTGTGAAGTGTACAGGAGTACACATAGTAATATAAGAATATTAGCAATATCCTTGATAAGGAAAATATTAATCCTTTTCAAAACAACAATCCGTGAAATGGCACAAAGTATAAAACAAAGAGTAATTTTTTTCAATAATACTAAATCTAGTTTAAAAGGGTGGTGTAAGTCAAGATACAATATACAACATTGTGTATGGCATAGATAACATGGAGGCAGAGGTTTTTCTTCAATGTTATTGAAATTAAATTCAGGAAATGAAATATATCATTGTATAATGCATAGTGAATTAGTGAATTGGATTTCCTGCAAATTCTGTAAGGGCAACCAAATTAAATGGTTTCAGGAAAAAAAATCTGGGCAGATTCATGGAGGATCAGTAGCTGCTAACATGATTATCTTTTGAATCATAGATGCCTCATGCATGCTCTAAATACCAATTGCTGAGAATTGACAGTAGATGAAGGTTAATATCTTCCAGATTTGTGAGCTTCCCAGATGCATTCATTTGGCTTCTGTGTCTTATTAAATACTGGCCCAGATAGACTAGTAGAATGTCTAGCAAGTTCTTGTTATGCCCTTAATAGTCTTGAGTCTTTTTGATTTAGCATCTAAACACCAATAAATGAATAATTTAATAATAATTACAATTAGAATGATTTAAAAAAAAAACAATCTGAAACATGATACAGAGAAAAAAAGCCTTAGCTGAAAATAAATTAAATCATATTAAGATGCTACCTGCAGTTGAAAGACCTGGGAGGA
This sequence comes from Bungarus multicinctus, assembly GCA_023653725.1. Classification (NCBI taxonomy): domain Eukaryota; kingdom Metazoa; phylum Chordata; class Lepidosauria; order Squamata; family Elapidae; genus Bungarus; species Bungarus multicinctus. The sequence goes on along the minus strand of CM042838.1, from coordinate 41,103,206 downwards.
ATTTCTTGATATAAATAATAGAACTTGAGCTATGTGTCACCTTTCCCCTGTCTCCTCCAGAAGATAAAATCAAGGCTGTGCACCTGACTACAGTTCAGAGTCTAAATTATAGCTTTACACAAGTCCTTCTGATGAACTCTGACAGTAACTGTGTGGTTTTAATCTATTGCTTTGGCTTTGTGACTCAGACAGGCAGAACCCCTTATAACCTAAAAACAAAGCAATTTTGTGTTTAGATCAAACTAGTTTAATCAGCCTATGTTTGATCCTTAGTTTTCTTTCAACCCTGACCTCAGGGCTTTCTCACTTGTAAGCAGTGGATTTCACTTTCCAGCCTATGTTCAAGGAAAATTTAGATGGCTAACTGTTGGTGATGCTGTAATTAGATTGCTGCACTGAATAAGGAGTTGGACTTGATAATCTCAATTACCCTTTCCAACTTCATGGGTTGTTGATTAAATGATTTTAATAAAGGCTTCCCCAGCTTTGATACTTAGAGCAGACTAAATCATCAGGGTGGCATAAAAAGATCAGCTACATATAATTATGGAATTGGAACTTAGCATCCTCTAAAGCTGTTGGCTGCCCATGCTAGCTGGAATTACTCAGAATCTGGTACAATAGTTGGATGTCCTTTAGTTCTCCAACTGTGAGCTATAACAAGCACTAAATTCCTTCTACATTTTTTTTTTTTGTTAGTTGTGAAGTCATGTCCGACCCATTGCGACCCCATGGACAATGTTCCTCCGGGCCTTCCTATCCTCTACCATCTTCTGGAGTCCATTTAAGCTCATGCTTATTGCTTCAGTGACTCCATTCCAGCCACCTCATTCTGTCTTTTGCCCTCAATCGTTCCCAGCATTAGGCTCTTCTCCAGTGAGTCTTTCATTCTCATTAGGTGGCCGAAGTATTTGAGTTCCAACTTCAAGGTCTGGCCTTCTACATTAGTCTGTGGAAAATATCACTGGTTTTCTTATAGTTTACAAGTATGATTTAAAAATATAGACCACTCTTAATTGAAGTGAATGAGCTATAAAGTAACATTTATTGGATATACCAAAGGTGCTTTTTTTCAAGAGGCAACTGGATTTTACAGACATTTTGCTTCTCATCCAAAAAGCTCTGAAGAAGTTTGAAGAAGAGCTGAAGAAGCTTTTTGGATGAGAAGCAAAACCTCTTCAAAGAAAAAACAGAAAGTCCAGTTGCCTCTTGGAAAAAAAGCACATTTGGGATAACCATGACATGGATGATATGGAGAATCTCCATATACATTTATTGGGGTGGCCTTTAAAAACATGGATTTTTGCTACCTCTGACTAATGTTACATAATACTTTATATTTGTGTGATATGGGGATGTTATTTAAGCTTCAGGCAAGCATAATGAGAAGGATATAATACTATAATGTGCTCATATAATATCTGTTTGATATGGCAAACAGAAAGATATGTTGCAGGCATCACAACTACCGGTTGGTACAGATAAGTCATAATTAGTAGTGTGGGTAATGTAACATTTGATTTAATGCAAATTATAAATTGATATCAGGTTGTGTTTAATGTAAACTAAAATTTAGTTAAACTGTGCACACACTAGTCACCGGGGTTTTTGATGCTCATTGTTGTGCAGAAAATCAAGAATAGTTTTATTTGAGGAAAGCTCAAAAAAGAAGAGGCTCATTTGGAGAAGTACAGCAAAATATAGAGGATAGAGGTACACTTTGGAAATGTCTTTTGTTCACTTGATTGATTTTAAATATTTAGGAGAGCTACCTAGAAGATAGATAGCAATGATATTTATATATTTTTAGTTTTTATTTTGCTTTTTATAACTGCTTTGACTTTGTTGAAAATAAATTTAAGCTGTAAGAATAATCTTTTTAACCTTTCACTGTTATATTTCATTAATAAACATATCAAAATTTATGTTTAAAAATGTTCATTGGCTATTTCCATCAGTCTAAATCAATTCTATTTTTCATAGAACTATAACTTTGAATAGTGTGGTTTTGAATAATGTACTAATTAACAGTCCATGCTTTTTTGTGTCTTCTTTTTAAATAATGCACAGTATGTTGTCTAAATTTAAAAGGAAAATAAGTGTGTGTATTTGTGTGTGTCTTTATGAATGTATAATATTTTGTGCGTTTGTATTTTAAAAAAATACAGAAGAAAAAAGGTTACATTTACGGTACTTCTAAGAGAAGTCATTTGTTATTGGCACATTTGCTGTATGGATATTTGCTGTGTGAAAGTTTATTATATACGGTAGATAAAGAAAGAAAAGTTGCCAAAGCCGAAAAAAATTTAGATGCCATTTGCAGTGCAATTTATAGCTTCATATTGAATAATTAAAATGATGGAGGTTAAATATATAGTATTCCTGAATAATAAGTGCTTGAGTAGGATTATGAATATAATCCAGGTTGCTTTGAAATCACCTGAAATGATTTCTCGCTTAAGCTATACTTTAAAAATCAGCCTTAGAAACAGTTCTTAATAGTTGCAAGCATATTTTGTAGCATGGTCCCAAATCCATTTCTTTGATTCATACTTGGGTTAATTGTCCTACTAAGTGACCTATAATGATGCACTTTTCTTGGAAAAATGTAATTTTGCATTTCTGCTTTTATAAAATGAGCTGCATGGCAATTATTCAAATTTATAATGATTGGATTATAGGCTTAGCACAATGTTACCTGATTTGCACTCCCCTTCTCTACATTTTACTCTGAGGTTAAGTCAATTTTGGCATCATTATGGGATTGAGTCAAGACAATCAATCAAAAATGGCTGATTCCAGGAAAGTGATGACTTCACTTTCCACCCAGATAGCCTTACATGCTCAAAGGAGCTAGCAGACATGTCTGTGCAGAACTCTGAAGAAGTGTTCAGCAACTCCTCTAGCCATAAGAAAACATAGTAATATGAAAAGGCCCCAGGAATTACTTTTCCAAAGTCAGAATGGGCCAGCATCTCTCTCTCTCTATTTGGAAAAATAATGGTGGGTATAGCAAAAGCACATCTGTGTAAAAGAATGTTGCCAGAACTTGTGAACTTTTGGAATCAAAGAAACAACAGGCATCTGCTTTTCAGGGACTCCTTGGATGTGAATGATCAATCCTCCACCTTTTTTCTCTTCTGATTCTTGATCACTTCTTTTATCCCATTTTTCTTGTGTGGGCCTACTGGACTAGCAGTATATTGTTTGCAGGAGTCTCCTATAAAAAGACAGCTCTTTTTTTAAAAAAGGAAGAAAGCAAAGAAAATATTCAATTGAGTTATTTTCTATTGTGCATCAAAATATCTGAAATGGTAGAAAGAAACCATCAGATCTGAGATCTGAGCTCTCCCGTCCCTCTGAAGCTAGTGCACCACACAAACTGGACTTGAGTCCAACTAGAGTGACCCTCAAGCTGATAGAAGCTAAACAGAATCTTTATCTGAAGTTTCCCTTGAACAGGAGTGTCAAATTGGATTTCTTTGAGGGCCGGATCAGCATTGTAGTACCCTTCTGCGGGCTGGTTGGGGTGGGGGGCCCCCATGGCCCATTTTCAGTCTCCACGGCTTCCTGCAGCACTCTGCCAGCCAAAAATGGGCCACGGGAGAGTCTCACGTGCCCCCCATGTCCTGTTTTCATTTGGCAGAGTGCTGCAGGAGGCTATGGAGACTGAAAATGGGCTGTGAGGAGCCATGTGCCTGTTTTAGCTAGCAGAGTCCCCACAGGTTGGTCTTATGATATTTCTAGGCTGGCTCGCAGGCTGGATCCGGCCACTGGGTCTTGAGTTTGACACCCCTGCTCTAAAAGTTAAGCCCAAAGGCAATTCCTGGACCCTGCAGGATTGATCTTTATCCTTCCAGTACATGATCTTCCTAAACTGGTACCATTAATCTCTCTGGGAGATATCAGTCTTTCTGGGTCCTGTAGCAGCCATACTGAGTTCCTAAAAGAGCCTGATCAGCTATGTAGATCCAGAGTTATATGAAGAAGTATCAGTTATTTTAGTCCCCAGCTTAGGGAAATTGTATCTTCAGGAAGCAAAGACCCACACATAATAGATTCAGCCAAAAGCCTAAAGAACTAGAAAGCACCTATTGGTGCAGAGGTCTTATCTTCCTTTTCCTTTAGTTTGATGTATTTCAAACTTGGCAACTTTAAAATATGCAGACTTCAACTCTGAGAATTCCCCAGCCAGGAAGCTACACTTCTTAAAACTACCAAGTTTTTTTTTTTTTTTTTTTGGGGGGGGGGGGGCGGAAAATTGCTGTAACTGTTCAAGAACCATTCTCACATAGTCCAACTCTGAACAGAAAAGAAAGATGATGCTTCATCCCCTCCCTTTTCTTCTCCTTCTACAGTCTGGAAAAGAGTTCTATTTTATTCTCCATTTCCAAGTGCAGCAGAGCCCATGCAAAAACACCCTTGCATTTGATGAATGTAGGTGTAAATGTTATATTGTGCAAAACTCTCCTTTGCTCAGTGTTAAGAGTCTCTTCTTTTTCTGCCGTCTCTGTCTCCAACTTCACAAATTTCCTCCCTCCCTCCTGCTTCATCTTTGTCTCACTGGATTTGAGTTTGCTGCTTCCTGAACTTTTTTATCTTTCTCTTCTTGAATGGTACAATGTGCTTAATTTCCCTAGATTATAAACTGCTTTTAATTGATTGCCTTGAATGTTTTTAACATCAACAGCATTCTTTATGTTGAATTTCCCCATAGATTGTCAACTATTTATGATTTGATTGTCTTGTATAAGTCATATTGGTGGGTTAATTATGGTTCATTTTTGGATTCCCAAAACACAAATATAACTGATTAATAAGTAGTGTTAAGGTCTTGATATATTTGGTGCTGTACAATTCCCTACTTCATACTGTCCCCAAATTCCTGATTTCATAGCTATATAGCTTTCTTTACAGCAATATGGAATAATTTTTCATTCCTTGCTTCTGAATTTTTTTTCTGATCTCCCAGTGTAGCTGGGTTATTTCCTGATAGTTCCCCAACCAAACATTAATCTGACCGAACCCTGCTTAATTATTTGAGATCACCAGACTACAGGGAGATGGTGGGACTTTGCTAGGCATGGTGGACTAACCCTTTGAATAAAGATACTCTAGGTGATTCACTAATCTTTAAGTGATGATGAAACAAACCTCACAGACCATATTCAGGTAAAGCACATAGAAATAATACAAGAACAGAAAGTGATACATTGTATTTATACAACCTATGATACACAGGATTAGGGCTAAGTCCTGATACTCTACAGTATTAACATTGATAAAGAATAAAAAGTTGCAATTACATAGACAGTAGTGGTTCTGCTAGGTTTTTTAAACAAAGTTTGGAATTGATGAGATTGCAATTTTAAATGAAATTCATATTGTAGCAAGATGTGCTCCAAAGACTCCATTTCCCCAGATGCATATGGATGTTTATCCTGAAATTAGATTTTACTGAATTTGCCCACTAAGATTGTTGCAGGATGAGCACTAAAATGAACTCATCTCATAGAAGCCCCATCAGTACATAGAATAAATGAAAGAATATAACTGTTTTGTTGGGGAAGCCTCTGAATTTCTCTAATAGATCCTAGTGGATTGAATTGACTCATTGTGGAATTCAGCATATTCAGTGCACTGTCTAATTATGTTTGAATCTTTCTATCCCTAAATGTAAGAAAAAAACCCCATAGAATTCAAAGTTATTTGCGATGCTCATCTATTATTTTAACATAAACCTGCCCTTAGAATTGATGACAATAACCCCATGGATGCTAGATTAAACCTAAACCAAAAGGGTAAACTAATTGTCAAAATTGGGTTTGAGGACTGCATTAGGGATATATCTGGGGGTCAAAAGCTTCTTTGAAGTCCAGAAAGGCTATATAGAATTGCAAATTATTAACCACAAATATATTTATCTGCTATATGCTGCAAAACCAGACAACAATCTATTATGAACAATCTATTCTGAATTAATAATTAATTCAGCTGGAAAAAAATATTTTCAAAGGCTTCATCTTGCTTTAAATGAGTGAGCAACAGTTTAAATTTTTGGACTGTTATTGGAGGCCACAATTAGTGGAAAGAATTAGGGAAGAAGTATCATATTCTGGTAATCCATTTAATACATGGAAACAGGTCTTCCTTGCATCTACATGTATTTAGCATGTTAGCCTTAACAGGCCTCTGACAAGATAATGCTGGAAGATAAAATTGCCCATTTCCCAACTTTAGTTAACTGCTGCCACGCATCTATCATAACAATGCTACAGAATTTTGTTTACTTTTTCAATAAACCTTGTCTTTTTTTGCTTGCATCATAGCTATTTTTGAACTGAGGCATTCCTTTTCAGATAAGGAATTGAGTTGAATGAGACTTTTGTCAACCAAACACATTTATGATCAAACTATTTTTTAGAGACAGCTACATATTCTGTGCCATCTTACCTTTTTCTCTTGTGACAGATACCTGTAGACTTTGAATAAGGCTGTTAAATGTCCCCATCACCTTGTCTTCTCCTATGCGTGAGGAAACTTATCCCTCCAGAATTGCTATACCTAAAGCTATTGCTTCTTGTGGAATATCAGTGTTTATGACTGAATTCTAGGCTAACCTACTATATGTGTGTTAGATTTTTTTTTTCTCATTTTAGGCTGGTTCAGTCTTGCTGTAGGTTTCTGGATAGTGAATGATAAAAGAATGATTTTTTTTTTACAACAATAAAATGATATAAAGCTGACATGATTTTATATACAGTAAATTGATTTTCTTGATTTCTTTCATCATCTTACATGTTTTTAAGCATTATGCACATCTATAAGCTTTCTCAAGTTTGTATATTATAACATCTCCTATTTCTCTTTTTCAATTTTTAGCCCCCCCATAATTGTACCTCATTTTCTTCCTCTTACATATACAGTTATGTTTTAATAATAGTTTGTCCTGTCTAATTCTAGTAGACAGGTTATTTATAAAAAAATATTTAATCTTTGATGCTTTTGATTTTTTTCCTTCCCTCAGCGGCTCTTTATGAGTTGTTCGTTAATTTCAAAACAAAACAGCTGTGCTTTCTTTTGTTGGTCCCACTTGATAGTGTCTTTCTAGGATACTCTGCCCCAACTGGCAAAGGGTGCAGTCAGACTGTCACTACATTTTTTTTATTTGTTTGCTAAGCTTCCAGAATCTACTATAATTCTTATCATGTTTCTATAGCAACTAAGATATGAGTCTTGTGATGTCTGATTTACTGCGCATGCTTGCAGGGGAGGAGTTTTACTTTCTTTTATTTCTTTTTCTGTACTTCTTAGATTGTACTTCCTAGAGTTATGTGTAATAAAAGTATACTGCAAAGAAAAGCACGGTTCACCACCTCTAATTTATGACAGCTGAATTTTTTCGCTTTGACACAGACAACCAGCTAAACATGAGCCAGCAGTGTGCAGCAGCAGCCAAAAAAGCTAATGTAATCCTAAATTGTATTAACAGAGGGATACAATCAAGATCAAGGGAAGTACTAATACTACTCTATAAAGCCTTATTAAGACCACACCTAAAGTACTGCATCCAGTTTTGGTCACCACATTATAAAAAAGATGTTGCGACTCTAGAAAAAGTACAGAGAAAAGCAACTAGGATGATTAGGGGACTGGAGGCTAAAACATACAACGAACAGTTTCAGGAACTGGGCTTGGCTAGTCTAGTAAAGAGAAGGACCAGGGAGACATGATAGCAGTTTTCCAATATTTGAGGGGCTGCTACAGGGAGGAAGGGGTCAAGCTATTTTCTAAAGCACCTGTAGGCCAGACAAGGAATAATGGATGGAAACTGAACAAGGAGAGATTTAACCTGGAAATAAGGAGAAACTTTCTGACAATGAGAACAATCAACCAATGGAACAGCTTGCCCTCGGAAGTTGTGGGAGCACCATCACTTGAGACTTTCAAGAAGAGATTGAACTGCTATTTGTCAGAAATGGTGTAGGGTCTCCCGCTTGGGTGGGGGGTTGGATTAGATGACCTATAAGATCCCTTCCAACTCTGATTATCTGTTATTTTGTAGACACAACTTCCAGTTAGCTCTCCTAGTTTTTTTTCTGGATTCTCTGTTGCCCCTAACCAAGGCAGCTGTTGCCATTTCTTTCAAAACAGTCCTTCAATGCCACATTCCCTCCAATTTTCACCAGATTTTTGGAAGCCCCTCAGAAGCTTCTCTCCAGTTGCCAATACTTCTGTCCATTAGGTTGTTTGATCTATTCACTTTACCTGACTGCTGTTCTGCTTTAGATGTCCCCATCACCATTTTCCCAGCCCTCTTTATTCACTCAGCCTTATCTTGTAAGTTCTGTTGTAGGAGGAGGAGAAAGTATTTTTCTCTCAGTCCTCATCTTCTTTCAGTTCATGCATTTCCAGGACTTTTAAGTTACATTCTGACACACTTTCCAACTTATTCTGACATTCCCAATTCCTGCTAGCTTTCTGGGCCATTGTGCTAGGAGACAATTGGGGCTGATGTTAGCTATCAGTTCTCTGTAAATGTACAACTGTCTACTGGTTCAAATATGACTGATGGTACCAGTACATAAGAGCTAAAGTTTCCACCAAGATATTGCAATGCAAGTTTTATTACTTGCTCATTTGGCCTCCCACTTGATGCACAAAAAGTAGCTACTGATGTCAAAACTTTATGAAGTAAGTGATAAAAAACTTTATGATGTAACCAATAAAGGAGTCTGATTGTAGCTCAGGGTTGAAAAGATGGTGCTCTGAGTTTGGTTGTTTTCTTGCAGATGTTTCATTATTCAAACTAGGTACTGTAACATCATCATTACTCCAACTGAGGAGCTGCCACACAAACTAATAGTAAACAGCCCAACTGAAGAACCTCCCAGTCCAAGACCACTCCAACAACACTGACATGGCAAACGACTAGAATATAAACTGAGAACAAAGTCCACTCCTTACAAGACTCATGTAGTTTGGGTAATGAAATGTCTGCAAGAAAACAACCAACCTCAGAGAGCACCAAGATACCCCCAATGCAACTAATGCAAATTGCACATTATATATCATTCATACCATGATATAACTGACACAAAACTTATCCTTTCTATCATTTATTAAGATGTCATAAAGAATGTGACATTATTGTAGCTTCTATTGTTGTGGTGCAAACAGCTGGTTTTGCTGGTCTCTTCAGAAATTCAAATCTTCAGTTATGCTATTCCAATTCCATATGGACATTATTTTTCCTATGAAATGTTGACTACAAAAGTTTCTTTGATCATATTGCTTTAATTAAGAACTGGTGTTTGATTATCCTGTTTGTAGTGCTGCTGTTGGCTGACTGAGATAGACTTCTGAAAAATGGGACGTTTTCCTGTTTTGGGGGCTGTCTGACACTCAAACCATCTCCTGAGAAACTGGGACTGTTCCATCAAACCACTATGTCATTTTTAATTAAAATTTTCTCTCACCTTACATTTTTTCTTTTGTTCAAAGATGTAATAGTTCAAGTCATTTTGAGAATCATTTTTGAAAGAAAGATTGACTAAAAAATCAAGTCAGGGAAGTATTTTTTCCATCCTATCAATTCTAATTAGATATTTATATTTTCTCCCTCTAAATATTTTGAATATGCAAGTGCTTAACTTTAGTAGCATCAAAAAAGATTATATTATATTAGTTATTAAATGTATTTTTGCCTATCTTGCTATTGGGCTACTGTGGATGGCTATGGCTGTATGGAATTATTATATTCCTATACTTTTTAGGGTGTGCTAGGTTATAAAGTTGTTGAATTTATTACCAGTATACCCTTATGCTAGTTCAAGAAACCTTTCTGCAGATAGTGGGGCTCATTTTTTTCTGCTATTCTTCAGTGAGTGAAATGGTTATAAAACAGGCCTCAGGGGTGTCAAACTTGTGTCGTCACATTGTTGTCACATGATGTAGTGTGACTTTTTCCCCTTCACTAAAATGGGGGTGGGCATGGGGCCAGCATGTGACACATCTGGCCTGCGGCCCATAAGTTTGACACCCTGGACTAAATGTAGTCCATTTAATTATCTTGAATGTTGCCTTCACCAAAATTTTCACTTTATAAAGTAGGGAGAGGGAATCATGTCACTTATTAGTTGATATTTTTAACCAAATATCAAGAAAGTAATCTTGAGGAGTCTGGGGAACTGGAAAATGAATTATATGGCCATGTATGACTGTTTGCTGCCCATCCCTGATGGTGTGGGTGTCCCTGAAGGAGGAATGATGTTGGTTTTCTACAATGCCTACATTTAGAGTGCTTCACAATGCAATTATCAGGTATAAATTCTGCCTTATGCATAGTTCCTGTTTACTTACTTACACACACACACACACCAATGCATATATAGTACAGAGGGAAAAGACTATTCCCATCTGAGATTTTTATGCATACATTATTATAGACACCAGAGAGGCATCTATGGGAAAAGGTAGAATATCAAAGAATCAAGATGGTGACCATCTTGACGTTTTTTTTACTCTCCAGACACGCCAGTGGATATAAATTGTGACTCCTCTTAGGCTCTACTGTTCACAACAGCTTTCTTGTCTGAAAACAACTACAACAGTAGCAGTAATTATGATGAAGCAGTAATGAAAATAAAAAGAGTATTTGTATAATTGGCCTTTCACTCAATTTCAATGTCAAGATCTAATTTCACTATAATAAAATGATTTTTTTCATAAAGCGAGGGTTTCATCAGCAGATTAAATGAAAAGGTGGGGGCAGAGGTGGTATTCAACAGGTTCTGACCAGTTCTGGAGAACTGGTAGTGGAAATTTTGAGTAGTTCGGAGAACCAGTAATGGAAATTTTGAGTAGTTCGGAATATCCCATCTGACTGCCCCCCCCATCTATTCTCTGCCTCCTGAGTTCTAGCTGATCAGCTGGGTCTTCTTTTGTTGCCCTGCACCGGAGAACGGAGGTGGAAAGCAGGTTAGTGGGGTGGGGAGAGAATGGGGATTTTACAGTATCCTTCCCCTGGAGTGGGGAGAAAATGGAGATGTTATAGTATCCTTTTCCTGCCATGCCCACCAAGCTATACCAACCACACCAACCAACTCACACCCACAGAACCGGTAGCAAAAAAATTTGAATCTCACCACTGGGTGGGGGTATGTGTCAATGCTTACCTGGCCCAGAAAATCAGATTTGAGGCCTATCAGATTTCTTCAGGGAGAGCATCCCATCATGATAACTAATCACTAGACTCAATTTGCTGAGACATTTCTGCAGTAGTGAATCACTGGATTCTCCTTTTAAAAGCCCTATGATCTACTGAAAAATACCAATTTAAGCCCTTATGTAAACTAATGATAAGAGATTAAAAAAGGAATTGAAAAGGCAAATCCAAGCAGACCTTTTATATGATACTCGAGTAGAAAATAATCTTATACCCACAAAGAACAAAAAGGGATTTCAAAAGATTAAATGTGAGCCGAGCATTCATTTATACCTCATTTGAAAAGTACCATAAACCCAAAGTGGGAAGGCTTCCATGTGTAATTTTCTGCAAGAAAATTACTACAAAACCAATAATATTTTTTTGATCAGTGCCCAGCAAAAGAACAAAGGAAAAAAAAAACAGAGCAAAGCAAATAAATACTACAACACTGTTCAGCAACAGTATATCCTAGTGTGTACCAAGTGACTTCACAAGTATGGTAAAGAACATACCACTTTTATTAACATGATATATTCATAGTTTCAGATATTTTCTGGTTTTTGAAAGTTCTGCCTTCTAGAACAGATTTTGAGAAGTTTTCCTGCACAACCCACTGAAGTCCCCTTCTTGAGGGAAGCACAATCCAGTAGTTCATTCACAAGCTGTTTTATTTGTATTTTACTTTATTTGTATTTTATTTTATTTTATTTGTATTTTATTTTATTTGTATTTTATTTTATTTGTATTTTATTTGTATTTTACTTGCATTTCATTTGTATTTTCATTTGTATTTTATTTTATTGGAGAACAGACCTCTTAAGAGATACTTTTGTGTTACCCATATTACTGAAGTATTCTGTTAAAATTCTCAAATGAATGTCTACTAAAAACACAGCTAACTAGAACCTGAGGGGAAAGCTGTCCATCAAATCTCTTTATGATACTTGGAAAAAAACTGAGTTGGAAATGAGCAATATCTATACAATAAAATGGAATTTCAGAATTCTCTTGTGTCTGCTGAGTACAAGTATACAACAAGGGAAGAAAAATTCAACATGGTTAGGGTAGGATTTTCTGACCCAATAACCAACCAACAAAAGAACAAGAAAGTCACCTACCAAACATTCTCATATTCTAGTTTAGAGTCAGACAGAAATTATTATCCAGAAGTCACATGCATAAGGCACATGCCAGCAATCATTAATTTAATTTAAAGGTGCTCAATAATATTATTATATGTTCTCTCCCTCCCATTTCAGAAAAGCAGCCAAATGGATAGTCTGGCATTTGTCATATAAGGATTTACAGAATTTTATTTATTTATTGGTAGGAATGGGCAAAATAGATTAAGAAATGGGTATTTATCATACAAGGAAAAAAAATTGAAAGCATCAATTAATGGTCAAACACATTTCTGCAACTTTCAACAACTGATCATGTCTGTAGAGGGACTCTTCTTAGTTTCATAAGCAATTAAAAAGAATCATAGTAAGTTTGTAAATTGGGCTATTATAAAAAAAAACTTGGAGAGATAGTAAGGTGCTCAAATTTAGAGTCAGCTTACAAGCAATCATGGTTCCACTTGCCATAAACAACTGAATGAGTAGTTTTCACACAGGAATTGCTTTGTTGTGCTTAAATTATCAGCATTTCTCCTGGGATAATGGAAAATGGAATAATTACCAGGTGCCTTGTCTAAAATACACAATTTAAAAGAATTCTCTCTTATGTGTTCCATTAATGAGGCTGAACTGCATATGCAATAAAGGGAAATAAAGGCAAGTATTCAGTTTCAAGAGCTCTTTTGAGAAATAGGCCTACCACTGGGCTTTGTAGTTTGCCTCTTTATGAGCATTATCCTTTGAAATAATATATATTTCATCCCAGGAGCTAAAAGTGCAGTTCTACTTTATACTCTCATGAGGGCAGCTTTGTGGGATCCCAGATGGTTCCTCCAGTGCAACAGATTAATCCCATTTAATCTCTTTATAATCAGTCTTCATCCTCCTAAGCAGATAGTTATAGATCATTGCTGGGCTTGTCTTCCCCCAGTGCAGCTGTTCTGTGTCATGGTTTATGTAGCACAAATGAATATTCCCTCTGAACATGCAGGTGGCAAATAAGTCATTTTTATTTATGCCTTTAAGAATTGTCCTTGTCAGCTATCTTGAATCTCCTCATTTATGCTGACTCTGTCGATCAAACCAATTAAGCAAAATGTTCCAAAAAGCAGCCATAGGTATAGGGTTCAAAGATAAATGAGAATATATTCTGATCAAACTATATTATATATAATTATCATTTGGTTCAATGGCACTTGATACAGTCATTACACACATAACCAGTAATGTGTCTCTTCTGAAGGGCAAGGATTTTTAAGAAATGAAATTTATTTCGATACAGCAAAGATTTCAGAGCGAGGGTAGATAAATGGGTTCCCTCTTCATGTTTCAGATTCCAGCTTTCATAGTTTTCTTGCAGTTAGCCATGCTACCTGAGATTTACAGTATTTGGAGTACAGTGGATTGACAACATCTATAGAGATGAGATTATTAGAAACTCGAAAGAAGATTTATATTTGATCTCACAAGAAGCAAGGCTTTGAACAATGTTTGCTTAAGGTTGTATATGGCTTTTAGCAATCTCTCTCTCTCTCTCTTTCTCCTTTTCTGTCCATTTAAAACTCCCAAACATAACCAGAAATGATTCTACATGAAGGGTATAATATGAAATTGATACAGTAGCTCCCAAACCTAGACTGGGGTGGCCATGAGTGATAGGTTCTGACCAAGTCATTGGAACTAGTAAGTGGTCCAAGGTGTCAAGTGATCAAGCCTTTGGTTATTAGGTATATTCCTAGGTATATATACAGCATTACATACTGTAGGTATATATAAAGCATTACATACTGTAATATATGTACCATTTTCCTTGGATGACATTATCACAGATGGGAAACAAGTACTAATTCAAAACATAGTGTGTGTAAAAAGCCACACTTAGAACAGCTTCAGCCGGGACATTAACAACCATAGCACAAAAATAATACCATCTCAGAATACCAGGACTTTTCAGATGAGAAGTGCAAGCTGCAGAAAGCGATGTTCTAGATCAAAGAAATGCAGCATTTGCCAATATCATTAGAATTCATCCAATTCAGAAAAATAAGATCAATTAAATAATTAGATTAAATAAATATAGACATTAATTGTGTTTGCCACATCTTATTTTATTTAAATTTAAATGGAAATAAAACCAGATTTAGTTTTCCCCCAAGCCACCTTCAAGAGGTCCTACTTGGAGGCTATTGGTTTGATAGTTAAAATGAGGGTTGTTTTAATTGTTCTCTCTGGAGAGGCTCTCCATCCCTCCTACCTCGGCTATATCTCACATAGTTGGCATTTTTGTTGCTAGAAATATCTTACATAAAATGATAGAAGGCCCTCTACTTTCCCCAGTTCCAGAACACCATGTATGTATTTCTGCCCAGCATTAATAAGAAGTCAGGTGAAAGAAAAGTCAGTGTGACCTAACATGCTCCATGCCTAAATGCTTCAGAATAGCTGACAGACCTGGAAAAAAAAAGCCAACTTCAAAGTAACTAATATATAGGGGAAAGCTATAATAGCAAAGGCTGAGTGTGAAATTAACAGAAAAGGCAGAGTTAGTGCAACAGAATGTAATTAAACTAATTTGCAATTTAGTGCCCAACTGTTAATTAATATTGCCAAGTGATACAGAAGGAAAAAATAATAAAAAAATTAAGATTCTCCTTGAATCATCGTTTATTCTCCCTTGCCATTTCTCTTCAGATATATCTATTTCCTGGATCTAACGCTTAGGGAGAAAGTTGAATTGCAATCAGCTAGGTATTGTTCTTTTATTTTGAAGACGAGACATTTTTGAACCCATTTTGATGTGTGGCTATCTACATAGAGTACATCTATCAACGAAATGGAGAGGTAATAATGATGATGCAGTAGCCTGTGGCTGTGCAGAACAATTGGATGTCTGCATCACACATTAGGAGAAATGATTGGATATTGACCCAGGAATAAAAATACAGCACAAGGCAAAAGTCTTGATTTTAAAAAAGGGGAGTGGGCAAACTTTAGCTGGCAAAATGTTGGGTCTCTAGCCACCCACTTTTTATTTATTTATTTATTGCAGAACTGCCTTTCAGTAATAGAAATAATAAATGAAGCATAATAAAATTATCAAATGGGGCCTCCCCAGTGTTACTTTTTGGTTTTAAAAATTGTCCTTTTTCAGGGAACAATGACCTGTTTTCATGCCTGGGGAAGCTGCTCTCAATGAAAAAAAACAACCACACTATAGTGAATATGTTAAGGATTGATGGTAAAATGAGTGGAAAACCTTGGTTCTAATGTAATGTTAGAGAATAGGTGGATTTGTGGTTTAAAGTTTACTTTGAATTACAGCTTGAAACAAAAGTTTTATAAGATGATGTATCAATGGTATTTGACTCCAGATAGATTGGCAAGAATATATAATGGAACTTCCAAAAATGTAAATGTAATCAAGGCACATTTGATCACATCTGGTCTTATAAACATGCTAAATCATAATGGATACATATAAGAATGGTTATGCAGAAAATACTTAAAATGCAAATATTAATGAGTTATGTAGCCTTTCTTTCAGATATTATGGATACAATAAAAAAACAATATGGAACCTTATTTCCTATATAAAATGACAGTGAAAAGGATTTTATTTGTCAAATATTGGAAAGAAAAAGGAATGCCAACAGTGGAAGAAAGTATTTTAAAATTGACAGAGTTGGCAGAGTTGGCATGGTAGAGTTAACAATGTTGATTAGAGACAATGGCTTGGACAAGTTTATAGGAGATTGGAAGCTGTTAGTGGAGTTTATATGAATTAAATATAACAATAGACTGTTAATGGACTGTTAACAATGGGCTTTGAAGTTTAATTTATTTTGGGGGATTAACAGTTAACAGTTTTCTTAGTTTTCTTGATTGGCAGGCAATATATTTGTATATTTATGGTTTTCTTAAGAGAATGTGATATATCATAGTAATTTACCAAGCATAGTTGGAAAATGTACAACTTTGTAGACCCATAGAGCAAAAGGGGTAATTTATTAAATTTGTTTGAGATATAGGTATTAGCAGTCAACCAGAGTGATGAATATATTTTACTGTTAATATTATATTTCTATTGTACACTTCTTTTCTTGTGTTTTGTGTGTGTGCACACACACATACACACATATATATAGAAAAAAGAAGAGAAGAGAAGAGAAGAGAAGAGAAGAGAAGAGAAGAGAAGAGAAGAGAAGAGAAAAATGACTACCACAGTGATGGAATGGGGCTTTCTAGGAGGCAAAAAGATGTTGACTATTTGTGTTAGTCAGTGATAGGATTCAATTTTTTTTTATTATCGGTTCTGTGGGTGTGCCTTGGTGGGTGTGGCAGGGGAAGGATACTGTAAAATCTCCAGTCAGATGTGGTATTTACTGGTTCTCCGAACTACTCAAAATTTCCACTACTGGTTCTCCAGAACTGGTCAGAACCTATTGAATACCAACTCTGGTGTTAGTATTAGAATTATCAATTCTGCATGCTAAAATCCAGATAACAACTAGACAACAGCCAAGAGCTATTTGTTGCCATCATTTGTTGTAAATGTTTCATTACCTAACCAGGTAACACCTAACTAAATAATGTTCTCTAGTTAGGTAATCAAATGTCTGAAAGAAAACAATCAAGCTCAAACAGCACCAAGGATCCCACAGTTCAACCCTGAGCTACAAATACTTTCTTCTATTAGTAGATATCCTAATCAATATGAAGAAAGGCCATTTGCCATCAAAACTCATCTTTGCTGGTTGTTCTACCACCATTCATCATACCTTAGTTTAGGTTCTTCAGTGGATATATATTAACCGCATAGCAGACAACAACCAGGTAATATTTTTTGGTTTATTTAAAGATTGAAGCCTTGTCCAGGCTGCCTGCCAAAGATGCCATCAGTGCCTTGACTACATTTATATCACTGATTATCTTCTCCTTTTACCAATGTTTTCCTTTTCCTTTTAAGCCTCTTCATTAGGACACTTGCACTTCTCAACCCCTGAAGAGGCCAAAGAAAGTTCCATTTACTTCATTTCTATGTTCAGTGAAACTTAATTCATGGTTCTTAATTCATAATGTATAAGTTACCAGTCAAAAATCAAAAATCAAGCCAATCAGGTGCAGAAGCTGTTATGTCTTTCTAGCTACTACAAAAGAAAGATTAAAAAGCAAGTGCACACTCTTGCGATGGAAGACAGGGGAAAAAAAAAACTCTGGATGCAAAATTTAATTGGAATTAGCCAACCTCAATGAACTCTACCAAACTTGCACTTTCTAAAATGTTAAGGTACAGTTCACAATGTTAAAAAAGGCAAACACAGATGCCCATTATTAAAAAGGGGCACATGAAACAGATTATATTATGAATATACATTATATTAATAGCACAGACAAAATTACACATACACGCCTACATTTGTGTTGATTTTTCCCTTGATTTTAAATTGGCAGAGTTGAAATGAGAAACTGAGCAGTTAGCAAAATGAAGAACTGAGCAACACTGAAATGGATGGATTTGCCAGATACGTGCAAGAGCCTACAAAACCTGAAATGAAATATCACCAAAGAAACATAATAAACAAATTCCTATATCAGTTTGCACTCAACAAAAATTCCAGCAAAATATTTTTTTATATTGTAGGCTCAGTGGCTAAGATACTGAGTTTGTCGATCAGAAAGGTTGGCAGTTCAACAGTTTGAATCCCTAGCACCGCATAACGACGTGAGCTCCCGTTACTTGTCCCAGCTTCTGCCAACCTAGCAGTTCAAAAGCATGTAAAAATGCAAGTAGAAAACTGGGACCACTTTGGTGGGAAGGTAACAGCGTTCCATGAGCCTTCGGCATTTAGTCATGCCGGCCACATGACAATGGAAACATCTTCAGATAGCACTGGTTCTTCAACTTTGTAATGAAGATGAGCACTGCCCCTTTTTTTTACATGGCACACATCTAATAATGTGATTTCTAAAAGAGTCCTTATATTTCAATCCTTAAACAGTCTCATTAGAAGTATATTTCAGTGAAATGTATTCAATGCTTTCAGATAACCAGCGTGATCAAATGAATGTACAAAGTCACCGCAGTTTCCACTGTCTTGGATGGTTTCCAGATCATTCAGATATGTAAAGTTGTACTGAAGGCTCATCGGTATACTTTTGAAAGACCAATGATTAAGAATATAAATATAATTCATGGAAATATGATTAAGTAGTACAATATTGTGTTAATATTTTCATAATTGATTGGTTCATAGAAACCAAGTAGTAAAATGGGAGCTAATACGATCCTCTTTCTAATAATAACTTGTCTAGAGGAGATTAATGTTCAGTCTAATGACCTTAATCTGAAAGGTCTCCTTGTTAAAATTATAAGCGTTAAGCTACGATGTAGAGCCCATCAGAAAACAGATAATGCTGGATTTCAAACAAGTAAATCCTTTTTCTCCTCCAGCACTACACAAAATAAAGAGAACCAAATGCCTTATCAAATCAACAATCATTTCTGAAATATTGCCTATGGCACAAACATCTTTCTATGGTGGTCAAAGGTCATCTGGTAATGTGAGATATAACATCTTTAGATCTATAAAATACCAACCTTCCAATCAGATTTCGAAGGAGATCTAAATCAATCACTCCCTTCATGTTTTCATGAGAAAACATGCCCAAGAGTTAATTGGTTGCTTCAACAAGAGAGAGTCTACCATCCCTTTGAAGAAAAAAAAAGATGTCAAACCAGGCATTATGAACCACCAAGGACTGTTATGTCTGATCAAAAACTGTCCCTTATGGCTTCAACCTTATACTGTTCAAGGTAACAACAAAATCATCACAACAAAGTTTTGTTCTCTCCTTGAAACAAATGTTGTATTGTTGCTATATCTGGTGCTTTTTGCCTGACTAAACATGGCCAATCCCTTTAACTTTTCCTGACAGATCTTGCTTTTCATACCAACGGTCACCTTTATTGCTATTCTAATCCAGGGGTGTCAAACTCATGGCCTGCGGACCGGATGCGTCACGTGCTGGCACCACCCCTGCCCAATTTACCGAAGGGGGGAAAAGTCCTGATATGTCATGTGACTCCACTGTGACACCCTGAGTGTGACACCCCTGTTCTAGTCTTACAAAGGATTCTCTGGAATTCCTCATAACTTGAATGCTATGATCCTGTTTTAAAAAGTAATGATTGATTTCTGGAGTTAGTGATCTATGAACATTTTTTGGCAGTAAGTGGGTTAGCTATTGTCTTCTTCCATATCCAGTTACAGCCTAGGGCCCTCCTTGTAGTAAGTCCTTCAAATAATAATATAATTAACTTTTTTTTTTCAAAATCAGCAACAATTCCCTAGGTGCTGTCACTTGACCTAGGCATGGAACCATTAATCCTCCACAGCACCATATTAACTATTTTGCCACCATAATACATTGCTGGCTTGGGTTAAGTTATAATTTATGATTATTTAAAAACATATTGATGCATACTGTTGAAAATTAGGAGCCAGATTCTTCCTACAATCTAGACTGGAAACAGACTTTCCAAACAACACAATTCTAAGAAATCAGATTAATATGCCACAAATGACTTACTATTACTTTGAGCTGAGGTAGACTTTATCCCATAGTATATTTTCCATGATGCATTGTGTTCAAACAATAACAGATTTATGGAAGCTCAGAATTGGAACCGGAAAGGTTTTGACCCTTCTGTCTATTCTAGAGAAAATGAAACTCTGTAAACTAATTACTCGCAGTGTTTCATACAGTAATCTGGGCTTTAGCCCAATTAAATTTAAAAAAAAAAATTTTATTCCCTCTGATAGCATTACTATCAGCCTATTTGCTAAGTGAAACTTCAGGGGAAATAATACCAATACATTGCTGGAATCAGTTTAAAGCATTACCACAATTGTTAAATTGCATCACCAACCCCCACACATCAATCTAACATATATCTCAGAGCCACATAGCTAAACTGTAACACAAGGGTCGCCAACCTTTTGGACCTCAGGGACCACCAAACTCATAATTTTAAACCCCGCGGACCACTAATATGAATTTTGAGTGACGGTGGCTTGCTGATGTTGGTGGGAAAGTCAGTCCCATATTCCAGAGCTGCAGTAGTCACAGGACTGGCCCTTTGGTTGTCTCGGAGCAGCTGCTCCTCCACCCAGGTGCATCAGCCTGCCATGGACTGGAGGAACTGCTCTGGGATGACCAAAGGGCCAGTCCTGTGACTATTGCAGCTCTGGAATATGGGACCGACTTTCCCATCAGTGTCAGCAAGCCACCCCGGGGCGGATTTCTCTACCATGCCATTGGTCTTACCTCCCAGTTCTAGCTCACGTGGCTCTACTCAAGGTAAGGTTTGCACTTGGCCGAAGGGTAGGGGCCAGTGGGTGGGTGGGCCATGTGAGCAGCACAGCCTTGTGTTCCCACGCAGCCTGAATTAATTGCTTTGGGGGAAGTGCTTTGGGGGGGACATTTCTCATGGACCACCAGAGATTTTCTCATGGGCCACCAGTGGTCCCAACCTACTGGTTGGCAACCACTGCTGTAATACACACACACATGCACGCACGCATGCACACACACACACACATACTTAAAAGCAAAAAGAAAGAAATACGTAAGTTCAGGTTATGGAAAATTATGGCTTTTACATGCTGCCTATACTGTCAACTGTTGTAGGAAAAAAAATAAGAACAGAGAAATATTTTAGAACTATTTTACACAGGATCTCTTCTCTCAACATTTTGAATTTGCTTCTATAATTAGACCATTTCTCCAGAATGTTGGAAAATTAACAAATTTTATATTTATGGAAGAATTGTAAGAGGTTGGTGTCATTTGAATTGGCGACATTAATATTACCCACATAAATACCTGGCTGGGTAAGTCATAGAACATAATTTGCCCAACCACATATTCTGTAAAATGACAAGTTTTTTATCCAAGTCAAGTGAAATTTATTTGGGCTTAGACCTGGATCACTTCAGGCAATAGAATTCCCAAAAGTGCCAACTCATCAATGGAAAATCAATTGTAGGGAATAGGACAAGTTTTTACTTATGTTCTTTTCAAGTATCTGATTTGAACATACAGTAAGTAAGGAGCATCAAGGAACTGTTCATTTGATTTGCAATTTGTCAATTAATAGAATTTGTTCTTCTTGAACCTAACGAACACAATTACTATTTGAGAATCAAATTTGTGGGTTGTTTCCCAGAACCCCCAAAATGTGAAAGCTAAACAGAAAATGTCCAAAACGAAAAGCATAAAGAGTTACATTAGGAAAAAAGTTAAAATAATACATATATTTTAGCAGCATGCACAAGAAAAGTCATGTGGATTTTCATCTGATTTTACTTTTTGTTTTAAACAAAATAGGCTAGATGAGCTAAAGCAAAGGTTATGATTTGACATTCATCCATTTTATCTCTAAAGTGAACATCCAGAGCCTGCCACATCCCATTGATAATATTATGAACAATAGATATATAATCCCTTGGCTGAAACATGAGTAGCTGCTCTCTGTGTGCAAGAAGTTATTTTCACAGGGAAATGATCCATGACTAACAAGATACATGTCCCTTCATTGGACATCCTATATATGCAGAAGAGAAATAGCAACCTTCAAACCACCTGCAGCTGTAATGTTTATAAGCAAAGGCAAAGACAAGGGACTTTAGAGATTACTTCCAAATTGTAATTTTGAATGTAACAGTAGGGAAAATAAGCAAAAACACAGGAAGGAATTATGTTAGTTCTATTTAATCAAGGTAACATTTAAATTATATTTCTTCCTGGTCCTCACCAATCATTTTGGTCAATCAACAGCCACTTTCTTGGAGTGTAGCTTCTGTCATCATTCTAAATGTGCAAAAGTCTTGATGCATAGCTGATTTAGAAAAATACCTCTTTGGATTGAAGTGAGCATGATCGGCAGGCACAAGGCTGCTGATGGCACTTGGCTAAGGGAGTTAGCCTCTTTCGAGCATTTGGTGTTTCCAGGTACCAAAAGACAGCCTGAGAGAATTCAAACAGCCAATCACTGTACAGCATATGGCACTATTGTTGCTGTTGTTTTTACACAGAAAGTCTCATATGTGAGATTTGGCCAGCCCAGTAACAGCTCTTTCCATGAGACAGTTAAAACAGCAAAGCTGGAACACATGCTTGCATTCTGCTCTATTGTGGTTTCTCTGTCAAAAAATATTTCTCATTGTCACTGGGGGGCTTCCCTTCTGCTGTGCCATTCTCTAGTGTTGGGTGCCTATTGAATTTTATGAGGGTGTCATTTTTTTAATGTGCCTATAATAACTATCTTAAAACAGAACGAACAATCTGGAATCCAATGCATGAGGTCAGAACAAAAGAAAATAGCTATAGCAATAGTACTTAGACTTATGTACCACTTCACAGTATCTTAAAGCCCTCTCTAAGTGGTTTACAGAGTCAGCATATTGCCCCAATAATCTGGGTCCTCATTTTACTGACTTCAGAAGGATGGAAAATTGAGTCAACCTTGAGCCAGTCAGGATTGAACTCCTAGCATTGAGCTGAATTAGCCTATAGAATAGAATATAATTCTTTATTGGCCAAGTGTGATTGGACACACAAGGAATTGGTCTTTGGTGTATATACTCTTGGTGCACATAAAGGAAAAAAATACATTCATCAAGAATCATAAGATGCGACACTTAGTGATAGTCATAGGTTACTAATAAGCAATCAAATCATACTAGGAAACAAATAAAACAATATAAATTGTAAAGATACAAGCAACACGGTTATAGTCATAAGTGGGAAGAGATAGGTACTAGGAAGTGTTATTATATTATGCTATTATAAGTAGTAGAGGAATAATAGTAATACAGTCTTAGTAAATAAGTTGGCAGTGGGAATTAGTTGTTTAGCAGGAAAGAAAACTCTCCTTGTGTCTAGTTTTTCTGGTGTGCAGTGCCCTATAGCATGTTTAGCATTCAGGAAAAAACTCTCCTTTTGTCTAGTTTTTCTGGTGTGCAGTGCCCTATAGCATGTTTAGCATTCAGGAAAAAACTCTCCTTGTGTCTAGTTTTTCTGGTGTGCAGTGCCCTATAGTGTCATTTTGAGGGTAGAAGTTGAAACAGTTTGTGTCCAGGATGTGAGGGGATCCGTAGATATTTTCACAGCCCTCTTTTGTGCAGTATACAGGTACTCAATGGAAGGCAGGTTGGTAGCAATTGTTTTTTCTGCAGTTCCAATTATTTGTTGGAAGTCTGTGTCTGTCTTGTTTGGTTGCAGGGCCAAACCAGATCATTATAGAGGTGCAGATGACACTCAATAATTCCTCTGTAGAATTGAATGAGCAGCTCTTTGGGCAGTTTGAGCTTTCTGAGTTGGCGCAGAAAGAACATTCTTTGTTGTGCTTTTTTGATGATGTTTTGATATTAGATGTCTATTTTAAATCTTGAGGTATGATAGAACCTAGAAAATCTAGGTTCTATTAAATCTAAACACAACTTGGAAATCAAAACCATCTTAATTTCTTCCTGCTGCTTCTATTTCTTATTTGCTTGGATTATGAATTTATTGTTTTCAGGGTAGAAATGATCAAACTACTTTTATTCATTGCCTTATATTTCCTGTAATAGGAAATGTCTTAAATCAGGAACTTTAATTTCTAAAGTAGCTTCTTTGTTATTGCTGTATTGATGATAAATATAGAATAGTATAGTATTTGGGCATGTATCAGGAATGGTGAGGAACGGTGAGCTACATTATTACCTTTCTTGATTTTGTGAGGGTTTTCTCTTGGGCAAGTTCCTGTTTCATTGAAGATCTGCTCTTCATTGACAAGAAGAGAACCTATTTGACAAATTTCTCCTCTCCCCTTCCCCCCCCCCCAAAGAAGTCAACTCACAGCTGTGACATATGTTTAGTAAGCCTGATGATATTAAGCTTGATATTTCTTCAGTGGAACAGCTTAGCTGCTTTGCTTGTGGCAAAACTGATTCTTAGTCCAATAAGAATTGGAAGCACATCACAGCTGGGGATTATCCAACAGCCATGTTGACAAAACAGATGGGACTTTCCACCAATTGGAGGGGATATTCATTGCCTTTGTATACTGCAAATAGAGAATGTGGAATGAAACCATCATTTAAAGAGTATGAGAGACTGTTTTATTTAGCCATTCAGAAGTCTAGTATAAATTCTATCACTCGGTAAGAGTGCATTGTGTTTTGAAATTGATAATAACATTTACTTATATTTTATCCTAACGGTGAATTACCAACTCTATTCAATTTACAAATGGCAATATCTACATTAATTGTAGATAATATATTACTGACAGACTTCTGTGATGGAAAGGGCATGTTGTTTGAAATCTCACATAAAGCAACATATTATTTTACATATTAACATAAGCAACATGACTTTCTTTTGAGAATTTCAATACACCCTGTTGGCTTTAAATTGCTTACTTTTTTAAAGGACTATTTAAAAATGTTCTAACTACTTATAGCATCCAGAGAGGGAGATTCCATGCCTGCCAATTAAAAAGAAGCAGCAGTGATTAATGAGAAAAAGTTTATGAGGGCTAAATATTATAAAAGCAATAGAGAGACATCTGACAACTGCCTGATGTTCTGCTATCATGATTTCTAATTATTCCCTCACTTTTAATTATTTCTCATCTTCATCTTTTTGGACTGTTTGCTAAATCCTTCTGATACTTTGCACCCTATAGCTTTACAGATCAACCTTTGCTGTAACCCCATACTCTACAAAACAGAATATTTGGTGGTTAGCAAGAATAATCATTTATCTTAGCAAAATGTCAAGATATCCTCCATTAGCCAGTAATAATGATTGGCATTGTAATTTTCTTGGCAATAAACCTGATTAACGTAGTTCACTCCAATCCAAAACTTGCTCATGCTTTGTTTAGAGAGTCATTAAAAATCCTCATGCATCAGAAACGTAATTCAGAACCCGAGAAAGAGTAAAAACATAAAGCAAAATGGATGAAAAAAGTCTCAATGAAATCAGCTTATAGGCATTTAAATGAAAATGCATTAGGCTTTAGTTTTAAAGTAGGCTTATTTGCTTTATCAGAAGGAATCCTTCCAGGGCAGTCCACACTAAAATCCAAAAAGATGAAATTTCACAAAGACACACACACACAAACAATTTGAATAAAACTTAAGTAATGAATAAAAGTTGAGGGAAAAACATACCCAAAGTTATGGGGGTGGGCAAACTGCAGGAAATATAATTCATACTGAACACAACTTTGCTTCCTCTTTATCTAAAGCTTTTTTTTTTTTGTCCACCTAAAGTTGAATTCTCCAGGGATATGGCTCTTTGAAGGTGAAGGTTCTTCTTTGGGCTTGTGGGTTGCTTTCCAACATATTTGGAAATCAACCCACAAGCTCTGAGAACGAACCTCCACTTTCATCTTACAGCCGAGCTACATAGATTTGCCACCATCACATATACTCTTTTTTCCAACTGGCATTGGAAATGGCATTCTGCTGAGATTTCCTTCTCTTAAGCTCCCAAACTGAACTACCATAAGTAATACTGAATTTCAGGAACAGTATTGGTTCAGCTCTTCAGGCTCATAGACTTCTCAGTTTATAACACACATGATGTTCAAATAACTAAGAACAAGAACAAAATTTTTCTGATGATCCAGGGATGGGCTTCAAAATTTTTAGCAAGGGGTTGTTGTCTACCTGGTTGCTCATTGGCCTCTAGCACCCTGCAAGGGGGTCTTTTTGCCCTTTCCAGGCTCCAGAGAGTTTTCTTGAACTTCCATGAGGGTGAATATGGACTCCCCGGGTTCTGGAGGCTCTCTGGAAGCCGGAAACGGGCCCGTTTCATCCTTCCTGAACTTCTGGAAGGCCCATTTTTCACCCTCCCTGAGCATTCACGCACGCCTGGCATTTACCTGCATCCAAAACGGGCCATGTGGAGACTCCTGGGGTGGGGATGGGCAGAGCCCGCCAGGAGTGGGATTTGGGGATTCTCCAAACTGTGCAGAATCTTAGCTAGGGGTTTTCCTGTAGCCCTGTGGACCCCCATCAGCCCACCCCTGTGATGATCCAAATGTCTAGTTAATTGTGTTAAAGACAATGATACATATTTCATTCTATTTTTCATTGTTTAAATTTCTAATATACTTTTCAGTGATAATCTATTTTTAAATGCTCTATTTTTAATCACATAACATATATCTCATTTATTGTAATTATTCTAACTTTGAATGTGTCATTTGCGTAAACTTCCTTGTCTGTTAAAGAAGATTCAACAATCAGCTTAAATCAGTGGCCTCTCGGGTGCACTTTAAAATTTTGGTGTTAACTTTTAAAGTGCTCCATGGCATCGGACCAGGATATTTACAAGACTGCATTCTGCCATTTTCCTCCCACCGTCCGGTGCGCTCCCACAGGGAGGGTCTCCTGCGGGTCCCGTCGGCATCTATGTACCGGCTGGTGACCCCGAGGAGTAGGGCGTTCTCTGTGGGGGTGTCTGCCCTCTGGAATGGGTTGCCCCTGGAGTTACGGACAGCCATGGACCTGGGGACCTTTAGGTGTGCTTTGAAAACCTGGCTTTTTGACCAGGTCGGCTTGGGCTGATTTTAGTTTTGGGGTGTTTTGTTTTTATTAAATTTTAGGGTTTTAGAGTATGGTTTTAAATTTGTTTACAGCCAGGGTTGGGTTTAATTTAGTTTTATTGTCCCACATATTTATAGTTTTAATCTGTATGGCTGTGCACCGCTCTGAGTCCTTCGGGAGAGGAGCGGTATATAAATAAATATTTATTATTATTATTATTATTATTATTATTATTATTATTATTATTAATCTGCAGGCATTTTTAAAGAGTAAATTTGCAAACAGATCAAGGACTGAAATAATCTAGAAGGCAAACGTTGATCTGATTTGCATGCAGTTACACCAGAAAAGTGAAAACTTGATAGTCACCCACAAAAGAAGATGTGGTCCTGGCTTTTTCCTGTGTAATTTTATACAAGACTGATTTGGTCCAATCTTTTGAAGCTTATTCTTTGATGGCAAAGTCCAAATTGTAGTGATTTTCTGATTTTTACTTTCCTATCTTTTTTTTTCCTGTTAGCACTTATTTATTTATTTATTTATTTATTTATTTGTCAAACCTGTACAAGATAACAAGTATAAGTATGAACATAAACAAGAACAAAGGAAGTAAATACAGATAAATGGGGACAGTAAGACAGGGATAGTAGGCACACTGGTGCACTTATGCATGCCCCTTTTAAGGACTGCTTAGGAATGGGGTGAGATCCACAGTATATACTTTGAAATTGAAGCTGTGAGGGGTTGAGGCTGTAACAACGGAAGATAGGGTGTTTCAGGCCTCGACTACTCGATTGCTAGTTGTAACAGAGTTACAGAGTTAAAGTTGTATTTTCTACAATTGAGTTTGGAGCAGTTTACATTGAGTTTTTTAAAACCCTCTTAAACCATCATTTAATAAATGAAAAGAAAAAGAAAGTTGGTTGGGTTGAAAATGTTTCAGCTTTTCATTTCAGGAAAGAAAAATGTTTCTATTACTATAGCAGGATTGAAAGCTGGGTCCTTGAAAAATCTCTTTTAAAAATCCTGGTCTGTAAAGGCAGGAAACTCTTGAACAACACAAACATTAAGGGTACTTAAAAAGAAGAATTGGGGGAGAAGAACCTTTATTTTTGCAGTACTTGGATCCAACCTTGTGTCTCATCTTGTCAATGTGATCTTTAGGTATTCTTGACTTAACTCATATTCCCCCCTTTTCTGTACACGCAGTATCATGCATGCAATCCCCAAGGCATGCACATCTTCCAGTCTTTTACTGCAATTCAAGGACACCAATTGTTTAAGGGTAATTTTGAGGAAAATGCATCAATTTAATAGCAATATCCAACAATAGGCATAATATTTAATTTCATGAGAAACAAAATTTGCTATTATTTGCTATTGTCATTATTTATGCATTTACTAACATAAAATACCTGTTTGAAAAGATCTCAGTGTGTGTGACACACATACATACAAACATACATACTTACATACAGCTGGTACATTTAGTACTCAATATGCTAGTATTGTTCTTTGCATTCATGTCTTCCATGGCATAATTTTTTACAGTTTAAGACTAGCTATGTAGACCAACTACCTAAAAAGCAAAGTAACAATATTTTATTCTAACATTGAGTTATGAATTTGCCAAAAATTCTAAAGTTATCCATGAAGAAAAAATGTTAGAAGCAACTCCAAGATATGTAGAAATATATATTTTTAAAAGGATCCCCTAAAATGGTGAGGTCAACCAAAATGGACATCTGAACTTTATATTTATCTCAATAGTTTATTCTGCTCCTTGATTGTTACAATGCTTTTAATGTAAGAGTAGAATATATTCAATTGAATGGATAGGGCCACTATCTGCTGATTTTCTTGAATATACATGCAAGAAAAAAACAACAATCAGTTGGAATGAATGAATGTGATCAGCTACTGAGTTATCTGGGCTTATTTGCTACTAATGATCAGAAGGTAGATAAGGGCACACAACCTAAAGTTTCCTAAAACATTTGGGTCCTAAAACATTTGGGTCCTAAAACTTTTGATTACAATCCCTTTTAAAGTTTCCATAAAATTTTCATAAAGTTTTCAATGCAACAGAGGGAACAAAGACACAGGTAGTAATATTAATTGTGTTTAATCCATTTTATTTTGATTAAATTTACTTTTTTCTCTTGTCACTGTCATATTGTTTATTCTATCCCTGCCTTCTTTTCAGTTTGAAGCCCTCAACATAGTATTCAAGGATTAAATGTGGCCTTTCACCAGGCTAGATTCTCCATCTCAGTTTAATGCTTCAGGAATAGATCCTTTAAAAAAGCAATGAGAAGAATGGTATGATGAAGGGCAAAGAAATGGAAAGGGAAGGAAATATACTATATGGCAAAAAGTAAATCAGAACAAGGACTGAACAAGAAGAAAGCAAGAAGTAATGAAGAAGCCTAAGAAGCCTACAGTAACATTCCTGGCCATCTTGAACTTGGCCTTTTATAGTAATATGGAAGGCAAACTCAAGAAAGAGCAGAAACAGAATTAACAATGAATGAGAAAAAAAATATTCAACAGAATAATATTAATAGATGAAACATGGTGAATCAAACAAAAACCAAACCAAACAATAAAACTTACACAAATTAATAAGGTGTTTTTTTTTTGGGGGGGGGGGGGGGGCAGGAGTGTTGAGCTAAATCTTTCCATGCTCAAGATTTCTCAAAATATCTAGTTGCTAATCTCATCTTCTATAGTCATAATAAACATAATCTTTAAAAAATAAAGATGAGGATGATACCCAGCAACTTGATGTACTTTGGGAGAGTAAACATCCATGGATTAAGATACTACTTTATATCTTATATTTCATCATCTTATTTCATCAAGGTTTACATCTAGCACTCATTATAGAATTTATAATTAATCACAGATGGAACATTTTGACAATGCATAACATAAATTCAGTACACTGTAAAATCCATTAGTACCCCTTAACAAGGTTTGCTCTGAATAAATTATTACTTTATAAAGGAACAATGGAAATAAAACAACAAAACAAATATGTAACTAAAGTAAATCATTTGCCAGGCAGTTATGCTTTATAAATAATGATTCTCAGGACAATTTTAAACAGAAAAGATCTATTCCTGTTAATAACTCAGAAGAACTAATATGTAGAGAAGAAATGTAATTCAGATAATTAACTATCTAGGAATCAAGCAACTAATTCAGAAATGAGTTTGATTCCCAAAGAGTCAGACCTGATTAGTACTTGCATAAGAGATAACTAGAAAATCCCAGAAGGGTAAGCTAAGTGGGAAAAATCTTGAAAAGAGCCAGTGGCAAACCGTTTTAATATTACTGACAAAAAGCATTGCTTGTAATACCCAGATATTTGCCACAGATTAGAAACACGAAAATATACTTTATCTCAAGTTTATAAAATTGGTCTACCTAGTTCAGTTTTACCTAGGTTAACAATTAGATATCTTCAAATTTTTCTCATTCTACTTTGAGATGCCTGGGAGCAATTTGTCTAAGCAGTCTCATTCTTGACCTCATGTCTCTTCCCTAAAATATAACCTGTCATCTTCATCCAATTCAGGAGCCATTAGAAAATCCACTTACTCTTCATTTTATTGCATTTTTAAAAAATGTAACTTTAGCTCCCTTTCTTTTGGTGGACACAAATTAAACTGTGGATTCTTTCAACAAGTATCATTTTTTTAATAAAAACTTCTTTCATTAAAAAAACACACCCTTTTATAATATGTTTGAGACATCTTAAGAAGATCCTTCAGATCAGATAATGTGCCAGTGCTGGCTGACCATGTCCATAAGCTTGATATGTATATCATATTGCCAAAATATGATTGGAATAAATTGAAGAAGTTTGGATCTGTTTTCTCAATGGACCCACACAGTCACTTCCTTCTCTCTTCATTCTCAGACACCCCATAAAGCATCTTTCCTCCTGACGATTGGAAACCTCTTCTGAATTACATTACTAACCTGTAAAGGGAAAACTAATAATTACTGCAGAAATGGGAGTGTTTTTCTAGACATATCTGTCACAGCTTGATCCAAGCCAGTTTGCCAGAGGGGATGTATATTTCTGCTCCCTATAATGCTTTGTATTATGCCAGTTATTTCTTCCCCTGATAAAGATTCAAAGACTTCTTTCAACTTGGCACCCTTTAATCTTTCCGTCACCAAATGCCACAGGGCTTTCAGAATTTCTTTTATATCAGTGGCATCATCTCTACTTTTTATTTGTGGCCTTATATGTTCAACTGAACAGATGTTATTCAGGGCAAAATAAAAAAAAAATTATAAACTAAATATTAGCAAAAAATTGTCTAGCTATATCTGAGTTAACAAGATGAACTTTAGATTTATATCACAAGTTGCATGGATGACAGTTTAAAAAGAGAAATGGATTTATTGTCATTTGGTATAGAAGAAACAACAGAGACCTTGTGAATAGATAATAGCTATAAAATCACAACTCTCTTGCAATGCCAAAGGGACAAATTCTGCAAAATGGAGAATAGCCAATGGTGCATAATGGATGGTGGAAGAATAGACAATCTAGTGTGGCATGCAACACTCAAAGTGATTTCAAAAGATTTTGTAAGGAAGCAACTAAGTTCATATGAAAATCCTCTATCAACAATGCTCAGTTGTACATCTCTGTCCCTGGCATCCAAGTGATGCTGTGTCGAGAAGCTGTACGGATAGGGAAGAACAGGTTTGGCTCAACCCTGGAAAGAATAAGCAGCTAGGAGTTCTGGCTCTCCATCCCTGGGAAGGGAAATGTTTTCATCTTTGATTCTGGATAAAGAGGCACTGCTGACTGAGACTTAGTGCAGAATCTGGAGGTCATCTGGATCTGGATCTGGATCTGGAGATAAATTTGCTTCTGAATAGGATTCAAGGGGCTGTTTCTCAACTTTAAAGTCCTACATGATAGAACTGGATTCTTGGTGGGACTACTTACTCCCAAGAACTTCTACCTAGCCCTATGATCCCATAAGGAAAGCAAATTCTAGGTTGCCTCTTTAAGTATTGCTCCCTTATGGGATTTAGGAAGTGTGCCTTTTCAATGGTTGTCCTGTTTTCTAAAATTGTTTCTCCCCAGTTTTATGATGGGCTACAAGTCTACTAGTCTTTAGAAAAGACCTGGATTTTCCCTTAAGCATTTGGGATATTGAATGGATTTAGATCAATGATCGCCAACCAGTGGGCTGCAAGAAAATTTTGGTTTGTCCCCCCTAAAGCATCCCCCCAAAGCAATCAATCAATCCAGTCTGCACAGGAACACAAGTTTGCACTGCCCACATGGCTCACCCACCCGCTGGCCCCCACTCTTCAACCAAGCACAAATCTTACCTTGAGTAGAGCCACAGGAGCTGGAACTGGAAGGTAAGGTAAGACTAATGGAGGGGGAGGGAAATCCCCCCGGGGTGGCTTGCTGATATTGGTGGGAAAGTCGGTCCCATAGAGCTGCAATAGTCACAGGATTGGCCTGTCATGGATGAGCTGCTCCGGGATGACCAAACAGAGAGTCTTGTGACTACTGCAGCTCTGGAATATGGGAACTGGCCTGTGGTGGGGTTGGAAATCTCCACTTCAGTGCTTTGACTCCCAGGGGCAGGAGATCAGCCAAGCTATCTGCAAAATCATCTCTCTCAAGGAGCACTTGCAGAAGCAGTATGGGAAACTTTGCTGGGCTCTTGAGAGATGAGAGTGACTGCTTCTCTCTTTGAGCACCCCTCAAGAGAGAGAGAAAGAGATGATTTTACAGGTAGCTTGGCTGAACTCCTGCCCCTGGGAGTCGAAGCGCTGAAGTGCGAGTGGCAGGGGAAACTTTGGCCAGGCTCTCAAGATCTAAGAGTGACTCTGACCACTTTTCTCCGCTAACAGGCAGCCAAGATATCTGCAAACTGTCAAGCACTCCTCAAGAGAGATGATTTTGCAGATAGCTTGGCTGAACTCCTGTGCAAAGGGGAGCACAACATTGTTGCACCTTGCTAACATGGAGGGTGGGGGTGGGGGTCTCATCCCCGAAGTTGCAGCATTGCTCCAGTGGCATGGCCCCGAGGATGCTACCTTTGCCTGCACCTATCACTAAAGTGCGGCAGCCAGAGAAGGGCTTCCACAAAGGGAAAAGAAAATGCTTCCTCTGCCACTGCCACTGCTTTCACCCCTCTCTTAAACCCTGCCAGCTCCCTGGTATCCTATTTGCAGTCCCACCCGAGGACACACACCCTGCCCCAATACGTGTCTATCGGGAGCACCCGAGCCCAGCTTCTGGAGTCCCTTAGGGCACCGAGTATAAAACCGCACCCAGCCAGCCACTCCTTTGTCTGAAGGGGAGATTCCTGGTTCCTTGTGTTGCCATGTTTTTTTTTCTCCCATGGACAGTGGAGGAATCAAGAGTTCCACGTATTTGTGGTGTTGGTCCCTGTCACAAAATTGGAGCCTTTTGACAAGGTTTCGTGAATTTTATGTTACTGGCCCATTGTTAATAAGGCTAATAAGTATAATAGTTAGGGTAGAGAGGTTGTTGAGAGAAAGAGAAATTATAATATAATGGCAAAATAGTTCCAGACAATTTTGCCTGTTAGCGGAGAGAAGCAGCTGGAGTAACTCTCATCTCTTGAGAGTCCAGCCAAAGTTTCCTGCACCACCGTCAGTCAAAATTTAAATTAGTGGTCCACAGGATTTAAAATTATGAGTTTGGTGGTCCCTGAGGTCCAAAAGTTGGTAACTCCTGATTTAGGTGATTAACATGTCTGATCTCATTTTACATTTTACAATATATTAATAGATTAGATTTTATAGCTTTGGAATCTTTATCCCCCTTTTTATTTGTTTTTGTTGTACACCACCAAGACGAACATTGTTTGAGTTTGGCAACCCTAGAGATCCAATAAATAAGTAGATCAATTAATCAAACTCTATCAAGGAGATAGAGACCAAACCTAAAACATCAAATTTAGATGGAAATAAAATAGGAAGCCATTGTCTTTCCATTATTAATTCTGGCTCTACCCACCAGTGGTATTTGAAGAATCCCAAACAGATTATTCCAACAGGAACATAGAAATGGAGAAGAACATCTGATCTCCTTTCCATTTAAATGGAAGAGGAAGAAGAGGAAAAGGAGAAGAGTTGGCTAATAGCCTTACTTTTATATTTTATCCTGGAAAAACAATAGAATTCATATTCATGAACTATCAGTTGTAATAAGTACACTGTACCATCAGAAGAATACTTTAAACTCTGTGGGCCTTTCATAGTTATCAGTCTACATCAGTCAGTCTGTCTATCTATCTAGTTACCTTTCCTTATTTTTACAGGGTGTAAATTATGTATTTTGAATCTTATGGAATTCATGATATGTTGTTGATATGAACCAGCAGTATTTAAACAAAGACCAAAATAAAAATTGGACTGAAATTATGTGTGACTAAAAGCAAAGTATTCAAGCCTCATATCACCCCTCCTAACCCCATATGATTCTCTAATAGAATTTATGAAACAGTAATAAAAATAATTACAGGAGTGATTATATCGTACATTTCCACCCAACGCAAGCTTTTTCTATGGAATAATATGTGTAGTTACTAGCATTCCACATGTAGAAGACTTAAAGTCTTAATCATCATAATGTGATCTGTAAAAATCATGCTATATTATAATTGATTAACCAGTCATTCCTATACTGGCTGCATGATGCAGTAAATTGAATGTGTCATACTCTTGCACTAGAGTGATTACAGCTATGTATATGTTTGCATCCATATCAATTACTAATAATATCTCTAGTGTCAGATCCTTTGGCCTTCTGACACAATAGTGCTCTGAAATAATTAAAGATGAAGCCAGCAATGCTTAATAGGTATCTCAGTTCTGGGTTTAATCCCTGTTACTCTTGGCAAAACTTACAATGAAGCTTCTACTACGGCAAAAGCAAACTTTAATCTATGCATAATTTAAGTGATGCTTAAAATCTGTTGTGCCAATGCTGAACTGGATGACATAAGGGAGCTGTCAGTCCACCAATCATTTGCTATTCACATTCTGTGCTTCCACATGCTGTCTTGTAGCATGAAGTATCTGTTCTGCTTGTGTAAGAACAGTCACATCAGGCTGACTCAAGGGTTTTTACAGCCCAAGGCAATCTATGAACATTTGGAATCTCTCTAGCTTCTTATGCCATATGCTAAAGTAAGGCATTGCTTCCAATAAATACCTTGTCTTCTTTGTGGGTTTTGTTGCTGATTCCAGCATTAAAAACTTCACACACACACACACACACACAGACAATATTTGATTGCAGCCCTGAAGTGTAGGAGAGTCACTTTATAGTTATGTTGCCTTATTATAGTCTTAATATATTAATTAGCACTGCTTTGTTCTCAATTCTACGAGATCCAAAAAGGGACTCCAATTAACTAATGAATAACTTAAGTAACTGATGGAGATGGTTTATTTATTCCTGTAGCAATAATTCTGATGAAAGTGGGCACAGGAAACAAATAACCCCTAAAGTCTTATTACGGGTTGCACAAAACGCTTCATTCATTTCGTGAAGTCAGAAGCCATAAGATGGGTTGTCTGCCTTGGGCTGATCATATTCTCTGAATTTAGCCAACAAACCATAAATTGAACAGGTCACATCTTGATACACACCACATTAACCACACTGTGTTTGTATGCTACGTCTAAGAGTTGTATGCTGTTGAGTAGTGCTTCTCTGGGTAAACAAATAACTTTTTAAAGGTCCTGGCAGCAGTATCTTTGGCAAGTCCTTTTTCTTTCCAAATCTGCACTTGATATTGTGGAACCCCTTTGGAACTGTATGAAGTTGGCATAGGAATTCCCAAAGGGAAAAATCCTTTGCATTGCAAGTTGGAGACAGTCCTTTCCTTTGGCAAAGGAAAATAATATGAATGTTGCTGCATACATGCATATTATTCTCAGAATATTATATAAAAGATTTAAAGAAAAAGAAAGAAAGAAAGAAAGAAAGAAAGAAAGAAAGAAAGAAAGAAAGAAAGAAAGAAAGAAAGAAAGAAAGAAAGAAAGAAAGAAAGAAAGAAAGAAAGAAAGAATGGCAAAAGCAACTTGAATCAGAGAGAAGCTGTTTGAAAAAAAAATATTGGCCTTTAGAAGCTGGTGGAAAGCCAACAAAGAGGAAGGCAGCCTGATCTTCACAGTGGTCAGTAGTGCGACAGAAAAGCAGAGGTTTTTTTTCCTTAGCCCCTCCCCCCCCACCAAACACTCTGAAAGCTGGGGATTTGGAGGAATTTTTCCATGCTAGAGCTAACAGTTGGATCAAAATTGCTGGAGAAAGTGATCCGGAGGTTATTCATCTTAAATTAGACACAGAAACCAATTGCCGGCCAATGCAACGTTCATAAAATAGTGTCATGCACTCCTAACATCAGGAGCCCAAAGTAGGTGCAGTTTGAACCAACTGCAGTTTCTGAATGTTCTGTGAGGGCAGACCAAGCAGAGTGCATAGAGTAGTCCAATCCAACTGGTTACTGAGTTACTGTTGCAAAGTCCTTCTGCCACCAGGTCATGCTACAACATTTGCACCAACTGAAGTTGCATAGGCCTCTATGGCCATGGCTTCTACCTGTTCCAGCTGGAGCTGTAAGTCTAGAATAATCGCCAAGTCATAAATTGCTCCTTGATTATATGTACCTGCCCATCAAACTATCTTCTACTGAAGATAGAGGATCTTGGTGTATTAGCAGCACCTCTGAATGCCAAGGTTTAATGTCTGTCTGTTGTCTCTCAACCAGAACATGACAGTTTCCAGGCACCCAGAAAGGGAGTCAATAATATCTTCCTACAATCCAAAGTAGCCATGTACAGTTGGATATAATCAACATATTGATGATACCAGACCCCGAATTATTGAATAATCCATCCTGATACACTTATATAGATGATAAAAAGTGATCTAGCCACAAGATCTAACCCTAACTCTAACCCTGTGGCACCCATAAATCAGAGGCCACTAAGCTGATTTATTTCTGCCTGACCAGGAGCTTGGACTGGATTGGAAGACATCCAAGGTCCCTTCCAGTTCTTTTATTCTGTTATTATTACTTCACTATTCTTATTCTGCTACAGACAATGAACCACTGAAAATTTCCTGGTCCTAGGTAGTGATCCTCCTTCCCCCACTTACCTTATAAATGGGAAGGGCTATCCTATCCATTTCCTCAGAGGTAATAAAATGGAAAGATCTGCAGCCCAAAAGACTATACCAGTGGTGGCTAATCATTTTCGGCTCCTGTGCCAAAAATTATGTGTGCACTTGCGCTCGCGTGCCAGCACGCAGAAGGCAATACGCACCCCTCCCATGCCCCCTGCGCATGCATGCACAATCCCCCCCACGCCGCCCCCTTACCTGCCCTGCACCTCACAGCTGATTTTTCAGTTGCTTTGAGGCCTTTTTTGGCCTCCCTTTCCAGGCTGAATAATAGGCCCATTTTGTCACTTCCGGTATTACAGGAAGTGATGAAACGGGCCTATTATTTGTCCTGCAAAGCCTGCAGAGGGTTTTTTTAAGCCTCTGGGAAGCTGAAAAAGGCCTCAGAGCAGCTGAAAAATCAGCTGTGAGGCACGCACATGTGCAGTGAGGTAAGTTTGCCTGCAGCTCATGTGCCAGCACAAATGGCTCTGAGTGTCAACAGTGGCACGTGTGCCATAGATTCACCATCATGGGATTATACAATGCCCAGTTATCACTGAAAACTGTCCACAATGGCAAATATTTGTTGCAACATGATAGCAATGTGATGGTTCAAGTGATGGAATCTTATCACTCTTAATAAACCAAGCCCAATTTGCATATACATTTATTCAGAGTTAAAGCATTGCCCACACATATTGGAGTAGGTAGTTTTCTGTGCCAGTTCTTTGGTGGTTATAATTTCCACTTGCTCATTAGCCATTTCATGTCCTTTTTTTGGTGAAATGTTTTTAATGGAAATCCTACATCCCTGCTCCCTGGAAGTATGGCTGCAGCATTTGGAAAACCCAGTATTTCAATTTCTTAAAACAATAGCAATTTATTCTGAAATTGTACTAGCAAATGTATTATTTTCCGTAAATCTTAAAGTATTCCTTGATCAAAGTTTTTTGTTTTAAAAAGAATGTTATTTTATAATGCTTATCCCTATTCTTAAGAAATGTCCATATTACACAAGATACAGCTTATCATTTCCTGAAAGTTATTAAGCATCTTTTTACTGGAATAGTGAAATGTCTAAAAGTTCCTTTTAATACATAAAATATAAACTATGAGTTAAGGGATTTTTTAAAGAAAAAATATGTAATAATTTAATCAAGCACTGGAAATAATATATTCTTGCATAACTTGGCAGAAAATTCTATGTAAGATTTTTTATGATGACAAAAAAAATGTAATGATAATAAATAGCTTAGATCATTTGAAAAAGTGGAGGGAAAATAACGATAGAAAAATGTAATTGGAGAGACAGAAAATGACTATATCTGTCAAAACAAGTCCTCATAATTAAGTAAATTGCTTCAATTTATCATTTTATTGAATATTAAAATATTCAAATGATAGAACCAAAATATAATTTTTCTTCATTGTTTAACCAGAAAAATAAATCAATGATATTTTAACAGAAATCAATGATATGTGTCCTTGAAAAGATCCAAAGAAGTGAACATATATTAAAATATGGCTACAATGCACACATTCTTTAATCTAATTATCTCTCATATTGTTAAAAAGCACGCTCCAAGGGCACATATAAAGATAATCCAGAATGAAGAAATGGATTACACTTCGGGAGATCTATTTCACAAAGAAATGGAATTTAAAATGGGCATTTGGAACTATCATATTCTTAAATAAAATTGGCACTAGAATGTTGGATTGTGTAGAAAAAGGAAGGATGGATGTAAGAATTTGTTTAGCAATAGCATTTAGACTTCACAGTGCTTTACAGCCTTCTCTAAGCAGTTGTACAGAGTCAGCCCCCAACAATGTGGGTCCTCATTTTACCCACCTCAGCCAAGGATGGAAGGCTGAGTCAACCTTGAGCCTGGTGAAATTTGAACTGCCAAACTGCTGACAGCCAGCAGTCAGCAGAAGTAGCCTGCAGTACTGCATTCTGATCACTGCACCACCACGGTTCTTTAGATTATTAAAAAAAAAAAATCTACTACAGATTTTGACTGAAATTGGGTGTTGTAATCTGCCAATATTACAGTTAATACTGATTCACCAATCTAAAAATATATTTGTACATATTAGATAATTACATTAAAAATTCTCTCTCTTTCTCTCTCTCTCTCTCTGTCTGTCTGTCTGTCTGTCTGTCTGTCTGTCTCTCTCTCTCTCTCTCTTTCTCTCTCTCTCTCTACCTCTCAATCTCTATCTTAGGAACATTTCAGGCCAGCTGTATTTCTTGAGTATATATATAGGATGTTGAATATAAAATATAAGGGAGCAATGACATAAACAAGGTTTATTAGATAATTGCATATTCCTAAGAGTTCCCTTAACTCAATGAAAGAATGGCTTTAGTACAATAATTCTACTATTGGATGTAATAATAGCAGGATGCTTTCCAGCCTCATTTGTCAATAATTACTGAGACTATAACTTAATTTTAAATTCTAACTCCAAACTAAGTCAAGGCCTCATCGCATCAGGCTCCCAGTTACATGATCACATTAGTAAGTTATTTCTACAGATAAGTAGTCCTTGCAAAAAAAAAAACTTGTGGAGACCCATGTACTACCGTATGTTTTGGCAATTATTAACCCAAAATTTAGATTATTCAAACAAAAATATTCTAAACACATATTACTAAATATATTTTTTTTTCTTTATAGGCAGATTAAAAAAACCCCATAATTTCTGAACAAATAGTTATAATGGCATCAGCATATTTTTACCTATTAAGTGTTGGATTTAGTAAAGGCTTTCTCTGAATAGGAGGATTTCCATTCCTTACGATATTTTTGAACCTGCAATGCTTGTTTGTGAACTAAACGATGGAAGAGAAATTCTTGATTAAATGTTCACCCTTCCCTAACACTGATGTCCAAAAAATTTGCCTTAGAGCTCTGAAAGAGCTACAGACGATGTGATGATGAGGTTAAGGATTTGAGCTTCTTCTCCCTTTTCACTCACCATTAGTAAAATGACTTGTGCATACGTTCTGTGAACAATATTTACATTCTGGATTTCTTTTTCTGGTCAAACCTGTATGCTCTTAATACATAACAAAGTATTATATTTTTTCCCCTTTTGCAGTTAGTGCTTGGTAGCATATAACTCCACAACAGTTGGAGGAGAGCATGAAGAACACTAATTTGGGATGTTAAAAAAGCCCATGTGCTTTTCAAGGCTGTTTTTGTGCAGGACACATAAAAAGTGAAGAGGGAGGCAACTATTCACAGATAATACAGGTTGCTAAAAGTTCATACTTCATCGATTCAACCTAAACTTCATATCACATGGCAGCAGATTTTTCAATTAGTAAAAAGAAAAAAGAAAGATCAAAACAGTCAGTGAAAAGATAACTATTCCAAAGACTCCTGTTAGAATTTATGGAGAATTCTGTGTTCGCATAGCAAGGTGTCTCTTGGATGATAGAAGCTGAGAAGGACAGCCCATCATCTGAAGACCCTGTGGCTGCATAAAACAGTAATGACTCTTGCCACTGATGAGTTGAAAGCACCAAATCACTATCACAAACTGAACAGATACTTTACTTTCTTTTCATAATTGTTGAATGGCCTATTCTGGAGGCTGCCAAACAATACAGAGGAAAGCAGATGGCAAAATCATTTGTGGCCAAAGCAAAAGCAGAGAAAACCATAAACTGAGGCTAATGGTCTTTTCTTGAAATGATGACAAATTAAATCCATCTAAGTTATCATATAGATTCATTAATTAACTGTTCTCATGCCTGTGCTTCCCTAAATCTATTTTCAGTACCCCCTTCCTTTAATCCAACATCAATCATAGTCTTTTCATTTATTCCTCCAATTCACATAGAGTCAGTCCTAATTCACTGCTTGTTTGCAGTGTCCAAAATTCAATAGCACCTTTACTAAGCCATTTTTAGAACAACTTCTTTGGTGGCTTATTTTTAAAGGAAATATTTGTCTAGGGAGAATTCAGAAGTATGTTCACCTCTTCAGTTAGATTTGCATTCAAAGTCAGTATGTCATAGAATCTGACAGGCTGTCAGCCTTTGTTTGTAAAGAGTTAGTACTAGCAATGCAACAATTGCAGTGTTCTACATAATGAACTGCAATATTCTAAGAGACCAGAAGCATTCAAGAACTATCTCTAAGTCAGACTTTCAATGAACTCAATTGGTTTTATTCAATATGCAACTGGGTCTTTCTATCGTCAATCAACAGCTGACTGTCTGAATTGACATTATTGAAAAACACTCTGATTGAACTCATATCTGATAATAACAGTGTTTCCAGGGTTTTCTG
Organism: Bungarus multicinctus; assembly: GCA_023653725.1. NCBI lineage: Eukaryota > Metazoa > Chordata > Lepidosauria > Squamata > Elapidae > Bungarus > Bungarus multicinctus. The sequence continues at coordinate 41,061,762 of CM042838.1, read as the reverse complement.
AAATTCTTCTTTCAGTTTGCAAGGCATCATTTGCTAATGGAGATTTCTGAATTTGTGAATCAATCCCCAGTCCAAAAAAACCCCACCCCACTACGTACATCAAATATCATCATCATCTTCATTGATAACATGAGAACAATTCACCAATATTTAAGTCTACTGGGTATGGAATATCATTTCGATTCTGGGGCAACTTCGGGATGAAGATTTATTCAATTTGTATTAATGCCTAACTCAAATATATGACTCTGGACATCTCACAGCAGTTAAAACAGAACCAAAACAGTGAACAAAATGCAATATAAAAACACTTTGAAAGAACCATAAAATATGTTTTAAAAATCATATTAAAAGCCATAAAATGTAATCAGTGGCCGAGTTACAAAACAACAACACTTCCTTTTTGGTCTTTAAAACTTTAAAAGCTGCACCTGTAGACTGTAGAGATGTACTGAATCTCAGAGTTGTGAAGACTGATGGCTACTCTATATTTCAGCAGAAGGGAAAATAAAAAAGAAAGAAATGCTACTAATAGTTATCCTACATCAAACAATTATTAGTAGCTTGGGCCCGCTAATGGTATTCACAAATCATCAAATTGATACTCTTCAACTTCCATACAGGAAGAATTGAGCCCTTTTTGATTTCACTATACCTGAGATATTGGAGTTTTGTTCACTTCTCAGAGATTCATGTGGTAGATTAAAGGGGAAAAGGCATATGAAATAAAATGCATGTTCACAGTAAATTTATTTTTGGATAGAAGGGAATGTACTAAATCAGAGATGTCAAACTGGCAGCCCACCAGCTGAATGCATCACATGTAAGCCATGTACACCCTAGCCCCATGAAGGAGGAAAATGTTGTGAAACATCATGTGACAGCAATGTGACAAGACAAGTTTGACAACCGTGCACTAAATGAAAGTATTAGACAAATGGCAACATCACCCTACAGAATGCAATCATTTTATATTTAAGAAACCCACCAAAAACTAACAACCGCTAAATAATATTCTTTAAAATTAGCATGTTAAAGACATTCTTACAGTGCCCTGAAAAATTATGAACATTTAATTATTTACATGTTTTCCAATAAAACTTTCTGGTTTTAATAAGCCAATAATTTCTCAACACAATATGTGCAAAATTTTCTTTATTCAACAACAAAAATTTAATCCAGAGTTTGTCTTTTTGCTACTATTGATGTTATAATTGCAATACTTAAATTTAAATGATCTCTTTGCCAAAAATCCAGTGAGTCACTTATATGAAAACTTACAAGGCAAACTGGTGTCAACAGAAATTATTTTAACACTATTATCTTAACATCCTAGTGATTTAGCTGTTAAGTATGAGGGAAAATCAATCAGTAGAATAATTTTAAGTCTTTCAAACATTTATGTCAACCAAGAAAATACTGCCAAGAGTAGATAGAAATCTTTGGAAGAAAAATAATTGTGATAGTTTGGGTTACATTTCATTATTTCTAAGTGTATCTCAGCTTATACAATGTTGTGAATTTAGATTTTTATATAGAATAGATAAACCATTCATATAAGTAAGGAGAAATGAAAAAACGAGAGAAAGAGATTTGTTCTTATGCTAAATGGTATTTTTCTTCCAATAGAAGACAATGTCAAAACAACAGAGGGACTGCAAACCTCAAAGTTGTAAAGTCTAATTTGGACAACTACATCAAATTGCCTAGCTGGAGCTGATTTCTCATGATTTACACTTCTTCCAAGAGTATTTCAGTAATCTCTGTTATCTAGTCCCATTCATCTGGTCAATTTTTCTTTCCTTTCCTTTTCAAATGTGGCAACTTTAAGACTTGTGGACTTTGTGGACTGCAACTCCCAGAATTCCTCAGCCAGCTGTGTTCAGTGACCCCTGGTGTAAACCATTGATATCTCTGAAGATTAACCTTAAACATGTTCTACTTGGGAGGAGCTGCTTGTCCATTTAATCCTTTTAATGAATTTAACCCTCTTGTTAATGCCTGAATTCCACTTCTTGCTCTTACACCTTTCTTTCCTGTTCAGTTATTCCCTGCCTTCATCTCAGCTACAACCACTTCTGTATCAAAATCAAAGAGTTGATCTCCAAATGTTGGATGGAGAAGTGATCTAATTTGGACAATCGTATCAAATTGCCTAGCTGGACTTAATTTCTCATGATTTCTTTCATGAGTATTTCAATAATCTCTGTTATCTAGTCCCATTCATTTGATCAGTTTTTCTTTCCTTTCTCCAGCTCCCTCAATTTTACCAGATATAAACATTTTTTCTACCCATCACCTACTTACTCAAATGCCCAAAGCATAGCTTACTAATCATTGTGTCAATGGACAATCTTTTTTTTTTAATTTCGATTCAGAACTTACTATGAAATACTGTTTGTAGTCTACAGTATTGCCAGCAATTGTCTCCAAAGCCACAGTTCAAAACTCAATAGAGTCTATTTGTTTTGCTTTTCTTCAGTATCTAGCTTTCATAGCTTTATATTTTAAAGATGTAAAATTTAAATACTACAAATTTCATATTCTGAAAAAAAAAAGATGTTAGGAAAGTATGTATCCATGATTAGAAACTACTATCATTCTCTAAAACCTTTAGTCTTCACCCATTTCTATTCAGGTTTGTCCCCTTCCTTTTTCAATTTTTTCCTGAAAAAAGAAGTGGATGTGTTTTGTTCTGTGAGTTGTTGGGTGTGAAGGACTATGGATAGCAACTGATCAATTTCTAATTTTTTATTACAATCTACTAATTTGAATAAGAAATTATCAATTCAATTGATATATAGCATATTACTGTCCATCCATTGGAGTAGATTTGGTAGTAATTCTATAACCACACATATTTTATATTATTACATACAACAAAGTAAATATTTATGTAAATATACTGGTGGACAGTTTGTACCTGTATTAAATATTTTTTTGCCTCTTTATTCTTCTTGTTGGAATATAGGTTATAGAATCATCTTCAATTTAGCATCATCTTGCTTTTAGATAAAAATAGTGTTTCCAAACATAATATATTATGCAGAGGTTTTCTCATTGGAAAAATAGTTACTTCACTCCTTTTTCTTTTAGATGAGGTCTGAAGACATTAGTGGCACAACAGGTTTGAAGTGGAGTGAATAGCTGTCGCATTTGAGGACCGTGAAATTGGATTGAGAGAATATGGGGATTTAATCATCATTCTACCTTGATTGGTTCATTTTGTTACTTTGATACTGATATCCTACCAAATTCATCTGCAGCCAGCAGAATGATAAATATGATCAAGTAATAAATAAATAGTAAAATAAAAGTTTTAGTGTTTGATACGAAGTAAGGAAATTATTTTCACTCAAAAGAGGTATTGGAGCCTATTAGAGCCTTCAATATTACTCTGGAATTTGTTTCATTAAAGCAGTAGCAAAAAGAGAAAAAAAATCACTGAATCAATGGTTTTTGAAGCCACAGAAAAGGAGTTGAAGGAGGAATACAGACCATTTTTTGCCCTCTCTGAAATACACGTTCAGTGCCCATAAGTCCTCTTATTGAAATTATAACTTTAAAATGAATTAAATAGTAAAACAATCTGATTGGCTAGGTACTCTGGCCACATACTACACAGCTGTTAATCAAGAATAACCAGTCATTTTCTTTTTTAAAAAAGTCCATGCTTATACAGTGTAATTGAATTTATAACTATTTTAAAACAAACAAGAGTTTCATCAAGAGTACCCCATTTCTCTTAATGGAATTCATGTTTGCTGTGAAACCAATAACCTTTGAGCATGTACCAAAGCAGTGCTGATAATGGGATATTATCAAGTCAATATAAGAATCCTCCTGAAATTTCTACAGAAATATATCTTGAAGATGACATTATCGAACCAGAGAAACTGAGATTCAGATACTTTTTCCTCTGAGTTTAAGGATTTACTGACAATGGTCCTGATGCTGCACAGAAATAGCTGATCTTTCATACTTTTCCATTGCAAGCTTTGTTCAGCTGAGATTTGAACTCAGGCCAAAGACAGGTAGAACAGAAGATATATATTTATATATGTGTATATTAAATTTGTTCACCCAGGGTACCTCCAATCGTTAAGGTAATAAAATAGGCTATATGTGAGAAAATGAGAGATTTCTGTCTTTTCTTTGAATCTAAAACTCTAAAGTTCAATTGCTCTCACCTGGCAGATGAAACAGCTTGCTAATTTCAAATTAGAATTTCAATATGAAGGACAGAGCTTCCTTGAGGCTTCCCAAACCGCATTATTATGAAATTTAAATCCTCCTGCTTTTTCTAATCTTTAAAAATCTAATCATGCCTGCTTTCCTGCTGGCATTCTATTATCACATCAAAGGGGAAAAAAACTTGTTAGTGTCACTATTGAAAGTGACCAGATTTATGTTTGAAACATACATTTATGGTTATTTTAGCGGGCAATCTAATTTCCATTGATACACTTTCAAGTGAATATGCTTTCTGGAACCATCTGTCTTCTTTTGTGGGTCCCAAGGAGAAATCACTGACCTATCATATCTATAAAATATATCCATTGTCTATAAATTCCTTCTTATAAAAATATTTTAACATTGCATACTTCTTTTACATCATTCCAGATCCACTTTCTACATAACTTTTGAACAAGGCTGAAAAGACATAGGTAAAAAGGTATGATTATCCCCAGGGTTGCAGATAGGATACTGGGATGGAAAACATTGGCTTCCTAAGGCTATCTATGAGTTTCAAGTATGAACTGAGAGTTGATAGGTCTGTAGGTCTGTCCCTTTGCCAGATGCTTCTCTAGGCCTTTGTGAATATAACAATTAGTTAACACTTTTTATTCAAATATGGTAGATGAACATTTGATTTTATATCATTTGCATTTTTTTGCTAAACTCCTGATAGTTTCTAAGTTTCTACAATTTCTTTGAATCATTCAAAAAGAATGCAGCATTTGATACACTAGTCAAGATGAGGTCTGAACAGAACAGAAGTGGATGGAACAATTACTTCTCATATGGAATTTATGCTTCTCTTGATGCACTCCAAAATTGTATTATCTTTTTCACAGCTACATGATGGGCTCTTCTACAATTTGCAATCAAGAATTCTCTCAATATCTTTTTCTTTTTTGGTGGGGGACAATTATCATTGCCAAACGCATATTCCCTATTTTACACCTGAGCATTAGAATTTTGCTTTCATGATGAAGAACTTTCCACTTGTCACTGTTAAGTTTCATTATGCTACTTTCAGACTATTTCAAGAAACCTATCAAGACTGTATTTTTATTATTTTAATTCTGTTTTTAGGATATTTGTTTATTTAATTTCTATGGGTAGTCAACTCAATTCTGGCCAGCATACAATTCCAAAAATATAAAACAATAAAAACATTTTAAAAACACTAGAAATGTTTAAAGTAAATAGTAAAGTAAATAGGCGCAACAGCTGAGATACTTAGCCAGTTAACAGTAAAGCCCAAAAAATGAGCCCCGGGCTTGGGAACAAAAAGCCAACAGCGTTGGGGCCAATCTAATCTCAGAGGGAAGATAGTCCACAGAACAGGAGATTCTGCAGAAAAGGCATTTATTACTCACAACTGAATTTTATATCATTTGCCATTTAAATCATTAATGGAAGTATGGAATAACAGAAGAGTCAGGGATGATTCTTTTTAACTCTTTTCAATTTAATGAGGGACCCTAAAAAGGGTCATTTCTGAACATGCTTTAAACATGATGTGCAGAGAATTAGGAACTTTACAATTACAATTATGTAATCATCATGTCTTCTGACCCACATTTTACTAGCCTGCTTTGGAGAACTTTGTCAAATGCTTTGCTGAAGGGAAGGTATGGTTTGTCTACAGCATTCTTTTAACCTATTAAGTAAGTTATCAGATCAAAAAATTAGATAAGATTAGTTAATGTTCTGTGCAAGCTTTATACTAAACAGAAGCAAGACTGAAGAAGCAACTTGGATAAGTAGCAAAGTGTTTCAAATCAACAAGATATCCAGTTTTCGTGACTCAATTTCCAGACAACTCTACTGCACCTACATGATTGAAAATCTTCATCAACAGAAGCAGAAGCCTAAGAAATTTTACTAATAAGTTGTAAATATGTCAGCAGGAACAGAGGCAGACTATTTGACAGATTACAACAAAAGTTCAGAGAAAAACACGTCTATGTCTCAAACTACTAGTTGGAAGAATTCAACCCCTAGAATACCAATGTGATTCCAAAAGGACAAAAGTTGACCACCAGAAAATTCCACAAAATCTGTCTAAATAACAAGCTGATCAAATAAAGGACAAGGAAAGAGGAACTTGAAAATGAAACATTGGTCAGTGAATAGAAGACTTGTTTTCAGTAAGGGGTGGTGATGTCTTGAGAATACTCATGTAGCAAAATTCATCAAGGACCTATGCTAATCTCTACTGCTTGATCCTTTTTAATTTGTGGCGTTCTCCCAAGGTTGAGCTCCAATTCTGAAACAACAGAAGCTGCATTAAGTCATCCTCATCATTCACAGATAGCTGATAGCCTTGTGTCTCCTGAGCTATAGGCTGAAAATCTATTATGTTTTCTTCTTTCAGTTCATAATCGGAAAAGGTCATAACTGATTACCAGGATTTGTTCTTGAAAAATTCATGTTGGCTTATGATAATTACTTCATTGCTTTCATGATGTTTGCAAACCAATATGTTTTCAATTTGCTCAAGAATCTCCCAAGTATCATCAGCATTAGTACTTTTTAGGATCTTCATTTTCCTCCTTTTTTGAAAACTCCTCTAGTTACCTGGCAGTTCTTAAATTTTCAATCATAATACATAATGGTTCATCCAGACTCTAATATACTTCCTTCAATTCCTAGGATGTAATTCAGCTGGTTAAGGAGATTAAAAGTCAATTGAACTTAACAAGGTATTTCCATTACTATGTTTTTATCAGCCTCAAGCTTCAATCTTGCCTCAGTATGCTGCCCTTCACAGCTTCCAAGTGGAATACATTTTTGTTATTGGGTTGTTCTTGTTGAAGAAGACTGACCCACGAGTTCAATAGCTATGCATTCCTCCTGTCCCCACTATCATAGATTCATAGGTCTGGAAGAGACTTTGGAGGTCTTCTAATTCTACACAAGGCAGGAATTCTTACACCATTAAATGGCTGTTCAATTTTTTCTTGAAAACCTTCAACAATAAAGCCCCAACAACTCTGAGAGGCAAGCTGTTCCATTGATTAATCATTCTTACTGTCAAGAAATTCCTCCTTATTTCCTAAGTTAATATTGATTTTTTATTTGAACACATCTAAAGAATTCCTTTTTGTTATTCATAGCATCCTTCACATCCTCCTAATACCCTTTTTCCAACTCTTGGCTTTGTGACTTGGCTCAGTTTCTACTTCCTGTATGTGTCTTTTTGTTGTTATTGTCAGAATAGTTTATGTATACCATACTGACTTCTTTTATGCCTCTCAATCTTTTTCTCCCTCATTGGGATTTTAATTTCCCCTAAAGTCGAGATCACTGCTGTTTCCAATACCTCCACTAAGTCTTTCCTGTTGATTGCTTCTAAGTCAAGGTTAGAAAATCTTTTTCTGCTTTCCTTCAACCTTGTAAGGAAAAAGGTAATCAGCAAGACAAGTCCGGAAATTCCTGGAAAGGTCTTTTTAGTCAGAGTTTGTCTCCTGACAGATGTTGCAGTCAAGTCTCTCATTATTACCAGTTCACACCTCTTTGAAAGATTTACAGTTTGTGTTTAGAGTTTATCTTCTATGTCTTTTTCCTTGGTTGAGAGGCTGATAGTTAACAACAGTACTGTTTCTATTTGTTCCCCTGCTCTGCCTATTTTAACCCAGATGGTCTCTATAGTACTGCATGTTCATTCGTTTGGGTTTTTTAACAGGAATTGGTATTTTATCACTCATCTAATCTGCTTTTCCCCTTCTGTTTCTTTTGAAGAAATCATGTCCTTCCAACAGCAATATAGATAGTCATTCTGTAGGTTACACATACTCTAATTGTAAGTATCTATGCTTATAATTTATTCCCAGTAGCATGAATATACGTTCAGTCTTTGGCATACAAATGGATTCCTCTACCTCATCCATGAGAACTGAAGCCTTAGACCACAATAGCAGAAAAATAACATAGTTGGAAGGTAACTGGGAGGTCTCCTAATCCAACCGCCTCTCAGGCAGAAACCCTATACCATTTCAGACAAATGGTTGTCCACTTTCTTTTTAAAAGCCTTCAGTGATGGAGCACCCACAACTTTTAAAGGTCAGCTGTTCACTGATTAATTGTTCTTACTGTCAGAAAATGTCTCCTTAGTTCTAAGTTGGTTCTCTCCTTGATTGGTTTCCATCCATTGTTTCTTGTCTTGTCTTCTGGTTGCTTTGGCAAATAGGTTGGTCCCCTCTTCTTTGTGGCAGTGCCTCAAATATTGGAGCATTGCTATCATGTCAGCCCTACTGGCCAACTGAAATGCTCTAATAGTGAAACCTTTAAAGAAGTAAAAATCCTCTTGTTGGACTCAAGAAGGGAGTAGACTTCAGTGCACTTCTATTACCTTTTTTCCACTTTTTAAAAATTTTCTTCTGTTGAATATAGTACCTCCTAATGATACCTTTCAAACATTCTCAGTTTTAGGTTTGAAAGGCAGTAATTGGCAATGGAAGTCACTGGAAGCTTGTTTGTCTGAAATAGTATAGGGTTTCCTGCTTCAGCAAGCGGTTTGACTAGAAGACCTCCAAGGTCCCTTCCAACTCTGTTATTCTGTTATTTTGTTAAATCTGTCCTCATAAACTGGAATCATCTATATGATCTCACAGCAAAGAAATGACCAGTCCTTGGGCCCTCTTACTGTATAGGCCACAGATACCTTGAAATAACATGAATATTGATTATTGCAGGGTTTTTTTATTGTACATATTTATATCAACCCATCTCCATATCAATTTGCATTTTTTAAAGTAGCACATATAAACTCCTATTTTTTTCTACATATTTTGATATACCTTTCATAATATGCACTTTGATATGCATGTTTTCCTAAGGTACACATTTTTAAAATAGTTTTCCCTAAAGCGTAGATTTTTGCATGATTTTCCTTGATTTATTTACTTTTCTGATGCAACATGCTTTTTACTTATAGAATTGCAATGCAAAGTTTATAGAAGTGTAAAACAATACTTTATGTGTATGAGAAATGTGAAAAGTCTATCAATGGGTCACTATAAAGTAAATAAATCAACCAAGCCATCCTTAAACAGAAGGTCTACGAGTAGACAATGCTTCCCCTCCTTTTTTTCCTTCCCAAATTGTAGCTATATACCTTGTATAGCTTGCCCCTCTAAATAGCCTGTCAGCTCCGTTTTTAAGCCATGGCAATTTCTGGACATTTTCACTGACCTCTTTTCTTCTCCTGTTGATTGGAATTATGCCATAAGAACTTAAAAATCTCTCTGCTGGATCAATTCAAGGTCCATTTTAATCCAGCAGCTCCTTTTTGACAATAATCTAAGCAGCAACTTTTTGACAATGACTATGCAGATGTTTCTGGATTGCTATAAGCAGGAGATGAAAACATATTTCTCTCCTGATTTCGTTCGTAGCAATTGCTATTTGGAGGTATGCTGTCTCCCATGAGTCTCAAGACTAATGGACTTTGACAGACCTGCCTTCCCTGAATTTAGCCAATCACCTATTAATTCCATCCATGTGGTAATGAATTCTGTAAGTTAATTATCTGTCATGGCAAGGACAGGTTTCTTTTCTCATTCTTCCTTCTTCCAAGCAGCTTCACTGGATGGTTGAGAGAGACAAAATAAAACTTATTTCTTTTTATCTTTTCTATACATACAAGATTTTACACAACCGTCATATACTCCATAGTCACTTATATCTAAATTAAAATGTCTTAAACATTCTACTTGTTGCTCATAAGCAAGATATTTGAATTCCCCAAACATCTTCTGCACTCTTCCAGATCTCTTATGATCACTTTCAAATGTGATGCCCAGAATTGTATATAATATTTCATATGTATACACAGCACAGATTAGTATAAAGGCATTGTAATATTGGTTGTTTAATTTTCAGTCCTTTTCTTAATGATACTGTCATGGAATTTTCCCTGCCTCACAAGACCATCACTGATATTTCTGCTTACCAAATGTTCTCTTGGTTTCTTATAGGCAACTTGGACTTTCATCACTCTATATGTGGTTCAGAGTTGTTGTTGTTGTGGTGGTGGTGGTGGTGGTGGTGGTAGTGGTGGTGGTGATGGTGGTTTTGCTCCAGTATACCTCATTTACCTCATTTGGACCACCATTCATCTACTTGAAAAATATTGATGATAACAAAATGATAATTAATTAGAGTAGAGGTAGGCAATCCAATACCTCCAAATGTTTTTTGATTAAAGACTATCACTATCCATTGTCTCATGTTATTTGGTTCTGATGTGAGTAATACTATGAAAATATGGATGCTGTAAAGTTGCTTACTTTGCTTTCTAATGTAAAACATGTTGCCTCCATTCCCAAATCCTAATAACTGCTAGCAAAAGGAGATAGGAGAGATAGAAGTCTGAGGAATACCCTTGGTTCGTATAAACCCAAAATACATAAATGGTGGTTATTCAAAATCTTGAACTTGGTTGAAACCTTGTAAAAGTTGTATCTTTATTTTTTTTAAAGGCCCTGGAAAGTGGAAAAGACCGCAGCTACAAAGTAGGGATATTTAATTAATTAAAGTTGGTCAGAACTTATGTTTTTATCCTGATCATACTCACTTGTTACTTCAAGTATAGATTCTGCACACCCACTTAAAAGTAAGGTGCAAAAATTATGCCCCTTTGATACAAACCCATCATTCACAGCTAGGCCTACTGCTATTATGCATAAAATATGGATGTTGGGAAAGTATATTCTAATTCAAATGTCCTATTTTCTCTTTTTAAAAGAAGATAGGCTGACAACCCAGCTAATTATGGCTACAAGCCAATGTTTTGATTGACAGTTGCTTTTCCATTGTTAAGGAATAGAATTAGGGATTTCTGAGGAAGACAGTCATCATCGATACTAAAAAAAAATATTCTTTACTTCACAGCAAAACTCCCCGCTAACATTTAAAAGAGAGACATATTCAGGGGTTCCTTAGGCAAAAACTGTAAAGGGAATTCAAATGAAATGTCAGGTTCCAATTGTGAATTTTGGATGATAAATTACTGTATAATCTTAAATAATAAGTGATAAAATGGATTTAACAACCCAAAATTATCATCAAATTCTCTTCTGCGGATAATTCACATGGCAAGGGATAATAACCAGAAAAGAACTTTTATATAAGCAGCTACACCTATCACTTTGACTATTATCACTCTGACTATTATTCTTGGCAAGGGAAGCACAGAACACTTTGTTTTCAAGAAGAACCTGAAAAGGTAGATTACTTTCCTTATTAGACAGGAATCTGATGGATCTGATTTTCATCTATTATTTTCAAATGGAATGAGTGAGGATTTTATTTTTTATATCTATCTCAGTCTAGCCATGTCTAAAGTTGCACTGATTGAAAAGAACAAGTGTCAATCTGTTCATTTGCCCTATATTTCCTCCCACAGCATAGCTCTCCCTGTGAAGACTGACTTCATTAGAAGATTCCATCAATGACAGCACATATAAAGGGTGGAAGGAGAGGATGTGATCATAGAAATTCAGAGATGGAAGGCATTATTTCATCAGTCAAGCCCATCTCTTTGGTCATTGCAAAAATCAAAAGTAAAGCTTCCTAGCCAAATCTCCACTCTTGGATTTGATGGAAACATAATGTCCACTTCATAAAATTCTTAACTATAATGGGTGAACTTTATCTTTAAAATATCATGGGTATGGGGAAATATAAAAGCCAAAAGCTTAGGTGGGAAGCAAGGTATCAAATATTTAAAAAAATGTTCTGTAAAAAGTTTGATTTTCATTGGAACAACTGGGATTATTGCTAAAATGTTATTCAGATAAACATTGTGGATAAATTTGTTTCACTATGATAGGCTTATACAGGATGAGCCATGGTGGTGCAGTGGTTAGAATACAGTACTGCAGGCTACTTCTGCTGACTGCTGGCTCCCTGCAATTTGGTAGTTCAAATCTCACATAGGCTCAAGGTTGACTCAGCCTTCCATTCTTCTAAAGTAGGTAAAGTGAGGACCCACATTGTTGGGGGCAATATGCTGACTCTGTATAGTTGCTTAGAGAGGGCTGTAAAGCACTGTGAAACAGTATATAAGTCTAAGTGTTATTGCTATTATTTGGAGGTCTTACATCTATGTACGCCATTCTAAACTTACTGGAAGAACATATTGACTTGTACAATAATTCTTGTTCTGATTACATGAAGTATTATTTAGAATGTCTCCAGTTTCTCTTGTGAGATAATTCTCTGGCAGAAAAGCATACCTATATTTTTTCAATTTTAAAAATATTCTGTGCAAAGCTTCAGTTATTGGTGAAAATAGCATACAAATATGTGTTATGTTAGGGAAAAATTGCTTGCAAAAAGCACATAGTGAGATAAACCTACTCAATAATATTTATAAAATAGAAGCATCACATTACAGTGTAAATTGTGTACAGCAAATTATATTCAGGTTTGAGCATATTGCAAAATGATACATTAGGCAAAATAGCAGACATTTTATCTATTAGGATAAAATGCAGGAAATGTATGTGAATTGTTGTGCATATTAAATCTGATATAGGAATGGAATGAACTAAATTTAAGAGCAGAAAAAAAATAACTCAGAAATTTATTTATTTATTTTTAAAAAAGCTCCTACATTACTATAAATGCATGTATTAATAAATGTCCTAGCTTTTAAGATCTGTAGACTTTTTGTTATTTCTGTTGCAACAGACAAGCAATTCTTTTAGAAAAATGAAACTCATGTGATACAACATAAACATGTTGCATAGACATATCATCCAAATGCTGATGAATGCAAAATACTCTGAACTCTCCAGAGAAAAAGTTGCAGAACTTATTGCCAGGAGGGCTGATCATTAATGAGTACTAATAAATTTACATTGCCTATAATTAGTGACAAATATAATGACAAATGCAACTATGGGATGATCCAAAATGGCTACTGTCAGCTGTATAACAGACATTCCACAAAATACTTTTATTAACTGGATGCCAGAGTATTTAAATGTGCAATTCTTTTGTTTAGTAGATAAGCCCTCCCTCAGAAATCCACATTCACATTAAAACATCCCATAGATGAAATAGTGCCACAGTCTGTGATCATTTATTTATTTTTTAACATGGTTTGAATGCATGCAAATAGCTGGACGTTAGAGAAAATGATACGCAATTCCTATAAGGAATTTGGTCAAATGAAGCTTTTCCTTGGATTGGAGATCTGTAATAGGTAATCTATACTGTGTCCTGAAGTCCACTTTACTGCAAATATCAAAAATTGCTGATACTGTTTTCCAGTTGCTTGTAGGTGGGATGTACATGAAAATTGTTCTGTATATCCCCAAATATATTTGATGAAGTTTAAGTAAGTTTGAATCACACTGACATCTGTTAGAAGAGTGAAAATTAGGCAAGGTTCAATTTGAGTCAAATGTCATATGTGATTTGATTCAAAGAGCCCATGTGATTCTGTTCCAAACTTCTACCATACATATTCATGGATAAGCAAAGACGTTTAGGCAAAATATACAGATAGACTTATTTGTGAGTATATATGGTAATATTGTTTTAAATTACTCACATATCCCATACAGTATATATATGTGATGGCGAACCTATGGCATGCATGCCAGATGTGGCACGCAGAGCCCTCTCTCTGGGCACATGAACCGTTGCCCCAGATCAGCTCTGCCACGCATGTGCGCATGCACCTCCCACTGGCTAGCTGGTCTTTGGGTCTCTGCCATGCATGTGGGGGGGCACACACAGGGTGGGCAAATGTTGGGGGCGGAGTGCATGTGCAGGGGTTACCTGTGCATGCGTGAAGGGCTCAAGGGGTTGCACATGCGTGTTACATTTTAGGGATGTGCATGCTTTGGGCACTTGATGCTGAAAAGGTTAGCCATCCCTGGTATATATATTTGCATATAAGCCCATCTACAGATGAGCAGAGCCTCAATTTTTTAACCAAAATACCATGAGAAATGTGGTTTCAGATTATCTGTGCATGGAGCATTTTTCATGGTATTTAGATTTTAAAAATTGAGGGTCTGCTCATCTATAGATGGGCTTAGATGCACACATATAGGGCATTGAATCAATTCAATCAAAATTGTCAATTCAATAAAAGAGTGTGTGCACTTGCACAAAAGTCTATTGAGCTTTATTGAAGGGCATCTGACTGAAGGGAAATGGAAGGAAAATGCAGCTGCTTTAAAAAGTTGCAGGCAACTTTTTAAAGCAGTCAGTAATACTATCCGGTGCTTTGAAGCATCTTTTCTGAACTATTTTTGAAGCACTGCAGAAACCGAATAAAAATTGTCCTTTCTTAACAAAAGAAGAAAGCAGCTTGACCTTTCCTTTCCTAAGCATTCATTTCCAGCTGAATAACAGTTCTGTTTATACAAGCAAGAGAAATAGAATCAGTTTTGACTATTTCTTAGTAACCTTTACTAGTCCAAGAGCAGCAGCAAGAATTCTCTTGGGAAACCACCACAAGACCCCCGCATCACAAATTATTTTTTAAGATCTCACTACCAAAGATAAATGAACATTTTGCACAGGGGCTTAGCATTTAAGAATCAGATTGGGATTCAGTTGAGTAATTGGTCATTTTTTTCCCCACTGGATCCAAGAGCTGTTGAATTACTTTAGTTCTCCTCTTCTGATAACATCCGATAACCTTTTACTATCAGATGGAAAGGAGGAGGTTTTCCATAGGTGTTTCTATAAACCATGTGTTTGCCATCTCATTTAGAGAAAGGATAGAGCCGACCCAAGATGGAATGACACTGTTAATGCAGCCCTTTAATCAAAGATTTAATATTATGAGAACATTTGCATTTTGTAAGCAATTCTGCTATTTCTTCGTGTTGCAAAAATTCCACAGAGCATGAGTTAAATTATTTTATTTAACTGAAGCACTAACTATACTAAAGACAAGAGCAAGAAAATGCATCCAGGCTCTTGTCCTGTTATTTCATGGTGGAATCATGCAAAACTGAATGTGTTCGTGATGCTACTGGAGATTAACATTAATATCTGGGTGACATTACTATTTCTTTGCTATAGTATTGCTGTGAGTTTTGGCACAGCAGGGTGTATTGCAGACTAAGTGAACTGCATTAAGGATAGATCTGTTTTCCCCCAATGATATATCCCCATTGATTTTCCTTCTTTTCTGCAAATTTAAATGGCTCCTTAATGTAACTTTGCAAATGTTTTCTTGCTGTGAAAGTCAAATTAGAGTCTATGTCTTAGCATCTTAGCACTTCAAAACCTGGGTGTGAAAATAAAAGCATTGCTGAAGAAATTAAAGTGCGGTTGACGAGATTAAAGGGGAAAAAAGGAGGATTGCATCCAGTGGGGGGGAAAAGGGTCAAGTGAATCACATTTTATTTGATAAATTACATCAAAGATGGAGGATGCAATCTGATTCAAGATCTGGATAGTTTCCTCCAAAGCCATGGCAGGCCAAGTAATGAAAGATGGTGAGGATTCATTATCCAATTCCATTCTTCATATCAGCAGAGAAACAGACCTTATTCTTCAACAAGGGAAAGATCACCATAATCTTAATCTAATCCCACAGTGTTAATTCTTAATCTTAATCTCTTTGCATTGGCGACTGAGAAGTTCCCTGGACAATTTCTTGAACAGATTTCTTGTTCCTCAGAAATATTCCTTCTGAAATGGCATTTGGAAAATATCAGGAGCTGTAGATGGCACACAGATTGAGAGTTGCTTGCTGATAAAATATAGTCAACACTGGCAAACCACATGGTTTTAGAGAAAAAAGTTGCAGATTGACTGAGAATTATCTCTTCTGTAGAAAACGGGATACCAAGGGATTGTTCATCCATAAGGATTTGCAAGCAATTACTGCATATGGATTAAAATATGAATTTAAATGCTTTTCAATTTTTTTTGCTGAATATATGACAAAACTTTCTAGAAAAGGCAAACCAAACTACTTTTTTTTTCTTTCTCTTTCTCAATACCATTATGGCAGCAGTGATAGGAAGTCTAAATGCTTATTTGTTATTTAAATGCAGTTTGTTAAAACGAACTTGCAAATAGCCAGACAATCTAAGATCAAAAATAGTAAATCTTATCAAATTGTCTATATTTTTCTATTCGATGTCAGTTACTTCTATTATCAGGTTCTAAACTAGGCACTCTCTTGGAGAATTAGGAGTCTTGAAAACATAATTACATCAAGCAAGGGGCAAAATGTGGGTTCTTTTACAGGAATTATTTCTCTAAATAATGAGTTAATAAAGGAAACAACAAGATTCAAAAAATCATCATGGGGGTATCCAAGGATCTAACAATCATTCTTGTCCTAAAAACAGGCATCAGAATAGAGATCCTAGACCTTGGGAAAAATAATGTTATTTTCTGATCTTATTTTTTTTCATATGTATATATGTATGTATGTATGTATGTATGTATGTATATATGTATGTATGTATGTATGTATGTGTGTGTATGCTTTATTAGGTTTCCATATTTATTTTATCTATTTATATATAATCGTCAATACAATTGTGCAAAAAAAGAAAGAAAAATAGTTATATTCCACTGGAAGGCACCACTTCCATCCAATACAATATAGGAACTCTACTTGGAAAATCAAATCATTCCATTTCAATACTGTGAATCAAATGCTCAAAATGGGTCATGTTGATTCAATTGTTTGCTGTGATCCATGGGAAAGAGGCTTCAGACATGTGGCAAAGCCCTTCTTAGTGACTATGCTGAACCTAATCCTCAACTAATCCAGTCCCTTTAAAAGAAGCAGCCCTGTTTTGATTCAGAGCTTCGCTAACAGGTAGCACTAAATGAAAATTACACAGAAGAAAAATGAGTTACAATTGTAACACAGGCTCTCTTGCGAGCAGTAGGTCTGGCTTTGAAATGGATATTGGTTGCCTGGGGTTCTAAATAATGATCACTCCTCCATATTTGTCAGAAGAATGAACATCCATTGATTGCCTATATCTGCATAATAAAGAAGAGACTAGAATAAAACAAGATTCATTAGAAGACTTTGATAGTTCCAGTATGAGTTGAATCTGGATGACCTGGCAGTGATGAATTAGGTTCTTCAGCAATAAATCCTTTATAACTGGACTGTTTTTTCTCTGCCAAGATGCTAAGTTGGCCAATTCAGTTTTGGTGACCGAGATACAATTCTTATTAGATATGCAATTTTATGCCCAGTTTTCTATCTCTCAGGAAAATTCTTCCCAGTCATATCATTGGAAGCATAGCAAGCCTTCTTAATTTGATCATTCATTCCAGCTCACATATCAGAGTAATCAAAATCTCTTTTGTTACTTCTCCCAGTTTGGCTGCTTTCCCTTTGAAAAACAAATGAAACCTAAAGAAGTCTTGAGCTAAGATCTTTCCATGGTGATGCCATGGAAAGTATCCAAAGAATCAGCATGTTTCTGGAATATATTGAAAAGATCCAGCAATTTGAGATAGTATTGCTTGAGGTGATGTATAACCAATGGGAAACCAACAGGAAAGCAGATAATGTTGATGAATGGTCTGAATGAAGGTTGCTATAATTGTGAGTGGATTGTAGTATAATGAATTGAAAATATAGCAGTAACAGAAAATTGGTAGACATTTCAATGCATTGGTCTGAGTGTTTCTCAGTATCCTGCCTAAGACTTAGTACATTGCAGGTATCTTCTAGCGGTTGAGGCACAAGCAAAAATATCTTGGGGTGGTAGTCAATGAAAATTCTCAATCATCCAAGTAAAGTTGTCTGGAAAGTAAATCATGAAAACTGGATTGCTTTTCTGTTTTGGTTTGAAACATTTTGCTGCTTATCCAATAGCTTTTTTTTCCAAAATGAAGAGGTTGCCATGACTCAACTTCCACACTTGACATGAAGGCAATCTGTGGATTAGAAATGTTGGTTTGTCCAGAGTAACATGAGCATGTTCAGGGTATTGGTTGCATCTCCTTCAGCATGCTGGGCACAATATGCCCAATCTGACAATTTTTACAAGGAATGCTATACGTGGTACGAGTATGACTGAGTGCTAATTTTCCACTTGGTTCTCCTGATGAAACATAAGAAGTGAAAGACATGGTTAATTTTTTAAAAAAAAATGGGAAGGGGGGAGAAAGATAGACAGGACATGTATTTGTGAAGTAAGAAAAAGGGGCAGAATGCAATAGAGCTGAATGAAAGTGAAAGTAACCCAATCTTGTAGTAAAGCTGATGAGAAGGTGTAGGTTTAATTGTGAATGAAAGAGATGAGTGGGAAGGGGTCTTTTTGGAATATGTACTTTGCACTGAGAAAATTTGCGGTGACATCTTTGTGAGTTTTAAGCAGGGGTGGGATTCTACTGGTTCTGTTCACCTCTGTAGAACTGGTAGTTCTGAAGAGCAGCAGACAGAGACCATACATAGAACTACTGCTCAGCTGTCCGGGCAGCTCAGCAGGTCGTAAATTGCACTCACGTGACTTGCGCGCATGTATGCATGATACAGAGCGACAGAACCAGTAGTTATACCAGTCGGATCCCATCCCTGATTCTAAGTGGCATGGTCGATTGGTTTGGGTCCCTTTTAAGCTAGATCATCATTAAATGGGATTTGGACAAAACCACTCTTCCTTTCCCTGCCCCAACACTTTTCCTTTTCCAACTAGAGAAATTTCACTTTAGGACAGAGGCATAGAAGGCTTATTAAGTTGTAAATGATATGAGAATGTAATACCCTGCTGGGGATCATGGGATTTTCTAATGAACCTACAGCTGGTCAACCTTCATTTCACAACTGGAAAGAGAAAAATAATTTTTCAGGAAAAAAAGTGGGACTTTATAAATCACAGTAAGGAACATTCCTCTTCTTCCTTGTCTCTATTATCACCACCACTGACTAAAAAGTTAATGAAATCACGAACAACTAGATTTTCATCTCTTTTTATTACACAGGAAGAGTGATCCCACTAATAATTATACTTTGCATTTTCACTCAAGCAATACAGAACAGACATGTGTCTAGTCTTAAAGGCATCTGAATATGCTCCAATAGTGAGAAGGATTCGACCTGGATCTGTGGCAAAGAAATTCATATTGTTATGATTTGATTGCTTCTTGTACCCTATTTCTATTATTAAGTGTTGTACCTTAAGATTCTTGACTCTTGATGAATGTATCTTTTTTTTATGTACACTGAGAGCATTTGCACCAAGACAAATTCCTTGTGTGTCCAATCACACTTGGCCAATAAAGAATTCTATTCTATTCTTCCATTCTATTGATGGGATGTTAAATTGTTTGAGAGATAACCTAGTCTAGCATCAAGACTTTAAAGCAGCAGCTTCAGCCATCCTATTTTTCTTCATTCCTAGACATATAACCATTGGAATCAATTGTGCTATGCCAGGCGTAAGCTAATCAGAAAAGCAGGGTCAATGTTTCAGTAATACTAATTACAGTAGGTTATGAGACTTAGGATTCAAAGGGATTCAGATGTGTCAAAAAAAAAAAAAAGGTGGACAATGCAGGATGAGATTTTAAATTCTGTTTCTCCACCCTCTGTTTCCTCAGCCCAGCCAATTTCATAACATTCTTTTGTAAGACATCACACCAAATGTCAGAACTTATATTGAGTAGAGGAAGCAGTGGGGAGCTGTCTGTGTGATTGAAAGCACAGCAGATATGCAAATGTGGTAAAGCAATATTTCTTTTTTTGGGAGGGGGGATTGTAGTTTGAAAAGGCAAAGTTTCTTAACAATTTTTCACACTGCTGCATTTCTCTTTGTTGTCTTGTCATGTCCTGTTAGAGAAAGTTAATATTTTTAAGCACACAGAATTGGTGAGAGTGGGTATGAGTGTGTGTATATGTGAGGAAGACCTATAGAAACATTAAGAGAAAGATTTATCAATCCAATAAAAGAAATTTCTATAACTATAGAATGGGGAGAATTTCAGCATTGTGACAAAGCATAAGCTTATTATCGCTTAGGTCCAAGATTTTGTTTAAAAGCTGCTAAAAGCTAAAGTGCTGGTAGTGATCATGCTAAGTTACATTAGGCTCAACAGTCTGACACACATTGTAGCATCTCACAAGTAACCCAAGCAATAAAATATTGTTTATCTTATCAGAATTACTTTCTTTTCAATGTTGCAGAAACAGCAGATACAGCTACCTGGGGCAGCAAAATATCCTGGGCCATCCCACCCCAATCTTATCTTGTTTCTATTAGCTCATTTGTAACATTACATAAACAGTTTGAAGTCATTTTCCAAAATAGTACAATGTTAAATATGATGTGGACTAGTAAGGAATAAAATAGAATGCAGGTATGAGGAGAATAGAATAGAACACTGAATATTCTACACCTTCTCACTTCTCTTCATCTCGTGATCTCATCTTATCTTATTTGCAACTAGCACATCAGTAGCAACTGTGTCCCAGCCCTTTTTTCTCTGTCTTTCTTGAAGAAATTGACTAATGTTTTTATGAATTATATTTTCATTGTTATAATAATAATGAAATGTAACCTTATGCTTACAAGAAGAGAAACATGATCAGTCAATTCCTGAGAATTTAGGGCTTCTAAACAATTCTTTGTTCAATTTTAATGAACAATTTCACCTCCTGTACTTCTGGTAGCAATTTGAATGAGGACTTGGTTGGCTCAATCTTGGAATTCTCTGGCACCATCTTCCATGTCCTAGATTTGGTCAAGAGCCTGCCACCAAAGTTTTGCTATAATTACTCCTTCACTTAATGATAGACTGGAGTTCTGTTGTTCTCTATTTCTATTATGAGTTAATTATTTATTACTCATACTTTGGTGAGAATGATTTGAACAATGGAAGCTAGCTGGTTAGAAACAGAAAGGGGTACTTCATTTGGATGAATTGAATCCAGATTCATGAATGAAAGCAGAGATTGTTTCAAGGCAAGCAAATCAAATAATCTACTGGTGAAGCACCTTACTTTCTTGTAGATATACTTTCTTGTTTTAATACAAATGGTTTTCCTCCTGAACAGGTGAATTGACAGTGGAAAGCCCTGTTTTGCAACTGAGAGTGAAAGGTGCCAATAGTTTTATATATTCTCTGAATTGTTACTCATTAACACATGCAAATTCACACTTGATGTTGTAGACATCAAGCAATAAATATAAATACTTATATTGGCTTTTTTTTCATTGGCATTTCCTATAGCATTTAAATATTTCATGTTTTTCATGTCCTCAGTAACTTCCAAACCTATCAATACAGGAAATACCCTTTGCTTAGAAATATAGGACATTATATACTGGAGACATTTAAAATGCCAGCAACAGGAATTGTCAAACATCTGGCCTATTTCCAGGGGACGGGGGAGGGAAGATACAATGCACCAAGCTAGTATGAAAAAATGTACATTTTTAGAAGTGGAAGAAAAGGCATTTCTTTAAGAAAATGGACTTCCTCTACTCTTTATCATTTCAGAAAAGATGTTTGTTTGCTTCCACTTTGATGAAGTTATGAAATAGGTAAAGCTATGTACCAGAAGAAGCTGGTTAATTTCATGCCAGCACTATAGAAGGAAACAGTGGTAGAACTAACGTTCAATATAATCTAACCTGATGCTTTATGTTTATTATTAATTTTATAAATCATAACATAATAGGCTGTGTGTTTGTGTGCATTTGTGTTGTGGCCTCTCAGCCACTGGCCCCTCCAGTGGAGAAGGAGGAGGCATGGGAGTCAGAGTCAGCATCAGGGCAACCTGGGGGTCTGAGAGGGAAGAGGGAATGGAGCTGGCAGAGAGGGGGAGAGAGAGAGAGAGAGAGAGAGACGGAGCCACCCATCAGCCCTCAGATGAAGAGTCGACATCCCCCAGGACTGGAGGTGGTTGATGAAGAAGAGGAGGAATAGCTGGGTTCAGTGCCAGATGCATGGCTGCACAGAAGGCACAGAAGGCAGAGAAGACAAGAGCAGTGGAAAGCCATAGACCAATCCTGTGAAAGGAAGAGCCACCATTGCTAGCGAGGCCCAACTCTAGCTCTGGGGATAAAAGGCAGGGGGCAGAGATGACTAGATGTGGCAGACAATGGTTCATCTTCCAGCTGGATGGACTTGTTAGGCTGCAAGAGAAATTTTTTGCCAGGGTTGCTGGCATTCCTAATAAATGAATCTTTTGAGTTCACATCAGAGGGTTTGTCCTGTTTTGGGAAGCTGGGTCAGAACAATGTGCCTGCCTTCAAGACAGTTCTGACTCCATCTCAACCAGCCCCTGCAATTTTCTTGACAAGGTTTTGACAGTGGTATGTTCTTTTCTGATTCCTAGGGCTGAGAGAAGGTGGCTGACCGACGGTTATCAGGACTACAACAAGCAGTATCTCAGTTTCTAGCCTGGTGCCTTAACAACTACACCAAAACTGAATCCTTTTTTTAAAAAAAAAGCTATACAAGTTGTTATAAAATAACATTTTAACATCCTATAATGCTATGCATCTTCATAGAAGATCCATTTCACATCAATACGATACTTTTTTTCTCTAAAGTAATATAGGCTGGATAAACAGTATCTCAGTACCGATTTCCTCTTTGAAACATAAAAATCATTAAACTAGCATGGTTAGATCATATCGCTTGACCCTTTGAAGGATAATCAGGGATGATGGTGGTACTTTCTGAAGCAGCTCTTCTGAACCAGGTTTGAAGGATGTTTAGCTTCAATATATAATATTGGCTTCTCCTTACATTGGCAAACAATTCCATTCAGGGACAATAGTTTATAGATAAAACTGTTTTAGATTTTGACTGCAGAATGAAGATTTGAAGCTGCTGAGAAAGCATTCAAAATGCAACTAGTGGATATTTTTGAAGCCATACTTGATCACCTTCCCACTAAATCCTACTACTACCTTCAGAGAAGGAAATAGAACTTTAGCCAAAGGATATTTCATTTTATTGAAATCTTGTTTATTTAATACTGTTGTAGGTGATTTAGTTTTCAGAACTCTGTGGATTCATCTGGACATTTTATGTACATTTATATTTTGTAACAGTATTTAACCTTGAATCATTTTCTATTTAATGTTTTTTAATTGCGTTATAAGATAAAATGAGATACAAAATATGAAAATAAATAGGAAAACCGTGGGAAGGAAGTGGGGGACGAGAAGTGAGGAAGGATTACGAAAAAGAAAAAGAAGCATTGATTTCCAACTCTTTCTGTTGCAGTAAAATAGGGGATTAACATCAAATCACAACTTTTTGTTTTTTCATAATAATGTAAACTAACCATTTCTATAAAAATCTATCAGTCTAATCGGTAAAACCCAAAATCAGAGCTTCATTCTTTTCCATTTCAAGCACAAAGTTCAGAAGCAGTCTCCATCTTTAATCAAAATGGACAATGTTGCCATTTCAGCCAACTCTTATCAACTAAGTTTCTTCAGCCATTCGTCCATGGTAGGAATTGAAGTGTCCTTCTATTTTTATGCATACAATAATCTTGCTGCTGTCAACATACAGAGTAACAAAGTTCCAATTTTTTTTTCCAAGACTTTTTCCATTAGGCCCAAAAGAAAAAATTCTGGTTTCATCTTTGTCTTTATGTTCAAAATTTTCTGTATTAAAATATGAATCATACTCCAATTTTTTTTTTGTTTTAATCACATGTCCACCATAGATGATACAAAGTCCCTTCTTTACTTTTACACTTCTGACATTCATTTGACATACCTTTTACTTCTTAGATAACTTATCTGATGTTAAATACCAGCGATACATCATCCTATATAATTTTTATTTTAAATTATAATTTAGTGTAAATTTTAAACCCTTCATCCACATATTTTCCCATTGTTCAAGCATCACATTATACCCAAAATTCCTTACCCACTGAATCATTTTCTACAGGATTTACATTGTTTTCCATTTACGCTGCAGCTAACAAGGAGTTGGACTGATTCTTGCTTTCTCTTTATACCATTTATCAGGTTCCTTTTTTTTTTCAGTCAGGACAAGTTCAGTTCACATTAAAATGGCTTCTGAGAACTCCAGAGGTGAAGACTAATGCTCCATGACGCAAAAATATGTTGCAGAAATTAGGCAACCTTGCCAACAGTTTTGGGAAATGAAACTATACACACACAGATGTTAAGATGGCAGCATTTAGCCAGCTTTGAATAATAACTTGAGTAGAATGCCAAAACTCTAGACTAGATACAGGACATCCAAACAAGACCTTGGAATAAAGCAGGGGCAAACCTCTTGAAACACTGGCCCTAAGAAAACTAAATGAACCACCCCCTTAAGTCACCAAAGGACAAAAGGGTTCCTTTACCTTTATATACTATCATCTCATCTTCAACCCGAAAAAGGACAGTAGACCCAGAAAAGAAAAGAACACAGACAAAAAAAAAAAAAAAGCAAACAGAAGCCCTGCAATCATATTTTAGCCACAGAAGCTGCTTCCATTTTGTGTGATGCCAATCTGAATTTATTTTCTTTCATATATATATATTTAAATCAGTTAGGATTCAAGACCATACATAAAAGTGTCTGAGATTCTTCTTCCCCGAAGCTCCACTTCTGGCTCCCCTGGGCATCAGCTTTAGGTTCCTCAGCAGCTAAAAGAAAGACTATTGTTCCCAGCAACAACAGAGGGTGGAATAAAATACGTGGAAGCAACGTGCTCTGCATTTATCCTCAGATTTATTTAAGGAAGAAAAGGAATACAAAGCTTGGGTTTAGCATCATTAAGAAGGTTCCTGCTGCCCTAAAAACTTCCAGGGGAATGATGCATTTTCTGATTGTGCTGAAGAGGTAAACAAAGGAGTTATTGAATCCCATCCTAACTGTACTTCCTTCTTGACAGAAGGAGTTTGCGATTATTATTTTATTTTATTTTATTTTATTTTATTTTATTTTATTTTATTTTATTTTATTTTATTTTATTTTATTTTATTTTATTTTATTTTATTTTATTTTATTTTATTTTATTTTATTTTATTTTATTTTATTTTATTTTATTTTATTTTATTTTATTTTATTTTATTTTATTTTATTTTATTTTATTTTATTCAGGTAATCCTCAATTTACATGTGATGACCCAGGGTGGGGATACAAAATAAACACAGTCACAAAAACCCGGTGAAGCCCCTTTTATTCCTTCACTTTGCTTCCAAGCTCCGAATATCCTTGATGGAAGACAAAAAACTCTCACACAAGCAATTACAACAAGAAGGGGAAAAACAACACAAACCAGGCAAGATAAGGGCTGGAGGATGTCCACAAATAACAGAACACACACTGGGAAGGACGCCAAACTCAGAGAGGAACCATAAACTAGAGATATTTCCATTCTTTGTTTCCAGCGCTCGCCCGTACACATGTCGGCCCTCTTATTTAGTTGTCACAGCTGCAGCCCATGAAGGTGATCAAGGCTCTCTCCTCCTGAGTAAACCATATCTCTCCCTTATCCTTCCTCCCTGCATGCCCTAGGATGGATAGGGGATGGGTCTGGGTCTTCCTCTGACTGCCCAGCTGGCCTCTGCCCTTCCCCAGCCTCCTCCACAACCTCCGGAGTCACACTTCCACTCCTTGTCGGCTGTTCCTCCTCTCCCTCAGAGTCAGTCTCCACCAGGGGCATGACATTGCGACCACAACTGAGCACAACATTTATGTTGTGAAGTGAGAAATTTGTTAAGTGGATTTTGCCCCATTTTACAACTTTTCTTGCCATGTTTCTTAAGTGAATCACTGCAGTTGTTAAATTAATAACATAGTTGTTAAGTGAATCGGGCTTCCACATTGACTTGGCCTGTCAGAAGGTTGCAAGAGGGGATCACAGGACCCCAGGATACTGCAGCCATCATAAATATGAGTCAGTTGTCAAGCATCGGAATGTAAATCACATGACCATGGGGATGCTGCAATGGTCATAAGTGTGAAAAATGGTCATAAGTCTTTTTTTTCAGTACCATTGTAACTTCAAACGGTGACTAAGTGAACTGTTATAAGTAGAGGTCTATCTGTATCTTGCTTTATATGCTTATATTGTGCTATACACTATTCCTTTGCAAGCAAACCTTTGCAAGGATTCCACAGAATTCCCAGCTTTACGGAACCAAGATGGTATAATCTGGATGACCCTATTAGGAGGCCATATCAGAGACCATAAGGGGACACAGGAGGCAAGACCCCATATTGATAACAAGGCAGCATAAACCTTGCAATTTATCAGCCCATAAAGGAGACATTTTTAAACACTGAGGGGTTGCAAAACATTTGAGGTGGGTCACATCCAATTCTACCAGTTCGGCCCAGTTCTGCCGAGCTGGCAGCACCAATGAGCAGTAGAGACCGAACCAGTTCTCTCCGATGCTCTGCTGTTGGGCCCACTTGCCCACCCGGGTTCCCATACTAACTTTTATTCCCTGCTTTTGAAGCACAGCTGCTTTGCGTGGCGAAGCAGATTGCCGCGTGTCAGCTGCTAAAGCAACAGGGAGCGTGCAGGATTGCAGAAGGTATGTTGGAAAGCCTCTATGCCTGCACAAAGTGTGCATTTGGCACACACGTGCAAAGTGTGCGTGCACATGCAAAGCATGCCCACCAAGCCATGCCTACCGAACCTGTGGTAAACATTTTTGAAATGCACCATTGGTTGCATCTTTATACCATGTAATTATGTTACTATAATTATGCATATGATCAAAGTGCCTAGTCTGACTTTTAAATTTTTTTTTTTACAGATATATATGGTATTTAGGTTTCTTTGGGTATTTTTCCACGTCTTAATATTTGTGCTTTTATTATAGCGACGTTTCGGCAGAATCTCATCTGCCATCCTCAGGTTTGTATATTGGGTTCTTTTTAATTTTTTGTGTCAGGATTGGCAGCCATTTTTTGTTTGAATTTGGTGCTGGTTTTCTGCTATATTTGAATGTTTTTTTCTTCATCCTGATTGGCTGGGAGTCTAGGTCTGTTTTTATGGTCTTTGAGTTGCTGTGTTTTTGATTGGTTGGCAACATTGTGTTTTGTGCATTGGGGTTTCTTAGTGCAGGTTGGTTTCTTGTGAATGGCAGATAATTATTTATTAGGAAGCTAGGTTTTATTTGGGTAGCTGGCTGGGGCGTGTTTGGGATAGATAGATAGATAGATAGATAGATAGATAGATAGATAGATAGATAGATAGATAGATAGATAGATAGATAGATAGATAGATAGATAGATAGATAGATAGATAGATATAGATACACACACACACACACACATATATACATATAATATATATATATATCACCCAGTGACATAGCCATATGTCTAATGTTTATTCTACCTTTTTTTCCTCTACACCCAGTAAATTAGTCAATAGATTGTAATTTACTTAGCATTTACAACAAATTGAAATACTATTCATTATCACCAAAATCATGCTATATTTTTTATGCATATTCTTTTGCCTTCTACATTCAGTACAACACCAGAGTAATGTATCTTTTTTTTCCTTCTTTCTCTCCAATCTATTTCTCCTGCTTAGAGACAGTAGACAAGAACAAAGATCATGAGCTATGATATCTGGCCCGTGCAAATTCAGACAAACACCAGATGGAAGCAAAGAGTTAGAGTATTCTCTATCTCTCCACTATCATATTGGGGCCATCTGAGGTTTTCCTTGCTGGATAAGGTAGCCCTGATATTGGGTAGGAAACATATGGCTCTGCAGACATTGCTGAACATTACAATTTCTAACATTTCTCATTATTAGTCATCCTTGGCTGGCATCTTTGGAGGGCAGAGAGGAAGGATACTCTTTATCCAGCCCCTCATTCAGAAAGTCAGAATGTTACAAAAAGTTGAGTATTTTTTTTAAAAAAAAATCTGCTGTGAGATGATTAAGGTCTCATTCACTGTGTCCATTCTTGATAGATTGTGCTTTATATTTAGTCTTGAACTGCTCACCCTGGTTAGATCAGCATTATTTAAATCTAATTCCTGATATCCTGGAATTGGCAGCTTGAAAGAGATTATGTATCTCTCTATAAAGCATACAGGATTTCACTTCTTATGTGTCATTTTATTTATTACAGTATTTATGTATTAGCTGACATAAAGGAGGCCTGCACTCTTTGTGGTTTACCATAAACCAGGGGTGTCAAACATGCATCGTCATGGCATTGTCATGTGACGTATTGGAACTTTTCCCCTTTCACTAAACCAGACCAGGGTGGAGCCAGCACATGACACAAGTTTGACACCCCTGCCTTAAACTCTAAACAAATGACAAAAGGTTGTTTTGGAAAAGGGGGCACTTTGCTACACTAAAATCTTTCAGGTTCAGACATTTGGGCTTACTAACGGAGGGAGTGGCATAAGTGTGGGAGTTCATACTTTGTCCCAGGAGATGATTGTGACCATATTGTGGTGGCAAAAAAAAAAGTGATATGAAGAGGCGACAACAACCATCTAACTTTATTCATCCAATTGTGGAACCAGCAGAGTTATGGGAAGACTTTTTTTCCCAGATTCTTCCATAAATTCACCCACATCCTAAATCTTTCATTAAATCTTTGTGAAATGAGCACAAAGAATGTGTTAAGGTAAGTTATGGTTAAACCACTTATCGTTAAGTGGAGTAGTGACTAAAGTGATGATAAATGACATTATCAATATCCAAATTAATTTACCATGAAAAGCTCTGATTCAGATTTCTGCTGCAAATGTGGTCCATTATTTAAGAGAATCCACAAATCTTTCAGAACAGCATTGGTTATATAACTAATTAGCTGTAAATACTATGAAAACTTGATTTTTACCTTCCAGGAAAGCTGCCAGCACTCCATTGTTCCTCTTAAGAGCTAATTGCCCAAATATTATCTCCCAGTTCTCTCCCTCCTTGGAGGTTCTTGTATTGCTTCCACCATGTCATGTTCCCTCTTATTCAAATGTTGGGCATTGTACACAGCAGCTTATAATGCAGACATGCACAGATAACCTTTAGTAGATACCATAGTGATTCAAGAGGCTTTGGCATTCATTCTCAGCCAGACAAAGTGTTTTATTGCTCCACTTAATTATCAATGTCCTTTTGCAATATATTGGTGATTTGAATATGAAAAGTACTCATCAATATTCAGGCAATCATTATCACCACTAGAGAGCCAAAATGAAGTAAATTTCATCAGTTGCTCTAGAGCAGTGTATTTCAAACTTGCCAACTATAAAGGTATCTTGACTTCAACTTCCAGAATTCTCCAGCCAGCATGTTGATGCTTACACATCTTAAAGTTGCCAAGTTTTAAAAACACTGCTCCAGAATAACTAAAGCATGTTTTTTTTTCCTCAAATACTAAAGACCATTCTTTCATTTGTGAACTCAGATGATTTATAACTAAGTACTTTTTGAAGAAATGTGCTAATAATGCTACAAATAATTCTATGATACTCCTTTTTTCACGTGTGTGTGTGTGTTTGTGTGTGTGTGTGTATTTAACACAGATGATGAGATAATATGAAATGAGAGGAGAAGAAGGGTGGGGAGATGCGATACAGTGGAGAAACTGGTGAGATGGGATGCAAACAGATTCAATTAATTAATTAATTAATAAAAGATTGGACAGGTTTTCCAATGTACCCTATATGGTTTAAACTGTGACATTTGCTTTTTCTGGAATAGTTTGACATAAATATGGTATAATTGTCCTTTGGATGAAATACTTATAATTACTTGAAAATGGTTTTAAACCTTTGCTTAAAACTATTTAAAAATTGCATTTCCTACATTTTTATTCTTCCACTGTACCTCAGCTTTCATTCAGAATTAAAGGACTTCAATTCGTGGCTGAGCAATAGGGTTATATCACCTGACTTGCATTAACCTTGAAGTAAACTTCTGCTTTCCAATACATATATAATAACTTTCAAGAACAGAAAATACAAAAATAAAAAAGAGTTTGTTTTTCACCAAAAAGTCACTGAGTAAACTTTAACAGAGGAATAGATATTTCTTCAAACATCTAATATTTATTGGGACCCTAGCAAGAATCTTATCAATTTTGTATATGTCTGAATTACAATATTTCAGCACCTTGCAACATTCTTGACAGAAGGCAAGTGGGACTGCCAGATATCTAAATGTATATATTATTTAGCATTTTTTGTTTGTTTGTTTATATTCTCAACTGTTAGGGCTGTGCCTGTTTGGAATATCTATCTCATTTCCATCCACTTTAAACAGAAACATATTATTTACTGGCTTTAGGAAAGGTTCTATGGTTGAAAGAACTTGTGAAGAAAAATATTACATTCATGAAATTTTTGGCATGAAGTCCATAGCAACAGGAAACATATTCATTGCGAGGATGTTGGCCATGACATGTATCACACTAGCACCTTCATTAACATGTCCACAACAACCAGCACTTTAAGAAAAATGGCTGTTTAAAAGCAGAAACCACATCCAACGGGTAGCATCTGATCAAATTAATAAAAGACAAATGTATCCATCAATGCATGAGTTAGTGGGTTAATGCCAGAAGCAAGAATGGTTTTTTAGGATAGAAAAAAATTAAGAAGTATCATGAACTAAGTTGCTGTGAGTATAGTTGTCATGTTTATACAGTACCGTATTTTCTGGCGTATAAGACGACCGGTGTATAAGACGACCCCCTAATTTTATAGTTAAAACATAGGTTTAGGCCTATATTCGCTGTATAAGACTACCCCCCCACTTCCGAGGCAACACCAGTTCTTTTTTAATTAAAAAGCCTGCTTGGATTGGCTGAGTTAGAGAGGCGGTCCGAGCAGCCTTGCAGTGATTGGTGCAGGATCGAGTTGGAAAATTATACTCGGCGTATAAGACGACCCCCGATTTTTGGTTGACTTTTTTTCGTTTCAAAAGTAGTCTTATACGCCAGAAAATACAGTATATAAACCCTGCAGAGCACCATCATTCAATCATGAACTGTTATATGCCTGATGCCTGCTCTGTCTCTGTCTCTCTGTCTCTCTCTCTGTCTCTCTGTCTCTGTCTCTCTCTGTCTCTCTGTCTCTGTCTGTGTCTCTCTCTCTGTCTCTCTCTGTCTCTCGTCTGTGTCTGTGTCTCTGTCTCTCTCTGTCTCTCTGTCTCTCTCTGTCTCTCTCTCTCTCTCTGTATATAAATATATTCAGAGAAAAAATAGTTGAAGACCTTTTAATAGTTTGATTGCACAATATGGTTTCTTGAGTACTTCATCCTAGAGCTTCTACACATCTATGCAAAACCCTTATTTAATAGAGGGCCTTGATTTTGCAGCACCAAATATTTTCAGAGCAAATGTTATATTTTGAAGACATATGACTGTATGGCTGGGAAAATCACATTCCTTAGTATTACTGTACCACTATCTCTATCTCAGAGATAGAGCAGCATGAATTGAAGAGTGGCACTCTTTTATCCAAAATAAATTATCCACCAAGATGCTCAAAATTGATATCATGGAGTCAGAAGCGAGGTCAGATTGAGATACATCCAGGTAATTGATTTAATCAAACATACACTGGAGTGAAATAAACATCACCCTCCCAAACTCTTTGCAGGAGGGACTTATGGAATTGCAATATTGCAATCCTCTGGGTTCAAGGAGATTTTCTGAAGAAACTGCTTCATCAGCACTGTGTTTAATGGGTATAGAATTATTGCCTCTCTTAAGCAAGTCCTGATCATCTCCAGGATTCATTACAAATGTCTGTAAATGTAATTAAGCATGACAAACAAAGTCCATAAAAATAGGGAATGCATCAAAAAGATTCCAAGCAGCCCTCAATAGCTGAGCTATTAAGATCTCATTTCTGTTTTCTCATCTCTCATTTCTTGAAATCGTCGAGACAGCATCAGCCTCTGTAAACAGTCCATTTTGTCAAACACCCACACTATTTATCTATATAGAAATAATAGATAATTCCCTTCATTAAAATGAGGGTTTAAAAAAAAAAAAGCTATCTTGTCACTTTTCTTCATGCATTCCTCCCACGATACACATTGTTAAAATAATGTAGCCATTCAATGTTTCATGGCTTAATTGTTAGTTTTTAACTGAGATAATTTACTTTTTATTACGAATCAAGCATGGAGAATTTATAATTGGTGCCTCCCAATCTGGGCTCAGTGGCAACAATCCTAAAGCAGACATCATTTTTGGAAAAATGATGTGTAAACCTGTAATATTCTATACATTTTTAGTTTCCATTATTGAACTTTAATTCAATCTCTGATGTCATTTTGATTATGTGTACTCCAGTTTCACTGTTTTCAATTTGTCTGAAAGCCACTTAAAACTTATTGAGTGGAAGACAGGATAATCCTGATAAGAGCTAACAATATCCATATGGCTACCCTTCCAAATACAGCTGTTATGTAAGAATGCAGTCCAAAACCTTTACTGCTGTTTGTTAGGTAGGTTTAGGAAGGGAGAGAAAGAACTACTGCAAAGAAGGAAATGCTACCAACAAAGCCATCGCCAATGGAAATGGACAATTAGAAGGATGGTGAAGAATGATAAGTGCAGGTCTTTGAAATGGACCATTTGAAAAACAAGATAGATCAGAAGTTTTAGACGTACAAGATCCAAAATTATTTATGAGTAGATATGATTTTTTCAGGAAAGGAAACATAAAACTTT
Source organism: Bungarus multicinctus (assembly GCA_023653725.1). Classification (NCBI taxonomy): domain Eukaryota; kingdom Metazoa; phylum Chordata; class Lepidosauria; order Squamata; family Elapidae; genus Bungarus; species Bungarus multicinctus. The sequence continues at coordinate 41,028,900 of CM042838.1, read as the reverse complement.
TTCCCCTTTTGTGGTGATGGTGTGAGAGAGACTTTCAGAAAAGTTTTTTTTTTAATTTTTAATTTAGTATAGTTTAGTGTTGTAAGTATATTATAACCTCCCAACCCTAATAGTTTCTGGGAGGTGTAGAAACCTGAAAAATCAATTAAAAGAGATACAACAGAAAATCACACCAACAGCCCAGACTAAAACCAAGTTATAAACAACACAAATACTTGTTTTATTTCATTATCTTTGGCAAACATGGCATGGCAGGGGAAGTATACTGTAAAATCCCAATTTCCACCCCACCCCACTAACCTGATTTCCAGCACCTTTCTCCTGTGCACAGCAGCAAAAGAAGACCCAGCCAATTAGCTGGGACTCCGACCAGCTGGGAGGCAGTAAATATCAGAATTTACTGATTCTCTGAACTACTCAAAATTTCCATCTCCAGAACCTGTCAGAATTGGCTGAATACCACCTTTGCCTTAGAGGCCTTCTAGTCCAAACCCCTGCCCAAGGCTGGAGTCTTTATACTATCCTGGACTTATTGATGTCCAATCTTTTCTTGCAGTAAGAGAGTCCCCACAACTTCAAGAGGCAAGCTATTCTATTGGCTAATTCTTCTCACTGAAAGAAATCTGACAGTTGTCCTGAATAACCATGTACAGTTATGTTAAAAATTGATGTTGTTAATAGCCCCAACACAGCAATCTTTCTACAGCAGAATATTTAGATATATTTCGGGGGCAGTAATACAAGGCTACATTTTAAACCATTCTATGGAATCTTTTAATTTTTTTAAAAAATAGATAATATTTCATAATCCAATTTCATTTTTGGTGGAGTAGAAAAATGAGAAAAAAATGAGCTAGGGGTAAGGTGAACATGGAGAACAAATTGTCCACTAGAAGACCTCCAAGGTCCCTTGCCATTCTGTTATTCTATTATGTCTGTTATTTCGTATCTCCACTGAGGACAAGTATGGTTCATAAAAAATAGAACACATCCTGTGTACAGGTTACTTGCAAACTGTGTCTAGTTTGTGGTAGGAAAACTGAGTTTCCCTAAGGCTTTTAATGTAGTGGTATGGATCTATCTTCTAACATCGTTAGTACCACCGTGCAGGCCTTCAGTCTGTGACTTTCCCATTCCTCCTTGGTTCTCTTTGATGTGATAGAATGGCTCTGTAAGTGGCCTTAAACATAACACAACTCCTGGAAAAGTGAAGACGAACATCTTTCTCCCACATCTTCATCCCAGCAGGGTATAGCATCAGACTGTGCTGTACCATGTTGAATGTCTGCTATTTTGGAACCTGGAATTACATTTTAAATGTCATCTAAACAGCTGAAAGATCAAGTTCTCTTAATCAGATGACAGCTACTCCCTTTTTGGAGGCATTTAAATTACCAACTGCTCTTGCTGTTGCATTTTCTTTCCAACATGAAAATTAAAGAGTTTGATTACCAGCTGGTATGATATTTAGAGTAATCAATAGCAAAATCCCACTGCTAGAAAGGAGATAATCAATCATCTAAGTCAGGGGTGTCAAACTTGTGTCATCAAGGCATCGTCATGTGACGTATTGGGACATTCCCCCTTCACTAAATTGGGCGGGGGCAGGGCCAGCATATGACACATCTGGCCCACAAGCTGCGAGTTTTACACCCCTTATCTAAGTCAAAGAAAACCTTGATCACAATTTCATGGTTATCTTGGTTCACAAGTCTTGAGGGAGCATTAGCAACATTTCTCTGAAAGGCCAATCATTTCCAGAATTATGCATTCTGCCTTTAAATTTTTATCTTTTTATAATAAGCCAACATATTAGTTATCTTAAGTGCTTGCTTCTCTCCCTCATAGGTTCACTGACAGGTTGGATAAAATAACAAAAAAATATGCACAAATATAAAAGAAACTATCTCTGTTAATTTACATTGTCGATTTGGTTCTTAATGAATGGAGAGGTTGGGTCAAGCAATTTTCTTTTGAAAATAAATTTCCATTTGTTCATAACATTATAAATGGCAGAGGTATTTATATTCTGCATCTATGTTTAGAAAAATTATTACAGGTTGTCAACAACCCTATATTGGAGGCCAAGAAGGACTTACCCAGCCTATTGAGAATTTAGTGGTCCTTCAACAGTCATGTTCTCTGGATTAATTTTGCTGTATTGTTTTGTTAATGGATTTGTCTCAAACTATATCCATTTATATATCCACTTTTCATCCTCTTTATATTAATAAAATACATATTTTTATTGAATTTAGACTGTAAATATTACCCTTGAATACCATGGCCAACATGAAGAATGTAATGTTATGCCTAATATCTGTATGTTAATTGCCTAAGGCATCCCATCTGTGGCACTGATAAAGCAAGGCTTCATTGTTGAAGGAAAAGGGCCAACACAGGCCCTGTCTCTTTCCTACGTTCTTGCTAGCCATCATTCTAGACATTGTCTATCTGCTGCAGGATGAAGTCCTGTTCTGCATACTGTCTTTCCAACCATTATGGTCTTGAGCTTTCTTTTGCCAATACTTGCTGATGTCATAATCCCTCTTGTTTTAGGTCTCTTTTGTGGATGCTTTTTATCAAGTGAAGTGTGCTGACCAAGATCAGGAAAATGGGGCTTTAGAAAGTAGCATTTGTAGCATATAGGCAATTTAGTGAAGTCCCAAATTTGATCAGAATCTCCCTGTTCCCCTTGTGCTGAGAGAATGTCACTCCTGACAAGTATTGGAAGAAACACCACAGATGAATTCTTTTATTGTCCCACTGCCAGCCCTGATGGTTAGACCAGATCATGAAATCAACTCCACAGAATGGCTAAAAGTACCTTTGTTTAGACCATAGAAAAGTATTTATGTTTGGAAGAGTTAGCAGTAAAAGGAAACAAGATTGCCAAAGAATTTGGTGGCTGGACACCAACAATATTGATATCAGCCAGAGCATAGAAGGAAGTAGTAGTGCAAGATTAGAAGATGTGGAGAGACCTGGCCCATAAAATCACCAAGAGTCAGACAAGACTGAATGGGTAACCACCACCTCCTCCTCCTCCTGCTCCTCCTCCTCCTCATCATCATCATCACAGAATTTGTCACGTTGAATTGTACTGCCCCATCCTTCTTATACTGTACTTCAGGGAATTAGAGAGCTGTCTCTCTGAGCTGTTTCTGACCATTAACTGGATGTTCTAGACTTTAAAAAACACTTTATTCCCTTTTCTTTGGGAGCAGAGAATGCATAATCTACATTGGGGTCGTCTTTCTCACTCCCTTCACCAAATACTTTGGAGATGTGACCTTTTGTGCAAATTGATTGCTATTGATGCCTACTGGGCTAAAACTTACTTCCATGATGGAAAGACACAACAAGCATGTAGGCATCCTGCTAGGCTCTGTTGGATGGTTGCATTAAAAGGTTGCTCGCCAGTCCTTGACCCAATAGAAAAGTATGTCAGCATATGATTTGCCGCTTTAATTGTTGAGGTTCCTTCTGTCATAGTAGGAAATAGATCTGTCTTGACAGTTTTGATGTGGAACAGGTTCCCCTACTTTCATTTCCCCTTCAAGTGAGAGTACACCCCAATAGGGAAAAAAATTCATTCTTCCTAAAGTGGGGTGGAGTAGGCTCAGGCTTGGAATGACATGCTTAATCTTTTGTCATATTATTTGGCTAGCAAGCCAGTAGTGCATCTGGACTTGTTAGTTAGTTTCAGACCAGAGTCTCGCCCTCTTCCAAAGAAGTGTGAAATCTACTGCAAAATCCCAAATTTGTCTGGTTTGTAATAAGGATGCTCTGTGTTCAGCTAGTGCTGCAAAGGAATTACAGCATTGTAACTAAGCTCCTCAAAATTGGTTCCCAGATATAGCATATGGATACTCATGGAGACAAGTTAACTAAGGAAAAGGTCTTCTCCCTCTACCTTCCCCACTCTAATAAAAACTATGATAAATGTATCCATATTAAATCCTTTGTAGGCAGAAATAATAAAAATATGTATTGGTAGTTCTGGTTTTCTATTGGTGACAGAGCCAATAATACACATCTAGAAGAACTTTGTTTCCCAGTTCAACACTCAAGTTTAAATAAATGTCCTATACAGTACAGGTGATTTTTAAACACAGGTCTAATGCTCTTTCAGAAAAGCACTAAATCTATTTTTAAAGGAGCCCATGGGAAGCTTCAGAAAGCACTAGTGAAGTGAACAGATGTCTGTGGAAGCCAGATTTCGAGGCTCTCTTGCAACTAAAACCAAAAGTGGAACAACTTGCCTCCAGAAGCTGTGAATGTTCCAACACTGGAAGTTTTAAAAAAAGGATAACCATTTGTCTGAAGTGGTGTAGGGTTTCCTGCATAGGCAGGGGATTGGACTAGAAGACCTCCAAGGTCCCTTCCAACTCTATTATTCTATTATATTATATTCAAAAGACCATGAAGGACAGTGACTAGAGGTAGGATTATTGGACAGGAGGTAGGATCAGAGCAAGTGGCCAGCCAAGCCAAACAAATTCTGGCCCTGATTTTATAATGAACCACATTATGGAAGCTGTCTGATCTGTGTCCAAAGAAAACATGTGAGAAGAAGGGGAAAATACTTGTTTTAAACTGGAAGCTGCCTCCACTGTAAGCTGAGGATGGAACAAAGGAAAGTGCATGAGACAGTTTCATATAAAAACAGTGCTTGGCTGCCTGGGTCATATTTTGCTACAGTTAAGGGATGTGATAATAAACTTTATTGGTTCCCTTCCTTCCTTCTTTCCTTCCTCCCTCCCTCCCTCCCTCCCTCCCTCAATCTCTTTTCACTCTTTTCATCACATCCAGACAAGCATCTGTATCTCCTGAACGGTAATCTAATTTTCTCTCTCCTTTCTGTAGCTCTGGCACAAAAGTGAACCCATCCATTCTAGCCTTGCTTCAGGTACATATGAGGGATATAGTGGGGCTATAGCTGTTGTGCACTTCATTTATGTCATCACAAATCTTGGGAACATGGAGTTGCATGTCAGCATTTGAGAACATGCTGGAAAATTGACTTTGCGGCTGCTTATTTATGGTCTTGACACACGGTTTGCATTTATTTCTCTCTGTCAAAGCAAGACAAGATTTTGTTCGCAGCCTCCCATTATTCTTGATAGGAATATTATAAAGAGATATATAAATTGAAGCAATCAATTGCTGCCCTAACTGAAACCTTGTCAACTAGGTTTCTTGTTTTCTCCTTATCCAACCCATAGTCTTGCTACCTATAGCTCCCTTCTCTGTCACCTTCAGTATCAAACCTCAGCACCATCTACTTCAGACAGATTATAAATGGCTAAAAAAAAGTTTTTTAAACCACTATTGTTTCCCTCTTTCCTCAGACAATAAGAATAAATAAACATTCGTGACATTTCTTGTAATCCCATCTTTCAGTGAAACATATTACACTATGAATATTGTCATACATTTTCTTCCAAATGTGCAGCTCAATTGGAAACAAATCAGATAGCCGAGCTGTTATTCAAACTAATATGTAAAGTTTATGATCCTCAACAGAAATGTGGATGTTACAATAAATGACTGCTGAGTTCCTGAAGTATGTGAAGAAATCATTCTAAGGATCCAATCTGAGTCGGTCAACATGACCAGAGGTTTTATCTTCCAAGCTTTTGGATTCATGCTGAAGCCCATCTTCAGGGAACTTCTCTTTAGCTGTTCTCTGTGTGGTGTTTATAATGCCTGTTGTAAGAGGCTTTTTAGATGTTGATTAGGGTGTGTTGATGGCTGGCTTTTAAATCATTAGCTGTCATTTTTTGCTGCTGCCCAGCTCTCGCCTTCTAAGCATTTGATAGGCTGGTGGTAAATCAGCACATCTATGATCTGTCAAGATAATTATAAGACTTGAAAAATGTAGGGGGCTGAGAGAGAGATCTGAATTTTTCCAACATATTAATTGGTGCATATCACAAATAGTTGTATAGCAGTGCGTTCTGAATTGAGTTAGTTAGCTGTCCCACAAGGAAGCTGTTTTGTTTTATGTGAAATCTAAATTATTTTTCATTAACGATATCCTTCAATTCTTTCGGCATGCAACAGTCGAATCCACTGCCTTGAGAAAATTAACATTCACTACAAACAATCCATTCCCTCTGCACAAAAATCACAGTGACCTGTCTATCTGAAATTCACTTTCAATCAAAGCAGCAAAGGCATGGGAGGGGGAAGGGAGGAAAATAATAATGTGCAGAAGAAAAAAGAGTTATAAGAATTTCCATGGACTGTAGAACAAAAGAGTTCCATTAATTCAAATCTCACTTTATATCTGCCTATTGAGGCAGACTGGGCTATCTCTAAAGTGACCAATGCATGCCATTTCAGATTCATATTCTGAGCCAGATTGGGTAAGGGTTCTTATAGTGTGACAAAATATTGTGCAAAACTGTTTTGCCAAATGCCAGGGCAGGGATTGGGTATCCAGGCAATTGGTTCTTTTGGATCCAGAGACAAAAGAACACTAGTGAATAAAGAGATTTTAAGCTTTTATTATTACCCAAAACCAGATTGAAAATAAAAAGCACACATAACCACGCAAGATAATACTTAAATCTTCTACAGGCTATCTAGAACAACTTAATAATGACATCAGAGATAGCAATAGTAATAACACTTAGACTTATATACCACTTCACAGGGCTTTACAGCCCACTCTAAGCAGTTTACAGAGTCAGCATATTGCCCCTAACAATCTGGGTCCTCATTTTACTGACCTCAGAAGATTAGAAGGCTTAGTCAACCTTGAGTCGGTAAGAATCAAACTGCTGGCAGTCAGCAGAATTAGCCTGCAAATACTGCATTCTAACCACTGCACCACCACAGCTTTTACCCCATGGCTGGCCAGTTTCCACAGTACATAATGCTCGATTCCTTGTAGAAGCTCCCAACAAATAATAGCAACGCTGTAGTTTTTATCAAAAACCTGGCACCATGATTTCATGGCCTTGCTATGGTCAGGAAACTGCAAGACCGGCCCTTGACTGACTGGCATATGACTCTGCGATGGGAATCAAAAGTCTGAGATTTTCACAGCGGGAAAAGCTCTTCTGTCCAATAAGCAAAAATGAAAAAACTAGCAGGCTAGTTCAGAATGGCCTCTGTAAACTTCTAGACTTTCCTTAATACAAAGGAGAAATCAAAGCATGTCACTATTTCCTGATCTTCTGCATTGCCACTACAATAAAACCACAGGAAGTATTAGATAGTATTGAAATGGTATAAATTTCTCCTGACATCAGGAGAGAAATCAGTGTGCCCTTCAACTAAGGGAAAACATCCTCCGGTCCTTTTATTAGTAGCACCTTAGGAGTGATTTTAATCACCTCCTTCTGTCTTCTCTTTATATCAGGGAACAATCTAATATTCTTTCACTTAAGAAATTAATGTTTGTTACAAATTGGTGCTCTTTCCCTCTTGCTTTACATTTCAGGCTCTAGCAAAAACTATGGCAGATTGACAGCTATCCCATAGTCGTAAATCAAAGGCAAAATTGATTGATATTACCATTTTAGCTCATAGTTGTCTTATTTTTTTAAAAAAATAGATGTGCAAACCTAAGCATTTCTTTGATTTTATTTTGTTTTGAAGTACAATTGTACTTCAAAGTGTTTTTTTTTTCTTTCCTATTTTTAATAGTCCTTCTCCTGAAATTTTTTAAAAGGTACAAAAACAGTAACATTCATTTAATGCTTAATTTAACAGTGCGATGCATTAAAAAGCCATGCTTAGTGTCAGGAATTCCATAAACACATACTAGTTATAAATGCTACATTGTGCAAAAAAGAAAAGAAGTTTTCTGTTGGCAGGCTCAACGCATCTTTGTGTGTTTGCCTTTAGAAGCAGGTGCATTGTATCTGCATAGATAAACCTTTCCATTTCAAACTATTCACCTTTTAAATATCAGGGTGCCTTTGCAAACGTAAAAGTAAAAGGGCTTTTTCTCCAGTATGCATAGAGAAGCTGAACAACAATGGCTGTGTTTCCTAGAAATGCAAATAAGAGCTGCCACCACATGCTTTTCCCACCATTGCCATCGCGTCTCAGATGTATGGAGTCACCTTGAATGGGTTATTTCAGCTTTCCTATGGCTCATTTTCCTCCATCTGTTTCCTACCTGTTTCACAGAACTGTGGCGAGTCTTAATTACTGCTGGAGGCCCTATTAACCATCCCTGTTAGGGATTCTGAAACCTTCAGAAGAGAAGTATCCCACTACAAAGCATTATTATCATCATTATCATCATCAATATCCAAAGCATTTAGTGCAAATCAGTGCTAATGTATCTTTCATAGAATGACTGACACAGTTAATGTGTCTGTTTTCAGAGAGGTGATACCCTTGATACTGAGTGACATTGATCTTTTACTGGCTTGTTAGTGAGTTGGGAATGAAGAAACAATCTATAATGTGACCTTTGTGTTTCAGGTGAGACGCAAATATGTCTCTTTAACAAATTCAGATTTTCCTGTCTTCTTGAATGCAAATGAGTATTATTATAGGTGACCTTTGTCTTAGTGAGTATATAGTATAATTTCTTTTTTCAGCATGCAGAGATGTTCAGCTGGAAACATCAGATTTGAACAAATTAAGGAAACAGGATGTCTGCATTTTTCAATCATTGGGTCTTAGCCAGGCCTATGTTTGTAAATTAATTTCTTACTGGACAGGGCAGCTATTTGACATAGAGAACAGACGGTTTGAACTGTAGCTTTTTTGGAGGGGGGGGAGTAGTTGATTTGGTTTGATTTTCTAGGCAGCAGTTCTTGAGCTGCTTTCTTCAAAGTTTAAAATATGTATACAGATTATGGATGATTTTAAACAGAAGAATTCAGAACAATGTCCCCAACTTAGTTCCTATCACCACACATTTTCGATGCCATATTGATAAAGAAGGTTGGGCCACCAAGATTAAAACTAAAGATTTCCTTACTTGCATTTATAGCATGCATTTGTCCTGGCAAGGTGGTTTTTTTTTTATTTTTTTGCCATGTCCTGATGGCATTGTCTTTCTCTGATTCTCAATATGACTTGAGCCAACTTTGTCAACTTTTGTTCCGTTGATGTAGTATTTCCATTTTAAATATATATTAAAATGGAAATACTACATCAACGGAACAAAAGTTGACATATATATTGTTGTTGTAGATACAGCCTGATACACTTCATTGACCATTCTATCATTGGCAGAACCAGGTGATCTCTGAGGGTGGACTAACAGGGGATGGGAAGGCTGCATAGCACAGTGAGAGGTGAGAGCTCCTCACACAACCTTCCCCCATATAGCATCATTTAGACAGAATCTGTGCTTAAGAATAGTGTGCTGTCCAGCCAGTGTATGTGAATTGGATAGTTAGGTAGCAATTGTAAGCTGTCCCCTTAAAGGAATGCATCATGGTAAATGTAGTAAAGGTATCCTGGAAAATGTAATCCATGTCATGTGACCACATCTGTAATCTGATTGATCACTAATTTGACCCTCGATGTGTTGGGGGAGTTTTCCTCACTCTTGGTACTCACAGTCTCATGGTAACTTTCTACTTCTATTGTTACAAGATGGGAGGAAAGGGATAGAAGATAATCATCTTTTTACTTTTCTGCATCCTGCACAGTAGTGGATTTGTAAGCTGTGCAGATGCAGATAGATAAACTCAACAAGACATCCATAACAAAGCACATTTTTTGATTCATCAGGTATCCTCATAACTCACATTTGTGATGAAGTTTTTTTTTAATGACCAATCCTCTGTATATCTGTCTTGTAGGTAAAAAGATGATAAAGCCTCAACCCCATGATGATTGAAGCGGCTGCATGATATTAATCTTTCTATCCCATAGTCGTAGAGGTAGGGGGTAGAACTGTTACCACGAGGCTGTGTTCAGGCAAGAGAGAGGAAAACTCCCCCAACCCATCGAGGGTCAAATTAGTGACCAATCAGGATTACAGATGTGGTCACGTGACATGGACTACATTTCCCAGGATACCTTAACTACATTTACCATGATGCATTCCCTTAAGGGGACAGCTCACAATTGCTACCTAACTATCCAATTCACATACACTGGCTGGACAGCACAAATAGAGAGGCTGGCCGATGTAAAGGCTCCCACTGCACCGCATTATCCTCCTCCCCGTGTTTGAGGGATAGCTGCTTTTAAACATGAGTTCAGTGCACCTTCAAGAAAATTCTAAACACATATCCTGAAGGTGGATTCAGAACAGAAGAAGCTTCTTGCATGAGAAGTAAAAGGTTTTCAAAGAACAATAATTAGAAAGTTCATTTGACCTGGACGATTGAGAATCTCCACATTAAACCCACGTGTAGGAATAGCTAGATCGAATACTGAGAGACATGATGTGGTAAGAAGGAGCTCTCCTGTTCTACTTTGTAATTTTTCCTCTAGCCCTATCAGTGCTTTGACCAAGTGCCTTCATTACCCTGCCACCCACTGGGAATCAGCTACTATGACTGAGGAGAAGGCTCTTCAAAGCCTTCAGGTCTTCAACTCTACAAAACAGTTCACATTCAGGGAGCTGACAGGAAAAGTCCTTCTTCTTGCTCTTCACAGAAAAATCCAGCTAATCCCTAGGTGGAGACATGTGGGAGGGGCTGCTAACAGCTCAGCCACTGAAATCCCTTGAATTTCCCGCCTGTAGTGTGAACCAATCAATTTTAACCACTAGTTTTCCCGCCTAACTGGTGGACCAGAGGGAAACCTTCACTCAAAGGTTTCCCTTCTCATTATCATATTCAACACTTTTGCTCACATTGATAGAGAGTGAGGGGAAGGTTTACCTCTTGCACATCCTACGATTGACATGGCTTTCTTGTTAGCTATTGACATTGAGACATTGGGAATAGGCAGTACAGTTTATTGTGGTTTCAAGTGAGAGTAGAATGCAATTGGCTTTAGGGACAGTAAATCTATGTTGGTTGGTTGTCTTCTGGCTCAGAAAAAGAAAAGGAGAATTTTAACTTGAGCTGTGGAAAACTGCTCTAAAGCTAATTTCATACCTTGATCTAAGCCATAATATACTTCGCCTAGTTTTGCTTAGGATATTGTGCATACCATACTCCATAGTTTAACATCTTACACAAGCAACTATGATTTATTTAATCCATCCTGGTTAAACAAATCAAGCTTAGTGTGACATGTTCACTCACTGTTAATGTTCATGATGCTTCCTTCATTATTGCTGCTGCTGATCTCACTTTACCCATATCAGAAATGAAACACAGAGGAAAATCAAAACTATCAGGAAGCATGATCTATAGTAAAGAACCAAATGTGGTAGTAATGAACAGAAGAGAAATAGATACTAACCGAAAAGCATCGGTTGTAAGAGAAGATGTCTAGTTTGCATGAATAAATGGCAAAAGGAATCAGCATCAGCAGCTTCTGGAAAACAACAAATGAGAGCGGATATTCAACAAGCATCACCATTCAACAAGCACTGCCTGGCACTCCTGAGTTGTGCACAATTTACAGCTTTGAAATCTGTTTATGTGTACTGGGTAATTGTATCAGCCCGGAAAATCCGGAAGAGAGTCACAAATATATATATATATATATATATATTCAAGTATATTTCATATTTCACGATGTGACATATAGCAACAGCATTTAGATTTACATACCACTCCACAGTGCTTTACAGCACTGTCTGAGCAATTTACAGTGTCAGTATATTGCCCCCACAATCCAGTTCCTCATTTTAAAATGGTGCAGTGGCCTAGAGGTGGAGCTCTCGCCTCACAGTCAGGAGGTTGTGAGTTTGATCCTAGGTACCGGCAGATATTTCTCTGTCTGGGCACAATGAATAATTATCTGTTGTGAACTCTGCAATGGCGATATAAAGGGCATCTGGCCAGTAAACACTCAGCTCCATTCAGTTGCCCCAACTCCACCCCAATGTAAGGAATTACGGAGTCATTAAAAGACAAAAAAAAAATTCCTCATTTTACTAACCTCAGAAGGATAGAAGCCTGAATCAACCTTGAGTCAGTAAGGATTGAACTCCAGGTTGTGGGCAGAGTTAGCCTGCAATACTGCTTTCTAACCTTGGCTCACATACAGAAAATATGCCATGACACAATTAGTGTGGTTTGCTATTAGAGATGGAGGGATGGCAATTGTCATCAAGTTCATAGCAGAAGGGGAAGGAGTATTTAACATTCCCTTCCTCAGATATTTTCCCAGAAGGCACCCATCTGCATGATTATTGGTTTAGAGAGGTTTCCCTTTGGAAAAAAAAATGAGGGATAAAGTTATTTATTATACAGGGAGTCCTCAACTTACAACAGTTCTTTTAGTGACCATTTGAAATTACATCGGCACTGAAAAAAAGAGACTTATGACCGTTTTTCACACTTGCAACCCTTGAAGCATCTCCATGGTCACATAATCAAAATTCAGATACTTGGCAACTGGTTCACATTTATGACAGTTGCAGGGTCCAAGGGTCATGTGATCACCTTTTACAACCTTCTGACAAGCCAAGTCAATGGGGAAGCCAGATTCACTTAATAACCGGGTTACTAACTTAACAAGTTCAGTGATTCACCTAACAACAGTGGCAAAAATGTCATAAAATGGGGCAAAACTCAATAAATGTCTCATTTAACAACATAAATTTTGGGCTCAATTGTGGTTGCAAGTTGAGGACTACCTGTACTATACTTAGGTTGACTACCAGGTTGATGGAAATAAATGATGATATTGCTAAATCAAAATGTGTCCAGTTGGTAACATCTGTTTTAGAACTCATATGGGTCCTTGTAAATCAAACTTGTCAAACTCTCAGCCCGCGAGCTGGATGCATCACATGTCGGCCACACCCACGTCCAGTTTAGCGAAGGGGGGAAGTCCCAATATGTCACATGATGCCACCATGAGAATGTACGTTTGACACTCTTGTTGTAAATAGATTTTGAGAGCTCTTCTTTATTTAAAATAGCACAGGTCCTGCTTGCCCTGAATGCTGGCTTCAAATGGGAAACAGAGTTGAGTTCTGCCAACTGTGTGCTATTGCTTCCATCCCTAGTGATGAGCCATTTCAGATTTTCAGTTGCTTCTGCTAACCTAGGATTTTGTGGCACTATAATTTTACTGTTTTGATGACTTTGACGGTAGGGAGGCTTTTCTTTCCTTCTATGTCATTTTTGCCTACTCTCTCAGTCATGGCCACTCCTTACTGGCACCAGCATTCCTTTGGAGCATTTATCCAGGAAGGAACTGGTTTAATATTGATTGTCCATCTGCTCCACCCCATGCCCCACCTCTGAGTTTGATGACTTGACTGACAAGTGTTGGGGTCCAGGATGAAGAGGGAGAGAACTCTTCCAATGGAGCAGACAGAACCCTATTTTCCTCTTCTGTGCCTGAGCTCTGACAACCAGGCTATCTGGGGGACAAAAGTTTGGACCATTTTCTACATCAGCTGGCAAAACCTGTCCTCCAAAGCCTGGATCTAGCCTTACCCCCCAAATATAAGGTATGTGTTAAAATATTTATTTATTCAAAGTTTCAAAAATTTAAAAAAGAGAAATAAGTTCCCACATTTTATAGTGATATCATAGCAGTGTACATGTCCTTTAATAACAATTAAGTTAATTTACCATAGGTATATCTGTAGCTAACTTACTAGTTCCTTACTTACTATACTACTGCTAAAGTACAATACTTATGTATCTACATTACTTTACATATATACACATAAATCATGTATCATATTCTTCTTTGAAATTTCTTTAGTTGTTTTCACAAAACATCTTTATTCCTTTTTTTAACCATTTATACCATATTCTTCTTCTTCCCTGTTTTTTTAATAACATAGTTAGTCTGATCATTTCTGCGCATTGATGTAGATTATTAATTACTGCTAGATCTGTGGGTGTCGTAGTCAGTTTCTAGTTTTGAGCAAGATAAATCCTTGCAGCAGTTATATATGTAATATTAAGTGTTGGTGTTTCTTATCCCATGTCGGTTAATATAAGGTATGTGTTGTGTAATCGTTTGTTTGTGTATGTTATGTATGCATTTATTTATCTACAGTCTCAGAACAATGAGAAAGTGTGTTCAAAGTGAGCTATTTTTCTGCTGATGATGCCCAGTGAAAGAGGGAGCCAAACCAGGGGAAACAACCAATTGCTTTCCTTAATTTGTCTCAAATTAAAACTGTAAATGCGACACCATTACAGCTGACCCCATTCCTGAGACAGATGAGGGTACAGTAATGAGGGAGCACAAAGGATGCGGGCAGGTCCATCAAACAGTTCCTAAAACACTTTTAACACTTTTGTCTGGATATGAGAGAAAGAGATGATGGATGGATGGATGGATAGCCTTGCGTGAAGCCACTGCCCTTCGCTTTGACAAGATGACACCATTCTTCTGACAGAAGTGCTCCATATCACCTCAAAGCCTCTTCCAGCTATCCCAATTACTAAACAAGGACTCTCTGAGTCAGAAAATGAAGAAGTTCAGCCAGTTTATTTTGCTTTTGAAGGTGTATGTGTGTGAGAGTGTGGGGGGAGGCTCTATGGCTTTACAAAGCGGTTTTGAAGTGGCTGCTATTGCACAAACTTTAATTGAAGGAAGCAATCCTTCAAAGCTTTGCAGGGAGAGATGCAGTAGCAACCTTATTTTATTGATCTGGATATGGTTTTTTTATCATTTGCCATTTGATTATGCAATAAATATCTGATGGTATGTAGCATCTGTAGCTTGGTATGTATGTGTGTCTGTGTGTCTGTGTGTGTCTGTGTGTCTGTGTGTCTGTGTGTGTGTGAGAGAGAGAGAGAGAGAGAGTATCCCAAACGTGCTTTTTCAAGGACAACTGGACTTTCTGGTTTTTCTTTGAAGATATTTCCCTTCTCATCCAAGAAGTTTCTTCAGCTCAGAGCTGAAGAAGTTTTTTGAATGAGAAGCGAAATGTCTTCAAAAAAACCCCAGAAAGTCCAGTTGTCCTTGAAAAAGCACATTTGGGATAACAATAACCTGGATAACTGAGAATCTCATAGATATTGGGTGAATGAGTGGTAATCTTTGGCTGTGCAGCAAAAAGGAAAATTGCTTATTTTGAATAAAGCAACCTAGAACCTTTGAATAAAACAACCTAGTGGTATGTGTGCTGTCCCAGCCAGTCTATGGGAATTGGATAGTTACTTAGGAATTGTGAGCTGTCTCCTTAAGGGAATGCATCATGGGAAATATAGTTAAAGGTATCCTGGGAAATGTAGTTCATGTCATATGGCTACATCTGTAACCCTGATTGGTCACTAAATTGACCCTCGATGGGTTGGGGAAGTTTCCTCCATTCTTGCCTGGACTCATGAACTGATAAGCAGCTTATGCTATATGATGGGTTAGGAAAATAACCATCTTTTATCCGCAGTGCTGATATACAAAGGATTGGTCATTCTAGAAGAGCTTCGTCACAAATGTGAGTTATGAAGATACCTGATGTACCAATAAATGTACTTTGTTATGGATGTTTTGTGGAATTATCTATCTGCATCTGCACAGCTACAAATCCACCTCTGTGCATGAGATAAGATAGTGTGGTTAAATGCCCTCAAAAACTCCAGCAACATGTTGAATTGGATTTCTGGGAAACATGAACTTAGTTGCTGGCTCTTGATTACTTCTTGTGTCAACTATGTTTATCTGCTAACATGCAATCAGTTCAAAGAAAATGGCTTTCCCTGCATTTGTGCTTTCCAATGTGTGGACGGGAATTATGGTTTGTATCAATTCCACGATGAAAAATCTATCTGTGATGAAGAGCGTTTCTTCCAATTTGCCTTGACTATACATTGCACTAGAAGCCCTGCTGTTTTATAGGGATCATCAAGTACTGTAATCATCTAGTATCGTAATCTCTATTTTACTAAGTTGGATCGGGGAAATCTACCCATGGCATTCTTTTGAATAGACTATATAGGCATTCTAGAAGGCACTCTATTATAGCGGATTTGCTCCTATTCAGATTGCTAATTTCAGAAGACAATGCCAGGGCAACAATTCTAGTTGTTACAGTGGAAGTTGTTATTAGTTTCTGTTCCCATTAAGCTCTCTTGTCTTCTTAAGCTTCAGACCCCCCACTTTAGTCCTGAGTTCTAGTCCTAGTGACATGCCTAGAAATCAAGGATTGATCTTGTGTGCTCTGCGATGTTTGGAAAGTATAATGAGCAAAATGTATTGGCTCTCCACTAGTGAATTTCTGCTTTAGAAAGAGCCAGTGTCAGCATATGCTTTCAGAATATCTCAGGTCCCAGCCTTATAACTGAGCTGCCGTTCATTCTTGAAAGGACTTCAAAAAATCTGGAAGTAACTAAAGACTGTTAAGTCATTGATTTTCAGCTCTAGTGTCTTCCTTTCTCCCAGCAGAATGCTGATGCTGAGCCAATCCTGGTTATTATACAACTAGGATTTAATTAGGTCATTCATAGTTCGCAATGCTATTTCTGTAAGAACCTCCCCTCTTTTTTTCCATGGGCACCATCCCAAAGGGTCCAAAGCACCCTTCTAGACAGTTGATAGAAAATCCAAACATCTCTAAACAACTGGTTTTAGGGCAGCCACATAAGAGAGAAGGGCCCTGGGCACTTTTATAACCTGGAGCCCACTAAATAGTCATGTAGGCAGGGAGGAAATTGTGTTGTAATATAACATGTTCAGCAACATGTTAACACTAAGTTGGAAAAAGCTAACATATGTTGCAGAGAGACAGCTTTGACATAGTAATTAAGACACCAGGCTAGACAATGGTGAGTTCTAGTCCAACTTTAGGTACCAAGACAGCTAGGTGACCCTGGGTCAATTACTTTGTCTCTCAATCCTAGGAAGAAAAGCCAGAGCAAACTTTTTCCAAAAATCTTGCCAAGAAAATTATAGGGACTAGTCCAGACACTCATCGAGTCTCAATGCTGACTCAAAAACATTGGTCTATCTGTTTGTTGTCTGCCTCCTGCCTGCCTGCCTCTCTCTCTCTCTCTCTCTCTCTCTCTCTCTCTCCCTCTCTCTCTCTCACACACACACACACAGAGAGTCACAGACACACAAACTATCAAAATAAATCTTAATTAAGCCTACAAGGTAAGTAAGGATTTTTTTTCAGTCTCTGTGACTGCAGAAGAAATAGCAGGAAATCTATGATATCCCTGTGTATTAAACTTTTATTTCATTAAACACACACGCACACAACTATCTCATAGGGGACATAACCTTGAGGGACAGTAATGAGACAAGTTTCCACAGCCTGGTGTCCTTCAGATGGATATTTGGGTATGTTTATATAATATCAGCTCAACACAAATGCTGATTAGAGATTATGGAAATTACTGTTCTTATTGTTGTTATATTAAAAGAGTGAAAATTCAATTGTCATTGACAGCATAGCAGGTTTACTATCCCCAAACTTTACATAAGAGAAATATTTTTCAGATTTATCTTTTAATAATGCTAACATTTTGAGGGGGGAATAGCCTATTTGATTCTTTTATACATGACTTATATAGACGGATGTTATTTCAAAGAAAGCTCTGCTGCATTATGACTTCACCACTTCATAGTGCAAAAGAGCACATAAGCTTCCTAAATATGCACTGTGGCTAATATGCAGTACATCTGTTCTCAGAGTTAATCTTAATTTCCAATAAAAAATTGAAAGCTGCAGAGCATGATTCAGGATTGATGAGATTTTTAAAGAGAGAGAGAGACACAGACACAGAGAGGATATCCTGTTGGGCTACATTCAGTATTTGTGTTATATGTTGATGTGTTTAGAATGGCCGGGGATATATATTAAATATGAAATCTTCAGCCTCACTCAGTCTGCTTCACCAGGTACTTATTGCAGGATGACATTGGAAGAGGCAGACAATGGACAACTCTATTATTATTATTTTGGTTGCCTAGTTAACCAGATGTTTAGATTGGATTTGGCATTGTTATCCATTTATCACAGCGGTATCAAACTCAATTTCATTGCATCAGGATTGTGTTTGACCTTTGGAGGTTGAGGTGGGCATGGCCAGCTTGATGTCACTCATGTCAGGAGTGACTGTGCTGGCCCCTATGGTGTGCTACCAGTGAAAATGGGCTCCTGAGCTCTGTTTTCAGCTGCAATGCCCTCCTGCAGCCCTCTGCCAGTGAAAACGGAGTTTGGATGGGACCACACGTGCCCCCTGGGCCCTGTTTTCATCCACGAGAGCCTCCTGAAGCTCTCTGCCAGTGAAAACAGTCATGGCTGAAAACAGACCCTGGGAGGGCTGTACGCAGCCACCCTGAGCTCCAGAGCACCTCAGGCCAGTCCTTTGTTGTTTCCAGGGTGGCCCTGTGAGGCAGATCTATGCACTCCATAGGCTGGATCCAGCCCCCAGGCCTTTAGTTTTACACCCCTGATCTATCAAACCATTCCCAAGGATCTGGGATAGGCAGATGTTGCTGTTTGATGGTGTTAGAGGGATTGTCACAGGATATAAGCTATTTTGAGTAAAGCTGTCTCCTGAAATTGACTGATGGTGGTCCTATCAATGCTGATAGTGTTCAATTGGTACTCCAGATGTTTCAGGATTGCACCCAAAGCATCTATTACTATTGGTACTATCTTGGCTTTCTTTTACTACAATAGGTCTACTGCTATTTTCAGGTCTTTCTGATTTTTATGATTTTTTTATGATTTATGATTTTATGATTCTTTCTCTTCCGTTACCTCCAGATACAGCAACATCCACTATGCAACCTTACTATTAATTCAGTTCTATCCTACTTTTTTTACATTTTCATTGACTGGAGACCATTAGCGCAGTTTAAAAGTTTGGTGCTTCCAACATGGAGACTCTGCAGCATTTCACAAAGAAATTGCTACTCCTTTAGTCAGTTTCATCCTATGAACCTATCAAAAAGATATGTAATCTAGATGGGGCAAGGACCACTAGTTAATTAATTTGGAGGTCTTACTTGCCAAGTCTCACTTCTCCATATCGATTGTGACCATATTAGTGACTGACATGAAGGGCGAGGATCTTAACACCAACATCCCTTAGGTAAAAATCTTTATTAGAAGGATGGCATCAAAATCATTACAATTTACCCTTATTTCAATTCTAGTAGAAATAGGATCCTGCTTGTTTAATGGTTGATGCTGCTTAAATAATGGAGTGGGGAGAAAGGAAGATCTGGAAACCTTAATTTCCATGTATTATTTAATAATTAAATCATTTACCATTCACTAATCTTTACGAATTATTTAGACACTTCTTATACTGTGTTGTAAAAAAGGGTGATAGTACTTCATTGACCTCTTCATTGTTAGTTTTTTATTGTTTCAGTGGATTTGAAGGAGATTTTGTCCTAAATATGACATTAGCTGGGAAAAGTGTACTATGATTTGAAATAACTTATTTATAGAGTGAATTCCTGACTTTTATTTACATAAAGAACACAAAGCCCACTTAATTGTAGCCAACGTTTGTTCTCAAGAGAAATAAGTATGTAAGATTATGATTATGGATATCTAACATAATACAAGAGGACTGGGAATTCATTTAGTATTTTGAACTTACTGAAAATCTGCATATATTTTAAGTATCCAATTTCTTTTGGTCTAGAAACAAAGCAATCTCTGGAGCAAAGCCTCACAGATGTTTAATGAATAAATGAAGGGTCACTGTGTGTGCTAATACGCTTGTATCATAGTTTGTTGTGGGAAAAAAAGTTTAAGCTAACCAGTTGGGATACTGTATTACAGACTGCAAGAATTTTTTTTTTCAAAGAGTGTGAAACAATGTCGTATCTTCGTATTTAATTTACACAAATTAAAGAAAAGACAGCTAATTTGGTTTTTTCTCTTTATCATCTATCTCTAACATCTCTATCAATATAAGGCATGATCCTATATTGGATTCAAGATGCCACTGAACACTCCCCACTTATCTGAGAGCCTGTACAGAACAGATTCTGTACACAATAACAAAATGCTGTTTTCTAATACAGTGGAAGCATTCTAATATAGTCATGAGGCTGGCTGATTTTAAGGAGTAAGTAGGATTTTAACAGAATATCATTGGTGTCTGTGTATTAGAGGAAAAAATAGTTATGTCAGGAGATGGCTTAAAGGAGAGTGATGGCAATCTGTTAAGTTTTTACGAGAATTGATTAATTGTTCATCTTCCCTCCCTCCTTCCCTTCCTTCCTGTAGCTCCAAACTCAGACATACTAAATGTGCTCATTGATGAACATTTCCTCATCATTGTGAACATAAGTTGTTGTGTATGGACTGAGTCTTCACTCAGGTCCATGCTTCCAGCGGGAAGCACGGGCCTCTCCCATTGGCTGGAGCCATTTGACAGCCGGCTATAAAAGGCGGCTGTCAAACGGCATCAGCTGTTGCCGCTCCAGCTGGCTGCCATGTTAGCACGGCAGTAGCGGTAACCCTCTTTGCCTGTTAATAAAGAGTTAAGCTGAAAACCTTGACCTGGTCTCTGCCTGAGTAATTCCGTCGCTCCACAACACTGGCGACGAGGATGGGATACTAAATAAAGGCAAGCCAGGCAAGTGACCCTTAAACCCTTGAAAATGGACAAGGAACTTGCCTTTTCTGATGACAGGGATGGTTCTGCCTTGGTAGTCCCGAAGTGTTAGATTGCAGGCTGGAATTTTCTGTCTTGATATTCTGGGGAGTAGCTTCTTTAAGGTGTCCCACGAGATGATGGATAATGCAGAGCTGGTGTCAACCTCCATTCTGCAGGGTCTACCTTCTATAGAAACAGTGACACTAATTTTGTTAGATTTATTTTTTTGTATTTTAGACTGATAGCATGTGAAACAGTCCTCAATTTGTCTGGGGTATTGAATGAGCTTCTGTGGCCTTTGTGGCTGGTTGAAGGTTTTCCCTGCCTGACAAATTTTGGCCAGATGGCCTTTCTTTTGACACCTTAAACATATGGCATTCCTGAATCTGCAGGATGCCCTGAGGTGGTTGCCCCCACAGCTTAAGCATGAAGTTTGTAAATGTGGGGTTTGGCTTATACCTTGCCTGAACTCTTTTTGATTTGCGTTGGGCTGTCTGAGGCGGTTTACCTCAGTAGCCTCTTCTGGGCCATTTTCTGTGGAGGCTTCCTCAAAATATACTGTTGGATTTTCTAGTCTGCTGGGTTTTCCCTGAATTTCAGCTGCTGAGAGTGCTGACAGCTCAGCAGCCTGGGATTCCTCTATGGCTTGCTTTAAGGTTAGATCCCCTTTGGCTAATAAACGTCTTTGTAACTTGGGGTCTCTAACGCCACAAACCAGCTGATCGAGCAGCATATCGTCCAGGTAATCTCTGAACCCACAATGCAAGGCAGCTGTTCTCAGTGCTGCCATATAATCACTAATTGTTTCCCCCTCTGTTTGGATGCGCCTTCTGAAAGCATGGCGCCTAGCAATTCTGGAAGGCTTAGGGGAGTAGTGATTTGAGAGAATTTCTTGCAGTTCCTCCCAAGGAATAGTCTTAATAGATCTTGGGGCCAGTAATGCTGTTGCGGTGTCAAAAACCGTGGCTCCGCAAAAGCTTAGGAAGTAAGATTTCTTCCTATGCTCAGAAATTTCTGACAGATCTAAAGCATCTAAAAAGCAGTCAAACTGGTTCTTGTATGACTCCCACGTCTCAGCGGTCGGTCTGAAGGGCGGGAATGCAGGATTCGAAGTCATCTTCTGTCAGCTGTGAAGTTTTTCCTCAGGCAAGTTAGAGACGGCGCTTCGCGGCTAGAGGCAGCAACTCTGTAGCGATTTCAGCTCTCAGCTAGTGATTTCGCTCCTTTCTCTCTCTTCCTTGCCTGAGGAAAAACTTCACAGCTGACAGAAGATGACTTCGAATCCTGCATTCCTGCCCTTCAGACTAGTGGTAGTGGATGGCGTCCTCCCAAGCCTATTGGGACTAGATTGGTTCCCAGCCCTGGGCCTCCACATAGGGGGAATCCACGCCATTACCAATTCAGAAGTTGAATCCCTGTTCAGGGACTATGCAGATGTATTCAGTGAGGGCCTAGGCTGCTACATGGGAACCCCAATATCCTTCAGGGTAGACTCCCAGGCAGTACCAATTCGTTTGAAGCCCCGCAGAGTTCCTTTTGCAATTCGTCCTAAACTAGACAAGGAACTTGACAAATTAATCAAGCAGGGCATACTGAAACCTACAGACTTCTCAAAGTGGGAAATCCCCATAGTAACACTGTTAAAAAAGGATGGAAATTTAAGGATCTGCTCGGACTACAAGTCGTCCATAAACAAATATTTACAAGTTAGTGCGTACCCAGTCCCTGTGGTACAACATTTACTCCATTCCCTTGAGCCTGGTTCCATTTTTGCAAAGTTGGACATGTCCCAGGCATATCAACAGTTTCCTGTTGATGATGAAACTGCTGAACTGCAAACAATAGTAACCCACAGAGGGGTTTTCAAATGCACACGCCTACAATTCGGAGTTAGTGTGGCCCCTGGAATTTTTCAGTCCCTTATGGAACGAATCCTGCAAGGGTTGCCAGGCGTTGTGCCTTACTTTGATGATATTCTGGTATCTGCTACCAATCTACAGCAATTACTACAAAGGGTCAGAGGTGTACTTGACCGTTTTAGACAATCTGGTCTCAAACTAAAAAGGGAAAAATGTACCATAGCCACTCCACAAGTGGAATTCTTAGGTTACAAGATTGATGCCAAGGGTATTCACCCGACTGAGTCAAAGGTCAAGGCCATTCACGATGCGCCTACTCCTACTAACAAAACTGAGCTTCAAGCTTTCCTGGGCCTCTTGAATTTCTACGCTTCGTTCCTGCCCCATAAAGCTTCTGTTGCCGAGCCCCTTCATAGACTTTTAGACAAGAACTCACCATGGCACTGGGGACCAAGGGAAACTATTGCTTTCAAACAAGTCAAGTCATCGTTAACTTCAAAGGCCGTCTTAATCCAATTCAATAAAGACTTACCACTCATTCTAGCAGCCGATGCTTCTCCATTCGGAATTGGGGCTGTCCTGAGCCACAGACTGCCCAATGGTGCAGAAGCACCTATAGCTTTCTTTTCAAGGACACTATCTTCCACTGAACGCAACTATAGCCAGATTGACAAGGAGGCCTTGGCTGCAGTGGCTTCAGTGAAGAAGTTCCATGAATTCCTCTACGGCCATCATTTCGAACTCATTACTGACCACAAGCCACTGTTAGGTATTTTATCCGGCACTAAACAGTCTCCCCAGATTTTGTCCCCAAGGATGACCAGATGGACGGTTTTCCTACACTCTAATCCATCGATCCAGGAAAAGCCTTTGCCATGCTGATGCACTCAGCCGCTGTCCCCTGCCAGTGCCAGTCGTGGACCCAGCACCTGCAACCACAGTCTTTCTTATCGACGAACTCAAGCTTCCAGTCACCGCTGCTGACATCGCTGCCCATTCGGCCAAGGACCAGGTAATATCCCAAGTCCTGGACTGGGTAGGGAGGGGGTGGCCTACGGCCCCTTATCCTTCAGACTTCCTACCCTACAAATTACGCCAGCAGGAACTTTCCTCCTTGCAAGGCTGTTTACTATGGGGAACCAGAGTAGTCATTCCCCACAAATTGCAAACCTCGATACTGAAGGTGCTGCATGAGGGTCACCCAGGGATTGTGAGAATGAAGGCCCTAGCCTGCAGCTACGTATGGTGGCCAAGCATGGATGCCCAAATCTCTAAATGGGTAAATTCTTGCCAGGTGTGCCAGGCCACCAGGGCATTACCACCAGCAGCCACCCCTAGGACCTGGGAGGAAGCAGGCAGCCCCTGGTCCAGAATACACATAGACTTGGCAGGCCCCTTCCATGGGCACACTTTCCTGGTGGTAGTAGATTCATATTCAAAATGGGTGGAATTAACTTTAATGCACTCCACCACTACGGAAGCAGTCAGCAAAGCACTGACTAGGATGTTTGCCACTCATGGCCTTCCTGATTCTGTCGTATCCGACAATGGCCCCCAATTCACCTCCTGTGAGTTTGAGATGTTTCTAGCAAGTTTGGGCATCAGGCACATATTAGTAGCCCCTTTTCATCCTGCCAGCAATGGGCTGGCTGAGAGGGCAGTTAGATCTGCCAAAGAAGTGCTACAAAGATTGGGTCCTATTAACTGGCATGCCAGGCTGGCCCAATACCTATTGAGCCAACATACTACACCCTGTGCCTCAACTAATAGGTCACCAGCCGAAATATTAATGGGACGCCAGCTGAGGACCACTTTGGACAGGCTGCACCCAAATTATGCCCCTTTGCTTCCCCTTGGGTCAAACAGCCAAGACAGAGGGTTCCTGATAAATGACAAGGTGTTTGTCAGAAATTTTGCTGGGCAACCACTATGGTTACCAGGGCTTGTGATAGCAGTAACTGGTCCCAAGTCTTATAGAGTCCAGTTACCTGATGGACGGACCTGGCGGCGTCACGTGGACCACCTGAGGAAGCGTTGGAGCACGGCACTCAGAGGTCATCCAGACGAGCCCCCTGCAGAAGCAACCACACCATTCGATGAAACCAGCTTCCAACCCACCGGGAATGATGACCTACCAGACGGGGAAGCTGACCAAGGTGCAGACCCAGCTCCAGACAGCCCAGCAGCCTCACCATCGCCCGAAGACACGCAGAAGGCACCAGACAGCTACTCGGCGCCATTTTTGACGGAGCCTAGAAGATCCGGACGAATTCGCAGGCGTCCAGCGTATCTGAAGGACTACGCATGCTCCTCACTGGGAGAGAGAAGTGTTGTGTATGGACTGAGTCTTCACTCAGGTCCGTGCTTCCCGCTGGAGCCGTTTGGCTGGAGCCGTTTGACAGCCGGCTATAAAAGGCGGCTGTCAAACGGCATCAGCTGTTGCCGCTCCAGCTGGCTGCCGTGTTAGCGCGGCAGTAGCGGTAACCCTCTTTGCCTGTTAATAAAGAATTAAGCTGAAAACCTTGACCTGGTCTCTGCCTGAGTAATTCCGTCGCTCCACAACATAAGTAGTCCAAGAAAGTCTTGAATCCTCTCCAGTTACATCCTAGACTTCTCTGTCAAGCCATATTGAAGATTTGCTGCCACCTTAACCTAGCAGAAATCATTTTCCTGGTCACTGCTGTGTCTTAAAAAAATATACCTTTCCATGTTAAACACGTGATTTATCTTTGTCCATTTGGATAAGTGTCTTTGTATATATTTGGAACCAGAATTGAGCTAATGCATCCCTTCAGGGCAGTAGAGAAAAATACAGGACACCCGTCCCTCCCCCCTGTCTTAAGTCCCAAGAAAAAAAATCCCACAAAATTTATGAACAGATACTTCAAAGGATTGCCAATGAATGATTCCAGAATAGGAAATGATCTTAGGCATGTGCCTATCACCCCCAAATAAAAACACTTAGTGTCCCTTTATAAAGCAGCCAATCGAAGACTAGGACCTGATCAGGAAGCTGGAAAGGGTGGAATGGACATGGGAGATATGAGTTGATGCCCACTTAGGGAGGATGTGTATGCTTTGTAAAATAAATGTTATATTTTTAAAATGCAGAATTTACCTAATGCAAAACTTCTGAAAAGATGCATTTGCCTTTTCCTTGCTTCCTTGCTCTCTTTTATTCCTCTCTCTTAACCTTCTTTCCAGTTAGAATACTCAGCCAAAAAACCCAGGTTTATCCAGGAATGGTAAATGTATATTTTCTTATTGCCCTACATTCATTGCTCAGCTTTCCTCATATCAAGGAAGGACACTAGTCTGAATGTCCAATAAAAGGAGGATGTTTATGCTGCAATAATGAGACTTCGTGTACATTACTTCTGGTATTATTTTTAAGCCCTTTTTGTGTATGCCAGAAATGTAATCTGATTAATCAACATTGTAGTTCTGTAAGGGAATCAGCATCACTGCTTCTATTTCTCAGCTACACAGCTGGAAATCAAAAGCAGAGGCTTAGCAAGCCACATCAATTGAGTTGAAGTCTGAAACAAAATTTGTGTGAGAAATTTCTAGCTTCTTAATGTAGAAATGTTGAGGCGAGTTAGGAAGTTCCCTTCCACATGTCAGCCAAATGAATGAAGAGACTACAAATATTTTCTGTTGCTACCTGTGACAGAAGATATACTGGCCATACCTCTCCACACCCTATCCTTTGCTGTCTTGCACAAGAAGGCATCTTCCTGATGGATTCAGAGATGGGCATCATTATACAGCATGTGTTGTTGAGAGTCATTCTCCCATGACTTCTTAGAATCAATTCTTAGGATTTATGTCAAGGCTATAATGGTAAATACATTTCATTGGGTGTCCTGTAAGTCCTAACCAAACTCCAAGAAGCTTCTAGACATGCATAGGCAACTTTCATTGCTCAGCTGTAATCTTAGCAAGCTTACTTTAAAGTAAAGCCATGACCAATTTTTCCCTCTCCCCCTCATTTGGATGGGGTGAAAAGTGACAAGGAGAGCAACCCCCCCCCCAAGACATTAGCATTTTTCATGAGCGGGAAAGTGGGGTTGATGGCTTTCATTACCATTGTAAAACATACAGGGTATAAAAGGTAATGCAGTCTACTAATTATCGGAGGATAGTTAGGACTGCAGAAAAAACAATGACTACCCACCTGCCTTCAATCGAGGACCTGTATACTGCACAAGTCAAAAAGAGGGCTGTGAAAATATTTACAGACCCCTCACATCCCGGACATTCCCTCAAAATGACACCAGAGCATTGCAAACCAGAACAACTATATCAGGAGTGGGATTCAAATTTTTTAACAACTGGTTCTGTGGGCATGGCTTAGTTGGTGGGCGTGGCTTGGTGATCATGTGACTGGGTGGGCGTGGCTTGGTGGTCATGTTATTGGATGGGCGTGGCCAACTCAATATCACTCACATTGAGGCACGCATCTCCTCACCTGGCCTCTCATGACTGTGGGGGTGCTGCAACAGTCGTAAATGTGAAAAATGGTCATAAGTCACTTTTTTCAGTGCCATTGTAACTTTGAATGGTCACTCCACACAAGCAAAGTACCAGCAAAGAGGGGAAAAAAACTCCAGAGAAGTTCCTGAGACAGGAAGTCTAGTCCTGCCAAGAATGTAATAAGTGTTAATGGAGAGGCAGTTTCTGTAAGCAACACCAGAATGTTTCCTTCCTGCCTTCCTTACAGGATTAGGCCAGTAATTTCTTTTAACAACCGGTTCTCCAAACTGCTTAAAATATTAACAACCGGTTCTAGCGAATAGGTGCAAACTGGTAGAATCCTACCCCTGAACTAGACACAAGGACAGTTTTTCCCCAAATGCCATCACTCTGCTAAACAAATAATTCCCTCAACACTGTTCAACTATTTACAAAGTCTGCACTACTATTACTGTTAATCTTCTCATCACTCCTTATCACCTATCCCTTCCCATTTGTGACTATATGACTGTAACTTTGTCGCTTGTATCCTTACGATTTATATTGATTTGATTGCTTATTGTACCCTATGACTATCATTAACGTTGTACCCTATGATTCTTGATGATTGTATCTTTTCTTTTATGTATACTGAGAGTATTTACACCAAGACAAATCCCTTGTGTGTCCAACAACACTTGGCCAATAAAGAATTCTATTCTATAAAGAATTCTATAATTTTTAACTTAAAAGGTTCCATGTTACTCAGAATACAGGACAGATGCCTGGAAAACCCATGTGACATTGTGTAATCACATGATTACAGGAACATAGTATAGAAAATACAAAGAGACCTCAATCCTTAACATTATAGAAGGACCACATTCATATTTGGTAAATTGCATGGTTTCTACTCCCAGGTTTCCATCTGCTCAGATGAACTCGGGAAACTTTGTTATCCTGAAAGCTTCCGTGAAGAAAGCCTCACAGCACTACATTGATATGTATGGTACCTTAAAACTAAAATAGATTTAAAACTGCCTTTGGCTACCATGTAGACTTGATTAGGCCAATATAAATCCCCACCTGATCATGCCATGTTTTATTTTAAATGTTTTTATCCTCTCTGAAAAAAAGCAGTGGGTGAGGGGATCACCATTTCTCTTTTTCAGTGGAAGAATAATTTTTTGGATGATATTAGAGGCAGTTTTCATTCTGAAATCAATGTAGCTGAGGCCTGGGCATACTTAATCAGGATAGGATTTATTTGTTTGTGTATGTTTGTGTGTGTGAGTGCGTGCGTGTGTTCATTTATTGGCTGCCCATCGTACACATGGTAACTCTTGGCAGCTTACACTATTAAAAAGATAAAACTGTACAAAGCCTGTAGACAATATAAATGTAATATTATATAAAAACCAAATATACAGCCCTAACTAAAAGAGGGGAAGGGAGGGAATAGGATGAGAAAGGGGAGGGAGGTGAGATCTGTTATTAATCCATCAACTATCAGCTAATTATTGCAGCCACATTGGATCCCCAGGAGTGGGCAATGTTTTGATAGACAAAGCTGCACTTTACAAGGTTAGTGAAGTCTTGGGTTTTATTTTCTATTTATGGTAGGCCTATTTTACGGCTTGTGTTGCAGTTCATGTAGTTCTCATTTCAAAAACAAGCCCAAAGTGATTTCTTCTTTCAACGACCAAGGTGAAAGGGATGGAGAGGGCTGCCCAAAGGTTTTTGAGGCCTTCTATCTTGTGCGAATGTGTGTCTCCGACAAAACAAACTCTGCAGGGTTCTCCGAAGCATATACGGCTTCCAACTGGGATTGAAATTGTCAGACCGTTTTTCACCATGAGCCCCCCACATGGGCTCAATGCTAGCTTTTGGGAGACTTAAACGGCGGCGTTAATTATCTCTTAGTTCTTCAAGTCAATTCCAGTGTTAGAGCAGATTGCAGCACACGAGTGGGCCGAGCACCAGGGAGCTGGGAGAGCAGGATTAAATGCCACTTAGTGAAGCAGTGACAGCTGCTGAGCCACTGAGGTCAAAAATAAAAGGTGCTCTCCTGCAAGAGTGCCTGCCTGACCAGATTTTGAGAGATTAGATCTTAATCCCGGAACCTGCATTTACCCTTACGCACAAGGGACCCAGTGGAAAAAAAATCAATGGCTTTTCTCTGGCTGTGTCAAGCGCACAGAGAAACCTGCAAGGTGAATTCCTTTCATGTTTTAAGCTTTGCAGCCATACTTTCTCCCAGATCCAAAGATTTCTTCCCTGGAAGCCTATAAAAAATGTTTCTGTTCTAAAGACCTGAATCTAAAACTGATATGTCCTTCTCCTACTTTGCTTCACATAGATCAATGTTGCTACTTGGATCCAAATTTTGAATAATTGCACATTTCCAAATGTAATTTTATTTCCCTCAGGGAGAATCAGTCAGCAGCTGTATGGCAGGGCAGGATGCGTAAAAGAGATGGATCTACACCTAAAAGTGGGTGGAGCCACCAATTCTTTCTCTGACATTATCTGGATGACTCTTTCTTTTTCTTTCTTTCTTTCTTTCTTTCTTTCTTTCTTTCTTTCTTTCTTTCTTTCTTTCTTTCTTTCTTTCTTTCTTTCTTTCTTTCTTTCTTTCTTTCTTCCTTTCTTCCTTCCTTCCTCCCTTCCTTCCCTCCCTCCCTCCCTCTTTCCCTCTCTCTCTCTCTCTTTTTCTTTCGACACACTTTTTGTTACTTTCCAAGTCCAAAGCAGCAGATTCCCATGGAACAGATCAGTCCCATTAACAAGCTAAGGTGAACATTTCACCTAAGTATTGAGGTAACCAATTCTTACTATAAATGATACTAAGGATGTCCTCGTGGTCTGAGTTGGAATAAGTGGAGCACATACATCTCAGACTCTTCATTGGGCAGCCACTGCTTAATGGCTCAGATGACATGAGGAACGTCTGTTATTTCATATTACCAAACAGTAAAATAAATCTTATCCTTTTCACCGGCCACAGATCTTAAAGCTAAAGATGCCCTTAAGGTAAGCTGAAATCATCCATACATTTTTTTATTTTTTTATCCCACCTTTATTATTTTTATAAATAATTCAAGGCAGCAGCTTCCTCCTCCTATTTTCCTCACAACAACAACCCTGTGAAGTAAATTGGGCTGAGAACGAATGACTGGCTCAAAGTCATCGAGCTGGCTATCATGTTTAAAGTAGGATTAGAAAAATTATAGCCTGATGCCTGAAGTGGACTGCTTCTTCCATGACTTTTTAAAAAAATTCTCATTCTAACCTATATTTCTAGTAGATGAACAAGGAATACCTATATACCACAAGGGTTTCCCATCCAAGAATTAAGCAAGTCTGTTTAGCAAGTTTAACAACCCTGAGAAGCCTTACTCAAAGTCTCTGAGAGTTGGGCCGCCAATTCTTTAGTGATTAATTGAACCACAGATTTCTGTGTACTTTTGTAGTTGGCCTGCTGACCTGTCAATTTGTATCTCTGCAACATTTCCCAAAGAATCAGTACTTAACTATCAGGATAAAAGTGAGTAACATAGAAAGGGTATTGTTAAGGTTTCCAGGTTCCATGTTTGCCTAATGCAATTGCACATATTGTACATATTAAACAGTTTGGTCTAGCACTCGTAGCCTAAATTATTCAATGTGGTGAAACACATAATCATTAGAAAGATTTGACTTTCCTTGTGTAAGGTTGCATCACATCGCATCACACTAATGTCAAAAGTACCAGGGTACTTTTGGGTTGAAAGGATTAGCCAGTGACAACACTGTTGCCCAGGGAATGACCAGTGGGGCTTCTTTCATGTCCCCCGGCAGGAACTGGAGTGAAGGACAGGAACTTACCCTGCCCCAGGGCAGCACTCGAGTTATCATATATGTAAGGTGAAGTTGAAAAAAATCCTTTTTTTCTCCTTCCTTCCTTCCTTCCTTCCTTCCTTCCTTCCTTCCTTCCTTCCTTCCTTCCTTCCTTCCTTCCCTCCTTCCCTCCCTCTTTCCCTTCCTTCTTTTGGTCCCTCCCTTTCTCCCTTCTTCCTTTTCCTGTTTTCCTCCCCTTCCCCTTCCTTTCTTATCCGCCTAGACATTTTATCTCAAGTTCCAAAATGTCCCAAACACAGCAAAAAAAAAAAAAAAAGGTTTTGAATAGCAGAAACTAATTTCAAATTCACCAGCTTTGAATTTTTCTGATTTCCTAAAAAGGCAATTTAGTTCCCACCTTGTATTACTGATTTGCTTCATTGAAAATTCCTTTTCTACATGGTTACATGGTGTATGATTTTTAAAAATCCTAACAAATTATCTTCTCTCTCCCCCCCCCTCCCTCTCCCTCCTTCTTCCTCTCCTTCTTCCCCCTCCTCCCTCCCCCCCTCTTTCTGCCTCACCCTTCTGGGAGGAGGGGAGAAATAGCTTGGATTTCCTGCAATTATCTTAGTAATTTTATTGGTTTTGTACCAGAACTTATGGTATTTGGTGGGTTCTTCTTGCTGTAGTTGTGGGATAATGGAAATTTGTATAATTACGTTTATTCGAATTTAATAGGGATAAACAAATGCATTATTTTGACTATTGGAAGATGTCTGGATTCCTGCAGATGCTTACTGCTAACTTAATGACATTAATGTCTATTTTGGAAACTTAAAGTTGGCAATAAGCATCTGCAGGAACCCAGACATCTTCCAGTAGTCAAAATAATGCATTTGTTCATCGCTATTAATGTTTCTTGAGAAGAACATGAGTTTGTAATTCAGATAACTTTAAGTTAAGGAAATATATACATCTCCTTTGGGACAATTGAAAATTGCATAGTATTTTATGTGCCTCTTAATGAGGAATCAGACAAAAATGACCAATTTCTAAGACTGTGTCACAGATTAGAGCAAAATTTATTTATGGTCCAAGACCAAATACAATAAACCAACATATAGTAGAATATCTACAAAAGAAAATTTTGAAAATTGCAATATATATATATATATATGTGTGTGTGTATATATATAATTATTTTATTATTATTATCTAATTTATATGCCGCCCTTCTCCGGAGACTCAGGACGGCTTACAGTCTATGGAGCACCATGTTAAGTGCTCGGCAATAGCCTTCATTCCATTGTATATGCCTGCTTATTACTAGGGCTTTTTGGCCCCCGCAAGCGGCATTTTTTACAAAGTCAGCTTATTCCCCCCAACAATCTTGGGTCCTCAATTTACCTACCCCAAAAGGATGGAAGGATGGAATTTATATATATATATATATATATATAACATTTAGTGTTTAACAGAATAGCACTGAGAAGGACCCAGGTGGTTTCTAAACAGCTACAGATATTGATAAGAATTTTGCCAGCTTCTTTGAGGTTTCCAAAGAGTGATCACTCAGGAGAAGGGTAGCAGCTTCCTGGTCCCAGTAGCAATTAGAATTATTGACAATGGGAGAAATTAAATGTGATTGCTATTGGGTATACAATGAATATTTTAATAGCAAAATGTGAGACAGATTCTCCATCTGACTATGAGCCAAAGCAAGCTGGACTTTCATATAGGATGTCTTTGTAGGAATTGGTTGTTTCCCTGATAGGTGGTATCAATTTGCACCAAAATATATAGTTTCCTATCTGAAGCATAACAGATGTTATAGAAATATTTAGGGACATGCCAAGAAGGAAACCAATTGTTCTGTAGAGGAGATGGGAGACTGCGGCTTTGTCATTTTGGATATCTAGATCCCAAGTTGTCAGCTTCTGCTAGGCCACAAGTGTGTCAAACTGGCAACCCACGGGCAGAGGTGGTATTCAGCCAGTTCTGGCAGGTTCTGAGAACTAGTAGTGGAAATTTTGAGTAGTTTGGAGAACTGGCAAATGCCACCTCTGACTGGCCCCACCCTCATCTATTCTCTGCCTCCCAAGTCCCAGCTGATTGTTGCCCTGCACAGGAGAACGGAGCTGGAAAGCAGGTTAGTCGGGGTGAGGAGGGAATGGAGATTTTACAGTATATCCTTCCCCTGGAGTGGGGTGGAAATTGAGATTTTGCAGTATATCCTTCCCCTGGAGTGGGGTGGAAATTGAGATTTTGCAGTATATCCTTCCCTGGAGTGGGGTGGAAATGGGGACTTTTATAGTATCCTTCCACTGCCATGTCCATCAAGCCATCCCCACCAAAGCCATGCCACACCCACCAAGCCATACCATGCCCACCAAGCCACGCCCACAGAACCAGTAGTAAAAAAATTGACTACCACCACTGCCCACGGACATGATGCATCATATGCAGGCCATGCCCACCCCAGTTCCACAAAGGCAAAAAAACATCACAATACATCATGTGACGCAATTGAGTTTGACACCTGTGAGCTAGGGCTTTTTTCAAGTCCCAAAACAGATAGTGCTGACAAGGTAAAACCATAGGTTGCCAAGTTGTCACTAATTTGCCTTCTTAAATTGGAAACGAACCTATCCAGAAAGGTGAGAGGAACTTAAACAGTTCCCTGGTACAGTCTTCAGCCAGAAACCAAGCTGATGAAAATTTAATTGGGTCCCAAGGGAAATGTAGCCAATTCTAGTCATGTTATAGAATTTAAAGTTGGATAAGGAACTTCTAGTAAAATTTTCAGAAACTTTGATTCAATTATTTCTAAACTAGAAGATATCTTATAAATGCATACAAGTAGCTGAGCATCATGTAGCATCACACCCTAATTTTTAGCTCTAAATATCTGCAGGGACATGGTTGTTGCAAAATTGACTTGCAAATTTAGTGGTTTGGGGGTTTTTATTAAAAGTTCTTTCTGTGTAGACCAGCAGATAGAAGATTCAAGAGATAATAGATATTTAAAGAATTTTTACTTGCTTGATGGGTTTGCCATGAATTGTTCATCTAAATGGGACCGTAAACCATTTTCTGGGGAATAGAGAGCACTTTGGTTGTGGACCCTGTCACAATTGTAATTCTGATATGTGAGCTGAATGTGCCACATTCATGAGGATTTTGCAATTCTCACAATTTATCAAAAATGTCTAACAAATTTATCCCTTCCTGCCTTGTAAAGAAGAAATTGAAATTTCTGAAAATATTTAGATAAAGAAATTCAAGACAACCAGCTAGAATAAATAACAAATTTTGTCTAAGTCCAGAGGTTCGATAAAAACCAGGAAATGTTTCGCTAGAGTTTTCCCATTTGATCCCTCCATCTGTCAAACTTCGATATCCATAGTCCACAAATAGCACAGCCACAAATTGAGAGTTACCTATGACCTATGTGTCCTTTAATATTTCCTAGACAAATTAACACTAACACAATTAACATTAACACAAATTGTATCTACTGAAGTGATAACAATATTATAGTTATTGCCTCTTTTTATATGTCCTTTTTTTTCTTTGCACCAAAATCAGAAGATGTCCCAAATTGCAATTATCTTCAAACCTGGTTCAACAATTCTGTAGATATTCTCAGGGTTATGAATATCAGGGGTGGGCTTCAAAAATTTTAGCAAAGGGTTCTTTGCCAGGTTGCTGGGTGGGCGTGGCCATGGTGAGCATGGCCCAGTCAGCCTCCTGCACCATGGTGGGGAGGGGGGGCATTTTTGCCCTCCCTGGGTTTCGGAGGCTTTCCTTGAGCCTCTAAGAGGGCGAAAATGGCTTCCCCGGGCTCCAGAGACTCTTTTGTTTTGGCTCTTTCCTGAACATCCAGGAGGCCTGGTTTTCGCCCTCCCCAAGCCTCCATGCATACCCTGCACTTACCTGAATCCAAAACAGGTCACGTGGGGACTCCTGGGAGGGTGGATGGGGTAGGAAGGGCCAGCCAGGAGTGGGATTTGGGGGTTCTCCGAACTGTACAGAATCGTAGTTAGGGGCTCTCCTGAACCTCTGCGAACCCCCAGTAGCTCACCTCTGGTTATGATATATATATATAAAAGGACTTCAAGAAACTCCATACCTGCACTGTGTACAATATACTGTGCTTTGCATGTAAGAGTGCATGATCCTCTCATGATGCTTTTGTAGAACTAAAAATCATTTGTCCTCTGCTCTGACAGCCTAAATCCCTTGGAAAGGAAAATGCTGAAGTTTTTAAATTCTTTGCCTTGCAGTCTGAAACTCCAGAAGAGCATAATTACCATGCAACTACATCATCCCCAAAGGCAATAATTGAAAGAATTTCTGGTGCATGGAAAATGAGATTCAGGTCTATGAAGAAATCTGATGGGATGCTCATAACACAGACTCTTTAAAATATAATCTGCTCCTTCTGTCTTTTGCCTGCTCTTCATGTTGTTTATTCAGAAAGATTGAGGGCAGGATGAGAGTAAAGAAATCCAATAATGGGAATTGATCTAAGTGACAGGGAACTCAGAGGACCAGGGGTCTAAGTGTCTGAAACATGACACAATGACATTAATTGTGCATCATGTATTAGAGATATGCATATTGAGAGTTGGTGTCTCTCCTGGTACAAGAAGATAAAACTTCAGTGAATGGTATTATTTTTCTAATTTGTATAAAGAGGACTTCACTGAATTCTCATCATTTAAATATGAAAAATTAGAGACTAGCTTAGGTAAAAACAAGAGAAAGAAATATCCAAAAATGAAATTGTTATATCAGTTAATCTTGGTACTGAAGCAGCGCTCAGGTTAAGCGGAACTAAATATACAGTTATTTCTTTAAAAATAGAGTATTATTAATGGATTTTTGAAATGCAAAAATGTTGAAACTGGGTGAACCTGAAATTATAAGAAAAATTGGGATGGGTAAATCCAATAATGCAGGATATCAGCTAAAAGGATTTTGTTCATTGATAATACCTGCAATAAGCTACCTCAAAGCAAAGTCTCAGACATTCAGAGATTGCTATTTGGGCAAACTAATAATAAAATTGGAAGCTGAAGATAGAGAAATACAATTTAAGATAGATTATGGAAGCAGCAGAAATTATTTCAGTCAAACGTGTGAATTAAACTTAAAAAATTAAAGAAAATGATTCTGCCTAGCAAGATTTATAGGAAATACAATCAAAATATAAGAAAGAGAAGCTGAGGAGCTTTGATGGGAGAGAAGAAATGCTGTAAAAACCAAAGTGGGAAAAATATTTTTCAGATTGTAAAAGAGAAAAGTTCTTATGACCCTTCACAGCAACTAATCATGTTGACCATGACATAAGGGGACCACCTCATGGACAACCATGAGGTGGCAAGAGGGGGAAGTGATGAACTCATGACATCATCCTGACATCATCATGCAAATGAAGCAGTTTATTTGTGTCAGAAGTCATGTTGCAAATAGACAATTGCATGATGATGTCATAATGCCCAAGACTTGATTTTGATATCATTGCAGCTTGTTACAAACATATTACAGTCCCTGCTCCCTCTTAAGTATTACAAGAATTCCTTCAGGTTCTTATTCATTCCTTTTTCAATAATGCAATTCAGAAATCATCATTTCATTATTTTTTCCCATTTTCAATAAAACATTCACAAAGTGTTTCTAATCTTTTATAAAAGTAAATATTGTTTTGTCAATTTTGCCTATTTTGCCATTTTCACATTCCATTCCTCCATTGTGAATGTTTCAGGTTTTTTTCCCCATCGGATGAAGAAAATATCTTAATCAAGACTATCATTAGAGAAAAGGGTTAAAAATTATTTTGGGATGATCAGGAAATTTAATATTAAGGCAAAGCTTCTCAAGAGTGCTAATATAAGAGATCTAGTAAAATTAAATTAAAAGAAGATGATGGACATATTATAGTGAAATCTTTTATAAATGGTTTCTAGAAATATTTTCAGAGAGAGAAAAAATTCAGAAATTAATTCTACTAGGAAGTGTGGTGACAGATTAAAAACCAGCTGTCAAATAGCAAAGCACCAGGCACCAGCAGAATTTCCGTTTAGCTAGCAAAAAGTAAAGAGATTAGAAGAACTAATTATTAAAATTAATAAAAGGAAAATGAAAAAATATGGGGTAATGTTAAACATTGAGAAGACAAAGGTAATGTTAACTACCATGCTTTGGAATTTCATGGTTCATGATGAAGAAGTGAAGTAAATAGTTTCTTTCCTTTGGATCAGGATTAAGTAATCTTAACAATAATGTAAAATGCACAATGTGCTGAAGAAATAACAAAGAGATTAATCCTAGGGAGGAAGGGAATGACAAATTAAGTCAGGTCAAAAAGGATAAGAACATTTCTATGACAGCTATGCCAGAATATCTGAAACAATGGTCTTTCCCATGGTAATATTCAGCTGTGAAAGCTGAACATTGAAAATATATCAATGGTTGTCATTGTGACATTGTTAATTTTTAATAGATGCTTTTGAAGAATGGTATATCTATTGTGAACCAGCCACAGGTTTTAGAGTGGGGCAATATACAAATTGTTTTATGAATGCAAGAAATAAAAAGCAGGAAAATATGTGATGGAATATAATAGACTGGATTCCAGGGAGGGAGGGGGCCTATTCTAGAGAATAAGAGGCAACTCAGTCTGGATATTATGTGTGAGAGAAAGAAGGTGAAAACAGCCTCTTCCTAATAGTTCATGGAGTATATTGTAACTGCAAATAGTAGAATTCTAAGACTGGCTAGATTTTTTTTTCTGTAGATGTGAAACAATGAAGAATTGTCATGTGTGTTTCTTGGGTTTGGGGCCTGACAACCAGAGGTGATATTCAGCAGGTTCTGACCAGTTCTGGAGAACTGGTGGCAGAAATTTTGAGTAGTTCAGAGAATCGGCAAATACCACCTCTGACTGACCCCACCCCCATCTATTCTCTGCCTCCCAAGTCCCAGCTGATCAGCTGGGTCTTCTTTTGTTGTCCTGTATAGGAGAATGAGCTGAAAAGCAGATTAGTGGGGTGAGGAGGGAGTGGGGATTTTGCAGTATCCTTCCCCTGCCACTCCCACCAAGCCACGCCATGCCACATCCACCAAGCATGCCCACAGAACTGGTAGCAAAAAAATTTGAATGCCACCACTCCTGACAATATATTAGTTTCCAGAACTAATGGTTAATGTATGAATCCCCTAACAGGCACAGAAATAGAATTCAGACACCCATGAAACCATTGATGGTTTGGTTATCCAATCTTATGTGGACATTTAAGAATCCAATATTCATGCATACCGCTATCCTAATAAACAAAACAATTCTCTAAACTAGAAAAAACTTGAATATTTATTTGAAAACAGGAAACAAAATTTCATCTCCAAAATTCAGAGTCTGTTGAATAGACAAGACAACCAAGAAACAATTACGTTGCTTGTTTCTACAGTATAAAAAAGAATATATGAAAGAGAATAGATCCTAAAAAAAGATTGTTAAACTGCTAAGACAGGATCACTATTCTGCAAATAAACAAGAAGATGATTTCACTTGGTTGTTAGGGGTCATTAGATTATTATGGATGAAAAGTGGGGAAAAGCCAGTTACATGATTCTCTATATAGTAAAAACTCAATTTAAATGACACTCTTTACAGAGCTAGGAAAAAACAGACATTTTTTAATTCATTTGCTCCCAGATTATGGGTTCCATGTTTGTATTTTTAGTCCACTTTTCCATATTTGGTTTTATGTCCTTCTAGCTGAATGAAAGTAGATTCACAGAAACATTAAGGTCTCTCTCAAACCAGTGGTGGGATTCAAACTTTTTTACTACTGGTTCTGTGGGTGTGGCTTGGTGGGCATGATAGGGGAAGGATACTGTAAAATCTCTGGTCAGAAATAGTATTTACTGGTTCTCCGAACCACTCAAAATTTCCACTACTGGTTCTCCAGAACTGGTCAGAACCTGCTGAGTACCACCTCTGTCTCAAATCCTTTTGCATCAAAGATCGGAATAAATTGAGGCAGTACCTGTTTGCCACTTTGGTGTGGTTAACTCTTGAAATGTCAGTTTTTCCCAATTGATAGTCTGTAGAAAAATATCACCAGTATTACTGACATACTTGCTTGGGGAATAAATCTTAAGTTAGGTTTTAGAGCTGAGAAAGTGATTCATCTTCAATTACCCTGGTTGTAAAAAGTTATATCATAGATCAGAATAGAGCTGGAAAATATTTTGGAAGTCTTCTAGTCCTACCCCAGCTCAAGCAGAAGACCCACAATTTGAGGCAAGTGGCTGTCTAGTTTCTTCACCCACAACTTCTGAAGGCAAGCTGTTCCAATGGTTAATTATTCTCAATGTTAGGAAGTTTCTCCTTAATTCCGGGTTGCATCTGTCCTTGATTAGTTTCCAGCCATATCACCATCCATCCATACCACATTACCACAGCACATATCACATTAGTTTCCATATCACAGTGGCTATAAGAAACTGAGTGTGTAAAATGTTTTTTTTTTTTTTTAAGATTCTGCAAAACCACCTTTAGTAAGAATATAGAATAAAAGCAAGTGAGTAGAATATGTAAAGCACTGGGTGAATTTGTTATTGAAATCTCTTCATGGCTTAAATCTGAAGTGTTTGGAATAAAGGGCAGTTTCTATATGGAGCACTAAATAGACTCTAATGTTTTTTTCCCCTTCTAATCCATTAATTTTAGCTTTTATATTTGTTAGTAACTGTATTGCTTAGCTCTTTCATGTAAATTTTGCAAGGTCTAAAATGCCATTAAAGAAACATGACTTATAATAGCAATATCCCCTGACAGATCAAAATTGCAAATAGAAACACTCCAATGCTACTTAGGGGCATCATATTATTGCAATTACTCCTGCTTTTCATAATATCTGAATAAATATACATTTTTATTAACTTTTCCTTCATGATTTCCCTAGTGGGTACAGATTGTTGTATAAATGCTTTGTTGCAGTATTTGTTGCTTCAGAGAACACTCACATCTGAATTAGCTCCAGTTTAATCAATTAAATTAATCAAAAATTGCTTCAGACTGAGTTTCAGACTCAGGAAATAAGCAAATAAAGGATATAAAGACAGTTACCAAATTAGGGGAGGATGAATATAAACTTTTATTTCTTTCTATTTTCCATTATTTCTATTTTTAGCTGATTTTTCCCATTTCCCCATCAATTTGATTTTTTAATAATTGTTCTCATAGTTTCATACTGTATACATTTGTTCATACAACTGTGGAGCAGTGGTTAAAGTCAGAGGTATCTGCAGGACTGGTGCTTTTAACAAAATGATAAAACACCATTACATTCTCATGATACATGCTCTCTCTCTTTTCTGTGTTTCTCACACCATCACAACGCCCGTACAAGAGGTGAAACTTTTGTCATTGTTCCCCCTTTTCTCCTCTTGTTATCACAGGGGTGTCAAGCTCAATTTCATTGAGGGCCACATCAGGATTGTGTTTGACCTCGGGGGAGGGGGGCATGGGGCATGGCTAGGATGGGTGTGGCCAACTCAATGTCACTTGTGTTGCGACGCCTATGGAGGCCTGAGCAGAGAAAATGGGCTCGCAAGCTCCGTTTTCATCTGCAGCAGCCTCCTGCAACCCTCTGCCAAAGAAAACAGACCTACATTTTTGCTGGCAGGGGCACTGTGGGCCAGTCCTTTGCTGTTTCCAGGGTGCACCAGTGTGCCAGTTCTAAGGATCCTGTGGGCCAGATCTGGGCCCCAGGCCTTGAGTTTGACACCCCTGTGTTATCATCTCTGGTTAAGATGTTTAGTCCAGGGTTGTCCAACCTTAGCAACTTCAGAACCTGTGGATGTCAATCTCCAGAATTCCCCAGCTAGCCACGGAGAATTCTAGGAGTTGAAATCCACACATCTTAAAATTGCTATGATTGAGAAACAGTGATCTAGAATGAAGGACTGCATGTTCAAACCTACGATGAATATTTTGGTCTCCGTCTTTTACCCCAACTTACCCTATAAGGTTGTAATGGTGTGAAAAATTAAAGCAAAAAACATTATGCCCGTCCCATAGTGAAGAGAAGCTGAGAACTGTGTAGTCCAGTCTATCAGAGCCTGCTTTTACTTTTGTGGATGTGTTATCTTCTGATTAATCTCTATATCTTTCCTTTGTTTTTTCAAATATTTGAACACATGGATGCCTTCTTACCCTTATTCCCACATTATCTTTTTTATACCATTGCAGATCCCTCATGTTTCTCCTTTATGGCATTATTTTGCCACAATAATCCCAGCAATACCAAATCGGTTGTTCTTTCCTCCCTATGATCCTTGGGAGCAAGGAAGAAATGAGAGGTCAGTTTCATAGAAACAAAGCGATAGTGTTCTCATGTTGCAATTTAAAGTTTCTTTTTGAATTAAGAAAAGGAACTTTGCAATAGGGGGACAAAGGCTGAGAGAACAATGGGAGCAGGTCTCATTCAACCTGAGCAGAACCAGTGAGAGTTTAGGAACAGAATGGAGCCTGGGTTCTATTTACTGACTCTCCAGGCCATCCTTGGATCAAAGGTAAGATTATTAGAAGGCACAGCTGTTGAAGAGCAGAGAACACAACAGCCTCATAGCCCAGGATACATGGTCTTCATAGGGCAGTGACCAATAGTGGATGGAGAGGGGGTGGTTCAGGCCTTACAGCCAGTCAGAACTGGGGCTTTGACTAGAATGGAATTAGTACTGAAAACCATCCCCTCTGAAGGTCTTGCATTCTGAATGCAGAAACAAGCAATTTTGAACTGAAGTGGGAAGCCAGGCTGGGTTGCATTTCCAATGGGATGGGAGGGGGAAGAATGCATGGTCATCGATCCCTGCATGACGGAAATGCTGAGTGCCCCCTACTAGCCACGGGCCAAGCAGAACTGTAGATCTGCCCTCAGTTATATATTTTCCTTAGGAAAAAAAGACCCTGATTTGTGACTGAGAGAACATGCTTCATGTACGGAAACCAATTTTGAAGAGTATTAAGCTGTGGGCATTGGTGAAATTCAAAAATCAAAAGTAATTATTTCTTTTGTTTTGTTTTGCTTTGCAGATAAGGATGTTTGGATTCAGTCCTCCTTTGCTACTATTACAAAGGCCTGTTTGATCTATTACTATCCTCACTTGCAATCCATTCTATTCTCTACTTTTTAAAAGATAAAGCATGACCTCAGATTTATCACTAGGTCTGTGGAGGAATATTTGGGGTCTAAGGAATTGCTGCTTAAAGCCAGCTCCATCTTTTGGCCTTCAGAGCTGAATTGCTCCACTGTATGATTTAACACCTCAACAGATATTAGTATTTGGATTTATGAAATCTGTTTGGGACAGTTCAGCCTAGCCTCCTTGACAGGCTTTGCACCCTGGAAATAAGACAATTCTTGGAATGAGGCAGCAACAGATTCGCCTTGTTAAGATACTTCAGGGCACTTTTTCTAGCAACTCTAATAGTTGATTGAGATTTCTAGATATGTGCAGAAAGCTCTGACTGCTGTTAGAACTGCCAAAAGACAGCAACTCCTTTCATTTTTAGAAGCAGGATGGCTGCATATTCTATGGGTCTGCTTTCCTGGAATTTCAGTTGAATCAATATCAAATCAAAATTTCTTTCTTCTTCCGTAGCTGGAGTTTTCTGAAACTGTTCCAAGAATCATCTTTTTTTGTGAAGCAGTCACAAGAACCGTCTTCTGCAGCAGCACATAGATTATTTGCTGTATCTTCCAAGGGAGGTAGAAGAGATGAGATCTCAGATTCAAAATACTTTCCTGATGTACCAAATGGAAATTAAAATGTTCAGTACACAATTGCTCCCTTCCTGGCCCATCTTGATCACTATGCTGCTTTGTATTTATCTCCTTTGGCACTCTGGGCCTCTTACTGGAATCAGTGTTGTCTTAGAGAAGGATTTTTCCTGGTGCAAGAGATAGCATATGTTTGATTGAAAGAGACTGAATACTTGACAATTGAGCCTTGATAAAATGATCCAGTGGTGGTATGTGTACAACTATTAAATTT
This sequence comes from Bungarus multicinctus, assembly GCA_023653725.1. NCBI lineage: Eukaryota > Metazoa > Chordata > Lepidosauria > Squamata > Elapidae > Bungarus > Bungarus multicinctus. Next base: position 40,986,092 of record CM042838.1, on the reverse strand, counting down.
GGAAGCAGAATTTATTCTATGAGGCCATTTATTTATTTATTTTTAAAAAAGTGAATTCTTTGTGTTGCCTCTGTTCTTCTGCTTATCTTTTTGCCAAATCATGTTTGCATACACACACGTCAATGAAGTAACAGAAAATATGAGGAAAGTCTTCTAGTGAAAAGGTTCCATTTCAATTTTGGAATGAGAGAGAGAAGGTCCAGGTATCGTATATATATGCCTCTGCTTGTGTCCTTTATGTACATGGGATAATTGGAAAATTAATCAATTTCAGGAAACATAATGCTGAAGTATGTGCTTATGGGAGATCTGTTGCTCAACAAAAGTATTCATGCACATTGGTGATTCAATAGAAGAAATTTCAGTATTTTGTTAAAATTAATTAATGCAAGGAAAAAGCCATGGGGGTGTTGTGTAACTTGCCACTCTAACTATAAACAAAGAGATACAAACAAAGAGAGAGGGAAAGAGAAACACAAGGCCATAATTCCCCAAGATGCTAATATTGATATATTCACTATGGATGGGGATTTTATTTCCAGTTGCAAAAATGGACAATCCTCTGTCTTGGAAATCATAGTGTTCCTACATAAAATGGCTCCTTGAGCTACGAGTTTTCCTTTCAGAAAAGATGAGTAAAAATCATAATTTATTATGGAACAACCTGATAATCTGGAAAGGCTTTAAGAGATTAAATCTGAATTTTATCCATTGCAAATTTAAAATTCTTTCTGTGAATGAAGATTGAAAACACATGATAGATAGATAGATTGATAGATAGATAGATAGATAGATAGATAGATAGATAGATAGATAGATAGATAGATAGATATTGAGAGAAATAGAGAATTGAACACCATTAAGATGTTCCTTTTGATGTGTATAAAAACAAACATGCTAGAAGGCAAGCATTTTCAGTTTTTGAACTGCAATCCATTTCAAGTCTGGTGTGGCAGTGCAGTGGCCAGTTCAATAAACTTTACCTTTGCCTTAAAGATTTGTCATTTTGAAGTTGTTCTTTCAAGCTTCATTGTGTTTTCACTACAAAAACAGATGTTTGCCATTGCATTGATTTTTCATTTTCCTTAAGATAACAAAGTTACCCTTAGGCACACAGTTCAATTCATTAAGAGTTTTTATTTGATCTGCGATGCATACAGATTAAAGATATTAACTGCTCTCTGAACTTAGCTGCTCTGATCAGTGTTAAGAAAATTAATGTTACTCTTCTGAATTTGTATTAATTCAATTTTAAGACAGAGTCATGCTTAGCGCATACACACATTTTTCATGTAACATTATACAACTAAAAGAGTAACATTAAATCAATTAACCAATTGATAAGAAAAAAAATGCAATCCAATATTCTAAATACTTCTTCATGCAGTAGGAAAATGCTTGTTCTAAGGCACTCATTAGGCCGTTCCACATTTGACAGAAAATAACAATCAAGAATCCTTCCATTCCTCACCATCCAGTTAGGGCTGAAAAAGCTTCTTAGATGAGAAGTGAAATATCTTCACAGAAAAATCAAGAAAGTCCAGTTGCCAGGAAAAAAAAGCACCTTTGGGACACTCATGGATTATCATTACGGGGGAAAAATGGAGCAGATATGTTGGAAAGATTGATAGAATGAGGTGTGGGGTATAATGCTAACAAATAAACAATGAATAAAATAAAACCAGCCATTGTGTAAGCAGACTTCCAGTCATGCAGCAGTATCACCTTCTCTTTTCCATCTCTCCATCATCCCTTCACATTTGTTTATGTGGCACTGGTGGAAAGACCCTATCTAATTTTGGGGAATGACATTGATTTCATATGGGAAATGGACCATGCAGGATTTCAACATATAGTTTATATCCTTTATCATGAGAAAACTGTCAGTGTATGAATTGAGGTGTGTGTGTGTGCATGTATATGCATTGTATGCATCTGCCTGCCTGCCTGCCTGCCTGCCTGCCTCCCTATCCATCTATCTATCTATCTATCTATCTATCTATCTATCTATCTATCTATCTATCTATCTATCTATCTATCTATCTATCTATCTCTATTTATCTTTCTACACAGACACACACACACACACACACACATGCTTAGATAAGCCCTAAGCTTTCAAGCAATACTTGAAAATTGTTTTGGAAAATCACTTCAGTTTTTTAATGAATATCATTTACTATCCCTTTGGGAAGACAGGAAAGAGGCAGATAACAAGGGCTTCTTCCATTTTTCTATCAATCCTCACTGTAACTGTAACCATGAGGTAAATGATGTATGAAAATACAATGTTTTCATTTCTATCTTTCCCCTTTATCTAATTGCATTATGGCATTAAGGTGTCCTGGGACGTTTCAGGAAGAATCATTTCAAGTTTTAACATTCTGGTCATAGACTATTACACCAATTCTCTCTAACTGTAATCTTCGTATTATTTACCTGGGATAGAACTATATTGAAGATAATAGGATTTACTTCAGAGTGTGAATGAATAACTTTGTGGCATAAATAAATCAAATAAAACAGTTAAGATTGTAATATTTTAAGAAGGGTGATGGTGAGATGGTTAGTTCCACTAATGATATTCATTTTCATGGGTTGAAAAGTATCACACATTCTAAAAACTGATTCTGTCTTGATCCTGTTTTTCTTATTTGAGTCCTATTTCCCACACACAAAAATACTCTACCCATTTTCTTTCCCAATCTCATTTTAAATGAATGGACTTTGTACTCCATTGAGGTCTGCAGTCCCTGGTGATTTGTTCTGTACCTTCCCTACCAGTTCATCAAATTGGGTACAAATGGATGATTATATGTCAGTTGGCAACAGTAGGAAAATACAAAAGAGAAAACAGTTCCCTAAAGTTTTCCTTAGAGAGCTAGCTAGTTGGTGATTTGATAAGGAGGATATACTTGTAGGACTAGCGGTTAACCAGCAAGGATAAAGTAGATGTTTTTAGTAGCAATTAACCCTGTCCACCACCTGATTTCATTCTGTAACATAAGCCCGTGAAACAGCTTTTACACTAGAGAGTTTCTGACTTTTAATCCTGGTTGTCAAGAGTTCCTGGAGCTTTATTGGAATTTTTTTTAGTTTTTGCTCCAGGTCATGAGCTCATAAAATGTATGTTGTAGCTTCCACACAGGCAATTTGCTCTGATCAGTTAGTCAATCTTTGAGGGCAAAAGAATTATTTCCTCTTACAGTTAAACTATGTGTGAATAGCAGACCTTCAGTGTCTTTGATTGTTCTTCAGCTTTAGCTTTGACCCATGTTCTTGTCTTCTGTTTTGTCCTTTGGTTCTAATTTCTCCCTTGTCCATGTCTCTGCTTTGTTTTTGTTTTTTTGGTTCTGATTTCCTTTTCAACTTTCCAATTCCCCATTTTTCTCATATTGTTGTCCTTAGCTCAGTTTTCTCCATAGATGTCAAAGGTTATTTTATACTGAGGAGTGTCAAGATTTCGGTTACTGTATAATGGCCAAAGGTTTCTCAGTCAAGAGGTAGGAAGGTAAACCCAGTGGTGGTATTCAGCCAGTTCACACCAGTTTGGGTGAAATACACACACACACACTGTCAAAGTGGATCCTAGGTGCTGTGCTGCAATGGGGAATGGGCAATGGAGTGGCCGGTGCAGGAGAAAGAGAAGGCCACTTTCCCTCTTTCTTCTCCCTCCTCCTCCTCCTTCCCTTTTTCATGGCAAGCACTCCATTTCTTGTTTCTCCATTGCTGCGCAGCACCCAGGATCTACTTTGATAGCGGGGGGGGGGGATTTAACAACCAGTTCACCCAGGGTCAGGTTGGCCATTTGCAGGAGGTTTATCCCACACGTGTAGCAGAGCTGGAGGATGGGGATGGGCCACACCTCCCATGACAGCCAACCTGACCCTGGGCAAACTGGTTGTTAAATTATTTGAGTGCCACCACTGGGTAAACTTATACTTTCCCCAAGGTGAGGGCTTCGTTTACATTTTGAATCCACACAAAGATTCTGAATTTATTAAAAGTTTTTTTTAAAAAAATATTGAAAATGGTATGAGATTAGAGAAAGTTAAAAAGCTATTGCTTCAGTGTAGTATAATGTTTACAAATTATTGTTAAAATCAAAAGGCCTGTGGAAGAGATTTGCTTTACCCCAGCCCTTTAAAAAAATCACATTTGCTTCTGACTGGCCTACAAAGACCAGAAAGTTTGGGCTTACAAAGTCAGCTACTAGATGTTAGAAGCTTTGGAGTGGAGGTTGGAGATCATAAAGGATTTATGCAAGAACCCTGGTAGCACAGTGGTTAGATTGCAGTATTGCAGGAAAACTCTGCCTGCAGCCTGGAGTTCGATCCTGACTGGCTCATGGTTTACTTAGCCTTCCATCCTCTGAGGTCAGTAAAATAAGGACACTGATTATTGGGAGCAATATACTGACGTTTGTAAACCACTCGAAGTGTGCTGTAAAGCACTGTGGGGTAGTGTATCAGTCTCTTCTATTGCTATTATTGTTTGTTCATTGATTGATTGATTGATGTAGTCACTTATCTGGGCATCAGTCTGTCATTTTCACTGGCCTCAAAACATTATAGATTTTTTTTTTCACCAAACCATGAAGTCATATAGAGACTGGCACAATTGGCTAACTATCGGAGTGAACAAAGGAGGCAAGTGATTGCATGATAAAAATGGCAGGGCTCTTGAGAAATTAAACCAATACATTTACTCTTGGGGAAATGGTACCACAGTGAACTCAATTAATGTAAAAAGAAAACCCATAAGTGTCCTGTCTGACATAACTTGTTAAAGAATACCTGACCACTGGATCACTTCCTGATTCTTCTGATGTTATTGGACAGCTTTACTAGAAATTGATACAGAATATTTACTCCTTTGGGTCCTTAATCAGCCATTGATGCCATTATGATTGGCATCCTTCTGAAGCATCTGACAGTTTTGGCAGTGGGGGACTCTAATTTTCCATGGCTCCACACATATGCACCAGAGCTCACTGTAACAGCATTGCCAAAAAGGCATTAAGAGTTGTAAATCTAATCTTACAAAGCTTCTCCCCCGAAAATATCGAATTGCTAGAGCATACATTTTTTTTGCCAGACCAATACTCGAATACAGCTCATCCATCTGGAATCTGCACTGCATATCAGACATTAATACAATTAAGTGAGTCCAGAAATATTTCACGAGAAGAATAATACACTCCTCTGCTCGCAACAGAATACCGTATATCACCCGGCTTGAAAATTTGGGCTTAGACAACCTTGAGCTACGTCGCCTGCGGTTAGACTTAAGCATAGCACACAAAATTATCTGCTACAATGTCCTACCAGTCAATGACTACTTCAGCTTCAACCACAACAACACAAGAGCACACAAAAGTTACAAACTCAATGTAAACCGTTCCAAATTTTATTGCAGAAAGTACGACTTCAGCAACAGAATGGTCAATGCCTGGAATGCACTGCCTGACTGTTGTTACATCCTCTAACCCCCACTCCTTTAACCTCAAACTAACCACTATTGACCTCACCCTATTCCTAAGAGGTCTGTAAGGGGCCTGCATAAGAGCACCATCATGCCTACCATCCCTGTCCTATTGTCCCCATTTATTCATACCTATTTCCTGTATTCTTACTCATGTTTATACTTATATCTATTATCTTGTAAGTGATTGACAAATCAAATAAAAATAAATATGGGTTCAAAAAAAACTACAAAGTGGTATCAGGGCATGCTGCTCCATTTCACAAATTAATTTGTTTGGTGCTGCAAGTCCCTGTGGTTCTATTTTGTACTTCCACCCAATTTGCTTAGTGTTCTTTCAAATCTCCAAAGAGAAATAACAATAGAAGATGTCATTCAGTGTTATCATTAAGCTAAAAATGGGGTTCTCCTCTTTTCCTTGGATGAACGACCTGATGGATTCTTTGACTAAATATCTGAAGGTGTTAATTGGCTGAATTATACATAAGATTAAGTTAATTTAAAATAAAATAGGATGATAATGTTGGATAGGATTTGAACTGGCTTTGATTATATTTCCTCTGAAGTACCTGATGTGTCACTTGGGAGTGCTCCTAGATCCATCTGCTTCTTGACTCTTATGCATACATATTCAGAGGGCTCTTTTCACACTATTAGTAGACAAATGTATGCTTGAAAGTGTATTCTAGATCACCACAACCACAATCTTGTTACTATCTGGATATCATTTGAAGGCAATTTAGAGATTCTTGTGAAGCTGACTAATCATGGGTGTTGTCATGTTCCCATTATTTTTTTAAAAAATGAGATTACCAGTGTCTGAATTATTATCAGATTGGTATATGACCTGAGCACTCTTCTTTAAAAAGATCAGTACTGCACAGCATGTAAAATAATGACTGTATCATCACGGTATAACATTTCATAGTAGCCAATAAAGAAGTAATCTATAAGGCAATAGGAACTGACACAAAGAATATTTTCCCACCATTGGTAACATCAAAATCTCACAGATGATCAGATAGGCATTGAGCTGTTATCTAGAACTTGAGAATGAAGAAGGTTTATCTATCACAACTCATCCCAAGAGATAATTGCATAATTATTCTGCTGCCTTCAAGAAAGCCCTATGTTGATTTATTATACCTTGTGCAGTTGTTGTTTTAAGATATTTCATCTATTTGACATATTTAAGAACTGCCCATCTTCCTTATAGAAGCTTGAACAATTACACTGTGTGTTATGGAAATTCATTGAACGCATAGTCTGATTCACATGTTAACTTTCCACTTTGTCCAGTTCAGTGGGGGGAGGGAAGGGGGGAGTCTGAATATCCCATTCTCAAAATCAGATAAGATATTCTATCAAGGTGTGAAATGAATTCAACCATCACTAATGAACATTTTCCCCAAATAGCGGATAAACTTTTCACATCTTATTTAATTTCTGCTGTTGCCTTTCCATTTTCAAAGGCAGCAGTTTTCCCTTGCCAAGCAAATAATTTAAATGGCCCGAATGTTAATCATCAAAACAAACAAATAGTATTAATTGTTTGAAATTGTGTCATAGATGAGCAAGAACGTGAAGAAACATCTGACTTTCCTGCTGCTGAACTTGCACCTTTTCCGAGGTTGTTGTGAAATCAACAAGCTGGTTCTTTGCACCCCGATCTGCATTTTAAATTATTGCTCACACAAAGGTACATATGCTTTAAATTATCTGAAAGGGAGATAATTAATTTAAGGGGGGGGAGGAGATGCGTTAATATAATTATTTAAATTGTAGGCATGGAAGGTATTAAAGATTTTCAACCCTTACTGGATGGCAGGGTAGAACTTAAGAGATACTAAGGTACCTGCCAGATTCTTAAAAAAATATCCTTGGGTGTCCAAACAAAACAACAATGTGATTTAAAACCTGTCATGTGGAATTATAGAAGTACAGGGGGTATTCTATTGTAAAGCAGGGAAATATAGAAACACTTGCCTCCAGAAGTTGTGGGTGCTCCAATATTGGATGTTTTTAAGAAGAGACTGGACAATCATTTATCCAAAATGGTAGAAGGCTTCCTGCTTGAGCAGGGAATTGGACCTGAAGACCTCCAAGATCATTTCCAATTCAGTTATTCTGTTATTAAGCCATAATATGACAGATGAGACTTTGATTGTGAGAGCAAATTTAATTGACTACATATCTAGACTATTTATTTACTTATGTATTGCATTTACATAGCTGCCTAACTCAAACAAAGAGAGCTAGTTTGGTACAGTATTTAAGGCAACAGTTTAGACTGACCAGAGAACCTGGAGAACCGGTAGCGGAAATTTTGAGTAGTTCGGAGAATCAGCAAATACCACCTCTGACTGGAGATTTTCCCTGTATCCTTCCCCTGCCAGGCCCACCAAGCCACGCCCACAGAACCGGTAGTAAAAAAAAATTGAATCCCACCACTGGTGCAAAACGAGCATGATGACTTTGGACCAGTTCTTCTGACGACCATAAGAAGAAAGCAAAAGAAAACCACTTCTAAAAACTTGTCAAGGAAGCTGCACTACACAAACAATAATCCTCAAATAAAGTGATTTTGAAAGCATAAAAAATGAGTAACAAATACAATGCATTAATAATGAACAACAATGGTAAAATGGTGACCAGACTAAAATATACTGCAAGTCAAAGACTGATGCTCTTCTCTGTCTGACCAAAGGCCGAGGGAAAGAGCCATGTTTTGCAATAGTGGCAAATACCTGTAGCTCAGGCGTAGTATGAGGGTAAAGCTTCATTCTCTGAACCTTTGAGTTTGTTTGTGAATGTTTTGTTACCAGGTTAGGTAACAACTTCAGCAAGGTTTTAGGTAAGATGTTACCTAGCAGAGTAAGATGTTACCTCAGCGGAGTTTTAGGTAAGATGCTACCTAGTAGAATAAGATGTTACCTCAGCGGAGTTTAGGTAAGATGTTACCTAGCAGAGTAAGATGTTACCTCAGCGGAGTTTTAGGTAAGATGCTACCTAGTCTGGTAACAAAATGTTCAGAAACCAGCCCTCACCCTCGGAGAACAAACCTTCACCCTCAAAGAGCCATGTCTTTTTTTAAAAAAAACAAATTTTATTATTTGTTTAAACAAACATACACAAACACAACATAAAAACATCAAGCCATCTTCTACTTACTTACATACAGTGTGTCGGTTGCTTTACAAATTTTTTTGTGCATCCACTTCATAGTCATCACTTACAATTACTTGTATGTATTCTCATATTATCTATCCAACATTCCTAAATATAATTAATATCCTTATTAATCTATCATTTGACTATACTGTTATTTATTCATGTTATGCAAAATAATCCATATTTTAATTGATTTATTTTATGACCATTCATATTATCATCCCAAATCTATCCCATAGTTATATTATAATAATACATCTTTATATATTTCTAAAATTCTACATATTTCACCATATTTTTTTGTCTAACCATTGATAAAATAAATCCCAAATCTTATAAAATTGCTTATGTTCTTGTTTTCTAATTTCAAATGTCAGTCTACTCATTTCAGCATAGTCCATAATTTTCTTAATAACTTCCTCCTGCGTTGGTATTTTCTCATTTTTCTAATTTTTAGCAAATACAATCCTAGCTACTGTTAATACACTTACAATCAAAGCCATGTCTTTACTGTCCTTCTGAAGGCTGGAAGGTCAGCCATTTTTCAGGAGGCAGATTTTTCCTAAAAGGCAGGCATTGCTACTGAGAAGCAGAGGTGATATTCAGCAGGTTCTGACCAGTTCTGGAGAAAACGGTAGCGAAAATTTTGAGTAGTTCAGAGAGCTGGCAAATGCCACCTCTGACTGGCCCTTCCCCCATCTCTTCTCTGCCTCCATCGAGTCCCAACTGATCGACTGGGTCAAATAAGTTCTCTGCACAAGAGAACGGAGCTGGAAAGCAGGTTAATAGGATGGGGAGGGAATGGGGATTTTGCAGTATCCTTCCCCTGGAGTGTGGTGGGAATGGAGATTTTACAATATTCTTCCCCTGCTATGCCCACAAGTCATACCTACCAAGCTACACCATGCCCATTAAGCCATGCCAACAGAACCAGTAGTAAAAATTTTTGAATCCCACCACTGCTGAGAAGGCATACATGACTCCAAGATCTCATAAAGTGGCATGGTCTCAGTGAAGGGATTTGGAAGCTACTTCCTCTATTGAAGTAAATGGCATAGGCAGATATCCTAGGGAGCAAACGGTCCTGCAAATAACTCGATCCTATACAATATAAAGCACTATAGGTGATAACTTATAGGAGCCTATGAGTGACCACCATAGCTCACAAAGCAACAGCCTCTTGTAGCAGGACCATTATTCTGGAATCTGGACCCATTGCAGCTTTCCAAGAATGGGAAAGTCCCAAATATGGGGTATTTTAAGATTGAATAAATTTAACGCAGGAGAAAAGAGACTAATTGTATTTTCCTTCCTTCTGCCTCTGCTTCTTGCTAGGGTGCTTTTTCTTGCAAACTCAGCAGCATAGGTTGTAACAGTATCTACCATCAGGAGAGATTCTTCTTGCTATTTCTGTCTACATCAGGGCTGTCAAACTCTCAGCCTTCAGGCCAGATGTGTCATATGCTGGCCACTGAAGAGGAAAAAAAGTCATGATACATCATGTGATGTCACAACAATGTGATGACACGAGTTTGACACCCCTGGTCCAGTGGTGGGATTCAAAAATTTTTACTACCGGTTCTGTGGGCATGGCTTGGTGGGCCTGGTAGGGGAAGGATACAAGGAAAATCTCCAGTCAGAGGTAGTATTTGCCAGTTCTCCGAACCACTCAAAATTTCCGCTACCAGTTCTCCAGAATTGGTCAGAACCTGCTGAATACCACCTCTGCCCTGGTCTACATCTTCAAATCTGTTCCACTGTTCTACTAGAAGACTCGCTGAACAGATTTCAGAATTATCCTATAGGAATCACGGTAAAGTGACGAGATGAAATATTGTTATATTAGCTTAGACTTACTACAGGTAGTCCTCAATTTATGACCACAATCAAACCCAAAATTTCTATTGTTTAAGTGAGTCATTTGCTAAATGAGTTTTGCCCCATTTTACAACTTTTTTTGCCATAGTTCTTAACCTGAATCCCTGTAGTTGATAGGTTAGTAACCTGGTTGCTGAGTGAATCTGGCTTCCCCATTGACTTCACTTGTGAAAAGGCTGGAAAAGTCAATCATATGACCTTAGGACAGAACAACTATCATAAATATGAATCAGTTACCAAGCATCTGAATTTTGATCACACTGTTCATGGGGATGCTGCAAAGGTCATAACTAGTGAAAAACAGTCATAAGTCACATTTTTCTGCACTGTTGTAAGTTTAAACGGTAACTAAAGGAACTGTTGTAAGTCAAGGACTATCTGTAGTATATTGCTCAATGACTCCTTTTAATGAATAATACAATGATACAAATGATAATTATGTTTATTTTTGTCATGAACAGTCCAAAAACTCCTAAAAATATGGTTGGTGATTTGGAAAGCAACCTAAATTATCTGAATATTATGCTGACACTTTGCGAATAAACAAGGTTGTTAGAGAAAGATTAGGGAGAAAAAACCCCATCCTAACAAACTGAAAAATATATTGGTTTCTAAAGTGAAAGTAATGCGGATAATTGCTGAGATTTCTTTCAGTGTTCTGGAAACATTTCAATATATCTTGTTCAAGAATTCTGTGGGAATCTTGCTTTTGATTGAGCAGGTATTAAGAGCTGACAATTATTGTGTACGGATAGCAAACAAGCTGTCTTTTTAAAACTAATTGATATTTATATTCCTGAGGTAAATTGAGCATATCGTGGGCCTGTGTTGAACTCTTCAGTTCACACACATGGTTCATATCAGATTACACTTCAGTCAGTTTGCTAACAGAGAGAAGACCAAATAAAGCAGACGTATTTTGTTTCATTGTCACCCTTTTAAAAAGCCAGATGAATACAACATATGGATGGTGACATATTTTCGTAAACAATTTGAAACAAGATTATTACAATTGTTTAATGATAAACAAACAAGCAATAATACCCCATTTGAGGCTGGTAAGACAAGCTAACACATATAAACAGCACCCAATTCCATTTTCCCATGGACTGATGATGTTTCCTAAACTGGTAATGAAACATCTGCAAGTAGAGAAACAATCACAGAAAACAACAGGAAACAAATTAAAATTATTTCTTACCATTCCATATATATTAGCTAGTAGAATAGAAATTCTATCATTAATCTTTGAATTTCCCTGCAATGTCCTGACGTACACAACAAGATTTTAGAAGCAAGCACAAAGGAAGTCCAGAGGCAGAAGTAGATATATGACAGTCCTCTGAAGCAAGCCAGGTGGAGATTCTAGGAATGGTAATTTATTGTGGTAGCTATATTAACAAATTTCTGAAAGCTTATCGAAATTTCTTTGGAATCTCATTTTATGCTAAACAAAATGAAGATGAGGATTATTTTGAGTTTCTTTCCCATTTTTCCTTTTATATCTGGGATATACAATCTCTTGTCCAAATCCTTCCTTAACAGCCTGCTCATAACTTCCTAAGGTTCATGTCTAAATTCCCTTATAGAAAAACATTTTAAAAAAAATTCTCTCCTCTTTTGTAATGTGATAGATCACCGTATTATGAGTTTTTGCATGTCTGCATGAGTGGGAAAACATTCACTCAATTGGTAGCTTCTAAAATGTGTTGGGCTATATTTCCAATTCTATTACAATCTTAATTATGGGGGGGATAAAGGGAACATTGTGAGAGATGGAAATGGAAGAATGATAATGTGGAATTACCCTATCAAATAAATGAATTACCAATTGAAAAATAATGCAACTCTCCTCCTCCTCCTCCTCCTCCTCCTCCTCTCTGGTTATAACACTGGATAAAGAAATCAGCATTTTCTACATAGATTGTGCTCAGTTTTGGATTTAGACATATACAAACATCTTCCCAAGGTACAAAATTATTCATTTTTGCCATTCTATCAAAGTCACTGAGCTAAAAATCAGATATGACACAACCAATTACATCTTTCGAAAATCAAGGCTTTGATGCAAGGGTTATTAAGGGGAGGGATCACATTTACTGTTTTAAATTACTGTTGTTTTTTGCTTAAATGAGGTGCTCTAATGTCACAACATATGACATTGGAGAACTTTTGCATTGTCTTGTAATGCATCAACATTTGAACTCTGATTATGTAGAAATGATCTTCAGCAGCAGATGGAAGACCCACTTTGTTGTGTGTTTCAGTCTCCATGTTTGCTATTGTTTATGGAATGAGAAACATTTCCATAATTTAATGTGGTATTAAGTTGCGGTTTGGCCCATCCATTTTTTATTTATTCTACAGGTCTTTGTCAGAACTGCTGATTCTTCATAAATCATTGCATACAAATCAATAAAATGAAATCCAACAAATCAAGGCCCCCAACATGACCTCCATTTTTACTGTTTCATGTAAACTAAATTAAAGTCTCATATTAATTGAATCTCATTGTCATTTCAGCAGCTGCAAAGAAGCAGTGCAGCTTCCATTTCTTCTTTATCCAGTTACATAAGAAGGACAAGATGCTACTCTGCATTGCAAAGTGATTCCTTTCTGTTCACTCTTGCCTCTTAAAGAAAATATGCACCACAGTCAAGCTCCTGGCTCAGTATCTTGATTTACCAGTCTTTGTTTATCAGTTATGCAGCACATGTTGTTTGATCTGGTACTTCACTAACTCAAAAGTTACAACATTAATGCAGCCAACTTCTTTGTGTGTCCATCCATGTGATAGATCACACATGATCTTACTCTGATTTTTGTATTAAATGCATTTTTATGGATAATCTTTTGGTACAGATAGTCCTCAACTTGCAACAGTTCTTTTAGTGACTGTTTGAAGTGACAATGAAAAAAACTGATTTATGACTATTTATCACACTTATGACCATTGCAGCATCCATGTGATCATGTGATCAAAATTCAGATGCTTGGCAACTGGCATGCACTTATGATGGTTGCCTGGGTCATATGATCACCTTTTGTGACCCTCTGATAAACAAAGTCAATGGGGAAGCCAGATTCACTTAACAATCATGTTATTAACTTAACAAGTGCAGGGATTCACCTAACAACCATGGCAAGAAAGGTCATACAATGAGGCAAAGTTCACGTAACAATTGTCTCACTTAGCAACAGAAATTTTGGTCTCAATTGTGGTCATAAATCAAGGACTACTTGTAATGCAATAAGCTTATACTATATAGGTAGACATCTTCACCAATCTTCCAATCCTAGTGTTATATATAGCTATAGCAATATTGATCCTACTTCATATCATCTCTCTTTCCTTTCTTCTGTAGTGGCAGAATCCACTAATGGACATTTCACATAACTCAAGTGATGGGATTCATCTGGTTTGCACTGGTTCAGGCTATCAAAGTGGATCCTGGGCACTGTGCTGCAGTGGAGAAATGGGAAACGGAGCAGCTGGCACAAAATAAGGAGAAGGCTGCTTTCCTTCTTTCTTCTCCCTGCTTCTTCTGCTTCCCTTGTGCCGGCCGCTCCATTTCCCATTTGTCCATTGCAGCACAGCGCCTAGGATCCACTTTGATAGCAGAGGAGTAATTTAACAACCGGTTTGCTCAAGGTCAGATTGGCCATCACGGGAGGCTCATTCTGCATATGTGATGGTGCTGGAGTATGGAGATGGACCATGCCTCCTACGACAGCCAATCTGACCCTGGGCGAACCAGTTGTTAAATTATTTGAATCCCAGCAAGGCATAGCTCTTTGAACTGCTATACTATAAAGTAAAGGCAAGGACTACTTGAGTTCAGTTAGACTTCAGGTGTCTAAATGGATATATTAAATTATAGTAGTTTTTTTGCCAGGTATACAGAAATGGTCTGGGATTTTTTCTCTCTCCAGGATGTGTTTTTTTAGCTTTCCAGTCAAGAATCTACAGCCAATATGTCCTGTCATTTATACAAAAGTGTAAACCAAATTTGGGATAGCATGTTTCTCCTAATCTTTTTATTTTGCTATTCCATCTGAAGCTATAACATTGCATTTGCTCAGATATCAGTAAGCTTTAGGCCTGCTCCTTGCCTGGGGGCTTACAATGTAACTTCTTCCTACTAGAATAACAATAGCATTTAGACTTATATACCACTTCACAGTGCTTTACAGCCCACTCTACAAGTTTTATAGAATTAGCATATTGCCCCAACAATTTAGGTCCTCATTTTACTGATCTTGGAAGGATGGAAGGCTCAGTCAACCTTGAGTCAGTGAGACCCAAACTACTGGCAGTCGACAGAATTAGCCTGCAATACTGCATTCTAACTACTGCTAGCTCTGATGATGTTACCTAATTGGGGAATGAAACTTTTACAAGAAAATAAGTAAGCTCAGGGAGCACTGAGTATCCCACAGTTCAATCCTGAGCTCCAAATACTTTCTTCTATTTCTACTACTTCCTATTCTTATGAGGAGGATAATCACATCAGTTGGAAGCCCTTAGAAGATACCTGTAAATTGCAGGTAAGCAGGTAGCATGTGTAAATAAGTTCTATCAATAATTTTTGATTAAGATTTTTGGGAAACCTGAAGGGTGGGTGGAGGGGATTGAATCAATTTGAAAACAGACAGATATTCTCAAACTTTCATTAAGAAAAGCACATTTGCTGCAGTTAGGTATTTTAGCAGTTTTGATTATGTCCTGTAAATACTAGGGAAGCTGTGTAAATACTACCGCCATTTGCTGACAATTTAGTGGTATTTGTTTTACTCAGACATTGCCCTATATCTACATGCAAATGTGCACTTCAGAAAGCAAATACAGCCGCTGTCCATCAACTTGACTGTGAAGATGGGTCTGGAACACCATGCAGGAATAGGATTTCTGAAGTAACTAGGAAATAAGGAAATAAGGAGAGGAAATAAGATTATATTTTTAAATGCAAGCAGAACTAATATTCCATATTACAAATAGAGATATTTCAAGCATTTGTTGATGCCATTTATTCATGCTTTTAATAACAGTAGAGACTTTCAAATTTCTAGGTTCTACTATACCACATGACCTAAAATGGACACCTAACATCAAAAACATCATCAAAAAAGCACAACAAAGAATGTTCTTTCTGTGCCAAATCAGAAAGCTCAAACTGTCCAAGGAGCTGTTGATACAGTTCTACAGAGGAATTATTGAGTCCATCATCTGCATCTCTATAACTGTCTGGTTTGGTTCTGCAACCCAACAGGACAGACACAGACTTCAGAGGATAATTAGGACTTCAGAAAAAACAATTACTACCCACCTGCCTTCAATTGAGGACCTGTATACTGCACGAGTCAAAAAGAGGGCTATGAAAATATTTATAGACCCCTCACATCCCGGACACAAACTGTTTCAACTCCTTCCCTCAAAACGACACTATAGAGCACTGCATATCAGAACAACTAGATACAAGAACAGTTTTTTTCCCAAAAGCCATCACTCTGCTAAACAAATAATTCCCTCAACACTGTTCAACTATTACAAAATCTGCACTACTATTACTGCTAATCTTCTCATCACTTCTTATCACCCATCCCCTCCCACTTGTGATTGTAGGACTGTATCTTTGTCCCTTGTATCCTTATGATTTATACTGACTGTTTCCTAGTATGATTTGACCGTTGATCATACCCTATGACTATCATTAAGTGTTGTACGTTGATTCTTAACGAATGTATCTTTTCTTTATGTATACTCAGAGTACTTACACCAAGCCAAATTCTTTGTGTGTCCAATCACACTTGGCCAATAAAGCTATTCTATTCTATTCTATTCTATTCTATTCTATTCTATTCTATTCTATATAAACCATACCAATCCAGACATATAGACAATTTATTCCTTCATCTGTCCAGTTTTCCTCTCATCTTTCTCTTTTTGATTCATGTAGGTAACATATCACATTTAGTACTACTTTCCACAATATTTGGAAATCCTTCACATTTGAAATATGATTTTGCTGGGATTATATTCATGTGTTCTTCCTCCTTCAGCAAATTATATATGTTTTTAGAGGCCACATCCTTCATGTAAGACAGTGTATCATCATTAGCATGTGAACTAGAAGCCTCATTGCCTGCATGGTTGATGCAAATTGGGAAATCATGTGAATAGCCATGTAGAAATTCAATGGAACTAGAACCACAAATGTAATATTGTAAACATATCAAAGTTAAAATACAGTAATCAAAAGGGTATAAAATGCAGAAAGTTAGTGGAGTGCAAAATTCTCTTGTTTTCATTGTACTTTTTTTCTATTTTCTCTGTGAGCGAGTGATAGTGTGAGTGGTTAGTGTCACTTCAAGAGAAGATGGTATTTGTATTTCTTTTTGCTTCTGTAACACAAACCATAAGGATATTTTGAACTTTAGTAATAGATAGTAGAGGACAGGAAGGCCTGGAGGAACATTGTCCATGGGGTCACGATAGGTCAGACATGACTTCGCAACTAAAAACAAAATATTAAGAGAACTATATTACAAATTATTTGATTATACTATGGATAGATCTGTGTTAGAACTCAATGTGGACACATTTATAGCACAAGACTGTAGATGAATATTAATGTCACAAAAGGACTAACCACCAGCATCTTAAAAAAAAAATCTGATAAAATTAAAGGGTGTTAAATTCCTGTGACTCACCAGATCTTATTGATAGCTGCATGTGTATGTTGAAAATATTTTGTGTTCCAGAAAGAAGCAATCAGAGCTGTCAGAGAGGGTGAGGGTAGTTGTAGGAGATGTTTATTAAGAGATAGTAGAACTGAAATTAACAGAAGCTTGCAGGCAGCCTTCTTATGAAGATTTATCCTTCTGAGATCCCTCTGTGGGTAAGAAAGTCCTTCAGAAGTATTTCAATCCCTGAAGCAAGAATTTTTGCTCTTTGAAAATGTCATGGAGGCTAAGATTTAGGAGCAGAAAGTGGGAGGATACTTTGAAAGACTAACAAGAATGATAGATTCCTATGGGTCAAAGTAATTCCACTGTAATAACCAAGAATAGATTTTAGCCTTAATTTTTTTTTAATCCAAGTTTAAATCAGATTCAGTTAAAGGCGAGGGAAACACATATTTCATGTTCTTAAAGCTGCAATCCAATCAACATTTTCCTGGGCAAAGGTTGCCCTACATATAATGAAATACATATTCTTAAAATCATCTTGCAAATGTTGTAAGTGCAATAAAAACCCAAGCAGGAGTAAGAGGCCTCCCAGAGCTTTTGTAAATATATGAGGATTGAGGATTGTGCTTCTACCACGTTAATGCTTTAATTCATATATTGCCTATATTTTGTTTCAAGATCTCATCAACTCCATCCAAATATATCAGTTCAGTTTCTTCTTGAATCTTGTTCTTTTCCTTCATATATTTGTTTTGCAACCCAGTCTTTGGTTTTATTTTCTCTGTGTGACCCAACCACATCAATTTATTATTTCCATAGCAAAGTGAAATTGTTTCAAAATGACAATGAGAACTTGGTGATGTCATGATGCAAATCCCACCTTTTTGTTCAGAGATTTTTGTCCCAACCTCTGGAGGATAGAAATCATGATTTTTGCAACTGGGTATTATGATACAAGCGTTACTGCTTTCTCTTCTTGTGTCCCACTGAGGACAGCTATGATTTTATCTTGGTTACATATTTTTACATGTAATCCACATTAATTATTTATCCATTCATTCTTGAACTTAATTCTTCTGTTTTTAACCAAGATATTTCTTAAAATATCCCATTCACACTCTTTCTGATGTATTCAACACTTACTTACATACAATAAAGTAGGCGGAAGCAAGCTTTTATACAGAAGCATTTTCACTTCTTTCAACAAATATTCATTTTTCACCACAGATCGCATACACTCACAACTTTTTTCACAGCATATTATACATCTTATCATTTCTCTATTTTCATATCTTCTTATACGTATTTTACAAAGCAATACATTCATCTACTAATACATTTTTAGTGTGATCTTGTAAAACTTGAAATTTTCTCACTCAGTTTTCCTTGTAAAATACAATTAGAATTATACATAATTATGTATAACTTGAAATTGTTCATTCCATTTTCTCTGTAAGATACAATTGCCATTCGATACATTAATTTTCAGAACCATTGCATCATCGCATAGTCTATGAATCATTCACTGCATATCATTGAGATTCTTAGCCAACAACAATATGCATACAAACACACATTCATATCCCCAAACAACACACCTGTCCTTTGATCAAAAATATCCCTTATATGTTTATCCATATGTGCATTTTCTAATCCATTTATTTAAATTTATAATGCTCACTGACTCCTTTGCAACTCTGGATTCTTACAAAGGGCTCAGTGATGAACCAATTTTAAAATATTTCATTAATCATCACACATGCTTTATTTCCAACTTATGTAATTCTCCGGCATTCTGCAATCAACCAAATCTATGCAAACATTTTCATCTTTTTTTTCTACATCATTTTCTACATGCATTATATTTTTATTTATTCCATTTTTTGCAGTATTCTCTTATATGCATTGATCTTTATCCACAGAGCCTTTAACTTTTATACATTCCATATGCTTCCATGGTAGTTTGTACATTCCCCCCCCCCATTTATTTCAAGGAACTTCCACGTCTCTTTTAATTTGATCCTCTTTTGATTCATTTTGCAGAGATTCATCTACTTTCTAATCCTTTTTCATTCAGAACTCATACTATCATTTCCTGCAATCATTCTGGTTTTACTTTAATTTCCTTTACTTTTGTTTGCTTGTTCTTAATCCATTTTTCCAAAGTAATCAAATCAATAATTCCTTTATAGTCATTTTTATTGTTACTCAAAATTAAAATGCTTGAACTATTATTAGGAACTTCATATCTCTGTATGAGAACTTGGTCATTTCTTCAAGCATTTATTTCTTTTTATGATTTAATATTGCACCACTAGAAATGGGAGCTGAGCCCAAGATTAAATTCCAGAGGGATTACAGAATTCCAGAGTACATCTATTTGATGTAAAACTGTTAACCATTGAAGTCTAGATCCAGCTGAAAGATATGGCAATAATTCTCTAAATTGCAGAACAGATACACCGTCCTATTTGAAACACTAGAGTTTAGTTGAAGAGAAAAGGTCTGGGGAGAAAAAAATAAAGCATTTTTTGGAATGCTTTGAAAGAATTAAAAATGTGCAAAGCTCAACTGACTTTCCTTGTTTTTTTTCTTGCTTTTAGTGAGCTATCCTTGCTTTTAACATTCCCCCCCAAAAGGAGAAAGTAATGGAACAGGTAGTATCCTTGGTTTATGGTTCCACAGAGAATCCTAGTGGTAACATACCCTCTGTGTCAATCACTTCCATTCATTTCCCTGTCATGTCATCTACATTCCAATTTTTTGGATCTGTTCAATCCCTCTGTTTTTGGGAAACCAAAAGCTTCAGGAGAGATACTGGGACCCTGATTGCTTCCTCCTGTAAAGTTTAAAAGTAAACCCCAAGAAAGAAGCAACTGGGGCAAGGTGAGAAAAAGATGAAAGAGAAGCAAGAAATTACTGATGAATACAAATATATAATATAATATTATTTATTTATGTATCCATCTGTCCATCTGTCTTTCATTTTATATGGGTGCTCAAATTTAGATAGATAGAAAATATAATACTTTATTGGCCAAGTGTGATTGGACACACAAGGAATTTGTCTTGGTGTAAATACTCTCAGTATACATAAAGAAAAGGTACATTCATTAAGAATCAAGAATCATAATGATAGTGATAGGGTACAATCAACAATCAAATCATACTAGGAAACAATCAATATAAATCGTAAGGAAACAGTCAATATAAATTGTAAGGATACAAGCAACAACTGGAACTATAGTGAAAGGAAACAAATAACCAGCAATTGGCTGATATATCAATGCTGCATGAAAGCGATCTTCAGTACAATTCTTGCAGGTTAACTCTGCTGAAAGTTTCCATTGTATGTGGTGGAGCTTATGGTCTAAACTAGGGCTGTCAAGCTCACATCTTCGCGGCAGTGTCACATGACGTATCGGGACTTTTTTCCACTAAACTGGATAGGGGTATGGCCAGCCCATGATCCAGTGGACCGGGAGTTTGACAGCCCTTGTTTAAGCCAATATTAATCAGTATTAGCAATCATGACCGTCATAACTTTGTGTGACATAAAATTTAATGGATATCTCTAATTAACCTAAAAGAAGCATCCTACATTTTTATTGTTTCAAGAATATACTAATTACCCCCAATTCTAACTAGTTATACTTCATATCATAATTTCTATGAATTACCTTCTTCACCTGAAAACTTTAAAAGTTCTGAATATTTTAGGCTTCTTCATAGCTGCTTTAAACGCCTCATTGTATAGCAATGAGGCATTTCCAAGTTGTCACTTCCAAGTTGTCGCTGTTGCTGATTTTTTGCTGGCAAGATCAGAAATCTTGACACTTTCAGATATCTTCAAGAAAAAACACCTGCAATGACCTTTTTCTTTTTCTTTGAAGAAGGTGCTGCTAATGTTTAAAAACTCACTGTAAGCTTTCTACCAATTTTCTTATATGTTAAGCTAATTGACCTACTATTTTCTGGAGCTCCCTTGGATTTCTATTTTTAAAAAACGAGCCTTGGCTGACTGCTTTCCAAACTTCAGGTAATCAGGTCAGCTGAAATAGCAAGACATTTGCATGGTTGTTGCCAGGTGTGCAAAGTTTTTATATCTGTGACCTCTTTAAAAAGCCACAAATTCAGCGGCTTATTAATGTTTAATTCCCCAAGGACCACTGGAATTTATATCTTGCAGCTTGGAATTCATCCAAATTTTCTAGCGTTGCCTAGGAGTTTGGTCTATCAGGAATCCAATATAAGACCAAATTATCACATTTCTCATGAGGGTAAATTTATAAGGATTAGGTTTAGGCAGATCACCCACATTATCTGAGCGAACCATGATTCTCTCTGAAGGAAGTCTGGACATGAAAGAAGACTGTGATTGCAGCTTCTTCTAATGATGAGGTAGAGAAGAAAATCTGGTCAATTCTATGCTTCAAACTGATGATGTCCTACATTTGCAGTGTAGCCAGAAATATACATGAGAGTACAAGGGCAAATGATTGTTGAATGTTTGAATGAATCACTACCGTCTTGTTTAATCCATTTCATTCTTGAAAAAAAAAAAAGGTGAATCTGTTTTTTGTCTATTTCCATATAGTATAGTAAATGTTAGTGCCTGAAAGAATATGCTTAATTTATCGCTTACTGCAATTGTAACTGATTGTATGTGTGCAATGTATTTTGTTCATACTTCAAATAAACTTATTTGTTTCACAGGAATATTTCTTGCTCTACTTAGCTTCATTTTTAGTACTTGGATCATATATGCATGTATTTTAAGCTGCAATATTTAATTTGTCGGCTTAAATGGTTAAAAAATTTTTTGATTTAATTAGAAAAGGTTTATTAAATGGGCAATGGGGATAAAGAGAATTTTCTATCTGAAATTTGTTTTCTAATGTATAAAACCAATGAACTTCAATGATTATGTATAATAGAATTGCTACTGTTTCAAGGAACGGAAAACAACAAAAAACTGAATTTTAAATTCCACTGGTTTTACCAGTAGAGGCTTTTGCTAAAGGCATTTTAATCCTTCCATGGTTTTTCTTCCTCAATTAAGAATGTAGTTTGCAGTTATAGGTTAGCCTCCCTGATTCAATTTCTGAATTTACATCACAGTAATTGTATTTATTAATGCTATGAATATAAAAATATCTATTCATAAATTCTGCCCTTAAGAATTAAGAACTAGGTTTTTTTGGGGGGTGGATACAGTTTTTAAACAGTTAATGCATTTAATGAAATGGCTTTAAACCACCTAGGAATATGGAAAGACATTTTAATTTAGAAGCAACAACAACATTTCCATCAAAATTATGCTAAACCAAACATTCTAATGTAAATTGTGACAAGCTAATCTGGGACAACAAAAGCAATCTGTTAATATCTTAGCATTATAATAACAATCAAGCTTGGATAACCTTTTTATGGAAGGTACATTTCCTGACTTCATTAAACACAGAAAGTTAGGGCGATATTGTTATGATTTCTGCTTCATATTAGATATAAATTATTTTGGAGAAATGAATTTGGAAACAATGTAGTATTAGCTTTTCTGATTTATTAGAATGTGTCCATGCAAATAAAGTACTGTGTGTATGTGTGTTTTAATGGAATGTTAATATAATCAATGTAGCAAAAGTATCTATCTTTTTTCCTTGGTGAGTAGAGAGCTAGCCAGCCATTGGTTAAGTAGTAATTTAGTTTACTGTGCTGGCATTACTTGGTAGATCAGTAACACATTGTTACAACAAAATTATGTTGAGAAATTCTACAATTTCTCTGCATGTCAACATGTTTAATGAGATTGAAAATATAACATCAGAAGGTAATGGAGTGTTTTCCGTCACATAAATCTGAGTGCAAAAGATGAAAGACTGATATGAAAAGAACATTAGATAGAAAAAGTCATATGGCATCGGTAAAACTCACTATTATAAAATCGGAAATTATTCCTGGAAGCTACAGAATTCATCTGCTACTTTGCAGTACCATAACTTCTACCTCCGTAATTGCTTCTGTCACTGTCTATCTGAATGTTGCAAAGGCATTAATTTTGGTCAGCGACAAAAAGAAGGCTAAAGCTTAGAGAATATTGTGATACACAGCTAGCTGTAAAATTGGATATCTAATTTTCTACTTCTTTTCTCTCTATATATTGTTTTTCTTCTCCGGATACCAGCATAACATAAACAGCATTCTACAATAATTGGCACACTTTAAAAAAAAAATCAGTGTTATTCTTGTATGATTTTAGGAGAGATGAGACAATGAATAGATCCCAACTTCTTGTGTGAATTGCTTGTTCATATTCATTCAGAGACTAGCTAATTGCTTTTCCTACACTGGGAATATAGGTCATCTTTAGGTTATTAAGATGGCTAGTTACTTTGCTATTAAATTAACTATTTAAAAGAAGAGGTATTTGGTGATGAAAATTGTCTTTCCCTTGACATCTTCTTCCACACAATATTCTTGCATACAAAATATTTTGTATTATGTAGCCAAAACAACCAGACACAAAGACAGTTTTTCCCCATGCCATCACTCTACTAAATATCTAATTCCCACAGCAGTCTTATGCCAAATGATATTTACCCATGTAATATGACTTATTACTGTTATCTTTCTCATCCTTCCCATTACAGTACCTTCTCCTATTGGTATCTTAGAATTTATCACTTTCTTGTTTGTATCTTATGATCTTTGATTGTATCTTAGGATTTATCATTTATCATGTTGTTGTTTGTATGTACACTGAGGGTTTATGCACAAGAGACAAGTCTCCAATCACACTTGGCCAATAAAGAATTGTGACTTAGAATGAAGGAGAAATTTTCTGACAGTTAGAAGAATTAATCAGTGGAACGGCTTGCCTCCAAAAGTTGTGGCTGCTCCAACAAGAAGAGATAAGAAGAGATTGGACAACCAGTTGTCTCAAATAGTATAGGATTTTTTGCTTGAGCAAGGAGTTAGACTAGAAAACCTCCAAGGTCCCTTTCCAACTCTGATATTCTGTTATTTCGAGTATACTGTGTCCTATGTTTCATTTTTACACTGCAGGATTTGGATTTGTGATTTCTACCTTGGTGTTCTTCAGGATGAAATGTCAGTTGATGATGAATCAAGGTTACAGAAACAATTTTAAAATAGCAATATCAAAAGGACTTATATACTATCCATAATGCTTTACAGGACACTCTTGGGGGGGGGGTGTTTACAGTGTCAGCATATTACCCACAGCAATATGGATTAACCATGGTCAATTGTAATGTGGTGCTGTACAATAGTGAATGTAAATGAACAAAACTGATTAAATAGTTTCAACTGCTCAGTGTAATGAATATGAGCTCTACAAAAGTCGTGCTTTAATATGTGTTGGCAGTGCTGATATTCTAAATGGCCTAAGACTAATGTATTTAAAATATTGGCTCTGCATTACTACATGACCTCTGTACAAAGGGTAAATGTGGAAACCCTGCTCATGATCCCATTAGTAGGCTTAACTCAGTGTAGCGTTAGCAATAAGACTTTTTCCCTCTCACCTCCCAAAAGAAGTGGAATTAAGCCTTTTTAAAAGCAGCCACTGAAAACCTATCTACCTACACTAAATGGACATTTGCCAGGTGGCACTTGTTATAGCACCCAGACTATTTTTCAAAACACAAATTGCATTTTAAATCTTAACCTTTTATTGCCTTATTTTAAAGTAGGAAGCTTGTTTTTTCTTACTGGAAGAAGGGAAGAAGAGACAAAAACAATACATGATGATAATAATGATGATGGTAATATACTAAACTCAGAAGTAGGGGAGGAACATGCAGGTGATAAATTTCAAAATAAAAACAGGATGTTTAAAATTTAAAATGAACCTTTCTTTATCAGGTTTCTTTGCCTAAATTATATTTAAGCTACTCATTATTTCAATTTAACTACAACATTCAAGATATAGTTTTTTCATGAGTATTTCCCAAAGGCATTACACTTATAGAGCTGTGCAAAAACATTAAAATAATATTTCAAAATACACTGAAATACATACGATCTTCTTTTTTTACATATATTAAAGCCATTGCTCCCTTTTTTAGTCTTCAGAATCTGCTTCTAGCTGTCCCTCCATGCATTTCACTAAAATTGAAAGCAGCTGCATAGGCTGAAAAAGGAAGAGACTGCTTCAATGATCCAAAAAGAGCCTGTTTTGCGCATGCTTCCACATGTTCCAACTAATCTCTTCAAAAAATTTGCACGGTTCTAGTATTAGTTCTCTTAGTGAAGGTTATTTTTTAATTGTTTCATATCCCATACAGGGCATTGCAGTTAAGTGATTTCTTTTGTAAATGTCACTTTATTCACTGAAAGATGTTGAAAATAATTAAATGGCACAACCCCTGCCCTGAAACATGGAAAGGATAACATTTCAGACCCTCAGTAAATTAGATTTTTTTATTTCTCCCAAATGTTATTTGCAAGTCTTTAAAACAGAACCAGAAAGTGTAATCCAGTTGGCTGAAGATTCTCGTGTAGAGCTCAGTTTAATGCAGAACTGGTTGCTTTTTGTTCCCCGTCAATGGTGCTGTCAAAAGAAATTTCTGTACTTTGTGCAACATTGGGTAATCCTCTTCCCCACTTCTAACTGCAAGTCTGATCCCACATAAGAGCGTGCTAAAATTGAAGTGTAGCTGCTAAGTGGCAAAAGCCATTTCTTGATGTCATAAGATGCTGTATACGGTGAATCACTCGGTTCCTCTAGCCTGATATTTTCAAGAGTGGTTGGCAACAGCTGTCTAGATTGTCAGGTAGAAATTTTTCAAGTTCTGTCAGAATAGGCCATGCTTTCCAAATATACTGGCACTGGACTACAACTCAATATGCACGGGCCATTATTCTTGAACTATGACCCTTCCCAGTCATCACCTACATAGGTAGAAAAAAAACAAGAGTTTAATAATTTTGAATCCTCTGTCTTGTGCTATTGGAATTGTACCATTATTACCATGTATGGTTCTTTCTTCAAGGATGGTCTTTATAAGAATGGTGCCCTCTGTTTTGTTTCTTAACACCTCTTCCTTAATCTGTATAAAACTAGAATATGCAATGGGAAGAAATGAACTTCACTATTTCTCCCCATATTTGTCCAGTTATTTGAACCTACTCTAGGGAGTGGACTTGGACAGCCATTTAACAGACCATGTTAATTTGAACCCTTGATCTAATCAGGCAGCCTTCAAAGGCCAGTTTGTCTTCTTCACCTCCCCTGTTAATGAAATGTAGCCCTCCTTGGTTGATGGAAGCTTTGTAATTGCTTACGGCACTTTGTTGGGATATTTTTCAAGTGTAATTGCCTTGTCATTTACAATTAGGGATGTTAATACAGCTACTAAATGTCACAAAATAGCTTGAAGCTTTTAGTCCCTGCTTAGCAAATGGGAGTATCCAACAACATATTTTATTTTTAAATGTTCTGATGTATTTTAGAACTATGTTCGATGACAAGTTAAATCAATTTTATGCTACAATAAAGGATGTATTGGCTAATTTCTCTCTTGAACTAATTGAGTTGCAGGTACATTTCACGGTCATGCATGATAATGTGGAGAGAAACTTCATTCTATTATGGTGGCAGCAGGTTAACTGGGACAAAGATGAATCAAAAATAACAACACAATATCTTCACAATAGAGATAAAATACAAGATTGCCTGTAGGCCAGACAAGGAATAATGGATGGAAACTGAACAAGGAGAGATTTAACCTGGAAATGAGGAGAAACTTTCTGACAGTGAGAATAATCAACCAATGGAACAGCTTGCCCTCGGAAGTTGTGGGAGCACCATCACTTGAGACTTTCAAGAAGAGATTGGACTGCCATTTGTCAGAAATGGTGTAGGGTCTCCCGCTTGGGCGGGGGGTTGGACTAGATGATCTACAAAGTCCCTTCCAACTCTGATTATCTGTTATGTTATCCATCCTTCCTTCCTTCCTTCCTTCCTTCCTTCCTTCCTTCCTTCCTTCCTTCCTTCCTTCCTTCCTTCCTTCCTTCCTTCCTTCCTTCCCTGTAATTATATTCCATTAAAGTAAATTACAAGAAATAATACGAGTGCTAGAAGACCTCTAAGGTATCTTCAGAAAATTCAAGAATGAATAAATGTGATTACATTAAAAATAAAACGAAAAAAGGTGTGCTAAAATTACAAACATCAAAACATTTCAGGCAACTAAAAAGATCTCAACAAACACAATGGATTTTTAAATTATTACAATTATTATATGATAAGGTATTTATAGTGTCTTATGCTATATGTAAATTGCATCACCAGTCTGTCATTCGCCAACTTTCCATCCCATAACTCATCTCAATTTAAATTTTACATCAGCCAAATTTTACATCATTGCATCTGATGAAGGTAGTTATAAGTAAAAAAAAAAGTATTTTAATAAAATGTATCAGCCAGAACATTTTCTTTTCAAAGGAAAAATACAGTTGCAAAAGATGTAATCAAACAGGGCAAAGAATATTTGGAAATAAAGAATGCAGACAAAATACAGATCCATTTTGATTATTTTTTAAAAATGGAAATGAATGAAGAGGACTATATGGCAAACTTCCAGCAAAGTTAATATACTTAAGAATAAAAATAACAAAATTATTTGGAATAAAATTGAATTTATGGATTGCTAGAAGTAGTGTTTTAAAGAATTATATAATACAATTAATATTCTATAAATAAATTCTACTAAAGTTATGATCTAAGAAAAAATAGATGGCAAAAGAATGTTGCAAAGTGCCAAAGGTATATTTGATGTAACTACAAAAATGTTCAAATACCAATGTGGTTTAAGAAGTGGATGTACAATTTCTTTAATGAAAGAAATTTCTTTATTATGACGTGTGACTAGCAAACATTGTTTCATGTTTCTATATAGATTTTCTCTGGCCCTAATTACTTGAAGAATTCCATAATTATTTTACTTTACATGTGCCTATGTTTATTCTTTCCATTTTTCAAGGGACAAAATAGAAAGAATAAATGTGCCAGTTACTGGGTTGTAAGTTTGTTAAGTATGCCTGAAATATTGGGCGACATTTGATTGAAAGGATATGGGAGGTGATGATGATAAACATATCTGGTCTTAAACTTATCAAAACACTTGCTAGCAAAGCAGAAAATTTTAAGAATGTTAAATAGCATAATAGGAGATATGTATACACTTCAAATTGCAAACTATACAAAACAAAATCATATCACTAATAAAAGCAAATTATTTGCTTTTACAGTTTGTAGACAGGTCAGATTTCTGATAATATGTTTATTTATTTTTATTTTATTTATCAATCACTTACAAGATAATAGTATAAGCATAAACATAGTTATGAATATATGAAATAGATATATATAAGAAAAATAAAAAGAAACAATAGGACAGGGATGGTAGGCATGTTGGTGCGCTTATGCATGCCCCCTACAGACCTCTTAGGGGTCAGGTTAATAGTAATCAGTCTAAGGTTAAAGCTTTTGGGGTTTGGGGAAGAAACCACAGAGTCATGCAGAGTATTCCAGACGTTGACTACTCTGTTGCTGAAGTCGTATTTCCTGCAGTCAAGTTTGGTGCGGTTAACCTTGAGTTTGTATCTATTGTATGCTCTTGTATTGTTATGGTTGAAGCTGAAGTATTCATTGACAGGTAGGACATTGCAATGTATGATTTTATATACTGTACTTAGATTGGACCGAAGATGGAATAGTTCTAAATTTTCTAGGTCTAGAATTTCAAGTGTGGTGGCATAAGGTATTCTGCAATAAGTAGAGGAGTGGAGAACTCTTCTTGTGAAATATTTCTGGACTTTCTCAACTATGTTAATATCAGATACATAATGTGGATTCCAGACTGATAAGCTGTATTCAAGTATTTTGCTAGCAAATGTTTTGTATGCTCTAGTCTAGTTAGTAGTATGATATTACCAGAGAAAAGCTATGTACATGTCAGGCCATGCAACAGTTTTGCAAGTAGAAAAATCCCAGATATAGAAACCTGTATTGCTTTGACCATTGAATGTAATAATGGCTTTCATGGCTGTAAGTGAAAAAATGCAAATATATTGCATGAACCAAAAAAAGTATATCATACACATACATAAACAAGATAGCATGTTGTATATCCCTGAAAGTGTCATTTCCATTCCTGAAAAAAAAAAAAATAGGCAGATCCGGGCAGCTTCTTTTTATGAAATCTAGAATTCAGTTGCTGAGAACATTCAGTAGGCGAGGAGGACAATATTTGCTTGGTATAAATACTACACCGAATCAAATTGACATTCCTTTACCCCAAAGGCTATTGTTTTAATTATTTTTTCTTTCCTTGAGGATTTAGTGGCAGATAGCAGTGAAAGCAGCGGAAGAGTTTTGGGAAAAGAACGAAAACTCGTTCTTTGAGCTGGCTGAGGAATTCTGGAAGACCAAGTCCATGCATCTTAAAGTTGCCAAGATTGGGAACTCCTGCTCTAGAGTAGTACTATTCCTGTGACTGTTGAGGAAACACGCTCTCTAGTGAGTGAGTGACTGGGTCTTGGGTTGTATAGTAGATTAGTATACCATATCCTTTTTCTGTTTCTGCTAGAAGGTTAGAAAAGTACTGAAATACCCATTTGTTGAATTAGAGTTTTCAACTATTACATTTTCAGAAATCAAAGTCGTGTAGATAATGATTGCTGAAGAAATCCCACTGATGCTTCTTTCAGTCTGTTGCAAAGTACTAATATTCAGGAGCTATACATCTTTTGTTTGCCAAACATCCCCAGAGACTGAAAGAGAGGGACATGCAAAAATCTTTTATGTTAGTTGTTAGGTCACTTCTTTCTTCTTTGATTCTGTAGAATATGGACAAAATCTGAAGACATGACTTATTGTTAGGCTTAACAACATCTAAGAGTAACTTTGGATAAGCTCTTGCAAGCCAAAATAATAAAATATAAAAACGTATAACAGGAAAAACGCAGGTTCAAAAAATGTGTATTGTATAAACCAAATGGCCCTTTCATTCCCAACCTTATTTTGATACAAAGTCTTCCAAAGTATTTCAAAGAATAGTTACCTTTTAATGTTTTTTTCCTTTTACAAGTATAAATGATCTGCCTTTCTTGTTGTCTATCCCTCTGCAGAACTCTCTGATGAACTGGGTATCATTTGAAATTATTCTTCCAAGTATAATGTGCTATACACAGAATCCCTTTCTTCCCATTATGCAAAGATATCTTTTTTTCTCTAATCAAAGTAGTAACCACAACTGTTCAACATGTATTTTCCCACCTGTAGCTCTGAGTAACATGCATTTTTAAATTCAAAACACAACTGAAGAAAAAACCCGATGAAGTTGTAGCAAGTGCAGAACAGAGCAAATATGTTTCTTCATCACCACGGGATTATCTATTCGTTAGCACTTCTATATATCTTGCAGTCCTTTGTACCAATGTAGTGCTGAAGGACAATTCTACTATTTTAACAGGAGTAAGTTTACTTCACGGTCCTAATTAATGATAAACAATCTGACCCAAGGGAATTATATTTGAAATTAATAATTGAAATATTTCTAATTGAAATGAAAATGCCAATGTAGGTAATGGTGTTTCCTCTATTTTATAAGGAGAATCTAATACAAGCTTTAGAATAGTTTTAATTGGCATGAATTAAATTTATTATATTATTTACTGAACTACCTGGTCCTACATCTTACTATCTCATGTTTTATCCCAAATTATAGTTGAAATCAGTAGAACAGTTACATACAGGTGTTCTGAGAGTGAGATGGGTGGTACCTAAATTTGACAAATAAATAATAAACAAAATACCTTGGTTCCTTGTGGTTTAGCCATAAAAGCAATGACAGCTTGAAATAAAAATTCATCAAATATCTCAGTATTTTTCAAAGTATGTCTTATCCATTTTCCCCTGGAAGCTATTTGCAAGTAAATATATTTGTCTGAGCATTTGACCCAGTCCACATCCCTGATATGAATCAGACAGTGAGCTGTTTGTATTCAGATCACTAAAGTATGCGGAAATTCAATCATGCAGCCAAAGAGTGAATTGACTTAATCTGACCCAATAGCAACAGAAACTGGTAATAACAGCACCTGTTGAGTAGTGTGAAAAGTTTGTTCATTATTTGCCTGGATTGCGCCCAAGAAAGGTCTGCCACCTTCTTAAGCAACAGTGTCAGGAGCTGCTGAGAAAATCCTGACAGCTATTTTTGGGATTTGGAAAAAAGATATTATTAAATTCTCTGTTAAGTACCAGAATGGATAAAATTGGAACAGAATAAATCAATTGGAAGATTGTGAGAAATCATTGGATCTTCATATCTTCACATTGGATCTTCACATTCATAAGTGATTTATTAAAAGTAGTTAAGACTTTTCAGAATAAAGTAGTGCCTTTCAAATCTCATTCTTGTTGGGCTAATCTAGGTGACATGAAGTTCCTGAAGGAAGCCAAAAAGAATCAACTATGCTGGAAGAAGGTAGATAATGGGAGTGCCAGGTTTTTCTTTTTGTAAAAAACCTGTCCCTTTATCTAATTCCTCAGATCTGCCATAATAATGAACATTTCCACATGCTCTACTTTACGTGGTAATCAGTTGTGGATAAAATGCCTTGTTATGTTTTTATATTATTCTACTGAGGAAATACAACACAGAAAAATGTTAAAGCAAGAAATATTGCTCGAGGGAAGAATCTTCAATAGTTCATTGGTTTTCCCAACACATTTGTTCTGAAATTATCAAACAGGATTCAGAAATCATTCATTATTAGGTGGAACCCAAAAAGTATCTCATTACTTTAAGCTCTGGTAGATGATTTTCTTTATCCTCCCCTTTCTACTCCTTTGTTATTATTTGTATTCAGGCTATAATATTTCTTTATTTTGAAGGCTTAATTATAATTTTTATTGACCTTTCTGTGAATGTATTTACAGGCAGGGCAAGACAAGATTTTAACAGCAGCTTGGGCCTCTTAATTCAAGGACATCTTTCCAACAATAGCATACTCTGCTCAGGCTGAATTTAGACAATGTCAGTTTTCTGATAATAACAGATTTATAATTGATGTTCTTAGTTTTCCTCAAAATAGATAAGAATCAGCAACTGTAGATCCGTTGAACACAGAAAAAATCTTGACAAATTCTTTTGGGTTTCTGCAAAACTCTATTGATTGATATAATGCATTCAGCTAAGAGATATTAATGGTGTATTTTCTTTTTCTTTAAATTTATGTTGAGGTACACTCAACAAATTTCTCTACCTCCTTTTCTCTTTAATTTGGTTTAGTGTTCCTTGTCTACATAAGAAAATTCTAAAAATATCACTGTAATTAGAAATGATCATGAGGCAGACATAAAAGACACTGATGATGTTACCTAACTTCTGCAGCCATGCTCAGAGTGCATCAAGGATTTCAGACATAAAAGATTATATTAGAGGTTTCATGCATAAATTACCAAATATGTTTTCTGTTATGCCATTAGTATGTGAGACTGAAATCCAATCTAGTTATTCAACAAACTGGAGTAAATTGGACTTGATGCTACTTGATCACAGTAATAATATGGAAAAGTAAAGAATTAAGTTATGTTCTCAATACATTACCTTGAAAATGAATTTTGAGGAACCCTTCTCAACTGATAAGTTTAACTTATTCTCTATTTTGATGGAAATAAAAGTCTAAATTTAGATTTTAGACTGAGTTAATCTCAGTTAATCTACTTTTAGTTTTAGTTGTCTAAAATTCCAGAGTATTTGGGTAGTACTCAAAATTACCCAAATTCATATTAACATAATATAAATATAATTCCATGGTTGATTTAGAGTCTGGCAGATTTCCTCATAATTATTTCATAACATTATTTTAAACAAATGTACAAAATACTGAATACATTTATTTGACAAAAATATCCTGCAAGATTTTCATTGAAGAAAGTAAGATTACCAGTTAAGGATTTAACTTTTATGCTTCCATACTTATCATGAGGCACTGATCTTAGCTTTGCTAACTGTCTGAACTCAAGAACTTTAAAATTCAGCTCTTCTTGGGGTTTCTTTTGAGGTTTATAATTTGACCCTATTGAATTCCTGGCAAATACTGGGATTCCTGTTTATGCTGGGATGAGTCTTCATAGTTGTAATTAATTAAAGATTTAGTCACAGACGTAAATTTGACTCATATATCTATGGGAAGCTTATATGCTAAGATAACTATAAATTAAAAAATAGCATATAAATTTATTTTAGGTAAGTGTGGCTTTTTGTGATAGAACTACTTTGGATCTATTGTTTGATTGATTTCAGAGTATTCATTTTCAATATTTGTTATTAGGTTTATTTGAATCAAATCAGAATTTCTGCTTTTAAAGTTTCACAACATTTAGAAAGAATTATCAGTAGTTCTGAAGGAAATATCTGTACCTTTTGAGACAGTCATTTTATTTCAATTTGAAATTTTGAGATAATAAAATAATGACCATTGGAATGATGTTCTTGAATGCCCTATTCTACTAATTCAGTGAAAGACTGAAATTAATTTTCTATTTTTTTAAAAAAAAAAAATTTAAGAAAAAAAAACCCACCCCTGCTTTTTTGAATACTAGACACTTCAATGAATGGCAATAAACCTTCTATGGAAAATATAACTTTAGATTTGAAATGTTAATCTGTCTGGCTTGGTTTTATTCCATTATTATTGCATTTAAAGCAGACTCAAATGATTCTGGATAAATAGCTATATGTTCAAGATACATGTGTCCTTCTTATCTAAATTGTTGGGCAAATTTGGAATCTATTAATATTGCTATTCAGCTAAAATATTCTACTTGACACAAAAATATTGCAAAAATAAAACTATATGTGCTTGTGGTCATGACTTTGGAAAAAAATGGTGAGATGTTGTTTATTTTGTTTAAAACAGTCTCAAGATCTTTCTTAAAATTTCCCACATATTACTATGATAAATTTTGTCATTGTGCTGCTCTTTTAATTATGTGTATATTTTAACTTTACTAGTTTGTAGAATAAAACTTGTTTTAAAAATTTAATTTATATCATTCTGAAATATGGGTAATCGGTGGGTTAATAAATATTGGATTTTGAGACAGTTTCATGTTGATTCCCAAGAAAGTTTGTGAGCAAATCTAAGTGCACATACCCTCATATTTGGAGGTATATAAATTATATGATATCATAAATTATATTTCACATGCAGTATAATCTAGAAGAGGGCTGTCAAACTTTTGGCCCATGGGTTGGATGTGTCACAACGCTGGCCACGCCCATGCCTGATTTAGCAAAGGGGAAAAAAATCCTGATACGTCACGTGATGCCACCATGATGTCGTGAGTTTGATACCTCTGATATAGAATAACAGCATCTCTTTTGATTTATAAAGAAAAATGAACTTTTCACTTTAGCAAAAATATGTGTATGCAATTTACTATTTCAGGCAAGTAATTTTCAAAATAAAAAGATGGTATATTTATGCATTAAGAATATTACTTTAAAAATAGCATGTATGCTTTAAATCTTCTAGGTGTTGCAATGCATGGCAAAAATGAGTAAATATAAATTTAAAAAAAACCCTGAAAATTGCATGAATCAGACTTGAAGTGAATCCAGCCCTGGAAAAATATTAAGCAGTGGAACTTTAAAATATTAGAATTGCCCCACTTATACATACTCCAAAGATCTCCAAAATTAAAGAAATATAGCACTTGATCTCAGTTATGCATTGATGGCCAAAGTTCCCTGGTTTGTTTATTTCATGGCATCATTTTAAGGGTGTAATTCATCTTGATAAATACATGGATGCATCACAGGATTTTCATCTAAATTAAATTAAATAAATAAATAAAATAAAAATAATTTATCAGGTACTTTCTTGAAACTACATGGAGACAAATCATTTCCAACTTATTCAGCTGAGTTTAAATCATTCTTGTAACAGACTCAATGAACAGCTGTGAAGCATAAAAGAAAATATGACAGATAGCTCTGCAATACGCTACCATTGAAGTTCAAAATGAAATCCCAACCAGTATGAAGAAAGTGGGGGTGAGGAACAGCTTTACAAAATAGCTCAGCAAAGTATTACTCTATGGCATTACATTGTTAATAAAAATTATTTATCTGAAACTATAATTTAATATTCATGTATCTAATTTACAAGTGACAAAGTAATGTACACTAAAATTAGAGCATAACCAGCAAAATACTGCAAACAATACGAGAAAAAGCACAACCAAAACATTTCTTAGTAACTCAAAATATGCAACTTTTAACTGGGGAATTATTTTAGTTGTTGATGTTGATTGACACATAGGTGTAATTATAGCCTGAAAAAAATTATTAAAGTGGACATCGCTTTTTGTTGTTATTACTGTTGTGGAAGGAGTCTTGTGTATATACATAAAGTCCAGGCATATACTACTGCAGTTTTGCTTACTAATTTAGTTGGTAAATTGACATTTATAATTAAAGTCTACTCATCTGATTTGTCTTTCGGTCAACTAAAATGCATTTTCCCCAATATTTTGATGCTTAACAGTGAAAAAATGCACTCAATCTAAAATTACAGTTGAATGTTAGACTGCAGGTCCCTTCTCCAAATATTAGCGGCCTATGAAAGTGTGCATTATCTTGAAATCAAAAAGTTATGTGCATACTAAATAAAACAGAGCAACTACATACTGAACAAACAGTGAATTGTAACAAAATCAACATGCACTAACTCTACTCTTATGCAAAATTAATATCTTTCAGAAAACTGCATCCAACCTTTGGCCTTCTGCAAAGGTATAAGTTTTGTTCCTTCATCACATATGGATTTGTGTATTCAAATCCCAGTTTTTTTAGCCCATTGTCACAAAATGTGCTGCTCCACTGCTATAAACTTTGGCTTCCCTCGGGTTCCCAAAGAATCTGTTTTTTACAGTCAGCAATCCTCAAACAAGTCATGTTCTTCATTTCTTATTCATCATCTTCTACTTCCTGTGGTAAAATGGGTGTTTCTTCCTTTAAACAAGCACTAAAAAAGTTGAGAATTGTGCTATAAAGGTGATATTTGCTCTTCTCTGATGTAATGTAATGACCTTCATCTGGATAGATCTAGGATAGGAAAAGTAGAAATAAATAGATTTTATAAAACCAGTTGACAAGCTTTCAAATGCATTTGTATCATCATAAAATGAATGCCTCAGACAATTATTGTGGTTTCATTGAAAACATCTAAATTTCAAAAGTGACGTATATTTATTTTATCATTTAAATCAGGGGTGTAATCTTTCCAAGGGGCTATGTGAGAAATGTGTCTATTATGGAGGGCTGAACCAATGTATCTGATTTGATGTCCTCAACTTTGATTGCCTGAACTCTTTAGCTGCTCCAGGTGAGGTACGAATGCTTTGCAGATGCAAAAAATGATTTCTCTCCTCACCTTTTCATGGCCATTAGTCAAATGAAGGAGCATACGTTGACTGTGCAGAACCGGACCCAACTTGGCTTCTTCTTCCACCCCCATGGCACACTTACTTACACTTGATTTCTGATTTCCAATTGATCCCACATGAATTGGACAGGGATAGCCAAAGGGTTGGATGTGGCCTGGGGCCTGTAATATGCCCAGGTCTGATTTAAACCATCATTTTACAGCCTGCACAAAACACTTCTAGTATTTAATTTTTTCAATGTTTTTGTTTAAAATGGCATTCCTTATTTAAATTTTCAAGATTTAAGGGAATATATTGTAATCCATGGAAAAATACCATTGTGTATCTCTAAATATTAAAAGCAGGATAAAATAATTACAAATAATTACAATTTTCAAACAGCAATGGGTCTCCAGCTCAAAAACAATTTGATTTCAGGAAACTCTGATTTTTGACAAATCTGTGTACAATTCTACTGCTGGATCTGTGGCAAATGTAGAGGTTTTTCAGGCAATAGACTACTACCATACATTGCTTTCACTGTTCAGTTTAACTTTTCTGCCCCTATGTATTACATCCATCATCATAAGCAGAAGTCCATTAGTACAATAGATATTTTTCATTACATTCTGTTCATATCTCAGATTTGTCTTGGAAAGTATTTTGATGAAAAATAAACAGAATGCTATAAAGGCAAATATTTCAAGTTTAAAAAGTATGGTATAAGATTATTTCAATGTTAATTGTGGTAAAAACTGGTAAAACTAAATATTATACATTTTATAATTTATATTCTGGTCTTACTATTGCTTAAATTATTGATTTTTTTCTTTCTCTTTCATTGGGTCTAATTTGAGTAAAATAATTCTCAAAGATGTTTAAGTTATAGTTATGAATATATAGTTAGACAGCCAGGCTTTCTAGACAAAGATTTATTTTAAATACATGCAACAAAGAGCATAAGAAATATTCTAAACCTAAAAAGATGCATAAGTTATGACATTCCTAGATATTACATACCTGCATAGTATAATTCACTCCGGCTTTTATTAGATGTTTAATTAATTCTGCTGAGTGCTGAAAATGGACTTTAGCTGTGGGACAACAACATCCAAGTGTTAGTGAAAGGCATTATTGATATCAAACAGTTTCTGCAAATTAGCTCAACATAGTCAAGATGTTAATGAAAATGTTTTTTCTGTTTGTTAAATATAAGATCATACTCTTTCCTAGAAATTTTACATTTTTTATTTTATAAGAAAAGTACAGCAGATTGACTATATACTGTACATCTCTTCCTCATTTACATTGTGTATCTCTTTCGGGAGTTTAGTTGACTGAAAACTCAGTTGATGGATTTGTGAGGTACTTTAAACAATGTTCAATGCAATCCTGTCCATATCATGTGTATAAAACATTCTAAAGAATATTGTATAAGAGGTATTATGTCTCAAATATTGGCAAAGTTCAAAACATTTTTGAATGTGTAAGTGCTGACATATGCAATTATAACAAAGATAAGTTGGTTCTGAATTCTGAAGTATAACCTAATTATTAAATCAACTTTTCCTTTTTTTATACCGTTTTCAGTTTTTCTACCACCTTCTGAAATGTTCTTTTGGAAACATTGTAAACATGTATTTTATAATGATACAGAGAGTAGTGATCCAACCTTTTGACTTGCCTGGGCGGTGTCAAGTGACTTGGGCCACATATTTCTTTATTTTTAATATTTTTATTATCATGTGGACCTGAGCATTACTAGCTGTCCAGGGCTGCATGCAGCCCATGTGTCACAGATTGGATATGCCTGATATAGAGGAAGGCAGAAACTGCATTTAATAACCCACTTCAGATAAATTGATTTTATTTTTCTTTAATTGTATATTTTTAAATATAGTTTTGATCAAATGAACTTTGGTTTGATTAATACATTCCCAAGTTTAATTAATACATTCCCAGAACTGTCTAGTTTTGTTTGAAGAGATTTTTAGCTACTTGTTAGAAGGATACAGAAACATAAAATGCAAAATTGCCAAATTGTCACACAGGAATGAGTAAGAGGAAATACATCTACACCAGGCCTAGTATTAATATTATTTTAATTCCTTTACATCTAACTGATGACAGAAAGGGGAAGTCTTGGTGGTTGGAAGCAAGGTGGGGATGAATCTTCAAGTCTGACCAAGAAGGACAACAGAAGAATTTGAGCAGGATAAGATCTCAATCTTTACACATGCAGAAATATCAAACATTTCCTGGGCCCATTTTCCCCTACTGCCTCATTATCCTCTCTCATCTCCAAAACACAAGCTGGTGATGCTGTTTCTGAAAAAATGGGTATTAAAAAACTGTCCCTTTTATTTTTCATGTGGTGACAAGGTTCTTTGATTCCTGAAGATAATCGTAATAATGGAAAGTGCCTATTGGTATAATCCACAATTTTGCTTAACATTTAATCTGAATGTCAGGTAATATATTTTAATAAAACTGAAATACTTCCTGTATGCTGAAAGTTCAGAGACGGCTACAGCTGAATGGTAAAGAAAGCATGTATTTAGCATGAAAAATGATGAATTTAGAAAATTAAAAATCAAAGCCTTCCTCCCTCCCTTCCTTTATCACTTCCTTCCTTTATCTTTAATTTGTAATTTCCAATTTCCCTCTTAGGGAAGTAGTTTAAAAAACTAAGATATCTTTGTGAAAACTTCCTTGGTAAAATGCACCAAATATATTTTTTATTATCTATCCTCTACAGTATTAGAAAAAAAAATATTGTGAATTTTTGTTTTGTTTCATAACAATGGACTTCTATAAATGAAAAACTCTGGATAGGCTGCTATTTTCTACATCGATTATACATTCAACAGTTTCCAAATGTATTGTGCACTTTTCAACTGTCCTGCCTGGAATACCTAAGCACTTGTTTACTTTGGGCAGTGCTGCCTGGTAAAGCAGCCACATTGGCCACAAAGAAAAAATATTTAATCTAGTATGCAGAAATGCAGAAAAGCTTACTTCAAAGCTATAGCCAGGTAGCCTCATCAAATGCCCAGGAAGAATCTTACTCATTTGTATATTATTTATATTTCTTACACTAAGCATTAAACTTCATCCATTTCACATACTGCATTTCTATTGCAATCTCCCCTTATGTAAGAAGAAATAATGCCTGAA
Organism: Bungarus multicinctus; assembly: GCA_023653725.1. NCBI lineage: Eukaryota > Metazoa > Chordata > Lepidosauria > Squamata > Elapidae > Bungarus > Bungarus multicinctus. The sequence continues at coordinate 40,946,224 of CM042838.1, read as the reverse complement.
GCATTGAATACAGAGAAAACATACAGAAGTGGGAAACAATGATCCTTTGATGACTCCCTCCCACAGAATTCGTGTGTCAGAAATGGAAAGCTCAATCTTTCCATAGTTCTGTGAAGCAGGCCTGTAATGGGCACCTAAGCTGCAAAAGATAATGAATATGACCACAAAGCTAGGCAGCCCAGAGGAAAAGAACAAAGAGAGGAAATAGTAACATAGTGGTGCGGTGCAAAGATTTATTTTGTAAACAGTCTCACAGGGCTGAATGGAAGCCATGAAGAAAACATAGCCTATCTTAATTAGGAAATTTCAGTAATCTAGCTATAAATGTATTAAGAAGATCAAATTGGTACTACAAATTGTATACCTTTGTTCTACATTACACAATTTGCCAGTGGCAGAACAAGAATAATAAGTGATGATTAAATTTTGATCTTCAACGGTTATTAATGCATGTTGCTTTCCAACAAAGGCTCTGCATTTCATAAAGCTTAAACAAATTGGTCCCTACAATTGGACACTCCAAAAGAGTAGTGTCATCTGTTTGGGCAGGAAAGTATCAATGGAATCTCACAATGGATCTCTAAGGATGGACAAAACTAATTACTATAAAGCTCCCATACGCTCGCAAATGTGCTTCATGCTTAGCCTTCCCTGAACTTCTGCAGAAGACAAACAGCATCTAGGAAAGTGCTTTTGTGTAAATACTCACTATCCGCCGTCCCATGGATGATTAACAAATTTCCTTCCTTAAAGCCATGAATATTGTGTAATACGCTGGATGCCTTTCGGAAAAGAGAAAACATGTATACAACATCTTGTGATTGATTTGCATTTTGAATACCTCCAGCACCCCACCCTGAACCATAGTACCTCTTACTCACTTGGTAAGCATTTTCTTCCTTAGATGGATTGCCCAGGTATCTTTCTGAAAAGGCAGATGCTGTACATAGGAAATAGGAAAACATAATAGCTATTAAATTACTTTTGGAAAAATGTATTAACATGGTATGGCCAATAGTATTTAAGTTTTGTTACAGAACCCAGTGGAGATGCAGACTATCTTCAGCAGAAAACAAAACCTCCCGGCTCATCATCCAACATGACCCCTTTGAAGCCTTCTGAATTTCATCCCATCAGCAGGCAAATCAGGAAGCAACATATAGACATCTTGATTACTTCTGGTTCTGAGGGTTCTGCTATGGGGCAGCGATCGCTATGTGATGTGGAAAAGTGGAAATGCACTAAGGGGGCACACACACACACACACACACACATGTTTTAAATGCAGATTTATTTATATGTGCTAAAGCTGTTTCTGCTGCTTTTTTTTTAAAGCAGGCACCCTCTGAGCGAACTGCCTGCGTTCCTAATATTATATAATGTCTCAGCTGCAATAAAGAAAGGGAAAACTAGCTACCTGTAGAACAAACTGAATGATGCAAGCTACTCACCATACAGTCGCATGTCTGTAATTGGTGCAATCACAGTTCCACACTTGAAAAGTTTTTCGTTGGACTTCAGAATCATTGATGCAAGGTAACCTCCATAACCCTAGGAAACAACTGATGTAGTTATAATGTGCTCATTATTGCCTTGATGAGACTATTCTTTCTTAGCATGTCCCCACTTTTATATTTATGTCCGTTGATAACTTATAATGGATCCTAGCCAAAATCAACTCCCAAAGCTATTTGCTGTCAGAATAATTCTTTAATTGTAGAAAAATCAAACCAATTCACATCCATGCTCTCTCCCAGATACACCACTCCTCCAGGAGGTAAACGAGTCTGGGCAAAGCCAAAAGTGGGCATCCTTTATAACTGGTGGGAGGGGAATATGCAGTGAAGCATTATGGGACTTGTATGCTTAACCAGTTCGACATTTTATCTTAACAATTTCTATGATTTGTATTATGCTTCTGGTAGCATAAATCAAGTTATATTTTTTACAAAAATATGGCAGAGGATGCTTTGCTTTAGCACACAGTTTGAAGAAGGCCCAATAATATATCCCGCATATTACTGAAATGCTTGTACGCCATTATTAAACATACACAAGATGAATTACTGTAGCTCTTTAATCATTTTCATTAATGTAGAGTACTGCAAAGCTGATGTTAATCAATCATGTTTATTTATTTTATGCAATCAAAAGTGGCCATACAGCCCTGAGTTTAATTCTAAAACTTTGTACCAGTGAGCAAAATAATTTCTTTCCTTCAGCAGTCTACTGGGCAGGAAGGAAGAAATCGGAAAGCGGAAATGAAAAAAAAATCAATTGAAAAAGTATTGACCTCACTTTTGTTTTACTCCTTCACAGTATTAATATATCACCACAGATATGAGAGTGCTACTAATTCAATAATCACATGCCTCTTGTTTTTGATTCAGAGAACTATGATGCTATTGGATTGCTAATGGATATTCAGAGCAGGATAAGCTTAATCCAACCTAGGACAATCAATTTAACAAGGGGAAGGAACATTTTGTGTATGACTCGGAACACTTCAGACTCAGTGAAGGTTGCAGCTCAAACACATGTGGGAATGCTCCTCTGTTTGTTAAAAACATAATTGCAGGAAATGAGCATATACTTAAAAATTATAGATCAGAGGTGTAAAACTGGTGCATCATGTGCAAGCCACACCAGAGGTGGTATTCAGCAGGTTCTGACTAGTTCTGGAGAACCAGTAGCGGAACTTTTGAGTAGTTCGGAGAACCGGAAAATACCACCTCTGACTGGAGGTTTTATAGTATCCTTCCCCTGCCACATTTATCAAGCCATGCCCACAGAACCGGTAATAAAAAAAATTGAATCCCACCACTGGGCCACACCCATCCCAGCTTCGCAAGGGGAAAACATCTTGAAATGTCATGTGATGGCAATGTGACATGACAAGTTTGACATCTGTGTTATAGATCCTTTTTACTTACTTACACCATTCTCAGACAAATAATACTATTATCATTATTGGTGTAAACACAGAAAGTTCCAAGATTGCTATAGATAAATGTTTCTGAACAGTCAGTGGGATCATTAGTTTCTCATTAACAAATTAACTATGATAATCAAATATATAAAACTAAAATAAACTTCAAGTCTGCCAACTCTAGTATCTGTCTAAAAATGTAAAATGTATTTTTTTTATTTTAAATAATTAATGTTTTGTAAAATACTGAATACTATATATTTCATATATTAATTCACAGCTGAATATTTTATATAATGTATACTTTCATGTCTTGTAGTTTTTCAACTATAGAAGTTCAGTTAAATATAAGCATGGAACAGACTTAAGATTTTTTATATTTACAATAAATTTATTAATATGAATACATTATAAAAATATAAATGACATTTTAAAATTGATATGGTTATGCCAGAAGTAGGTTTTTCAAAAAATAGATGTCATCTTTTTTCTTCTTCTATTCTTGCTAAAAATAATAGTAGTTGTAACGGTTATTGTGCAAGATGGAATTGGAGAACTGTTTTTATTTGTTTATTTATTCATTTAAATTTATATGCTGCTCATCTCACTGAAAGAGCAATTTTTTCTTCCTCACTCTAAGTTACTCGTATAAATATTCAATTCAATTAAATTCAGTTAAATATTTAGTGCATTTTATTTTATTTATTTATTTTATTATTTATTAATAAAGGGGCTCGGGGCGGTGAACAGCCAGAATAAAAATACACATATGAAACATATATACAATATTACAATATTAAAAATTAAAAGAATTAGATATATTTGGCTCTACAAAATTTAAAACAAAGGAATTAAGAAAAATTAGAAACCAGATTAAAATTTAAAACTCCTAGGCCAGTCCGGCTTGCCGAAATAAATAAGTTTTTAGCACACGACGGAAGGTCATGAGATCAGGGACGGCCCTCATCTCCGGGGGTAATTCATTCCAGAGAAGGCGTGTCCCCAATGAGAAGCCCGCATCCTCGGGGTCGCCAGCTGTCCAGCCGGCGGCACCCCGAGGAGGCCGACTCTATGGGAGCATATCGGTCGGCGGGATAATGGCAGGAGGCGGTCTCGCAAGTATCCTGGTCCCAAGCCATGGGGAGCATTTTAGAACAGTGATTAGTAAATGAGAAAAATGTATTAAATTACTATGGACATCTATGATTCTAACTACTTTATTTAAGTCACATTTCTAATACAGTTATTTTATATATGTATATGCTTCTGTATAATACAATTATGGCCAAATGTTTAAAAAGATTATTTCTACTGATACATTAAAGACAGCTGCAATACATGTCTACTGAGCCTTCATCTTCCCTGATGAAGAGTTTTGAACAAAATCTTGCATTCTATTTTGTATCATGTTGATCTTAGGAAAGTATTACATTCTTATGGATTTTGGAATTTTCCCAAGGAACAGCAATGAGACTTAGTGTTGAATATATACTGTGAAGAATATATTCAATACTAAGTGATTTCTTAATTGAAATTGTTACACATTTGGAAATGTACTTCAAACCATTAATAATAACTGAAAGTTACTGCTAAATATTGGAATTAATATATATATTTTTAAAGTGAATGGTATGACCTCCTTTGTGTCTGGGTTGCGAAGAGGGGCTGATGACAAGTGGGAGGTGAAGAAGGAACAAGAACAGGGTTGCATTCATTATATGAGTTGTAAATAAGAAGGACATAAAGAGTAGATGAGTTCAAATTTTTCTTCCTCTTACGACTGAAAGAAGCAAACATCAGCATCTGAAAACTTGGTGGTGAAGATTGAAAAATTGAGACACACTGACATGGCAGTAAAAATATTTTTGCTACAGGTGAAACCATTTGTCTGGCTCATCTATTTCTGCCAGAGGCAACAGAATACAACAAATGAAGACTAACTAAGGATATCATGCACAGATGGTAAAAAAAGGGGGTTACTTAGAGCACATTGGACTGTAAGTGACTATGCATGCAAAATATGAATTTAATAGGACATTTAATAGCAAACTACTGCTACATTTTTCCAAGCCATTAATTTGGAACAAGAATATCAAAGCAAATATAATTGCACAAATCTTCTGTATTGGGGCTATAAAAGTGTGGTTCTGGGTGCACACAAGTACACATAGAACCCCTGTGGGAGCCCTTAAGCACCTCAATCCTAACAATAGTTTGTGGAGGTTGGCTGAACCTGGGAAAAGGTGCAACAATGTTAAGGTAACCCTGAGAAGTGCTGCCTATGCATATGTACACAGTCCAAATTGCATTTGCCCTTTGAATCTACGCTGGGAACCAGGAATTATATATTGTGGTTTCTGTGTGTTTTTAATACTTGTAAGCATTGTCGTCAAAATTTGGCTGAAATATTTTGTTTGTATTCACTTATTTATGATATATCTGGTTGTATGACATGCATATGAATCTGGGTAAAAATCATAGCCTAAGGACACAATAAAATATAAAACAACACAAAACAAAGCCTACAAGGGATTCTCAGTTTAAATGGCAATTGAATCTGGAAACTACAGTTGTTAATGAATGGTTGTAGTCCAATGATTACCTGTAATAGACATGGGGTGGGAAACCCCATGGAAAACACATAACTTAACTCCACTGTATCCACCATTAAAGGGAGCCTTCTCAACCCATTTAGGCCTGGGGACACAACCAATTTTTTAGAGATTGCTTGGAGTTAGGCAAGTTGAGGAATATACAGATTTCTGGACAGGTGCCACAATAGTGATGTTTATTTCAATGATGCTATTTAACTGATAGGATCAGGAAGATGCAAATACCATAGGAAAAAGATGGTTCCTCGGGTAACTAAACTCTGTGCCATGTAGAGCTTTATAGATAATAACCGGCATTTTGAATTACATAAGAAGCCAACTAGAAATTAATACAATTTCATAGCAGAGGTATTACATGGATCTAATGAGGCTTGCTTATCATTGTACATGCTGCTGTATTCTTAACCATCCTGTTATAATAATCTAATCACAACATGGTCATAACATGAGTGACCATAGGGGAAAGCTTCTTGATCCAGGAATGGGTACAATTAGCTCAACCTGTGTAAAGGCCTTCTGGTACATAACTTTCACCTCCTTGCACACAAGTTCCAAGTAGGGTAATATGACCCTATTCAGAGCTGAATGGAAAATCCCAGAATTGGGAGAGCCAAATATCCAAAGCAAAAAAATATCCAAATATTAATCTGGAAAGTAGTGTTGAATGGCATTAATCAAGGTTTTGCTCTTGGCTCTGTATGGTTGGTAAGAGATACCAACTTACAGTACAGTGTCAACATGGAATGGGATTTTGAAGAAGAATAGGTAGAAACTAGAAAGAAACATATAAAATGAAAATTTCTACATAAGAAAAAAAGAATCAAAAGTATGAGTTTAGGACTATACTAAAAAGAAATTCATGTAAAATGACTTATATATGTTGGTGAATCATAGCTTGAATGAAACCCTCCAGACAAAACAAAACACTAAGTCAATTCTAGGTTTCACCAAGAGTAGTAGTACAATATTGCTATCAAAAGTTGTGATTTCTTTCTAATCTGCATTAGGAAGGTCACAACTAAAACACTGCATGCAGTTCAGGGCATTACATTTTAAGAATGACATTGACAAACTGGACCATGTTCAAGGGTTATCAGCTGGATAAAGGGCTTAAAGGGAATTAAAAGAAAACAAAGAGGAATGGTTGAAGGCCTGGAGAAAAAGCATGTAAGAAGACATGATAGTAATCTTTAAATATGTACAAAGTAGGACAGAATTATTCAGAGCAATTTCAAAAGACAATAGAAGAAACAATTTAATAAATTACAAAGAAAAATTACAAAGAAGATTTGCCAGATGAAATTCAATTCTGACATGACTGAATTTAATGACCCCAATTTTCCCAAACTGCCCCAACCTTCATCACAAGTATAAACTTTTCACATCCTTGATCTTACAACAAATGATCTCTTCTTCCCATAACTTATCTCTTAAATACTTTATAAACAAATCCATTAAACATAGTCATTTTAGTTGTGGTATCAGCAAAAGTTCATTAAGGGTTACCAGATATAATATCACATTTATTTTAACCTTGATCAAATAAACTAACTTTAATGTTCTTCCTTTTACTTATAACAATGTTGATCTTTAGTCTGTCAAAATATTGTCCTAGAATCTAATTTCTTTTCTTTCTTCTTTGTCTCTTCTCTTGAGACTGTTTAAAGCTTTAGTTATTTTTTTTTATATAAGTCCAATATAGAAAAATTATCCAGGTTACTATCTTGTTGTTTGAATAGCCCTTTTAATTATTAAAACTTAAGTCAGTTTCATTTCTTTGTCCAGTTTAGCATCTTTTCCATTATAATTTTTGTACTCATTGTATCTTTTTAAAGTCCATTTTGAATGCTGTCTTGCAGATAAACCTTGCTCCTCTTCCACTTCATCTTTTAGATACCGTCTATCCATAGAGGCAGATATCATTGTTGACATTGTTAACATTACTTTATGATTCAATTTTTTTCAAAAAATATCCTTCAATATTTCCAGTTTTGGAATATTTTGCACCATTATGTAACTGTCAGTCAAATTTATGTTTTATTCTCTTCTTTAATTGAAATAATTAGTTTCGTCTAGTGTTTTTTTAAAATCAAAACAAAATCATTTTCCCATGGGAAAGATTCTTTACAATTAATTCCAAAATCTTAAATTCAAAAATTTCAAAAATTGAAGTTTTAATCAACCTTTGCTGTTTATTATTTTTTTAAAAGGTTTGTATGTTAAAATGTTCTTTCATTAAGGGCTAAAGGCAGATGTACACCTTCAGATTTGTTGAACCAAAGATTTCTAAAAGCTGAAAAGGAGATAATAAGCAATTTATGAATGTAATTAGAAAAGGAAGTACACCAATCATGGTTTGAGCAAGATTGCTATTTCCTTGTTTTTCAAGCTCAAAACATACTGGAGACCACTGTCTTGCAAGCTTCTCATGAGGAGCACCTATGGACAATCCAACATCCTCTTTTTATCTGAAGAGTTTCAAAGAGATGGTTGTGTTCATTAGCTCCACTTTTTTGAAGAGCTGTGTTCAGTCTGTCATTTCTTCTTCCAGAAATTCCTTTACTTTCTAAAAACAGTTTTTTCATAATCTGACCTTTACAGCACACAGCAACAACATAAAGACACTTTTAAAGTACACCATAGTTATTAGTCCAAAAATCTGCTAAGATAGCCAAACCCAAAATAATACTTTCCATCTCTGTCTCATATTTATTTCTTGATATTTTGAACCAGGATTCTCAAGTAGATTTTGTGCCAAATTCACATGATCAGACTAAATTAATCCAAATAATCAGACTCATTTAAGAAAACTTGAATGTAAAAGCAGAGTGACACCAAAATTATTTTTCCTACAATTAATTGAAGCTAATTAAATAACTAAATGGTAGAAGCTTCAAAAATGTATAGCATTCTATTGACAGATTGCAACATCTTATTCATTTAATAAAATTACCTTGCCAAAGATGCTCAGTCTGTTACCATCAATAAATGATTGCTTCAGCAAGTATCTGTAATAGAGAAGATAACATTACAAAAAACAAACAAACCCATGCTTGACCAATGTTTTTTCTGTATGTAAAGAATATGTATGCTTGTCTATTTGTTTGTCTTCTGCCTATCTACCTACTTCTCTACCTGGTGCACTGGAGTATAAATTCCTTCTTGATTGAATTAGACTGCTAAATTGTCACTATCCTCAAAACCGCAAATCCCCTCATATAAGACATTAATCAGATTTGGTGTAAATAGCTATTTTGACCCTAGGTAATTGCAATAGGTATGGGATTCAATTAAAAATATAATAAAACTATAAAGTATTGCAGTACACTGGCTGCATTTATATGTTTTTATTAAGCTAAAATTGAGTAGCATAAACAGTATGCACTATTTGAATCTGCTTAGGACCTTCCTGCAGCAAACACAAAGCAGCTTTTTTGATCTTAGTATTCTCCTGGTGCTTTCAACACTCACAAACCCTTAGGACAAAGAACAAGATTACTTGGGAAATTAATCCTATTTTTTTTAACACTGCAAATGGTACACTCCCTCCACAACATCTGAGGGCAGGAAGTTACTTTAAAGATCAAACCTGCTAAATGCTTTGCATATATTCTTGTCCTCAAAGCAGTGTCTTGGAATTAAGAAGGCGTAGTAAGAGACTACTTAATATAAGGCTGGCTATGATAAATCCATAAATTAAGTCTGACAAGAAGATGAAGAGAGTGCCTATAGTACAGAAATGCTTAACCCCTGTTTTTAAATCACATGCAATTATTCAATTCCTCCATATATCTATAGGTTGAAACAGGACCAGATCTAATATACATATTTTTTAAAAAATTACATTTGTCAAAGGACAGTTATCACAACTAATAATAAATCATTTTAAGGCACTAAAATAATGTAGATTTAGTTTTGTTGCAGCAGGACTAACATTATATGTTTGATAATAGATCCTCTATTCATTATAAATATGGGATTTAGAAGTAATTTATTGTATTTCAATTATATTCAACATCTGGAATGCATTCCATATCATGCAATACTTTTCTAGTAAAAATGTCAATTAGTGACTGTAGATTGGTTAGACCAGGGGTGTAAAACTGGATTTCATCAAGGGCTGGATCAGCATTGTAATTCTCCTTGGTGGGCTGACTGGGAGCGGGGAGGAGATGGGATGGATGGCCTCCTGCAGCACTTTGCTAGCCAAACCAGGGTATGAAGTACCCATGCACAGCCCCACCCCCCACCCAATTTTTGGCCTGGACAGCTTCCTGCAGCATCCTGCCAGCCAAAACGGAGTACGGGAGGCCAGACATGGCCCCCACACCCAGTTTTCACTAGTACCATGGGCTGGTCCTTTGCTATTTCCAGGATGGCCCCACAGACCAGATTTAAACACCCCGCAGGCCAGATCCAGCCCATGGGCCTTGAGTTTGACACCCCTGAATTAGACTAAACCTAAAAGCAGATTTGATGCTTTATTGAACTTTATTCCTCTGAAATAGTGCAGAAATTCCATTATATGGTACAGATATAAAACACAGTGCTTTTCTATCTGTCTTATCAAAAGAAAGAATTTTTAAAAATGGATTAAAATTTTGCACATACGTACTCTACGGCTGTTATTTGGTCCTTCACTTCCACTGATCCTAGTGAACGATGAACCTCTTGCAAAATCTTGAGTCCTTGAAATCCACTCCCCCTTCCATCAAACTGAGCTATGATGACATTATCAGAGTTGACAAGCACAGAATCCCAGTCAATGTGAAACCTATCTGTAACCAGCTGATTGCCTGGAACTTCATCACTGTAAATACCAAAATACCAGAGACAAAAAAAATTGATAATACCACACATGTTTAAATTAATATTTGTAGTCTAAATTATGGAGAAAGAATTAGATAATCCTTCTAAAATACTATTTATTTCATAGCGTCACATGAACCACTGCTTATCCCTTATGGGAACAGTGAAGAAAAAAAGTTTTTAAACTATACAGAAATAAACGGTTGAGTTTAACATGGCATTAACTAATCTTATAGCTGGAAAATTATAAAACTTTTTTTTGTTTTGTTTTGTCTTTGGTGCTTTGAACAAAGCTAACAAGATTTGAGTCAAAGACCAAGGAATTTAACTTTCAAGCAAACATGGCTTTACCTATCTTATAGTAGAAAGGGAATTAATAATTAAAAATGGAATAAATTTGGATTGGATAAAAATAAAAAAAATGAAAATAACATCCAGGGAAGATTCATATTTGGGGAATATTGGGGGAAAATAAAATAGATAGAAATCTTAATGAAGTTAATTAATGCCTCAGGATACAATCTGGGTCAGACCCTGGAGCTAGAGGTGGTGACCAATCCATATGATCCCAGGACACGTACATTTGCCTTCATTCTTAATTAATACCATTTATGTTTTATGATGTTTTCAAGTAAACTACCACTTGAACACTCATATTTTGTTCACATGGATGGTGAAGCAAGCAAAATAAAAAAAAAATCTGCTCATAATGTATTTAAGACGGCATGCTGATTAGTAAACCAATTGTGTATGTTCTCAGAATTACTGCATGTGTGATGTAAAATCAGCATTCAGCTATGTATGAATGATGTGTGTAGTTTCCTTGCTGGATTCTCGTATTTCATACATGTGCATGATATATGCATAATCATTGCATGACATCTTCTGTACAAGATTCAGAAGATACATTTCATTAACGATAAAGATATGCAACACATCTTCAAGATGCAGACATGTAGGTTAGATGATAAGCAATATTTTATCCAGCAAATATCTATTGTAATAACTGATAAAGAGCCTTTATTCTATTGAATTGACTTCTGCTCATGAATACATGGGCCAGCATGTTCACTACCAATTTAAGTTTCAAAATCACCTTCAAAGGCAAGAAGAAAGAATTTTAGTAGCCAAAGAACCTACTCCAAGTACTTCAAGAACTGTTATATCTTGTATACTGTCAAAATTGGATAAAGCAGAAATCTCTAAACTTGACAACTTTAAGACTTGTGGACTTCAACTCCCAGAATTTCTCTGCCAGCAGAGCTGGCTGAGGAATTCTGGGAGTTGAAGTCCACCAGTCTTAAAGTTACCAAGTTTGGGAACCCCTAGGATAAAGTAACCATGGCCACAATTTCCATTGTTTGAATAAGAGTTATGAGGCCAGGTCAGGGATTTGCTCACTGAGGGAGAGTACAATCCCATCCAGAGCCAAAGCTTCTAATAAACCTGATGGTTCCAGGGGAAAAAAAAAGAACATATTCTAACTCAGGATTTCTATCTCAGCCTGCTTCAAACTTTAAAAGCCTCCATATACCAAATCAATAGGTCCACTACATTTTCTGAAGCTAAAGATGTAACCCTTATCTTGTGATGGTGGATTAATTCTCTCAGTGGTTTCATCAAATTGTTAAAAAAGATAGATATCTGACATAGAATATGACAGATTTCTTAAATGAAATATTTTAAAACATCACTGAAAAAAATAGATTCGTGATTATAAGTATAGTTTGAGAGCATAATCTTCAACTAAAACCAAAGTCTATGTAAATAATATAAATTAAGTCCCAATGATTTCAGGAAAGCTTAATTCTAATATGACAAAGTTGCTCCACAAAGCTGACATTTACCAAGTGTGTGCCTGAAGATACTAATTATGCATGCTTTATGAACTTATAGTGAGAAGAGGATTTAGTATAATTCAGCTCTGCCAAAGCCAATGTAGCTTTTACACAAAGAAAAGATAGCAATTATAGAGCAAAATGATGGACTTTAATTGGTACTCTTCTTTTTCTAATAGTGCAGTCCCACATTCCTTAGTTATAAGGGGAAAATGAGACAGCATTACTTGAGTTGTTACATTTTCAAAATAAACTTTTATTTTGATATCAGAAGTCATAAAACACTATCGTCATTTCTCCTTTGGTTTCAGAGGGCAATATATTCTGCCCTAGGCAATAAATATTGCCTTTTGTTAGTCCTGGATCACATTCTTCCTTTTGTAACTATCACGTCTGATAGATAGATATAAGAATATATGTATGTTTTCAGCAGAAAGAAAACAAACAAAAGAATAATCTTATAAAACAGGATAATAAACAATTAATTGGTAACATTTAGTCTAGAATTTAAAGAATATGGGAAAGGTTGGTCATAATAATCTCACAGTAATATTATCATAAAAGAAAAGATTTGAAAAACTGAAATTTGCAACCAAGGAGACAAATAATAATTCTTAAATAGGCATAGCATTCTTCCCACTCTCTACACTATAATGTATGTTACCATGTATATAATATGGTTTGGAAAAGATAAGCTTTAAGCAGATTAATGTACAGGTAGATAGAAAAAATAGATATTTAGTATTGTATTGCTAAATGATGCTTTCAAAATTAATCTTTCAATGCAACCACATCAAAAAGCACAAACATTTTTTAGATTCTAGTAACCCAACATGTTGTCTGTCATGTCAGCCAGTGAAAGGAAAAGTAAATTCTAGCCAGTGAACCTTTTTGCAGCACAGACTTCATGGAATAGCAACTTATTCAATACCAAACTTATAGACTTATAGTAATAATTATGACTAAGCTGACCCCGTCATCAGTCCACATTTGCTTACATATTAGCAATTCAGTGCTCTATGTTCTGAAGGAATGTCTGGAAGTTGAGTCATGGCAACTGGACTTATTTTCTTGTTGAGTCGAGATATTTCGCTGCCCGCCCAAGCAGCTTCTTCAGGTCTGATTTGGCTGAGAGGAGTTGGGAAGTGCCAACTCCTAAAATTCTTAGGAGTATTATCGCACCAATCTCAGATTCTATTTGTATTCTACTCTACTCAGATTCCCCTAACCAGTTTGTTCAGACTGAAGAAGCTGCTTGATTGGGTTGTGAAATGTCTCAAACTAACAAGAAAATCATTTCAGTTATCAGGACTCAACTTCCAGATGACTCTGTTCTGGATGACTGAGAATCTTCATCTCATAGGTGCTTTTTCAAATGGCAACATTGTTCAAATGGCAGACATTTCACTTCTCCTCCAAGAAGCTTCTTTACTGACAGTGAGAGCAATCAACCAATGGAACAGCTTGCCTTCGGAAGTTGTGGGAGCGGCATCACTTGAGACTTTCAAGAAGAGATTGGACTGCCATTTGTCAGAAATGGTGTAGGGTCTCCCGCTTAGGTAGGGGCTTGGACTAGATGACTAGGTCCCTTCCAACTCTGATTATCTGTTATCTGTTAGTTCAATAGACTATAAAAGAAGCTTCTCAGAGAAGCAAACCCTCTTCAAGGAAAAAACAAAGTCCAGTTGTCTTTTGAAAAAGCACCATTGGGACAGCCATGACCTGGGTGACTGAGAATCTCCATAGATAATCTTCACTGACACATGAAGAAACCTTTCCAGCATTACCTTTTTCAAAATAAGTTATGAATTGTTCTTGATTTGTATTTAATAATGTGGCATGCATAATATAATTTCCCAGTTAAACTTTTTATAGATATTATGTAGGGTTTTTTTTTGTAGTGGTAGCAAAAGACCAGTAGATATCTTTTCTAGTAGGCTAAAACACAAATAGAAACACTGGCTTCTAAGAAGCATGAATGATTAGCAAAAACACAGTGAGTAGGTATGTTATTGATGCTATTTATGCTATCAGGGTAAAGTAAATAATTCCCTTGTATTGATTCCAGTTGGTGAAGAAAGGGCATGATTCAAAGAAGGGCATGAAAGTTAGGATGGTTGAATCCTGTACTTACTTTTGAAACATATAAACCTATTTTTGTCTTGATGACAGAATGCTTATCTAAAAATAATTTTAACTGGAGGTCAAAGCACATAAAAACAATAGAACACCATGCCAGTTTCTTTCCAATAAAAGGAATTTTTGATTAGTTTCAGATTACCAAGACTTGCATTGTTCATTTCAAAATGCATGGATCAATATTTACCTCCTTACCTTATTTTATAAGGTTTATTGCCCATTCAAATGAATCTGAGCATTGAACAATAAATATGATCTATGATATTTGCTTCTCCAGCTTAAAAATGTACAAAACAAGGGGTAATTATTTATTTATTTATAGAGCTTATATGGCCATCTATCTCATGCAAAATCCCAAACAACTTACGGAAAAAATAACTAAAACCAATATAAAATATATCATACCCTTCCTAATGAGACATCATAGCAACCCATATTCCTAATGCTCTGATTCAACTCAGTCCACTGTCTATAAGAAAAACTAGACCTCTATGGGTTTTGGAAAGGCTAAAATGATTTCCTCTGCCTTTCCCTGAACGTCAATTAAGAGGTTCTTACAAGAGGTCAGGGTGGCTATGGAGAAGGCATGCTCTGAAAGTGGTTCAACAATTCAATGGACCATTTAAATCTCATAAAAGCCCACCTTGTAGAGGACAGACTTGTCAAACCACATCTGAAGCATATGAGCTGGTCTATTTTAGGTATTTCCTTAACATTGCCTGTTCAAAGATTGCAATGAAATTTCTGGAGCATGTAGAATGGCTGATTTGGGAGCAACAAAAATCCTGCACACATAAAATGGAAAGGAAAAGAAATCCAGTTGCTTAGAGGGTGGATGGGACAACTCGTCACAGCCAACTCGCTGCAGGACAACTTGCTGTGGGATAATTTAACAATTATATTTAATTATTTAAAATAAATAAACATTAGGGATCTTTAATAAACAATTTCCAAAAAAAGTGAAGTATATAATATTGCATATATTGACGGCAGCTAGATTGGTCTTTGCACAATGTTGGAAACAGCCTCATACTCCACCAGAGGAAATGATTATTTAAAAAAATACTAAATTAGAAATGGATAAATTAACCCTAGCATTAAAAGAGAAAGAAACATCAATGTACTATGAGAGATGGAACTGCTAGTATGAATGCTTAGATAAAAGATGGCTATATAATATTGTAAAAGAGGATAAGCTATAATCGTAGTGGTAATTATATATTTGCATTAAGGATTGCTTGTAAATATGGCATAAAATAAAGATAGAAATAATGACCCACAAACTGTTGAAGATGAAATGGTTTTTAATCACTTTTTGATTTTTCTTTACTCTTACTTCTTTTTTCTTTTTCTCTCTTTCCTCTCTTACTTCTCAACTCTGTTTCTTTTCTTTTTTTCTACATTTGTGTATGTGTTGTTTGCTTATTTTAATTGTAAAATTATTAAAGTTTGTTTAAAAATAAATAAATATTATTTTAATTTTTGCCATTCGCATTTCATTCTGTTCCTCCTTTCAATCCTTTCTTTAATTATTCTATTCCACGATATCTTTGATATTAGTGCAACTCTTGTCCCGCAGTGAGTTGTCCTATGGCAAGATGGCTGTGGTGCATGGGCCGTGGCAAGTTGGCCATGGTGAATTGTCATAAACCTGCCTGGAGGCTGTGCATGCCTACTTGTCTTCCACTGAAGAGAAGAGTGAAAATGGCAAAATTCTGGTCAATTTCATGCCTGTTTATTTTCAAGGCTGCAGACAAAAACTGCAGATAAGTGTAAGAAGCATTTTCCTTACTGGATCTGTACTTCAGAATCATTTTTCACACTTATAACTATTATATCATCCTCATGGTCACATGATCAAAATTCAAGCAATTGACAACCGGCATGTTACACTCTCCCATGGTCATGTGATCACCATTTGTAATCTTCCCAACTGGCTCCCATTAAGCAAATGGGGGAGCCAGATTTGCTTAATGACCACATGATTCACTTAGCAATTGTGGTTAGGAATGGGGCAAAAGTCAGTTAACAACTGTCTTGCTTAGCATGGGAAATTTTGGGCTCAATTGTGGTTATAAGTTGAGTTTCAAGAAAAAAAATCTTGTAAGAAGAAAATCCATTCAAGAAAATGATGAGCCATCAAAGAAGAACAAACACAGGATGGGTCACTGCTAACAAACATCTTCTCCAAAAGTTGCTATTTGAGGAAACTATAATATAACTGATTCCTCGTATCTTCCTCTGTTTTATATTGTTTCTCTTGAGTGCTGTTGCTGTAAGCATCTTTGGGGGAAATACAACAATCTGCTTTTCCACAGATGTATCACAGGAAACATTTGTTATCCATTAATTTGTTTATCCATTAACTACAATCTTGCCAACAATGATGAAGACTCAAATATTGATCGAAGGATAAATAAGTATCCCATAGCACACTTTATAATGAAGGATACACTGACACTCATATTGCCAATACTGAACAGTTATTACAGCTCCATTCAATTGTAATGCTAATATCTCACATCAGAATTAAAATATTTCCTTGCCACTGATGCAAATCCATTTTATCTGTACCTTAAAGCAATATAATCATTTATCAGGCAGCTCATTTCTGACTCTTACAAGTCAAAGTCTCTGAATTTCCTTGGATTCTCCCCCACCCCTAGAAATTTTAAAGAAATATCACTCAGCACACAAACATTGTTCTCTTTGTGCTTTCCAATTAATGCCATCATAGTCTCTGGTTTCTCAAACAACTTTTTCACAGAAAGTTGTCCAGAATATGGAAATTCTAGAGCCCCACCCCCCCAAAAAAAATCTAATGATGTTATCAGATGGCCATATCATCATGATTTAGATTTTATGATTTAGTATGTTTCCAAGTCTTGCTTGCATATTTTGAGAGTGGTTACAAATGGCTTTTTGTTTGCATTGATCCCATCTTCTATAACAACACATTTTAAAAACAAACA
Source organism: Bungarus multicinctus (assembly GCA_023653725.1). Taxonomy (NCBI): domain Eukaryota; kingdom Metazoa; phylum Chordata; class Lepidosauria; order Squamata; family Elapidae; genus Bungarus; species Bungarus multicinctus. The sequence continues at coordinate 40,928,925 of CM042838.1, read as the reverse complement.
AACAGAAAATCATGCATCAAGTATACTTAAACCCAGTCTCTTATGCTGTTGGCTATTTTTAATTCTATTTTTAAAAATATAACAGTATAACAAAACTACACTTATTTTAGTTCTAAGCACTTATGGAGGAAATATACTCTTTTTAAATCACATCCAAGATTGCATTTGCCTTTTTAGAAAATGCATCAGGATTCTGGCACAGGTTTAAATTGTGATCAGCAAGGATACCAGATCCCTTTTTCATATTTTACTGCCAAGCCAAATCTCAACATTTTTACATTGTACATTTAACCTTGATGCAGATTGACATTTCTCTCTGTTCAATTCTATCTTGTTCATTTCAATTTCATCCCATTGCTCAAACCTATGTTCCATTATTAATAATAACAGAATAACAGAGTGGGCAGAGATCTTGGAGGTCTTCTAATTCACCTCCCCTGCTCAGGTAAGAAGTCCTATACCATTTCGGTTCTCATCTTTCTCTTTTGAAATATTAGTCACCCACCTCATCCAAATGCTACACAAAATTACTCTACAACCATTTTCTGATTATAATTATTATTGAATGTTTGGTAATTCTATTCACATTTTTGTTAAGTAATTTTAATGACAGAACTGCAAAGTTGTTGAATAGCAGGCAGCAAAAGCATGCAAAACATGCTCTCTGGAATTCTTTTCAGCCTTTTCCTACTGGCCTCATTTTAAACCATGTGATCAGGAAAGATGAGGGAGGAGCTTAAACTGGATAGTTGAAAACATTACTAAACACTTTCCTACAGACAATTCTCAGTTCCCAATCTGATCAAGCTCAATTTCAAATACAATCTTTCCTTTGACAGCATCTTCCTATGCATCAAAATTAGCTTTGTTCTCTTCGATTTTTGGAAAGTTACCATGTTGAGGGACAGACAGAATCTTGACTTCTTTTACATAATTCAGAGTTGTTGAGAGTCAGGTGGAATATAACTTTAATAAATTATTATTTTTAGATGCCCACTGGGTTGGAAAGAATAAAAAGAAATAATAATGATTTTAATTTTTTTTTAAAAAAATAAAACTAGGCTATGTCCAAATAGTGACCTCTTTTTCTTTTCCTTTTTCCTGATACAAAGGAAGAAATGATCATTGTTTGAACAGTTTTTTTTTTAAAGTATGCATATGTGTTGGTTTCCCACCCCCCCTTAGGAAAACTGTATTCATTCAGGATACAATTATCACATTGACCTCAGAAACTAGTTCTGTATTCTTAGGTACTTTTGGCTTTCTTTTTAATTATACAAAGAGACTAATTTGACAGTTTCAGGGTAGAGCTCCTGGCAAATTGGATTGAGGATTACCAACTCCTGCTCTTCTGAAAGATTCAAGGCAAATTAAATCAGTCCCTGAAGGTTTTTCTTGACAGATTTTCTTTTATTGACTTTTCATTATTTTGTGAAGAGATTTCTAAGAATAACTTCTGTTAATGTGAAAAAATATCACAGAAAAGGTAGAGGTAGGCCAGGAAGTGGGGGAACTAACGTTTGAGAAAAACAGAAATGAGTATACAAGAGTTATATTAGAAAAAAAAATATTTTGTAAAAATAAAGGGTGTGTGAATGGTTAACTTCATACTCTCAAAAGCAACTAAAAATTTAAGTTACTCAAATTAGTAATATTCACTTATCCTGCTTTACTTTTAAAATAGTACTTTCTGCTATTTAGTTGCTCAGAAGGCTTTTGGAAGCATTTCTGCATTATGTTTTTGTTACACTTTCCCTAATACTGGTCATCAACTTTTGGCTTACAGAATTTCTAAATGTAGTCTCTACCCAGAAATCTATTACACATTGACAAGAAAAATACTATAGTAGACTCTAGAGTGGGCATTTTCCTGCTCTAACATATTCACTTTGTATTAGTGTAAGTCTAACTGGAATGATCTGTCTAATTAGTAGATAATTAGATAAAAATAATCAAATCATATGTAAATTGAAAGAAATATATAGGCTTGTTTCTACTTCCCACTTCTAAATGTGCTATTCTTCTTTTGTACAGCCTACAACATCTTTATTTGGGAAATAAATATGAACATCACAGAACTGTACCATCATTGGGGAAAGACCTGAATATAGGTAATCCTTAACTTATGTCCACAACTGAGCCCAAAATTTCCATTGAAGAGGGTTGTTAAATGAATTTTGCGTCATTTTACAACTATACTTGTTAAGTGAATCACTGCCATTGTTAAATGAATCCGACTCCCCCATTGACTTTCCTTGTCATAGAATCGTACATGATCCTGGGACACTGCAACTGTTATAATTACATGCCAAGCATGTCAAGTCACTAAATGGATGGTTGAGGACTGCCTGTAGTCATCAGAGGATTGCTTCCAATAAGGGCATGAAACAAATATCAGAATAGTTGGGATTACTACTAAAACATTGTTCAGCATTATAGGCCCCAACCATGTTGGATTTGAAATTCTCCTGATCCTCTCTGTTCAACCCTGAGCTACATACAGTGCATTCAGAAAGTATTCAGACCCCCTTCACTTTTGTCAATTTTGTTATGCTGCAACCTGATTGTACAGTTATTGAAATTCAATTCATTTTTTTCTCATTAATCTACGCTCAGTACCCCATAATGATAAATCAAAACTGAATTTTAGAAATGTCTGAAGTTTATTAAAAAGAAAAAAACCCTGTAATATCACATTAGCATAAGTTTTCAGACCCTCTGCAAAGTTGAAATTTAGCTCAGGTGCCTCCTATTTGTCTTGATCATTGCTGCCATGTTTGTACACCTTGATTGGAATAGACCTGTGGTAAACTAAATTGATTGAACATGATGTGGAAAAGCACACACCTCTCTACAGAAGACCTCAGACCTGACAATGCATACTGTCGCAGAACAAAAACTGCACTGGATAATTTCTACTGCACTGAAGGTTCCTAAGAGCACAGTGGCCTCCATGATTCTCAAATGAAAGAAGTTTGGCACAACCAGGACTCTTCCAATATCTGGTCACCCAGTCAAACTAAGCAATCATTCTGTGGGGGTGTTTTTCAGTAGCAGGGACTGGGAGACTGGTCAGGGTTGAGGGAAAGCTCAATGGAGCAAAGTACAGGGATATTCTCAATGAAAACCACAGTACAAGACCTCAGACTAGGCCAAAAAGTTCACTTTCCAACCTGACAGTGGAATAGAATAGAACAGAACAGAATATAATTCGGTATTGGTCAAGTGTGTTTGGACACACATGGAATTTGTCTCTGGTGCATAAGCTCTCAGCGTACAAGTGATAAATCATGATTATAATCATACAATACATTCATCATAAATCATAAGATATAAGTTAGTGATTGTCATAGGATACTAAATAAGCAATCAACACAAGCCATACTAGGATACTAACTAAAACAATATAAATCATGAGATACAAGCAACAAAGTTATAAGAAGAAATGGAATAGGTAATAGAAAAGATGAGAAAGATAATAGTAACACAGCTCTCCTAGATAGTTTGACAGTGTTGTGGGAATTAGTTATTTAGCAGAGTGATAGCATGGGAGGGAAAACTGTCGTTGTATCTAGTTGTTTTGGTATGCAATGGCCTAAAGTGTCATCTTGATGGAAAAAGTGAAACAGTTGATGTCCAGGATGTGAGGGATTTGTAGATATTTTCATAGTCCTCTTTCTGGTTCGTGCAGTATGTAGGTCCTCAATAGAAGGCAGGCTGGTAGCAATTGTTTTTTTTTTTCTGTAGTTTTAACTATCCATTGAAGTCTGTGTCTGTTTTGTCTGGTTGCAATGACAAACCAAGCAGTTATAGAGGTGCAAATGACAGATTCGTAATTCCTTTGTAGAACTGTATCAGCAGCTCCTTGGGCAGTCTGAGCTTTCTGAACTGGCACAGAAAGAACATTCTTTGTTGTACTTTTTTGATGACATTTTTTATTTATGTGTCCCTTTTAAGTCTTGAGGTATTATAGAACCTAAAAACTTGAAGGTCTCTACTGTTGATACTGTGTTGTCCAATATTATAAGAGGTGGTAGAATAGGAAAGTTTCTCCTAAAATCTACTGTCATTTCTACAGTTTTGAATGTGTTTAGTTCAAGATTGTTCCGGCCATACCACAAGGCTAGTTGTTCAATTTCCTGTCTATATGCAGATCATCTGCTGCTTCCTGCTATTAGAAAGCTTATGATCCACTTACAAATTTGGTCATGGCTAGATAAATCAGTTTAGTTAGAAAAATATATGATGATATATATGATGGTATTGAATGCCAAGCTGAAGTCTATAAAAAGGACCCTTGCATAGGTCCTTAGAGATTCAAGATGTTGTGAAGGGTATCAAACTCATGTAGTCATGGTGGCATTATGTGTTATCATAACTTTTTTCCTCTTCACTAAACAGGTTGTGGGCATGGCCAGCGTGTGACGTATCCAGCCTGCAGGGCACAAGTTTGATAGCCCTGTTGCAGAATGTAGCACAGAGCTATATTGAAAGCATCATCTGCCGATTTATTTTCTCAGTAGGCATATTACAAAGGGTGTAACAGCAGATCCGTGATGGTTTTCAAGTAGGCCAGCACTGACCTGTTAAAGGTTTTCATTACTATGGATGTCAGAGCAACCAGTCTGTAATCAATCAGCTCCTTGATAGAGGGTTTCTTCAGCACTGGGATGATAGCAGAGCATTTGAAGCAAGAAGGAACATAACACATCTCTAGTGATTTATTAAAAATGTGAGTCAGCACAAGCTTTCAAGCAAGAAGGAGTTACCTTGTCTGGGCCTGGTGCTTTTCCAGGCTTTTGTCTATGAAATAGATCTCACAATCTTTTTCTGTGATCACCAGAGATAGGGATCCCAAAGAGATGGGGTCACTTGTAGGAGGCTTGGCTGATGTTGGTGTATCTGAGATGGAGCTGGTGACAATAGTTGACAATGCTTTCCTCTCAAACCATTAGTAAAACACATTTAGGTCATCTGTCAGTTGTTGATTCCCTTCAGCATGCAAAGGAGGTTTGCTGTAAACAGTGATATTTTTATCACATTTGCTGGTTTATTTGTTGAGAGCTGATTCTTTAGCTTTTCATAGCTTCTTTTGCTGCTCTGATCTCCCTTGTTAATATATTTCTGGCCTGATTGTACAGCATTCTATCTCCTTTCTTGTAGACTTCCTCTTTGGCATTGCATTTAGCTGTGAAACAAGGCTTGTTGTTACTGTATATTCACAGGTTTCTGATCAGCACACACATAGGTCTTCACAAAAACTAACATATGATGTTACAGTATCTGCCAGTTCATCCAAGTCTGCAGAGGTATCTTCAAAAACGTTCCAATCTGTGCAATCAAGGCATTTTATCAAACATATTTATTTATGATTCTATCAAGAACTACAAACCATTTCTTTTTAATGTTTTAGTTAAAATTACCAAATCTCAAAGAAAACCAGATTGTAAACTTTTCTTTTAGAATACTATTCTAAATCTTTCTTTTAGAATACTATTTGCATTATCTACACTATGTTGCAAACACAGCATCATCTTAAATTGTCTGGAGATCTGTTATTGGAAGCTATATCTGCCCCCAAAAAACAATGACAGTAAGTGCTCTGTTGTGTTCACAATGCAACTATTTTTAAGAATATTAATAATTCATAAATAGTCTTTATTTAGTTTGGAGGGACCACATGGCCCAACCTGTTAGTTAACAGCATAGCATGTCACTTTTTATATTATTCATATTTTGCATGTTCTAGGTTGAGAAACTGGTTATGTTCACACCTAAGGCTAAGCCCTATTTTTTAAAAAAATGTGTTTGATTTGATGAATAAGGAATACATATGTATAAGCTATAATAGGTGGAATTAAGCAAACCACATTATCTTTAATATAATAGCACCCAATTCACGCATTATGCTAAGATATGAATTTGTGTTTGAAAAATATTTATAAGCCAAAGGCTGTTTAAAATATAGCTTCTATAATTGGAAGAGTGCTTAGAAATCATATTTCAATGCTACTAGAAGAGCTTATCAGCACAAGAAGCATTTTCTAGATGAGAAATGATAAATAAACATAACTAGTTACTCTACCAAGATGTATTAGAATTTTTCAAGGGGATTGTAAAATGAAATCAAAAGAAGATTCAATAACTGAGGAACGTTGTTGAAATTTCTTATGTACAATTAAAAGAAAAATTTAAAATGGATAAAGGATATTATGATTTTACACAGAGTAAGATTGAATTTGAAATAGAATTATGTATAGCATAATGATGAACATGTTACTGCTAAAATGAATTAATCTTTATTAAAATATAAGACAGAATAACAAGTGAAATAATGTATCATAAAAAGAGCAAAAAACTTTAGCTATAATACATAAATGGACCATTGGGAAAATATGTGGTTGAAAGGATTGAAATTTACATTATGTTCCAGCTTTAAAGGGAATGTTTATAAAATGAGGTATTATTGATGTTTGCTGGCAGAGAAATTGTCTAGAACTTATAAAAGTAACTGAATCTTTGTTGGAAATGTAAACATGAAGATACATTTTTGTCATGTTTAGTGGCCATGTTAAAAAAAGCTAAAATGTTTTGGATAAAAATGCACGCATTAATTGAAAAATTATTAAAACTTAAAGTACAAGTAAAACTAGAGAATCTTCTTTAGGGACTAATGGATAAGCAATCAGAAAAAAATAATAGAAGTTTGTTTTTATATATGACAATTGGAGCAAAATTATTATACGCTCAAAAATAGAAAGGCTTGACATTACTTACAACAGAGGAATGGTTGGTGAAGTTGATAAAAGTTGTAAAGATAGTTAAAATAATTTATTCAGTTAAAGAAAAACAATGTCTACCATACACTTATGATATATTTATGGTCAACTGGAAATCCCATGCACTTGTGATTTGTGATTTTGAAGATTAAGAAAAAAAGATAATAGAAAAAGTGAGAGTTTTTTTGTAAATTTAAAATAAGGAATAATTTAACTGGGGTGCTTCTAGACTGAACTCAAAATGCTACTATGCAACATTGTTCTAAACAAGGGGTGTCAAACTCATGTTGTCATGGCATCATCATGTGATGGATTTGCAACTTTCCCCCCCTCTTTGCTAAACAAAATTCCGCATGCAAAGTAGAAAACAAGTATCTAATGAACTTGCTGAACTGAAGTATTAATCTGTAGAATATTCTCAGGAAATCTCGCTTGCTTTTTATAACAGACTTATTTCTATTTATAAAATCTAATACTCTCCTACCTTTTCCAAATATTTTAGGCCACTTTAATTTTTCTTTATTCAGCTCTATATACACATACATACATATACAGCTCTGTATACACATACATACAAACATACATACATACATACATACATACTTACATACATATATACATATTTGTTTTTGTAGATTTTCACGGGTACAGGTATGCAGGTCTTGCTGTGTTCGGGTCTTTTCCCGTGTAAAATTGAGACTATCTGGGCAATGTTTCAATGAGATCCCACTTGCCATCTTCAGGCTGGTGCTTTTGGCTTTGTGCGAGCAAAGCATGATCTGAGCTGCTGTCTATATACTGGTGGGGAAGTTGGTTGTGTTGTCATTTCTTGATTGGTTGATGGAGTTGATGTTTGCAGATTGGCTGGCTTTTTCTTAAGAACATGTGTGGCTGAGGTATTGGCTGTGTGTCTATCCGCCTCCTGTGTTGTAACGACTTGGGTAATGAATATAAATATATATATAGTGTGTGTGTTAGGTTTTTGAGCTGATAAATAATTAAACAAGGGAGACTAGTATAGATATATTTTGAGCTACTTAGCTCTCGTCAGCTAGCCATACCCTTACTGGGATTCGAACCAGGGAAGTATTACACGTGAGGCAGTTGTAATTGCCATTAGGCCACTGGTTCTCATCCAGATCAGCTGAGACAGGGGAATGAGTATATACTTGTGTTATAACTTGTGTTGTAACACAAATATTATATTAAAATTATCAGCTCAAAAACCTTACACACATGTAAACTAAAGACAACGAAACAAATAGCTTTCTGTCGGTATGGTCTCTGGTGATGAGCCGAAAGACAGAAAAGAAAGCAGTATGCTTTCTCCCTTAATTGGGGCTTAACAGGGTGTTGTAATACAAAGTATATACTTATTCCCCTGCCTCTGCTGATAAGGAGAGAGCCAGTGGTGTAGTGGCAATTACAACTGCCTCACATGTAATACTTCCCTGGTTCGAATCCCAGTAAGGGTATGGCTAGCTGAAGAGAGCTAACTAGCTCGAAATAGATCTATACTAGTCTCCCTTATTTATTATTTAAAAATTATCAGCTCAAAAACCTTACACACATGTAAACTAAAGACAACGAAACAAATAGCTTTCTGTCGGTATGGTCTCTGGTGATGAGCCGAAAGACAGAAAAGAAAGCAGTATGCTTTCTCCCTTAATTGGGGCTTAACAGGGTGTTGTAATACAAAGTATATACTTATTCCCCTGCCTCTGCTGATAAGGAGAGAGCCAGTGGTGTAGTGGCAATTACAACTGCCTCACATGTAATACTTCCCTGGTTCGAATCCCAGTAAGGGTATGGCTAGCTGAAGAGAGCTAACTAGCTCGAAATAGATCTATACTAGTCTCCCTTATTTATTATTTAAAAATTATCAGCTCAAAAACCTTACACACATGTAAACTAAAGACAACGAAACAAATAGCTTTCTGTCGGTATGGTCTCTGGTGATGAGCCGAAAGACAGAAAAGAAAGCAGTATGCTTTCTCCCTTAATTGGGGCTTAACAGGGTGTTGTAATACAAAGTATATACTTATTCCCCTGCCTCTGCTGATAAGGAGAGAGCCAGTGGTGTAGTGGCAATTACAACTGCCTCACATGTAATACTTCCCTGGTTCGAATCCCAGTAAGGGTATGGCTAGCTGAAGAGAGCTAACTAGCTCGAAATAGATCTATACTAGTCTCCCTTATTTATTATTTAAAAATTATCAGCTCAAAAACCTTACACACATGTAAACTAAAGACAACGAAACAAATAGCTTTCTGTCGGTATGGTCTCTGGTGATGAGCCGAAAGACAGAAAAGAAAGCAGTATGCTTTCTCCCTTAATTGGGGCTTAACAGGGTGTTGTAATACAAAGTATATACTTATTCCCCTGCCTCTGCTGATAAGGAGAGAGCCAGTGGTGTAGTGGCAATTACAACTGCCTCACATGTAATACTTCCCTGGTTCGAATCCCAGTAAGGGTATGGCTAGCTGAAGAGAGCTAACTAGCTCGAAATAGATCTATACTAGTCTCCCTTATTTATTATTTAAAAATTATCAGCTCAAAAACCTTACACACATGTAAACTAAAGACAACGAAACAAATAGCTTTCTGTCGGTATGGTCTCTGGTGATGAGCCGAAAGACAGAAAAGAAAGCAGTATGCTTTCTCCCTTAATTGGGGCTTAACAGGGTGTTGTAATACAAAGTATATACTTATTCCCCTGCCTCTGCTGATAAGGAGAGAGCCAGTGGTGTAGTGGCAATTACAACTGCCTCACATGTAATACTTCCCTGGTTCGAATCCCAGTAAGGGTATGGCTAGCTGAAGAGAGCTAACTAGCTCGAAATAGATCTATACTAGTCTCCCTTATTTATTATTTAAAAATTATCAGCTCAAAAACCTTACACACATGTAAACTAAAGACAACGAAACAAATAGCTTTCTGTCGGTATGGTCTCTGGTGATGAGCCGAAAGACAGAAAAGAAAGCAGTATGCTTTCTCCCTTAATTGGGGCTTAACAGGGTGTTGTAATACAAAGTATATACTTATTCCCCTGCCTCTGCTGATAAGGAGAGAGCCAGTGGTGTAGTGGCAATTACAACTGCCTCACATGTAATACTTCCCTGGTTCGAATCCCAGTAAGGGTATGGCTAGCTGAAGAGAGCTAACTAGCTCGAAATAGATCTATACTAGTCTCCCTTATTTATTATTTAAAAATTATCAGCTCAAAAACCTTACACACATGTAAACTAAAGACAACGAAACAAATAGCTTTCTGTCAGGTATGGTCTCTGGTGATGAGCCGAAAGACAGAAAAGAAAGCAGTATGCTTTCTCCCTTAATTGGGGCTTAACAGGGTGTTGTAATACAAAGTATATACTTATTCCCCTGCCTCTGCTGATAAGGAGAGAGCCAGTGGTGTAGTGGCAATTACAACTGCCTCACATGTAATACTTCCCTGGTTCGAATCCCAGTAAGGGTATGGCTAGCTGAAGAGAGCTAACTAGCTCGAAATAGATCTATACTAGTCTCCCTTATTTATTATTTAAAAATTATCAGCTCAAAAACCTTACACACATGTAAACTAAAGACAACGAAACAAATAGCTTTTCTGTCGGTATGGTCTCTGGTGATGAGCCGAAAGACAGAAAAGAAAGCAGTATGCTTTCTCCCTTAATTGGGGCTTAACAGGGTGTTGTAATACAAAGTATATACTTATTCCCCTGCCTCTGCTGATAAGGAGAGAGCCAGTGGTGTAGTGGCAATTACAACTGCCTCACATGTAATACTTCCCTGGTTCGAATCCCAGTAAGGGTATGGCTAGCTGAAGAGAGCTAACTAGCTCGAAATAGATCTATACTAGTCTCCCTTATTTATTATTTAAAAATTATCAGCTCAAAAACCTTACACACATGTAAACTAAAGACAACGAAACAAATAGTTTTCTGTCGGTATGGTCTCTGGTGATGAGCCGAAAGACAGAAAAGAAAGCAGTATGCTTTCTCCCTTAATTGGGGCTTAACAGGGTGTTGTAATACAAAGTATATACTTATTCCCCTGCCTCTGCTGATAAGGAGAGAGCCAGTGGTGTAGTGGCAATTACAACTGCCTCACATGTAATACTTCCCTGGTTCGAATCCCAGTAAGGGTATGGCTAGCTGAAGAGAGCTAACTAGCTCGAAATAGATCTATACTAGTCTCCCTTATTTATTATTTAAAAATTATCAGCTCAAAAACCTTACACACACACACACATATATATATATATATATATATATATATATGTGTGTGTGTGTGTGTAAGGTTTTTAAGCTGATAATTTTAAATAATAAATAGCACATGTAAACAAAATAGCAAAGCTATTTGTTTACATTTTGTTTACATTTTGTTTACACATGTAAACAAAAGGCAACGAAACAAATAGCTTTCTGTCGGTATGGTCTCTGGTGATGAGCCGAAAGACAGAAAAGAAAGCAGTATGCTTTTTCCCTTAATTGGGGCTTAACAGGGTGTTGTAATACAAAGTATATATATATATATATATATATATATATATATATATATATATATATATATATATATATATATATATATATATATATATATATATATATATATATATACGTACATACATACATACATATATGTTTTCTTATCATTATAGTTGTGCTTTTAAAGTTATAGCAATGTTTCGGCAGAATCTCATCTGCCATCATCAGGCTTGTGTATTGGGTTTGTCTGTGTGTCAGGCTTTCACAGCTGTTTCTGTTTTAAATTTGGTGCTAGCTCGTGCTGTGTTAGAATGATTTTTTCCTTCATCCTGATTGGTTGGGAGTCTTGATCTGTGTTTATTGGTCTTGGAGTTTGCTGTGTTCTGCTTGATTGGTGTTTCTAATATCTTCTGTCTGTTTTGTAGCATTTTTTTGTTTTGATTGGCTGGCAACATTGTGTTTCGTGTATTGGGGGCTTGTAGTGAGGCTTGGCTTCAGGTGAATGGCCAGGTATCGTTTATTAGGAAGCTAGGTTTCATTTGGGTGGCTGATTGGGATGTGTTTGGGCTGGAAGTATCAGGAGGGGTCTGTTTGTGCCCAGGTGTTTGCTTGGCTTGTGGTGTGGAGATTTTTTTGTTTGTGAGTGCAGGCTTCCAGATAATTGACAGTCTGGTGGAGTCATTCATGCTTTCAGGTATTTTTAAATCTCTATGGGGTTTTTTATAAGGGCTAGGGTTTTGGTGCCATTGAAGTCGATGCTATGACCTGTGGCTTTCATGTGCATGTATTGGACTAATGAGGAAGCGTGTTCCAGCTTTTTTAGTGCATTGTTGTGTTCAACCAGGCGGATACTTATTCTTCTATTGGTCTGTCCGATGTATGTAGCAGGGCATGATGTGCAGGGGACTTCATATATGCCTTAGTTTTCCAGGTCAATTTTACCTTTGGGGTTTCTTAGGATGGCTGCTATTTATCTGTCTGTTTTGAAGGTAGTCTTGATGTGATGCCTGTGTAGTATCTTACTGATTTTGTCTGTAGTACCTCTTATATAGGGCACGACAGCTGTTCCATAGGTCTGTCTATGCTCACACAAGCACAAAGCCGAAATCACCAGCCTGAAGATGGTGAGTGGGACCTCGTTGAAACGTCGCCAAGATGCGCTCAGTTGCCACCAATCTGGTGGGTGTGGCTTGGTGGACGAGCTTTGCACACATGCACATACTTTGCGTGCATGCACACACCAAACATGCATTTTGCACAGGTACAGAGGTGTTTAGGTAGGCGCAGAGGCATTCTCACTCGCCTCCTGCAAACCTGCATGATCCCAGTCACTTCAGCAGCTGCCATGCGGCACTATTCTGTGCCGTGCAAAGCAGCTGCACTTCAAATTCAACAGATAAAAGTGAGTATGGGTACCCAGGTGGGTGGGTGAGCCCAACAGCAGAGTGGCAGAGAGAACCTGTTCAGTCTCCGCTGCTCATCGTTCCTACTGGCTCGCCAGAACTGGGCTGATCCGGTCGAATACCACCACTGATATACATGCATGCATGCATGCATGCATACATACATACATACATACGTTTGTGTGTGTATGTGTTGTTAAGCTGAATATTAGATAGTATTTATAGTATAGTGTTTATTATGGTAGTATTTATTAATGAAACATGAAACAAATTAGAAGATTGTTAAAAGTAGTTATGTGAATCAGGAAAATAAGTTTAGTGGCCTGCAGGTAAACAAGTCATATGTTGAGAATTCCTCTTGGTGAAAGAAAGAAACAGTAGGGCAATTAACCTTATTTATATCCTAAGTTAGTTCATTGGCAATTAAACAGATATATACATGTCCACAACCAGGCACCCATGACAGCTACATAATTGTTCCACATTTTATTCAATCCATTTGGAACAAAAAGGCAATAACAGTGCCCAAATTCTATTGGAATTGTTTATTTATGTACTTATTTACTTACTTACTTCGGCTTATAAGTTTATAAACCAACTCCAATAAGAAAAGACTGCATGCAGTTTAAAAATTCTAGAGAATAAATAAATCCCTAGTAAATAAATATACAGTAAATTATTACTCTTTCATTTTATAGATCAGTGATGCTCAGTGTATGTACTGATACTGATTAAATACATTATTCTAAAAATCAAATCTTTATGTTATGCCAAGGGTGTCCCTGAAGTCACTTTCATATGAGAACTATAGTTAGCGGCAACTTCTCCTTCTGTTCAACATTATAAAGAAAGGAAGAGACATTTCAAAGTATATTCTCTTCTGCTGATTCTCCTCATTCACATATTACCTATTCACTAATATTATAACTCAATTGATAAAAATATTTCTTTAAGAAACCATGAGGGCTTTCAGCATTCACTGAGGGCTGCAACTTTTTAATGTAGTATTTCATTTTATTTTCCTCAGCTCCTTTAATGGCATTCTATATGTTTTATGAGGTACCAATAACAATTATCCAGAAGGTAAAACAAAAACAAACCACAGCATCATTTTTATGTTGGTATAATACATAATATCAGTATGAGTATGCAAGGTATAAAAATGATCCTTTCATCATTATTCAAAATTGCCACTTTCCTATAAAACTGATGGTGGCTGTGAATTGCATAGTCATTTCCCCTCATTTTCACATACTGTACCTGAGAAAACTCTTGTCAGAATTGTAAAAAGGATAGGAGGATCTTGATTACTTCTTATAGTTTTCAATGTTAATAATAACTTATTTGAGTTGTCTATGCCATTCTTTTTTCCTAATTGGAAACTACAGACTTCAAATGTTTCTACATCTCCAAAATAGACAAAAAAAAATATAGAGAGAGGATACAGAAAGTTCCACCTCTAAATTTCATTTAAAATTGGCTTAATCCATTAAGAATTTTGGATGAAGTGAATATTGCCCAAATGCCATTTTTACTCTTTGAATATGGTCTGAACTTGTTTAAGATCGTCAGTAGAAGTGGGAAAAATGTTTTGGATTCTAAGCATTTTTAGCTCAAAGCAGGTTGTTCTGACCTTGTTAAATGTGTTCTGACGCTGTTCTAACCATTCCAGAAACGTTCAGACTGTCCGTTGTGTTTGAAATTAGTCTTACAGATGCCAAACAAGCATACTCTGGGCACTTTTAAAGTGTTTTATGATTAGTGTATTTGCGGTAGGGACAAAAAGTTCCAAATTTGAAAATTACTGCATGCCACTACCTTCTAAATTTATTAAAAACAATCAACAGGTATTATTTCAATAATATAATAATAATACTTTCCCTGCAGAAATGGAGACAGAGGTTTAGTTCAAGTTAAACAAATGATCAAAAAAGAAAAACATGCATTGGTTGATTACATAAAAGACCATCAAGAACATGCATTGATACAAATTGGAACTTACTGAATGTGCAGAAAACAAAACATAAATATCAAAGTAAAATAGTAGAAACAAGAACAGAATGCTGGCAAGGAAAAGCACTGCATAATCAAATTATAAAAAAGATCAAAGAGAACGTGGATAAAGATAAAATCTGGCAATGGTTTACAACTGGAATATTAAAAAAAGTTGAAGGCTTGATTGATATGGCAGTTGAATAATACAATCCCAGCATAATTTGCAGTTTACAGTAAGCCAACATCAATTCTACAAAAAACCAGATTCTGTAACAAGTTTGTTTCCTATGGGGTCCATCTGGTAAACTCGCAAGATTAGTTTTTTCATCATGTACATGTATACACCCGAACTAGATTGCATTGTTTCTGTGTGTCATGTAATATATGTGGGCATATACATACTTTTGTATTTATTTATTTTGTCATGTTTATGTAGTGTCTATTGGAAGTGATTTGAGAGCTGTATGCAATGAAATTTCATTTTAATGTATGCTGATTAGTGTACATTTAAAGTGACAATAAATTTATTCTAAGTTCCAAGTTCTTTGAAAATGGATAATAATCAAATATTCAACAAGACAGGTAATATATAGCCATCTTAGATTACACAGTAAACAATTCCTCTAACATCCATAACTAAGAATGAAGATTTTTTTCTGCTTTTGAAAAATCATTTATGTCATCATTAATGAAATTATAGCTGTATGAACATATGATGCTACTTTTGTAATTAAAGTGGCCATTCTTAAGGACATATAACATGCAAACAATATAATATATCAATTTCACAAATTGTAATAATATTAGGCTTATACTTACACTATTAGGAGAAGTGGATACATATTTCGTTCTGAGAAATCCTTTGGAAATGTTAACTGTAAAGGAAGTTCTTTTAAGAAAAGAGCAAAACATTAAATGCTGGTAGTTTGAAAGATGAATTAAAAATACTATTTGAAAACATATATTGACTTTTCCAGAATTTTCTAGTATATTTACCATAGTCATCAATGTGAAGCATTCTAGTTTCTGTTCGTAGTTTTTTTCTCATTGAAATTGCTTCTTTTAAAATCGAGTTATTTTCTAAAATATAAAACTCTGTAAAATAAAAAGGCAAAGAAAGGAATCAATGTACATGCATGCTTAATTGGATGGAAATTTTAAAATACAATTTATATGACAGATTCAGTCCATATTTTTAAAGAACAACTTTTGGAAAGGCATATCTAAAGAATAAAATAAATATGGATATACTGTATACATATACATACTAGTGGATTTTGATAAATTTCTAAAACTGTAAAATTACAGTTTGAAGGATTATGTGCCTTTAAAAAAAGAAAAATGCATCAGTTGCATATGGATAGCTATTTAACATGTTTCCTCTAAGCAAATTTTTAAATTGGTAAACCGCATCTCAGTTTAATGAAATAATAATTTAGCTAGGAAGCAGTTTCAAAGTGTCAGCTAAGCTGTTTTAAAAACAATAATTTGACTAAAATTGAATCATATAATTTTTATTTCACTAATAGAAATGATGATCAAGTTTACATGTAAGTATATATGTATGTATGTTTCCACAATTTTCTATACAAATAAATTTTTCCTCTGAATTTTTACAGGCAAAATTCAGCACAACAGTGTTTCATTTCTAAAACTATGATTTCTTTGTATATGATTTAGTCTACTATAATTATTATGGGCAAGAATATTGTGCTTTGAATCAAAATACATATATGAACATTCATTTAAATTCAAGTATTTCCCCAATTAAAGTGAATAGCTGAATTATCCAAATAATGCACGCTTCCATTGAATATACTGAAGTTATATATTTTGAAGAGATATTTTAAAAACATATTTTGAAAAAGTTACTTCTATAGAAAACCTATATGTATTTGCATGTACTATATATGGGTCTTATGTATGGGTGCACATGAATGTGTTGAATTGCTTAAACAGAGAGATTTAAGCACACACAATATTTGTATCATTAAAAAAGGATGAATTAGATAACTGGCACTCAGAAACAATTCCTTAATCCAGACTAATTGTATTAGAGTTATAAAGTTTTTAAGGCATATATTAGAAGTACTGAAATAGGAACTCAATTTGCATAGTTATTTAAAGAGATTGTGCCACTGTGCCATCTAATTATTGTAAGCATTAATGGGAAATAAAGAGTACACAATAATGTAACATCAGTCTGAAAAATCCCTGATAAATTATAGCTACTTAATTACTGTCCTTATTGCTTACGTACATGTTTATTCCTAGGTTGTAATTAAGATGAGGTTTAGAAATTAATTTCCTGATACCGTGTTTCTCATATAATAAGGCCGGATCTTAATTTCTTTTGAGCCCCGAAAAAACGGCTAGGCCATCTTTTCGGGGGTGACTTAATTCCCCCCTTGCATCCTCGGGTGGGTGGGTGGCGACGGCTTGCATGTTGACCTCGGCATTTGTGGGGCACTTCGTATCGGGTGCTCCACCACCGTTGCTTTCCCTTCTCCCCGTGCCACTGCGGTGTTTGGCGCAGCCATGTGGGGCCGGCCAGGGCTCCTCCCTTCAACTGGAGTCCCACTGGAGACACTTGGCTTCAGGTGGTCCTGTTGCCACCTTCCCGGGCATCTTTTGAAGGCAAAGCCCATTCATTTAAAAACGATGCCCTACTACGAGAAAGCCTCCCCTACCTGAGAGAGCTCCCCACGTGGGGAGGCAAATCTTCTGGGGCCACAGCACAGGACCCGCCCACCCCTGGAGAAGCACCCAGCCGCCATCCCTGCCTGATGCAAGGCAGAGCGGAAGTGTCTTGCCTGGGGCATCCTGCACAGTTGACAGGGGAGACCGCCTGCCCACCGGCGGAGCTCTGGCCAAGGCAGAAGGCGCCTCCCCACCGGGCCCTCCGCTCATCCCATCAGGGCCATGCTGGAGCCGGGCGGGCTGGGCAGAGCCAGAAAAGCAAGCCACGGGTGCGCACCCGCCTACCAAGCGAAAGCCAGGCCGACCCTAGCTTGGATTCCTGAATCCCTCCAGCCCGACCCCAAAGGGGCCACTAGGAGAGGCTGCCTGAGGTAGTGATAGCACCCATCCATCCACAGACAGGAAGGCGAGGCGACAGCAGTGCTGCTTCCATGGTCAGCAGCTCCAGCGGAGCCCGCAGCCGCCTGTCCTTTCCACTCCTGACCCAGCTCACCCACATTCCCTTGCATCTCCAAATGCGCCAGCAGCTCCAAACGTGGCAGCGACGCTCCAAACGCTGCAGCGTCTCGGGCATCAGTGCTCACTCGGCAGGGCTCAGCTCAGAGGAGGACGCAGCACGGGCCATCGCCTCCTTGTTCGCGGACAGATGGGCACTATCACTGCCTCGGGAGGCTTCTCTCGGTGGCCCCTTTGGGGTTGAGCTGGAGGGGCTCGGGAAGCCAAGATCGGGTTGTCACTGTGTTTGTTTTGGGTTTGTCTGAGGAGCTTGCCACAGATAGTTTACAGAATGAGCCAACTGGTTATCAAGTCTCCATAGTAACAAGATATGAGTGTCTTGTGAAGTCCTGTTTTACTGCGCATGTGTGCAGGGGAGGAGTTTTACTTCTACTTCATCTTTCATTATAGTTTCTTTTGTTTGCTTAGTAGAATGGTACAGCTGTTTTTTTGGTTTTTTAGTTATTTTGTAAATAAAGTATGCTGGCAAGAGAAAAACATGATCCATTTCCTCTAATTTATAAAACTGAATGTTTTCGTTTTGACACAGCTCTTTCGCTTGGCAGGAGGGCGCACACTTTGTTTTGACATGGCTCTTTCGCTTGGCAGGAGGGCGCGAACCCATGGCTCGCTTCCCCAGCTCCGCCCAGCCCACCCAGCTCCGCCCAGCCCACCCAGCCCACTCAGCTCCAGCACAGCCCTGGCGGGATGAGCAGAGGGCCCGGTGGGGAGGCGCTCGCTGCCTTGGCCAGAGCTCTGCCGCCGGGCAGGAGGGCCCACCTGTCAGCTGCACAGGGCACCCCAGGCGAAGCTCTTTGCGCTCTGCTTGGCACCAGGCAGGGATGGCAGCTGGGCGCTTCTCCGGGGGTGGGCTGATCCTGTGCTAGGGCCCCGGGAGATTCACCTCCCCACTTGGGGTTGGGCTGCTCTCTCGGGCTGGGGAGGCTTTTTCATAGTAGGGCGTCGTTTTTAAAAGAATGGGCTTTGCCTTCGAACGATGCCCGGGAAGGTGGCGACAGGAGCTCCTGAAGCTGAGTGTCTCTGGCGGGGCTCTGCTTGCAGGGAGGAGCCCTGGCCGGCCCCACGTGGCTGCGTCAAATGCCGCGGCGGTGCTCCAAACCGGAAAGCAATGGTGGCGGAAGGTCTTCTGATACGAAGTGCCCTACCAGTACCGAGGCCGACATCCATGCCGACTCCACCAGCGGGTGCTCCTAATGGTAAGCCTCCCCGCCCTTCCACCATTTAGCATGTTTTAAAATAGGTCTAAATTTGGGGGGAGGGGCTTAATTTCATTTTAAGCCTATAAAACATGCTGGGACTTCCTATTGGGGGAGGCCATATTGTTGGAGAAATACGGTAGTCTCAATTGAAAGGGAGAAAACCCACAAGAAAACTCCTAGTGAACTGGTATAACTTACTTTCAGGATTAACTGTGCTATGCAGGCTAACAATCGGAACATCGGGACCTGTAAAACGCAAAACAGGCACACACAGGAAGTAAATAAAAGAAACTAGCTTTGGATTCCTCAACTTAAAAAAAAAAAAACTAAAGCAAAACATATTCTAAGACACAGTTTTCAAAACTACTACTGCATATACTTTAATACTTAGCATATGAATGGTCCTATTAATGTCAAGGCAATACCATAGTCTGCTGGGAAATAATAAATGTGTGATTGTTATTATCTTCATCATTTCAATTTTACAGCTGAGAAATTGACACATAGAGCGATTAATAGCCTGATTATATAAAGCACAGAGTACCTGCAGCTACCATTAAATCAAAGAGAGAACAGGGAGCATTCAGACTTTGCAAAGTCATTTGGAGGCCATTAGAAAACTGAGTGGAAATCTCAGAAGAAACATATCCAAATGTCTCAGATAAGAGTGCCATGGTAAAGGGGACACCTGGTTTCATAGAATAATAGACATGGAAGGAGTCTTTCGGGATGTCAAATCTGTCCTCTCCCTGCTCAATGCAGGAATTCAAATCAAAACATCCTTGCTTCTACTTGAACACACTAGTGAAAGAGTCCATCCTATTTTTTCTCCTCTTATGGTATTGCAATCTGCAAAGTTCAAATACAGGATGTCTTTAGAAATGTTTTCCCTTAGAACTGTGGATTGTGAAATGACTGTACCCGTAGGTAAATAATAAATAATAAATAAATAAACAAACAAACAAACAAACAAACATAAATATCTGTGTATGTAGTTCATTCTCCAGCAACCTCCATAATCTTTATAGGCATTTTACTAATGAATACAACAATGTTATTTATGTCACTGATTGACAAATGTGATTTAGATCTGCAACTATCCAAGCTTTTGGCTGTGTATAATTTGAATATACTGAAGGAATGAGTGATATCCTCTTAAATAGTTAAAATAACTAGTGACCTCAACTTTAGTACATCTTTTATACAATTACTTCTAACCTTCCCTCTCCCTTGGTTCTTTATTTCGTAGACCATTCTATCATAGGAATGATCAAATTTACCAGTAAGGCAATTTTCATATATAATATACAGAACAAATATATAATGCTAGAGTTGAGATTTTGTAACCACTATAAATGATATAAATATTTTTATTTGTAATAGTTATCACTGAGATACATTTTTTCTGAAGTACAAAAACATTTCATTTTTTTAAAAAATAAGTGTAATAACAGTAAAAAGAGAGCCTGGCTTACCCTTACACTGTAGAATGAAATATTTGATTGAAGGACTAAACTTTGCATTAAAATATGTACAATGATCTTTCATAAAATTGCATGAGAGACACTGACGATTCAGCAATTCAGTTGTTGACACACTAAGGAAGTAAAAAAAATATATGATCAAGTACAAGAAAACCTATAGCTAATATTCACTGCAAATATATTATTATAGGGAAAAATTCTTTGGATTTGTCAATATTTCAGACACTACAGGTAGTCCTCAATCTACAACCACAATTGACCCTAGAATTTATGTTACTAAGCAAGACATTCGTTAAATGAGTTTTGCCCCATTTTATGACCTCTCTTGACACAGTTAAGCAAATCACTGCAGTTGTTAAGTTGTTAAGTGAATCCGGCTTCACCATTGACTTTGCTTGTGAGAAGGTTGCAAAAGGTGAACCTATGACCCCAGGACATGTCATAAATATGAATCAGTAGCCAAGCACCTGAATGTTGATTATGTGACCATGGGGATGCTACAATGGTCAGAAGGATGAAAAATGGACATAAGTCACTTTTTTCAGTACCATTGTAACTTTGAATGTTCACTGAACAAACAGCTGTAAGATGTGGAGTACCTGCACTGAACAAAGCTACATTTTTTCTTCTGTCAAACGTCCTCCCTACGTATCACCATTTTTTTCTCTAGCAAAGGAATGCAGTGAGGAATGGAGGATATGAAATATATACAGTATTTGTGAACACCAGGCTTATAATGACAGAGAAACACACTGATTTTTATTACTTGTATTTCCTTGGTATTTTCTGATGCATATAAAATGCTAACTAGGTTTAGTATTATACTGTGAAGGATGTCTTTGGGTTATTATCTTTCTGTCACAATATATACTGTTCCTATCAAATTTGCTACTTTTATAAACCCACAGATTCATGCAGAATTTCTAAGGTATGCACAGGATCTCTTTTGACATTTAAGTTAATAGCTTTTTTGTAAACAAAGAGAGACAGCCCTGTCAATCACTTAGGAATCACATTGCACCAGATCTGCTTACCTATGTAATTGTCTTCCTCTTGGTGAATTTTCAGTACTTAAAAAATAACTGGCAAAATGAGAAAAAAAAAAACACCTTTAGGCCAGATGAATATGTACTAATTTGCTGTAGATAATAAACATAATGAACATCAGACCTAAGGATTTCAGTAATATAGGAGAACAGGATCATTCTTATCATTAGATAGATTGAAGTGGCTATCTACAAAACATCTTGAGACTAATTTATTTCTTTGCATCCTAATTTTGCATTAGCAAAGAAGCTTTGCAATTCTAGACTTATTTTCCCCTTTCAGGATAAAATATCCAACTCATTTTTGAGGCCATAGTACACTTTTGTAATCATGAACACCATGATCATTCATGTTGACTAGAATGTGTCCTCAGGTGATTAAGAAGAAAACTCAAGAATCAGCATATCTGACTTTGTAAAAATAAAATTTAATTATTGCATATGCTATGTTCTATGCAGATGGAACTTAATTAATGATTAAGATACATGTTTTTATCAGAAGTCTTACTGTTTTGTGTTCAGAAGAGATTGTCTGCCTCAATTCTCCCAGATTAAAAAGGAGAAGCAAATTAACTAATGATAAGGCAGAACAACTGATCTTGTTCTGAGAAAAAGAATGCAAGGTTTCCTACCTTGTTTGTATTAAAGACAACACAGACTTTAGTTTATTCTCATACTGGGCACCAATAACTAAACATCTGTTATATTGGAAAATGGCTTCAACACTTCTACATATTTAAATAAAATCCTTTATAAATCTCATCACATTCAACAAGGTTTATTTCTATGCAATACAGGATTGAAGTCTTAACAAAGGCAATTATTAATAAATGATGTTTTTCAATAATTCCTGAGAAATCCTTTCTGTTAACAGTACTGGGAAGCACGTCCATTTACAACCTAAGAAAACTAACAAGAACCATTCCTTATTATTCTCAAAGGTAAGCAGATTTTAAAAATGGAAAATCCAAAGATGAAAATGTATTTAATTTTTAAATCCTAATGTTCTGACTACTTAAGATTCTAAAGCAAGACCACTTGGAAATATTATTGCCTAACCCAGTGTTTGGATTTTCTTATTCCAATCAATACTTTGAAGCAAATTTTATTACAGCCTAGCCTTATTTTCATATTCAGGAAAAGTTCTTAGAATATATCAAGACATTAAATACAGTTTGTCTTTGTGTTTATGGCTCATGGCTAGTATTAGCATTTAGTAACAAAAGAAACATAATTAACATTGCTATACCAATAACATTGAATCTATCTTGATAACACAGATATTTTACCTGAACAGACAAAGAAAAATAATGCTCACATCTTTTGGGTATTTTCATCATATGCCAAGATTTTTATAACTTCCCAGTTCCCTGATGTCAGATGTCGTATGCTAAATTGTTCATTTTTGATCTGCAAAAAATAATAAATTTAACCTTTTTTTGTCCCACAACTTTCCTTAATTGATCAAAGCAATTTTTGACAGCAGAGGTCAAATTCTATGGGCCCCTTTGGTATCAGTCAGGATATATAAAAGGCTGCAACTTGAAAGAAAGAGAATTGAATGGAACAAAAAGCAAATGAAATTACAAATAAAAATTGATAAACTGTATTTAGGGTTGTAAAATTAAGAGATGAAAGGTGCATGAGAAATATGGAATATATTTAGTAGGGAGTAAGATAAGAAAGTATGTTGTCAAAGTGGCGATGTCAAAATATATTTTTTAATATATGTATATATAAATTCATATATATTATATGAATTCTCATAATGGTGCTTGAGATTTGTTGACTGAGAAAGTTATATGTCTGTATTTCTGTATGCAAATGATGCTGTGATTTTCCCTGGGAGCATGAATGATTTGCAGCAAATGTTAGATATATTGTATGATATAGTGAGAAACATGAATCTGAAAATTCATGAATCAAAGCTCAAGGTATTTGTGTTTGACAGATAAAATGGAATGAATGAATTAACACAAGTTTAATACAAATGGTAAAAAAAATGCAAATAGCTAACTTTGTGTATCTTAGTAAAATGTTAACTGAAGATAGAAAAATGAATGCACAGGCAAATGATGGTAAAAAGGTAGTATGTAGTAATGAATATTTGTGGAAATAAGCAAAAATGGCCTTGTATAAGAGGGTGCTTCTGGGTACTGTCTTGTATGAAAATGTAAATTTATTATGTTAGAAATACAAAGAATGTAAGTTGAGTGCAATGAAAATGGGTTATTTAAGTTTGCAGTAAAATTAAGATAGGGCCAAAAATGAATGGAACTACCGGTAGATGGAAGGCAAACTAAGTGATGAATACAAAAGCAATATATCTGGGGCATTGGCAGAGAAGTAAAAAAACAACAACTCAATACAGCAACCTAAATTGCATGTAAAAAAGGGGTCAGGATTTCAGTTATATAGTTGCAGCTGTTATTTTGATCCCTTGAGGTCTCCTTGTACCCAGGTACTCTTGAAGTACACTAAGGGGATTGAAACATGCTATAGAATGAGGATCAAACTAAAAAACAACTGTATGAAAGAAAAGTGAATGGATTGAAAGGAAGAGAATGAGTAAGAAAATCATGTTTGGATGATGATGATACTATCCTTAAAGAGAAACAAAATACAAATTATAGCATGGGTTTTGCTGAGTATACACCTGTGTTAGAAAAACACCAATATCCATACATATCCATGGTTTTTTTCAGAAGGTAAAGTCAACAGATATCCAACCGTTGTATTTCATGTTACTTTCCTTGAATTCTCAATGACAGTATATCCTATAGCAGTCTACGTGTCCTTAAATGGGATTCAAGGAAGCAATTTTTTCCCTTAATGTTTATATAGTTAAGCTCTAAATCTTCCAGGAGCAAGGAACTCTATCTTGGTCTTCTGATAATGAAAATTACAGTATATAAATACAATGTCTCAATACTTGACTTACAAAATATCTGAAGGTGAAGATGTTATCTACTTGGGTAACGAAACATGTTCAAAAAACAAAAAAATGAAATAATTCAGAGAGCACTAAGGACTTTATAGCTCAACCCTGAGCTATAAATAGTCTCTTCTATTAGCATCAATGATGTTTAGTTTAGTTAGATGAATATATTACTTGCAGGAAAATAGGAGAAAAAAGAAATAATGGTCAGCAAGAAATAATTCACAAATAATCTGTAAATGTTAAAGCTGGTGCAATAGAGACTTCTGCTAATGAAAACAGCACCTATATTTAGCATCCATATCTTATTAATATCCATTGATATCAATATGAAATATATTTATGCCACTGACTTTAAAAAGAATCAAACAGAGCTTGAGCACAGGGTTAAAACTAACTCTTGTCTGTCTTTGGCTCAGATTGAATTTAAAACTGTGTGCCTAGAACTGCATCATGAAAAGCTCATAGGATCTAGTGTTTTGGACAGGAAATCTTTTAATGTATGTTCCTCGTCCTAGGAGAGATTTATTTCTTAATTTTCTTTGCAAAATTAATAACAATATTGGAGATATGGAAGGACCCATTTATTTATGGTACATCTTCATTCCAGAAAGCAGCGTAATTCTGGAATTAGAATTTAGGCTGGAATCTAACTTAAGTAAAAGAAGCTCACCTGAACATTAAACATAGCAATATGGTGGAATTCACCACGACCACCTTGTTTAACTGGAACTGTCATAAAAAATGTATTGCCATCTTTAGAAAAAACTGGTTCCTCATTCTGTAAAAAAAAAAAACCCAGAGAAAATATTATTGTTAAAAACTACCTCATATATGCTATCATTTTTATGGATGGCATATTCAAATATTTAACACATTGAAATTAAACAATATATTATAGCATAAATATGATTCTATGTTTTTACTGTTTTTACAATGGCTTATAAGCCATCTAGGGTCATGGTGCATAAGGTGGGTGGCTACAGATACCTTCTAAATGAAATAAAGAGGCAAGAAAATAAAGCCCAAAAATAATTCAAAAGCAATTCCATTACTTAGGAACCCCACCACCACCAAATAGTAATTTTAAACTGCTTTGCAAAAGAGTAAATCCTTCTTTGTGTCTTTAGATTAATGTATGGAAGGCTTAAGGTAAGCAGAGAACAGAGTTCATAGGCGGGTCTCACCTTGATTTCCTGACCTCCATGAATTTTGACAGAGGTCCAAAGTGAAACTGAACTTGCCTTCACAGGAACACAAGAAAGCTTTCTATGCAAGCTGGCTCTGGGAACATTCTGAGACCTCCTCACCTTGAAGGAAATGCAAGTACAATTCTCCTGACCTCCAGAAAATTACTTAAAGAGAGCTAACCTCCTGGAATCCAGGACATCTTTTTACAGTGAAATATAATTACCATTAACACTGTAGGAAACTTACATGAAACTTCTGTCTTCCAGTAAGTTACTAGTGTGAATCATTGGCTATGTCTGTATTTTCTTAGGGATTGTGGATATCTGAAAATACAAATATAGTCCATGATAATCACTTCACACTTGTATGCATGTATGTGTGCATGTGTGCAGCCTGCCATACTAGTTCCCATGGAAAAGGCTTACTTAGGATCCCATTGGCCAAAGAATGTTGGCTGGCTAGGTCTATGAGAAGAGCCTTTTCTTCTGCAGCCCTTGCTCTTTGCAATATTCTCCCATTAGAGGTGAGATCTCCCCCCCACACACACACACACACTCCTGGCTACTGGGAAAGCCTGAAAACTTGGTTCTATTGCTTGGCCTGAAGCCCTGACAGAGGGCTGCTATGTTGGAGATGGCTGTCACACAGGGGTGGGATTCTACAAGTTCAGGCTGGTTCTATAGAACCAGTTGTTATGATTCTGCACGGTTTGGAGAACTGTCAAATCGTGGCTGGTCCCACCCCTTCCTGCCCAATCAGTCCTTATTGCGCATGCCTGACATCACTGACTACATTCTCCCACACCCAGTCACTCCTTAAGGCATTTCTTTTTTCCTCCTGACAATCATCTGTTCCGACGATCAGCTGTTCTGGGATCCCCCTTGTTGTCTTACTGCTTCGCCCAGGAGGCTTTCCTGAGGCTCAAGAGGCAAAAAGGGGCACGGGGAAAGCTGTCCCCCCTGCACTTCATTTTTGCCTTCCTGTGCCTCAGGGAAGCTTCCTGGAAAGAAAAATGCTGCCCCCCAGGAGATTCCCTGAGACCCAGGAGGCCAAAAAATGGAGTGCACTGAGGTGTGGCCCCCCTGTGCTCCATTATTTTCTTCCTGAGCCTCAGGGAACCTTCATGAGAGCAAAAATGCCACCCCCCAGGAGGAAAAAAATCCAGAGCGCAAGGCGGGTTGGAAAAAAAAGAAGAAAAAGGGAAAAAACGAAGCCACACCCACCCAGTCACATGGCCATGCCCACCTGGCCATTCCTACCTAACTACGTCCACAGAACCAGTAATAAAAATATTTGCATCCACCCCTGCTGTCATAGTAAAGAAAATCCTCATGCCCAGACCGTTCATTGTCTTGGTTTTAGCTTTGTATTTAATCCTTTCAGTTTTAATTGCTTTGTATTATCTTTGTTACTTTTATTATATTATAATCTGCCCAGAGAAACTTTAATTTTTAATAAATAAATAAAGCAAGCTCTGCAGCAGAGAAAGCCCACCTCATGAATCCCATCAAATGTGGTTCCCTGCCATATCCAATAGGGTGGGATGATATAATTTGGGACAGGTGGGTCCTCAGGTAATCCAGTGCCATAGCATAAAGAGTTTTAAAGATTAGATTCAGCACATTGAATTGGGCCTAGAAGCAAATGGGCAACCAATGCAGTTTACAGGACAGAGATGTAACATCCACTCTTCTCAGAGCACACATAACTGCCTGTGCTATGGCATTCTGCACCTGCATCTGGATGCTTTCGGATAATCTTCAAGGACAGCCCCATGTTGAATGCCTTATAGTAGTCCAATCTGAAGTGACTAGGGCATAAGTGATTATTAGCAGAGTTTGCAAATTCAGGAATGGGCACAAGTGGTGCATTCAAACAAAGCTGTGCAAAAGCTTGCATTTTATAACATTACCTACTATGTATAATATTAAACCTTATACATTTTTGACTTTATTTTAAAAATGGAAAGCTCATGAAAGGCTATTTTGCATCATCATCATGTATGCAAATAGTGAGATGTTTCTTGTCTAATGAACTGAAATTCATTTTTATTAGACACTTGATTAGGCATTTGTCTAATGACAAACTTATTATGTATTGCTCTGGAGGAAAGAGAACCTGAGGGTTCCTTCCCTTTGGCAATCTATGGGGACATGGGCCAAAAGGTATACTAAGTAAGTCTTACCCTGTGAAATCCTATGCTACCTTTTGCCTGGATGATTGGATAACCATGTGTATTTACTATGTCATTGTATATAGTTTAATACACATTATAAACTGCCAGGAATCAGAATAAACTGGGCAGTACAAAACTCCAAGCAGTCAAAGACCTATACTAGAATTTTATTCTATGATGCCATCAGAAAAATAAAGCAACTATAGTGAGGTACCCAAGTCATTTATTTTTATATTCTGCTGAAATTACTCCCAAGTTTTTAAGAAATCAATGATATCTGTATTCGTTCCAAATAATTAATAATACTATACCTGCTTAGAAAGCCAGACTTCAGATGTAAATTCATATTTCTAAAAACAACACAATATATAGTTAAGTATGCATAAATATCAAGAAGTTATTTATTGGAGAATTATATGCCTAATAGGTTGCATTTTGAATCTTAAAATTGATAGGTTGATCAATTTTTATTAGCTGCCACAAATCTTTTCCAATCTGAGTGCTCTCCGGTTATATGGAGCAGTTCATGAAATGTCAGCAATGGCCATATATGATAGATTATGGAGAGGCTGTGAAAGGAGTGGAAGACAGAACAGAAGGAAACAATTGCAAGAGTTGTTTCTTTCTGTTCTGACTTCCACTTCTTTCACAGCCAGAAATGACAACTTAATTCAAGTGGATAGAGATCTAGGATGAAACGTTTGAATCATTCAGAGACACTACCTTAATTAACTTACATTAGAGAGTGAGAACTTTAACAGAACTTTAACAGTATTACAGAATTGGAAGGGACCTTGTAGGTCATCTAGTCCAGTGATCGCCAACCAGTGGGCCAGGGACCACTGGTGGTCTGCAAGAAAATGTTGGTAGTCCACAGAGAAATGTCACCCCTAAAGCACCTCCCAAAGCAATTAATCCAGGCTGCGCGGGAACACAAGGCTTGTGTCACTTTCATTGCAAATAACACGAGGTAGTGAGGGGAGGGGGGAAAGGGCGGAGGGGGAAAACTTGCCCCACTCAACCCACACACATGGCCTGGCCACTGGGCTGCTTCTTTCCACTTCTTTCTTCTTCTGTTTTTGGCTGCACGCAAGGAAAGCAGCAGCAGTCTTTCTTTCTCTCCCCCAAATTCCACTAGAAACAAGTCTTTGGGATCTGGCAAGGCATCTTGCTCCAAGAGGTTGCGCCGGTATGACAAGTCTCACAAATACTCATTTCTGGCAGAGTTTGGGGGAGAGAAAGAAAGACTTCTGCTGCTTCTGCTGCTTTTCTTGCATGAAGCCAAAAGTCTCTCTCTCTCTCTCCCCTTGAGAATAGAGGTGGAGACGGTATCCTGTGATCCCAAATAAAGAATGAACAATCAGTAGGAAAAATGGGTGGGGGATTTTCCTGCAGAATTTTTTGGGGATTTTCCCAGGGTCTCTGGTCCGCGGGATTTAAAATTACGAGTTTGTGGTCCCTGAGGTCCAAAAGGTTGGTGACCTCTGATCTAGTCCAACCCCCTGCTCAAGCAGGAGACCCTATACCATTTCTGACAAATGGTTGTCCAATCTCTTCTTTAAAACTTCCAATGTTGGAGAATTCATAACTTCTGGAGGCAAGTTGTTCCACTGGTTAATTGTTCTGTCAGGAAATTTCTTCTTAGTTCTAGGTTGAATCTCTCCTTGATCAGTTTCCATCCATTGTTCCTTGTCTGGCCTTTGGTGCTTTGGAAAATGGGTTGTCTCCCTCCTCTCTGTGACAGCCCCTCAAATATTGGAATACTGCTATCATGTCAACCCTAGCCCTTCTTTTAATTAAACTATACCCAATTCCCACAACCATTTTTCTTATGTTGTAACTTCCACTCACCTAATCATCTTTGTTGTTCTTCTCTGCACTATTTCTAGAGTCTCAACATCTTTTTTAGTGTGTTCACCAAAATTTGATGCAGTATTCCAGGTGTTGCCTTACTAAGGCTTTATGGAGTGGTACTAATATCTCATGTGATCTTGATTCTATCCATCTGTTAATGCAATTTAGGATTGCATTGGCTTTTTTGGCTGCTGCTGAACTCTAGCTCATATTTAATTGATTGTAAATAGCTAATATTTAATTGATTGTCCACTAGGAATTCAAGATCCCACTCACAGTTATTGCTATTAAGCCAGGTTTCACCTAATCTTTATATGTACTTTTAGTTTTTCTGGCTTACTTTTGTCTACATTGAATTTCATTTTGTTAGATAGTATTCAAGTCTGTGGAATCTTGAGCCTATCATCTAGGGTATTGGATATTTCTACCCACTTAGTGTCATCTGCAAATTTGATGAGTTCCCCTTTTATTCCATCATCTAAGTCACTTGTGAAGATATTGAAGAGAACTGGACCTAAGATGGCACCTTGTGATACCCCACTGCTTACTTCCCTCCATGTAGATGTAGTACCATTAAGGACTACTCATTCAGTATGATTTGTCAGCTAGTTGATTTGTCTTAGTTTGAATTTACATCACACTAACTATCAGTGAGGGAGTGAATGAATTTTAGCTCTTGGTTCTTTGATTTTGCCCAACTGTGTGGGGCTGGTCATCATGATACCTGGCTACCTATAAAAGCATGAATGGTTTGGTTGTTTGGTATCTACAGTACCACCTGCACTGTATAATTCCAAATGATCCCCTGAATTCATGTTATATTAAGGATGTTAAGTGTCCCCCATTCAGGGTATGGGGGCTTGAAACCAAAATACTTCATCTCTCTGAAATAGCCTATTCCAGAGTATTGAATGATACTCTCTCTGCTGCCTTTTAGAAAGGAAGTGAAAACAGAACTGTTTGGAAGGCTATTCAATATGCATTGTTACCAAAGAAAGACCTCTAAGTGTTATTGTTATGTTAACACTGAAGATAATGTTAAGATTGAAGATAATGTTTTAATATAACTTTTATAGGAGTATCTTTGGAATTGGTGACTTGCAAAGATACAAGTACACTGAAAATAGAAATCCATATATTGGAGAGCTCCAAGATTTCTGAAAGCATAATTATGAACTATTGTGCATATTTAAATTAGCTGAAAAATTGCATACAGCTAAACTAAAATTTGACTCA
Organism: Bungarus multicinctus; assembly: GCA_023653725.1. Taxonomy (NCBI): domain Eukaryota; kingdom Metazoa; phylum Chordata; class Lepidosauria; order Squamata; family Elapidae; genus Bungarus; species Bungarus multicinctus. The sequence continues at coordinate 40,897,919 of CM042838.1, read as the reverse complement.
GTTATAGAAAAGTGTAGGTTGTTCAACACTATTGTAAGTAGTAATCTCTTTCAAAGTTAGCATTTTAATGGGGGGAATCTGTAAATTCATAAAGGCTGCTAAACACCTTTTTGCTCTTCTCTCAACTATTCATTATTCTAGTTTAAACAAGGGGCACTAGAAGATTGAAGAAAAATCATAATTTTTTAAATTAAAGAATTTGTGAAGCTAAAAAAAACATGAATTCTATAAACAAATTGCCAAATAACTGTCAGGAAAACAAGGCTTTAAAAAAAACAACTGCACAGTATTTAATGTATATTTGGATATGTAGGTACGCATATTCAAGAAGAAAACAAATAATTATCAATTTATAGTACTTTTGTAATGTAATGCAAATACTGTACAGGTGAAACTCGAAAAATTAGAATATCGTGCAAAAGTTCATTTATTTCAGTAATGCAATTTAAAAGGTGAAACTAATAGACTCATTACATGCAAAGCAAGATAGTTCAAGCTGGAATTTGTCATACTTGTGATGATTATGGCTTACAGCTCATGAAAACCCCAAATCCACAATCTCAGAAAATTAGAATATTACATGCAATCAATAAAACAAGGATTGTACATAGAACAATATCGGACCTCTGAAAAGTATAAGCATGCATATGTACTCAGTACTTGGTTTGGGCCCCTTTTGCAGCAATTACTGCCTGAATGCGACGTGGCATGGAAGCTATCAGCCTGTGGCACTGTTGAGGTGTTATGGAAGACCAGGATGCTTCAATAGCAACCTTCAGCTCTTCTGCATTGTTCAGTCTCATGTCTCTCATCTTTCTCTTGGCAATGTCCCATAGATTTTCTATGGGGTTCAGGTCAGGCGAGTTTGCTGGCCAATCAAGCACAGTAATCCCACAGTCATTGAACCAGGTTTTTGTGTTTTTGGCAGTGTGGGCAGGTGCCAAGTCCTGCTGGAAAATGAAGTCAGCATCCCCATAAAGCTCGTCTGTGGAAGGAAGCATGAAGTGCTCCAAAATCTCCTGGTAGATGGCTGCGTTGACCCTGGACTTAATGAAGCACAGTGGACCAACACTAGCAGATGACATGGCTCCCCAAATCAACACAGACTGTGGAAATTTCACACTGGACTTCAAGCATCTTGCAGTGTGTGCCTCTCCATTCTTCCTCCAGACTCTGGGTCCTTGGTTTCCAAATGAGATGCAAAAGTTGCTCTCATCAGAAAAGAGGACTTTGGACCACTGAACAACAGACCAGTTCTGTTTTTCTTTAGCCCAGGTAAGATGCTTCTGACGTTGTTTGTTGTTCAGGAGTGGCTTGACAAGAGGAATACGACATTTGAAGCCCATGTCCAGAATCCATCTATGTGTGGTGGCTCTTGATGCACTGACTCCAGCCTTAGTCCATTCCTTGTGAAAGTCCCCAACACTTTTGAATGGCCTTTTCCTGACAATCCTCTCCAGGCTGCAGTTATCCCTGCTGCTTGTGCACCTTTTTCTTCCACACTTTTCCCTTCCACATAACTTTCTATTAATGTGCTTTGATACAGCACTTTGGGAACATCCAACTTCTTTTGCAATTACCTTTTGAGGCTTTCCCTCCTTATGGAGGGTGTCAATGATGGCTTTCTGCACAACTGAAGAAGCCTTCCCTGGATCCAGCTGTTTTAAATAACTTCCGTCCAGTCTCCAACCTTCCCTTTGTGGCGAAGGTTGTTGAGAGTGTGGTGGCACGTCAGCTTCCTCAGTACCTGGAGGAAACAACTTACCTCGATCCGTTCCAATCGGGCTTCAGGCCTGGGCATAGCACTGAGACAGCATTGGTCGCGTTGGTTGATGATCTCTGGAGGGCTCGTGACAGAGGGTTCTCCTCTGTCTTGGTCCTATTAGATCTCTCGGCGGCTTTCGATACTATCGACCATAGTATCCTGTTGCGACGGTTGGAGGGGTTGGGAATTGGGGGAACCGTCTTTTGATGGTTCTCCTCCTTCCTCTCCGACCGTTCGCAATTTGTGTTGGCGGGAGGGGAGAGGTCCACCTCTAGGCCCCTGGTTTGTGGGGTGCCTCAGGGGTCGGTTCTCTCCCCTCTCTTGTTCAACATCTATATGAAACCGCTGGGCGAGATCATCCGTGGTCTTGGGGTGAAGTGTCATCTGTATGCAGATGACACTCAGTTATACATCTCCACCCCGGACCACCCCAACGATGCTGTGGGGGCTATGTCCAGGTGCCTGGAGGCCGTGCGGGATTGGATGGGCGGGAACAGGTTCCGGCTCAACCCATCCAAGACCGAGTGGCTGTGGTTCCCGGCGCCCCGATATAGCCAGTTGACTCCGTCGCTGGCTATTGGGGGGGAAATTTTGCCCCCCACAGAGAGGGCTCGCAATCTGGGAGTCCTCCTGGATGTGCGGCTGTCGCTTGAACACCAGGTCGCGGCCGTCTCCAGGGGGGCATTTCATCAGATCCGTCGGATCTACCGGTTGCGGCCCTTTCTGGATCGGGACGCCCTGCGCACGGTCACTCAGGCCCTTGTCACCTCTCGCCTGGACTATTGTAATGCCCTCTACATGGGGCTCCCTGCGGGGAGCACCCGGAGACTCCAACTGGTGCAGAATGCGGCCGCGCGGGTGATCATGGGGGCGTCGCGTAGCGCCCACGTGACACCCCTCCTGCGCGAGCTGCATTGGCTGCCGGTGGCTCTCCGGGTTCGCTTTAAGGTTCTGGTTCTGACCTTTAGGGCGATCCATGGCATTGGGCCAGGTTACCTACAGGACCGCATCCTACCGGTGATCTCCAGCAGGCCAGTGCGTGCACACAGGGAGGGCCTTCTCCGGGTTCCGTCGGCTGCCATGTGTCGCCTGGCCGTCCCGAGGGGTAGGGCCTTCTCTGTGGCGGCCCCTGCCCTCTGGAATACTCTGCCACCGGAACTGCGTACCGGCATGGACCTGAGGTCCTTCAGGCGCGCACTGAAGACCTGGCTTTTCGAGCAGGCCGGCCTGGGCTGAGAGAGGGTTTTAATTTGTCTCCATTGCTTTTTAGTAATTTTAATTTGGGGGTTTTAAGGGGGTGGGGTGGGCTTTTTATATTCGGCCAAATATTCAATTTAATTTCTTTTTAACTTTTGTATCATTGTCGGGGTTTGGATTGGCTGTACACCGCCCTGAGTCCCTAGGGAGAAGGGCGGTATAAAAATTTTATAAATAAATAAATAAATAAACTGTCAGGTCAGCAGTCTTTCCCATGATTGTGATTCCTACTGAACCAGACTGAGAGACGATTTAAAGGCTCTGGAACCCTTTGCAAGTGTTATGGCTTAATTAGCTGATTAGAGTGGGACACTTTGAGCCTAGAATATTGAACCTTTTCACAATATTCTAATTTTCTGAGATTGTGGATTTGGGGTTTTCATGAGCTGTAAGCCATAATCATCACAATTATGACAAATCATGGCTTGAACTATCTTGCTTTGCATGTAATGAGTCTATCTCATACACTAGTTTCACCTTTTAAGTTGCATTACTGAAATAAATGAACTTTTGCACGATATTCTAATATTTTGAGTTTTACCGGTATTTATTATATCTTTAACATAGTGTGAAGTTATATAGGAGTATCAGATTTTTTATCTATTGTTAATGAGGATAAAATGCATTGTTATAAATATGTATCTCTGTATTTGTGTATATGTATACATACAAAATGAAGCTTAGAAAAATCCCCAAGAGGGTAAAAGTATTTTAACACTTTAAATTGCTACAATGTTTATAATACAGTAAATATAGAGATCAATATTTTAAGTATAGTTTTTATTTCTTTAAACAGGGCAGGAGGGTGGGTTTCGTCTCTTGGAATTAATATTGATTCCTTGTGATTTCCTGAACACATCCCTGAAGTTTTCTTGGCAAGATTTTCGGAAATGAAAATCATTGTCTTCTTCCTGGGGCTGAGAGAGAATGACTGACCCAGGATCACAGTTGGCTTCATGCCTAAGGTTGGACTAGAACTCTCAATCTTTTGGTTTCTAGCATGGTGCCTTAGCCACTACCTCTAACTGAGCCTCATTTAAACAGTATCCTGCTTTTAGATCCAAAACCTTAAAAAATTGAAATATTATTATTCAAAACAGGTTCTATAACAAAAGAATTAAAAATAGCAAAACTAGAAAAAAAAAACAAAAAAGAATGAAGTGAGAAGTAAAGGAAGATTTCTTTCTAGCTAATACAGCAAAAATAATAAAATCATATTGATTCAAATCATCAGAGTCATTTTTTTTCAACTACAGATTAAACTGATCATATTGTCTTATTTTCTACAAGCTAATATAAGAGCTGACAAATCTTACTTGGCCAGTGTTTAGAGTCTGGTAGATCATCTGTATTATTTTCTGATCAACAGAGGCAGGTTAAACAATTTCCTTAGACATAAATTACTAGTTTGCCATTAACTCTTTTCAAAAAGAGCACCTTGCCGTTGACAGTATTATGAGAATCCAGAATTATCTATTGTTATAATACCAGTAATTGCTGCTTCATCTCCTGGATAAGTGCTGCCAAATATCCTACTGAGAATTCAAACTGTTTCCTCACACTGTTTAGCTTTGTCAAATAAAGAGAAATTTTTGGAACCCCAGAATCGTTTTATGGATACCCAGCTGTTCTCCCTACCTGATTTTCTAGCCCATGGAGTTGGAATGAAGAACAAAAGTATCATCTGATATATATGTTCATGGCAGGTTGTCTTTGCCTGTAAGCATACTAGATTTACAGTGAGGTACTATATATTTAACACAAGATGTATGTTAATGCATGGAAATGAGCTGAAGTCAAAATAAACCTCTAAAGCTTGTCCTACATGCATAAGAGCCATTATTAAAATGTAAACTTAAAAATGAACAAGAAGTTTCGTACCATACTACAGGCACCAGTGGTTGTTTCACACACTGTGAGGATGGATAGATTTTGAGGCCTGTTTAGCCACCGCACAACTGTCTTAGTGTTGCTCACCCACTTGACCATTGTTATATAATATTCTCTGCAACAGAAATGGATTGTAAAATTCAGGAGTTACAAGCAGTTCTTATCAATCGCTTTGAGATATATACAAGACATTGAAAAATTGCCATAGGCCTGTATTCACATATTGAATATTCAAACATCCTTCAACATTGATTTTAGCACATTCAAAATGTATAGGATAACTCCCATGTTGTTTTGATCACAATCCTTTGCCTTATAGTTTATCATTTAAACAATACATACACACAGAGATACAACTTTCAAATCCATAAGCAAAATGCCAACATGATGCCAAGAAAAACCAAGAGATGGCATGATTTAGTATTTAGGGAATTGGACTGTGGAGTGCATAGTACGATGAGATGACCTTAGGCCAATCACTCTCTCTTAGCCAATGAACAGGATTGTCACTGTGGGTGAAAACTGGAGAACAATCAATGTCACCTTGGGCTTCGGAAAAAAGACAGGGCATATGAATATATCATACCAATATTCACTAATTTTTGGCTAAATAAGAGAATCTAGAAATAATATTTATGGTTCAAGCTATTCCCTCTTCCTCTAGAAGTCCTATTAGATTGTCATGCAGAAATAATTATGTAGGGTAGTTTTCATCACCAGTTTTGCCATCATTTAAACTTAGATATATTTAAGTTCTTAGTTGATTACTACATGCTATAAAATTGATGCCATTCTTAGCAACCAGTAAGAATGGGACTCCCTATACTAATATATCCACTTAGAAGAATATCAATCCACACCAAAAGGTGAAAAATATTTTATAATAATATATCTGGATTTCTGATGACATCTGTGACATTTAACAATAATTTTGCCATGTCACAACTCAAAATGTTTCGTTATTACTTAATATCTTGAAATAACTTCGTACTTTTCTATTACAGGTAGTCCTTGACTTACAACAGTTCACTTAGTGACTATTTGAAGTTACAACAGCACTGAAAAAAGTGACTTATGACCATTTTTCACACTTATAACCATTGCAATATTCCTGTGGTCATGTGATTTATATTTGCATGCTTCAACTGAATCACATTTATGACAGTTGCAAGATCCCAGCTCAATTGTAAATTGAGGACTACGTGTATTTCAATGTGTTGATTACAAGCATTATTATTATTTATAGGTACTCTCGACTTACAACCATTCATTTAGTGATTGTTTGAAGTTACAGTGGCACTGAAAAAGTGACATGACTGGTCATGTGATAAAAAATTGGGTGCTTGGTAAGTTATGTAGTTATCAGCTACAGCATCCCAGGGTCTTGTAATTGTTTGTAACCTATACAGCAAGATCTGAGATGCAAAGTCAATTGGGGAAGTCACATTTGCTTAACAATTGCAGTGATTCATTTAACAACTGTGGCATAAAAGTTGCAACTCACATAAGTTCCTTGCTTAGCAACAGAAATTTTGGACTCTACTGTGGTTGTAAGTCAAGGACTACCTGTATTGGGATACTTTTTAAAAAAAAACTTTTTTTCTTTCTTAAAAATTCTGGAGTTGTACAAAAAAAAACCCTTTTAAACGTATCTTATTGACTAATATTTGACACATGCTTAGTAAAATAAGCAGATACCAAATTCAAAAGAAAAGGGATTTCTATTATTATTATATGGACACAGATATATTTTATACTCCAGTTAACCTTAAAAAACTCTTACAATTGTATTAGATCAATTTCATGTTTAGACATCACCTACACACTGCCATTTAATACATCAAGCATAACACTTAATTCAACTGTTTGGTTATTTATGCCCATGTGTGGGAGGAGGAGACTTTTACCTAAATTTAAAGTTTCTTGAAACAACAGTTACATGCAAGAAAAAGCAGAGGCACTTGTTCAAATTGTGTGGGGCCTCAGTTGCTTAGGTATGCTCTCAGTGCCTTTCATTGTTGCACATACCTCTTTCACACATACTTATATACAAACAAAGGCCCTTCCCAATCCTACCTCCTCAGTTGACCAGTGTAGATCAGCTGAGGGATATTGGCAGTTTCTATGGTGATACAAATACTTCAAAGTTTCAAAAATAGAGAGCATTTAAGAAGCATCCCTGTAAAAGGCCAGTAAAACTGCTTCAGAAGTTGCTCCTGGCTCCTGCATACTGTTTCAAAGCAGCCATTATGAATATGTGGAAAGAAATGGCTCATTATACAATTCTTTGAAAAAAAATTATAACATTAATATTTTTCTTTCTTTCTGAGAAACTGTGTATTCTCCTACAGTGGTGGAATTAAGAACTGGTCTTAACTCTGAAATCTTATAAATTGGAAGGGAAGGCTTTTTTTTTTCCTCCTCTTGGTGCTGACTAGGGGTTAGCCTGGGAAAAGGTTAGGACCAGGAATGAAAGATGGTGGATTGAAAGAGGAAAGCCTGTGGGGCAGAGTTTCTTCATATTTGGATCAGAAAAAAAGGCAGTTTCCCAGGGCATGGAAGCTCTTCATGGATAAACAATAATAATAGAAGACTTTATTGAATAGAAAAAAGCCACTGAGTGAATTTGTTGTTTAAAAGGGCCCTTCCCCTAAAAAAACAAAAAACAAAACTTTGAATCCAACTTTCAATATGTGCAGAATGTAAAACTTAGAAAGTCTCATCAAATCTCCCACTGCAGTCTTGGTACCTGCTTGCCTCATTGTATTTACAACAGCACACTTGTATGCAGCCTTGGCCAAATCTAAGTGTACTTGAAGAGGAGCTGAGAACAGGCTTTCTCTCTCTCCTGTAGAAAGTCTGATAGAAATAGTGGATGCTAGAGTTCAAGATTGAGGGGCAAGATGAAGAGGCAATAGCTATAAATTGCATGAATAACATCCCTGTTGAAGAATGCACTGAATGTTATGGGCAAATTTTGCAACCTTTCAATCCTTTTGTCCTACTGATATGAGAGATAGTTCCTCACTTATTGTTATAATTGATTCATGTTTGACCAATAATTGATTTGACGCAAGATAACATAAAGATAAATGAATTGAAATGTTTGCAAGCTGCAACAGGCAGCTATAAATTGGCTATAAATTGAAAGTTGTAATCCAAGATCATGTGACTGACTAATTCCTTCTACCTAAAAACATGTTCTGGAAAGTGTCTGTGCTAATGAAAGGCCTTTCCAAGGAATATATTAAGCCATTTTGGTACATAAATCTACAATCACCAAAATAGTTGTGTAACCCTGTTGAGGAGGAATGTGAGTAACAGAATCCATTGAAATAGAGTTCCAAGGTCTAGATATGGAGGAAGGTGGCTGAAATAAGTTGGCTGACTGTGAATGGCCAATTTTGGACTGGCAATGGACATTATAGGATAGGACACAGTTCTTGATATCTACATTCATCCTTCAGCATCAGAACTCTGAGCACCCAACGAAAATTGTTAAACGCTCCCCTATAGTCCACCAATTTGATTGTCATGGTAGAGTTGTTCTTGAGGGAAGAAGAACATGACGTTTATGAAACAGCTTTACATAAGTCACAGAAGATAAATTAGTCTGTGGTCCTCTGGAGATTGTGCTTTCTGTAAAGTGTTCCAAATTCTTCAGATGTATCTTGGAGGGCAAGAAATATCTGCCATACTGGAATGCTGCTTTGGTCATAAGCAACTCTTTATTGAAAATACTACGGTTCATTTTCTTCTGGGAAAAGCAATTTATAATAAAATGCATAAAGCAGGAGATGGTTCCACACCATTTTTGATGTTTGGAAAATGCCTTCTAATATTGTGTCTGTCTGATGTGTCTGTTTACACAACAAAAGGATGAGTGGGGATGAATCAAGAATGTTATTTGAGACCATTTGAACCTCTGTCCCTTTTATAGCAGTTAACAGTCTTGTAGATCATGCAAAATCATGGAGAACATTTTCTACCAGTAGAAACTTACAAATTCCTTAAAAATAATGGACATCTTTTGTACTTCTAGATGCTTGCTATAAAAGTATGGACTGTACTTTTGCAGAATCCATTTGTATTCCCTATATAGAGATCTAATAACACAAATAGTTCACTTGGAAATATCAAAAAACACATTTCCACCTTTAGTAAAAAGATTATGTTTGAGGTGTCTCTATAAGTCACTTTTAGTATAAATCTTGTGTAAAAATGGATGCTTTGAAAACATCAGTATGCCGTCCAAGTACGGCACTATATGTTTGACAAAAATATAATAAAAGATTTCATTGATGAATCTGGAGAGACAACAGGGCAATTATTCAATCAAAATAGCACCATTGTGAATTCCAATTTCCCATGCATGATACCAAAGGTAGTTAGAAATTATATGGCCCTCTTTCAAACTGTAAGTATCTTTCAAATTGATGAAAATATGTGCTTTCTGAAGGTTGTTCAGCAGATATGAAATATAAGATAGTGAGTAGTGGTTTCTAATTGTCGCAGAGTTCAGAAATCTACATCTTCATCTACATCTTAAAGGAATTATTTTTCTTGGATAAAAAAGACTTAGGTACAGATGCTGGAGATGTACAAGGGAAAATGAATCCCTTCTTCAAATTGTCATCCAGAAGCTCTTGTAAGGTGGTCAGTTCTTGAATAGACATAAGATAGTGTCTCTTAGTTAGAATCTGGGTTCCTGGCTTCAAGTTAATTATTATGCTTGGTGAGGAGGCAGGGTAACTGTGACTTCCAATGAGGATTCATTGTGAACTAGTTGTCTCAAAAGGAGCAGAGATGGCATTGTGGTGAGATCAGTGGCCAGATGGCAATTTCTGGCTGGCAAGATCTCTCTGGATAAAGGAAATATTCTGAGATTATCCTCTTGTACTCTGAACAGCTCTAATGATCACATTTTAGAAAATTAGGTTTATGTAGTTGGGTAATGAGTTGGGTGGCTGGGAGTTAAAGTCATTTCCACCAAGCTTCTAGCCACAATGGACATAAGCCTGTGTGGACGTAAATTTTTGCTGAGCCTCATTCTTAATCACTTTTGGAAACAGATTTTTAACTGCTTTTCAACTATTAGGAAAACAAACCTTTTAACACGCACTGAGTTTCCTTTAATTCCTAGTGAAAGAAGTTTCAAAAATAAGTTTAAGAACATTAAAAAAATCTCTCTTTTTTAGAATGAACAGCAAAAGATGATTAAAATAATTGAATTAGAGTTATAAGATTAAGGGTTTAAATGAATTTAAAATAAGATTTTGAAATTAATAAGAATCCTTCCCATTGTCCTGCTTCTGGTTTCAATTACTGACTCAAACACTGCTGCTATATCTCTCACTCTACTGAAGGCCAGGAGATAATAGCATGCAAACCAAAACAAAGTCTCAGATGCTTGCCTGAACGAATTGCTTTCAAATAGGAGCATACAGAAGAATAGTCCAGAATCAGTCCAAAATTCCAAAAGCTAGGTCAAGGTTGTCAGTCAATCCAAAAATCAGAGGTTTAACGTTTGTTACATGAGCAGGAATATTATGCACGAGCCGGAGATCAGACAGTTGCTTCCATGAGAGATCATTGATCAGAGCTGTCTCTTAAATCAGGCTGTCTTTAATCAAGAGATTTACTGCCTTGCTTGGCAGGAAGCCTAAAGGAATGGTGTTGCTCTGTTCTTCACTCTACTCACCAGATGTAGGGGCTGGGATGTCTGATGTCATCAAAACCATCTGACTCTTCCACCTGTTCCTGCGGTTTGATGAGCCTCAATGTCTCCTAAGGCTGACACTCTACAGGTTCTGTTGGAGCCTCTTCTTCAACATCTGAGTTGTCTGAATCTTGGATCATGACACTCGAGGGAAAATGCTGTTGTTTTGAATTCTTAAAAGAAAAAACGATAGGATGGGAATTTGAATGCTGGACACTAGAGGGAACCAGAAGGAACTAAAGATTACAATTAAAAGAGAAAAAATGTTTCAATTTGATTTACTAACATAGAATGGAGCAAAATATTTTAACACTGGAGATATTGGAAGATATTTGTAAGCAATGGATTGAGAAATTAATCTTAAAAGAGTATGCCATTATATATTTTCCCTGCAAATGTAGGGTCTATTTTTTGTTTTTTACAGATCAGCCCTGTGTTCATCCACTGGTACAGCAGGAATTTACCCACCAGCTTGATGCTCTAGACTGACAACATGGGCTGAAAAAGAATGATTAACCCAAAGTCGCCCAGTCACAGGTAGACTGTCCTTAAAAGATATTTTGGAATAGGAACTGAGTTTGATCTGAAAGTGAGTTTAAAAATAACAAGTTGCAAGACTAATATGGAAAAAGATGTTAAACTTGATATATAAATGAAACTGGCTGTTGTCTTAATAACTAAAAAGGTCATATAAATAGCAAACCAAAAGAGCAATTTGGATAGCTATATTATTTTGAGTTACAAAAATAATCTGTTTAAGTTCTGAAGAATTTTTTGAAAAGGGACAAAGAAAAAAGGAAAGGAAAACAAACTCTAGAACATTATTTGAAGAGATTAAAGATCAAGACCATTAAAAGTAAAAGGAAGGAATATAAACTGGATTTATTTGATCAAAGTTAAAATAGCTATATTGTTATTTATGGTAATTATTACAATAATAGACTTTTACTGACCAGGATTGAATCATGAGATTTCAAGGATCTGTTTATAGAAAAGAATTGAGACATGGGAGGAAGACATCATTGTATTTTAAGGTAAGGTGGTAAAATTGTTGATACTGATTTTGACAAATGGGGAAGTAACTTCTTTATATATTTCTATTTTTTTTCTTATTTGTATTTTTTAAATATTTTTCTTCCTAAATTATTTTTTCTGTTGTTCTGCACTTTCTCTTTTTTTTCTTGTTTGCAGTTTTTTTAATTGTAATGTTTAATAAAAATTATTATAGTAAAAAAAATGAGAAGGAATGTTAATTCCTTGTTCCCCCCAAAATCATTAAACTCTATGCACTTTCTGGTAAGGAAGAGAATTGCCAGAGCTGTTCTGTAAAGAAGGCAAGAATAGGAACTTTGAAAACCATGCTGCTCACACTTTTGATTGGCCCTTGCTTCCAGTGGACATCTGGATCATTATTTTGAGCCCAATCAATGGGTCATGTAAATAAGTTGTGATAAAATGGAATGGAAATAATTCTGTAGGATCATTTATTATCTGTTGTAACCGTACATTGCCCGATAAAAGCAGGTCAGAGTGCTTGACTGTCAATTGTTTCCATAAATAAACATTTATCTTTGTCAGCAGTTTAAACTGCAGTATTATCTTATCTCTGACATTGGCTGTGCATCTGAATCTAGAAGAGTGGAGAGTTGTATTTTTAAGTCTGAGAGTGTACGAAAGGTAACAAAAATAGAATAAGCTTGTCCGCTGTTGTTGTCTGAACTTTTCACTGCCTGAGGCTCTCTGTTGAGATCTTGGGAGGAAAATCTATGAGGATCTCCAAAGATGATACTCTGGGATGATTTCAGCATTAGCTTGCTACACAGTCCACCATCCCACAGTTGTGGCAATTAATAACTGATTCAGAGATCTGTACTTTAGCAGTGCAAGTCTTGGTTAGGTGCCCTATAACTCCACAGCAGAAACAAACTGTGTTTTCTCCTTCTCTGTTTTTCTGCTGTGGACAGAAAACTTATCTGTATGGCTTCTCAGGTGTTAGCATCTAAGAATTCCATAGACTAGGGGATAAGGATGCAGAGAGGCTGTGAAACATTCCATATTCTTTCCTCATTCTTTTTCAATCTTCCATCAATATTGTAAGACACCCAGAGTCACTTGAATGAATTGAATGGCTATAGAATACATACATTAAAAACATGCCACAGAACATTTTGAACATATGCCTTGCCCCACTCTTCTCTCAGTTCATCAAGTCCTTCCCCAAACTGGTCAATCAGAATAAGAACATTCCATATTTCTGTCTTATGATTGAAATCTGGTGGATACACATGAAATCTGTGATCACCTGCTTTAGCTTGTGAAACTTCTGAATTTTATTTATTTATTAAATGTGTTTGCCACCCATCTCGCCATGAGGCAATTTGCTGTAAGTCTCCTTTCTGAATCTTCAAAAGGTCTAATATTTGAATGAAGATCTGGTAATCGTCCAGCAATAGATCATTGCTATCAATAAAAGGCACAGACCAATTGGTTATTCCTCCTTTCTGCAGACTCAACAGAAAAACAATATTTAAGCACTCGTCTTTCAGACAGTGGGATGCCTCAAATATCAAATAAGCATTTTATCCAAAATGTTCTATTATAAAGTAGTGAGTCTTTCAAGCATGATGTCAGCTTTTCAAAGATGGCCTGGAACAGACAACTGAAAGGCTATCAGAATTCCACTTTATTATTATGGGATATAACAACAGAATCTTGAAAGCCTGCTAGGATATTCCCTTGTCCCCTCTTATACCAAAGAAAATTAGAGTAGTGTTTTTTTTTCTTTTTCTTCCTCTCTTCCTTCCCAAGGTTATGTTTTGTTTACCTAACAGTTCTAGCATTCATCTATGGAGATTCTCAGTCGTTCAGGTCGTGGTTATCCCAAAAGTGCTTTTCTGAGAGGCAGCTGGACTTTCTGGTTTTTCTTTTGAAGATACGCTTCTCATGCAAGAAGCTTCTAAGTGAAATATCTTCAAAAGAAAAACCAAAAAGTCCCGTTGCCTCTTGAAAAAAGCATCTTTGAGAGTTTTTGTATTCCTCCTTTGTTGTTATTTATCATATTCCTTTACACTACTTTGTAAATAGCTTCAAGTTCTTCTAAAAAAATGTGTAATTGCTCTTGAGTAGTATCTGGTTAACAAAATATAATAAATTATAAAACTACTTATGATATGATTTATATAAACAAAATTAAAGTACCAAATTTTATATTAATACAAAAATAATTTGTGTAAATAATAGAAGTTGTTTGTTGGTGGAATGATACCAATGAATAGAATTCATCAGGCTAGTAGTTTACAGTCATCTTATAATTATCTTTGGAGATAAAATACTATCATCTTAGCAATCAAGACTTGATCTCAAAAGGATATCAAAGGAAGGCCCTTTGTCTTTCATGTTTTCATTCAGCAAGTTAGGAGACTTTGCCAATATTCTTGATTTTGAATGTCCCAAAGGTGCTTTTTTTTCAAGAGGCAGCTGGACTTTCTGTTTTTTCTTTGAAGAGCTGAAGAAGCTTCTTGGATGAGAAGCGAAACATCTTCAAAGAGAAACCAGAAAGTCCAGTTGCCTCTTTTGGGACTTATTCTTGTAGGCATTTCTAGATGAAGTAATGGTATACCAATTAACATAGACTTCTTCTGCTAGATATGTTCATTTATCAGAACACCGTTTCTACATGCCCTTCTCTTTATTTTTCTTTAACAGCTGACACTGTATCATCTGAACACAAATAGTAAAATACATCAAGCATATCAGAAATATATTGCTGCAGACTATGGACTTCTTTCAATGTGTATACAATAAAAGGTCAACAGACCTCAATTTGTTCTGGAGTGGGTAAAAGAAAGAGAAAATATAGCCTATGCCTTGGATTTTTAAAACATTTTTCAACATGCTTTTCGTTTATCATGTCCAATTCCAATTTTCCGTAACTAGAGCATTATACAGTACTTTCATAGGTAAAATTAAAATTGATTTTCCAGGGATGCACACACTTAGGCTTTGTGATATGACAGCCGGATGATTGCTTAAAACCATTTGCAACTCAAACAAAATGTATCAAATACATGATTTTTTAAAATAAGCTTGCACAAACCCACAATTTTTTTTTAAAAAAAGAAAAATAGACCTGTTACCTTCTTAGATATGTAATATTTGTTCTTTTTGCATACTGCTTGGAAAATTCACTATAGGATATAATGTATTTTGAATTTGATGATTTAGAACTCACCCCTGTATAATCTACACATTTGCATGTATTAGGATCTAATTTTAAAAAAAATCATTTTTATAATACCGTAATTTTATTGAAAATGACATATACACATCAAAGTAATACAAACTACAAAAATGAAAAGATAAAAATCGAATGTGCAAAGAAAAAAGGGAACAAAAAGAAAGAAAGAATCCATGCTGGTGAATATGGACAACTTTAATTGCCATTTCTTAAAATACAATAAACAATATCTTCATCTTGTATCTCACCTCATTCTCTATGAACAAATCTTTAAAATTTTATTCTCCATCCTAATCAACAAAAGTTCATTCTAAATTCTTTGAAATCCAGAGAATTTCCCTATCTTGTATTTCTTTCATTAATGCTTTTGTTTAATTTTAATTTGAAATTCAGTTCATTTAAATAAATGGTCAGTCTTCAGAATCAAGCATTCTTTTAGTGAGAAAAGTGACAGGCCACTTTAACTTAGTGATTATAGAGTTTGGACTTTGAATGTGGTATCTAGAGAAGTTTTCTGTTCTAACATAAAATCTTGTCAAATTTAATCAGATAGTGCTACTTCTTTTTCAGTCTGTGTGAACAGATATATATCTCTTGTATGAAAGATTTTCTTCTCTTTGTATATCTTTTATGAAAACAATGTCAAATACTTTATAAATTTTTTTTATAATAATAACAGTTTCATTCTATTACCTAAAACCAATCTATAAGATTTTTTTAAAAAAAACAGATTATTATTATGGTTTGTTTTATAGTCAGCCAGTTGATTAGGCTGGATTTGGAATTTTTATCCACCTACCTGGTCCTTTCTAGGCATCTGGAACAGACAGATATCACTGTGATGGTGCTGAAAATACTGGTTGCAGGATGTAAACTGTTCCAAGTAAATCTGATGGTGATTTTGTCAATGCTGACAGTTTTCAAGTGGTGCTCCAGATATTTTGGGATTACACTAAGGTGCCTTATTAGTATTGGTACTATCTTTGCTTTATTTGCTATGTTCTATTTCTAATTTTCAGATGTTTCTATTTTGTGATTTCCTCCCCCCCATTTTTTTCTCTTTTATTCTGCTGTCTCCAAGTATAGCAATATCTGCTATCCAGATTTTTTTTTGTCTTTCTTATTGACAGTTGTTAAGCCTGGTATTTGTTTGTTTGGAGTCTAAAGTCCCATAGAACTTTAATTTATTTATTTTCTATTACCTTGTCTATTTTGTTATCCCACTAGTTCTTGCTTTCAGGCAAGTAGATATTTCAACCATTGTTGCTACTTTGTCAAGTCATTGTTTGTCATCGTTTGTAGTCAATCTGCACGGTCTTCTTTCAATAACTAATTAGCTGGTCCACTGTTCCTTCAGCTTCTTTGCAGAGGCAACATTTTCTATCTGTTGCTGTCTTCTCAGTTCAAGCTTTGTATGCAAGGCTTGGTCTTCTGTAGAGTTACCCTACACCCCCATCTCTTGATTTAACTTTTCTGCTCGTAGCCCTTCAAGACAGTGTTGATTCATGGTGATTGCCTGGATTGGTTCTTACAGTTTTCTTGGCAAGATTTTCAGAAGTTGTTTGGCATTGTGTTTTCTGGGGGCTGAGAGAGAATGATTGGTCACCAAAGTCACTCAATTGGCTTCATGTCTAAGGAACTAAAATTTGCCATCTCCTTTTCTTTTACTGCATTAACCACTACACCAAGCTGCTCCCTGGAATATAGTTATATAGTAGGTTAAATATCAACCTCTAATCTGCTTACCTTGATTTAAAACTGTCTGGTGGCATGAGTTCCAATGTATGTGTTGGGCCATATAGATTGACAACATATAGCTTGACTACTGGATTCAATTCACCTGCCTTTTAAAAAATAAAAACATTTCAGTATTGTTGAAATTTGAATGAAATAATTAAATACAAGTCACATAGATATCTTATTGATATTCTACAACAGAGTATTGAGTGATCCTAATTTGATGGCCATGCATTGGCATATACAACATTCCTGCACACTTATTTTATTTTCCTTTTTTTCTTATGAATATAAATAACTGTATAAAATACAAAAAAGCAATGATGCTTTTATAAGGAGTAAAAATAATTGTAAAAAGTTTCCTATGCACCAGCTTGGTCTAATAGTTGTCATAAATACTACTAAACCTGCCTAATGAAGTAAAACATTGCAAGACATAAAGTCTTAGTTCATATTATTAGATCATTTGCTTAATAATTAAGGTGAATTTAAAATGAACAAAAAAATTAAATAAAAGTTACAATTTATTAACAATATAAATCTGTTCACTATGTTATAAATTAGAGTAGACTTTTATAATTTCTTTACCATAAGTTTAATTGAATCTTAAATTTTATCCTTTGTTCTGTTTCGTTTGATATTGTTCAATTTGCAATTGCTAAAGAAAAGTGATATAACAATTATAGAAATTAATTCTGCTCCTAGCAAAAACATATGAAAAATATCCAGTGATGTACATTTAATTTTATATGCTGTAAAGTCACAATTTCATATTTTTAAAAAATCAAATGTAATAAATATAATTGTCAAAGAGACCCTAGTCCAGAGTAATACATTATTTAGGTTTTAAAATATATTTATTTGATTTCTAATGTTGCCCACTGACCAAATTACACTGGGTGGAATGTAAAGGGTTAAAAACAAATAATAAGTAAAAACAACAATAAAAAAGAAATCAAACTGGGGAGGGAAAACAGGCTGATTTAACAAGTTCATATATCATTCATCCTGACCTAAATCCAAGTTAAACTTCATGTTTGATTCACAGGTTCTTTAATGTTTTTTTAAAAGTGTATTTGTTTCACTATCCTTGTAGACTGCCACACTCCAGCAAAAGTTCTAGAAGTTTATGGTAATATGTTAAAGCTATAAAACCAATAAATGATCAAAGCCCTAAACAAATTGATAGCATTCATTAGCTACTCTCATTTGTATGCTTCTGAACTTCTGGATTGCCAGGAGCTGAGCAAAGTAATGGGAGCTCACCCTGTCACACAACACTTGGGTCTCAAACCTGGGTTGTCTGCTTTCCAGCTGAAAAGCTCAATTTATTATATTCCATTATGCACCCCAGGGAATACAATAAGTGAATGGATGTATTAGTAATAATTAACTCTTTGAATTGTGCTTCTGATAACTAATGCAGGGCCTAAAGCACTGATGTTAAATAATTATGGTGGCTGTTACTTACCAGCTAATTGCTTATTACGCACCAGCTGCAGTCTACAAAAGCAGTCCTAGATAAAAGCTCATTGCAACAATCTATTCTAGATGTGATGACCGCATACCTCAGATGGTTTTATGTCTGATATGGTTTTAGGTATATTTTGCTTACTGGTGCACATGCATAGGAAAAGGTAGCTTTGCCTGGAGGTAAAGCATTGTTAGTATATTTTACATCTTACAGTGGTTATTTAACATAGAAGAGGTAAACAGCCTGAAGTCAGCTAAATCTTAACCAGAGAGAAGAACTGGAATTATTTATTTGACTAGTTTGATACCCATGTTTCACTATGACACTATGTGGTTGGGCTTAGTTTTTGGGGAGGAAAATAAGGGGGAAGAAATTCTGTCTCTGCCTACCAGCATCCATCAATATACATCTGGCTAGCATCCTATCAGTGTGTGAGGGCTGTTTGGAAACTGAAGCAGTATTTGCTGTGTGAGCAAAAAGGAGACAGCAAGGAATCTGGGCATGGCTTAGCTCAACTGTTCTGTAACGCTGTTTGGTGCTGTGAAACTAAAATTGCAATTCCTCTCCTTTGCTTGTGTTTTGCATTTGGAACAGATTCATTTTCAGGTGGTGAGGGGGAGTAGAACTCCTTAGCATTAGATTGTGTTAATAATAATATACGAAATACTAATGCTCTGATTGTTGTTTCGAAAAATCCTTTCTTAGTGAGCACCTAGAAGCCAAGAGGAACATACGTGCCAAATTTCAAGTTTGTAGGCTTTACGATTCTGGAGATTTTGTGATGATGCGTGAGTGATATTTCACTTTTATATACATAGATAATTTATTTAATGTTATTATTTATTTATTTGTTAAATTTGTTTGCCACTCATCTTGTCCTTCAACCTGCTCTCACATTGAACAGATGACCAAAAAAAAAAAAAGAGATTAGACTAGTTTATTAATTCACAAAAACATCCACATAAGTCTCCTGGGATTGGGAAGTCTGTAATTATATCTGAGTAATAAAAAAAATGCTTAAATCTTTTATTTTTAGCTACCATAATAGAGTTATTATCTTCAATTCCAACAACTGTTTCCTTCCAGTAACTATGGATAAGGGAGCAATTAAATAAAGCATACATTAATACTAAAGAATTACTCAATTTCCTTACCTTTGGATATGGATAATGTTTTCCTTTGGGATACAAAGATCCAGTAAACCAAGGAATAAGCATATTTGGTACTAATGAGTCATTTATCATAAGGAACGCCAGCCTCTCTCCATCAGGTGACCACCAGTGAGTAATGTGTGAATGAAGCAGCTCCTCTGAAGAAAACAAATTTATATACTTAAACCCATGAAATTAGTATTTTGTATTAGATTTACCTTTTAGAATTCCATGGAAGCACATTTGATACATCAGTTTTATCTAAACATTTTGCTCTTAGAAACTTTTCTTTCATAAAAGAAAGAGCAAAGAATCTACAGAGCATGGTGTCCTTTATTTTAAACTAAATGGAATAATTCACTTTTTCCTGAAATTCACACTTTAAAATTATTTAGCTGCACTTCCACTGAAAAAAGTAGAATAATTTATAGATTACTAACTAAAAATATGTCCCTTATCTTCCCCATGCAAGTTATGTCTCTTGAGGTAAAAAAAAATCATGCATAATCGGGATTTCCATATTTTATATTCATAGTGCCTTTTTAAGGACATTTGAAGTGGGATCATTGTTCATATTGACAGAAGTTCCTGAGTCCACATATTGTGAGGGTGCTGATGAGCTGTAGTTTTTGGTTTTTGCTCTATTGACAATTGTACATATGCAGCTGATGTTATGTTTTCTGGAATGCCTTTTATGGTAGTATAAGTTTTGTTTTTCTATGCGAATAGTTTTTTCTGTAAAGTTGGATTTGCAGGTTATTATCATTCAACTTAGTTACGAGGAAGTTAAGGATGGGAGTTTGTTCTCTTTATTCATCTCAATGTTTTGTTTAAAATCAACCAGTGCTTCCAAGGAAGCATCAAACTACTATCTAATCCCTCAGAATTCATTGCAAGGAAATCCCCATTTCTCAACCATTGCACGAAAGAAGCTTCCCTGGAAAAACAAATCATCTGCAAAAAAAATGTCTTTACTTTGATATTGATTTCCCTAAGCCTAAGAGTGTAAAATATACGTTGGATACCCAAGAAGAAATCTTGAAAACGTTTATCCTGCAATAATGTTTTTTTTTTCACTTCAAATAATAAGCTCTTTAGCATTCAGCTTCATATAGCAATTTTTATTTTGCAATTTACCTTCATATAACCAGTCTGCAATTCCATTAAAAACAATTCCTTCTTTCCCAGAAGATGTCAATCTCAAAGAACTGCTCTTTACATCAGGTTGGTAATAGATGTTATTTTCAAATATATAAATCTATGTTGGGCAAAAAAGAATAACATGTTATATAATTAATATTTTCATATTCATTATCAGGAAAATATTTCTGAAGCTAATTTTTATATTCTTCAACAATATATGGATTATTTTAGAAGAAAAAAAGGGAGAAATAGAGAAAGTATTTGTGTCTAAAACCAAAGTTCAACATAAGGCAAGGTTAATTTATACTGTAAACACTGTAATTACAGTGTTAATTGGTTTACATATTGCTACATTCCAGATAGTAAAAGATATTTATTGACTTAGAATGAAATCCTTAAGAAG
Source organism: Bungarus multicinctus (assembly GCA_023653725.1). Lineage (NCBI taxonomy): Eukaryota > Metazoa > Chordata > Lepidosauria > Squamata > Elapidae > Bungarus > Bungarus multicinctus. Next base: position 40,877,143 of record CM042838.1, on the reverse strand, counting down.
AAAAGATACATGAAATCCCAGATGTGTTCTTATAGATCCATAGCAGTGTTATCTTGCAGAATTCTTGTATCTTACAGAATATCACACAGAGGTTGCATAGATATAGAATGGCAAACAGTCTCCAGAATCAAGTCTTCTTGTTTTGTGCCTATGCAGCCAATCAATTCCTTCCTCCTTCCCTCCCTCCCTCCCTCATCCTCTCCCTTCTAGAATTACTCTAGGTGGCAGTTTATTAGCTTTAGCAGCAATTTACATAAAAACCTACTCCAAGAATTTACTTCCAGCACCTCTTTGGATTCAACACCTAATGTAGTGTTTATGTTTAATACAGCCAATCCATTGCAATTATATGCTGATAAGATGTTATGGATAGTGGGAGTATAGATTCAATACTGGCCAGATTCTTTTTCTAGTTTCAGTACTCAACACATTAAAAAAATATTAATAGCATTAGCACTTAGACTTATATTCCATTCCATAGTGCTTGACAGCTCTCTCTAAGCAGTTTACAGAGTCAGCATATTGTCCCCAATAATGTGGGTCATTACTGACCTCAGAAGATGAAACATTGAGTCCATCTTGAGCCTCTGACAGTGGACAGAGTTAACTTGCAATACTGCTTTCTAACTGCTGCACGACCACAGTTTTACACAATATTGCGAAAATATTGAATTTTTTGGTTGCTTTTTTAAAACAAATATGCTGTTAGTATTAAATGGGAAATATGTAGTATGTTTAGACTGTTGGAACATGTAAATCATGCCCACTATTTATGGGCACTTTTTCAAACATATACAACAGAAACATTTTAAAAAAAAATTCCCCAAATTTCAAAAGATGGTTTAGCAGAGGAAAAGTTTCATAGAATCACTTTTCTCCAAACAAAATGAAATAATGATAATATAAATTTGACCATTAAAAAACAAATATTAACACAATATGTAGTCTAAATTAATAGTTAAAATATATAAACACATGGATATGTTTATAATTAAAACATATAAACATAGCATTATGGGTTGTGTAGTAGTATTATGTAATATTTTTCAACTTTATCTCATACTTGAAGTGTTCATAATTCTTGATATCTCTACTGGTTTTAGTAATTATATTTGTATATTCAGTGTTTGTTGTCTGCCCACTTCATAAGGACTTAGGCAATTCATAACAGACATCAATTGCTATCATTCACGTTACAATCTAGCTATTTCAAAGCAAAATATAGTAGTAACAGGAAGAGCCAAAACCATTTTAGTCAATCATTCAGTTCTTGAATTGCATCTCAGAAGGTTCTGTGCAGCTGCTTTTAGTCCCTTTACAAGTCCTCTAGGCAAGCAGAAGATTGATAGAAGACACATCTGCTGAAAAAAAATTAGTAAAGCAAGGTGCCATCTTTGGAGCACTTGGGCAGTAGTAGCAACTTCTAACCTCTTTTCTCCTTTTGAGAACAAATGTATGTGTACTTGGATATTTTCAAACCAACCCGTTGATCTTAAGTATAAAAGAACCAATCCTGCTGCCAATACTAAAATAACATTCAAATGCTAACCAGTAGATTTTCTTACACGGAAAGAAGTTCTTCTTAACTTTTGCCTCAAGCAGCAGAATGACTTTTCATTGGTCTTGCTTGTAAAGAGCATAATTAAATGCAGCCTGTGAACAAGCTGATTCTACAGTTAATAGAGCTTAAATTAATTAAGAGTTTTGTATTTGAAAATTATTAATTTAGATGGAATTTCTGTTTTCAAAGGGAATGAAAAGGTGTTTTAATTAATGTTTTGAACTTTAAACATGGCCCATTAGTCTGGTTACATGAGTGAAAACAGTACAACACATCAGAGATAAGGGATTATTTATTGTAAGTTACAAGGATCACTAGTTTTTGTGACAATTTGCATCCTTAAATTTAATATTTTAGGCTAACAGACAATATAAAATATGCTTGAACCCAGCAAGCATTTTGTGTGTGTGTGTGTGAGAGAGAGAGAGTGTGTCTGTGTGTAAGATTATCTTATACTCTGTACAGGCAGACCTTGACTTACAACAGTTCCTTTGTTCAAAGTTACAATGATACTGAGAAAAGGACTTTATGACTGTTTTCACACTTATGACCATTGCAGCATCTGCATAGTCATGTGATCAAAATTCAGACCCTTGACAACTGATTCATATTATGACAGTTGCAGTGTCCTGTGGTCATGTGATCACCTTTGTGACTTTCTGACAAGCAAAGTCAATGGGGAAGAAGATTCCTTTAACAACCATGCCACTAACTTAATAACTACAATGATTCATTTAACAATTGTGACAAGAAAGGTCACAGAATGGGGAAAACCTCACTTAACAAATGTTTCACTTAACAACATAATTTTTTGGCTCAGTTGTGGTCATAGGTTGAGGACTACCTGTATATCCAGGAGAATCTTCCTTTGCATGTTTTGCTAACATCCTAATACAGCAGTCCCCAACCTTTATGGATTGGCTGCCCGGCCGGGGGGGGAGAGGAACTGGTCCATCACTTGCAAGTCGAGCTGTGTGCATACATGCCAGCCCGCGCTTGTGCAAGTTGAGTTGCATGTGGTTCTCAGTCATGTAAGTTTAGCTTTGCTTGCTGGCCCATCATTGATGCAAGTTGAGCTGCATGCATACACACTGGCCCACCATTCACACAAGTTGAGCTGCGCATGTGTGCAGGTACATACTGGTCCACTACTCATGCAAGTTAAGCTGCATGTATGTGTGCCAGCTAACTGCTCACATGGCCCGGTTCTGAACAGTCTGCAGCCCAGTAGTGAACTGTGGCCCAGGGATTGGGAATCCCTGTCCTAATAGTAATGTCCATTGTTTTTGTCTACATCCAACCCATACAGCTCTTCTAGAAAGAAGAATGAACCAGTGGAGGCATCATACCTTGGTATATGGTGACTAGCTCTACACTCCCACCTTAGATTTAACATCTGCATGGGGATGCTGGGTGAGATCATTCATTGGACTGGGTTCGGATATCATCAATAGATGGATGACTGCCCAAACTTTACTCCAAACCAGGTGAGATTGTCAAACCATTGCTTACATTCACATTTACTAAATGCAATCCAGAGTTGTTGGAGCATTAAGGCACCCTTATAAAAGTTTAAAACAAATAAAGTCAAGGAAGAAGCAAAGGCAGTGATTTTCTATCATCGTCCTTGCAACCCTTAGCATTCCAACTCAGTCTAGGTTAGATGGTATCTTAATACACTGCAGAGAGCTCTTTAGAGTGAAGGTGGAAAACAAATACATGAACAATACCCTCTACCTCCAATATAAATTAAGAACTGCTAAGCATGTTTATCTATCATCTATTCTTCTACCCTACAAAATGACCTAAACATAGTAGAAGCCCATGGGCATAATGTCTCACAGAATACCAGAAAGAAAAGATATTTCAAGCAACACAGTAGTGCTGTAAATATTGCAATGCTGCTGCTGTCTAATGTCATCTTGATAGTGCATTTGTCAAAAGAATTAAAGAAAGGATGAAGGACACAGATTGCTAGTTATATTTCTCTCATACATATGACCCTTCTTTTCACTTAAGGGTAGTAAGTAGATACTGGAGAGGAAAATGATTTGACAAGAGTCAAAAGGAGCCTGAGTGCTAGAACCAGAGTGCCAAGTGGACATAAATGTAAGACAGTGATGAAGACTTTTTGATATTGGAGTTATTCAGTGTGGATTCCTAGTTATATATTTCAAATATAAATGTGGTCAGCTATGCTGTTTGCTAAGGCAAGAGCCTAGTTTCTCACCACTGACTTTAAAAACCGAAGATAAAATTCTCTAGATATCATCACAAGTTAAGTCTGGTATATATATTTTCCTTCAGCTTAATTTGATACTGCTGGCTAAGATAATGGTATGCCTTCAAAATGTTTTTCAATATGGCCTAGTTCCATATTCATTAGCTCTTTCTTCTATGATTTTACCTGATGCTAATACATGCACAAAAAGTGATGAAATAAATAAAAAAATCCTACCCAATATTATAAGCCTGTGGAACTTAATATAAATATGCAGAGATCATACTACCTTTCCAGATCAAACTATGGCTGGGCTTCTTTGATGTTTGAAAGAATGATTAACAGTTTCATGCCCTAGATGCAGATGGAGAAATGAGTAGAAAATGATGGGTTTTCAACCCAGGAGCTGTCAATCAAACACTGTTTCTTTTAAAGTAGAATAGATTTTTAAAAAAATTCTACTCTTAATAAAAGTAGAATAGAATACATGCTCAATAATATGGACAATAAGACAGTAAAAGAAAGGGAAAACATAATTTCCCATTTACTACTCTTTCTTTCATGTGAATTTTTTGTGGATTATCAAAGATCATTTCTTTTCTATATATTATTTCAACAAAACTTCATTCTACCAGACCCTGACATGATTGGATTTCTATGCACCAAATTAAATAACTGTTGCAATTTATATTATTTGCATAATGAGCTAATGAAAATGATGTAAATCTCCCATAATATCCTATTCAGTTCAACCAACATTCTGAATACATGTAGTCATTGACTTACATCAGTTTAGGTTACAATGGCACTGAAAAAAGTGAGTTATGATCATTTTTCACACTTACAACCATTGCAGCATCCTCGTGATCATATGATCAAAATTCAGACCCTTGGCAACTGAATCATATTTATGACAGTTGCAATCTCCTGATGTCATGTGAACACTTCTTGAGACCTTCTGACAAGCAAATCAATAGGGAAGACAGATTCACTTTATAACCATGTTACTAACTTTACAACTGCAGTTACTCACTTAACAACCGTGGCAAGAAAGGTGGAAAAATTGGACAAAGCTCATTTGACAAATGTCTTATTTACCAACATAAATTTTGGGTTCAATTGTAGTCGCAAGTCAAGGACTACCTGCAATGAGCTTTCTTCCTGTAGTTCTGTGCCACTGTACTATTACTTTACCATTTAATTAGCATTAAATGAGTTTTGTTATTCTGTACATATCAGGAATTGATAACGTAGGGTGCACTGGTTCCATAGTACCCATAGCATCCTTAAACAGCCCCTTAGAATTCTAACATTATTTTTAAATGCACACATATGCACAACCAATACATTTGTGATATTTTTCTGTCCTGGGGTTCCAATTACTGAAATATTGTAAGATTTAGTGATCTGGTGGCTCTCAATTCATTTAAAAAAAAGTTATAACTATACTTATGGGAAGGTCACATGTTAGTAATTTGATAGTAATTTGAAAAAGTTGGTAATTCCTGATATTTATACTGAATTGCATCAGTTCTGTTTTGAAAGAGATAATAGCATTTTTTACTTAAATTTTAAAAATACCTTCTTCCTATAAAATGTTAAAACTTTCAAATTCAGAATTGTGGAAACATCATGATTATATGTAGCAAAATGAGAATTGCTTTATTCTAATGTTTACAATGTGGGATTAATTAATTACAGGATCAGACCCTTAGATTATGATGATAACCTCTGGCATCTGTTACTTCACCTTTCATATTTGAAAAAAAGAAGGGTAAAGCTAAATAGGAGCTATGGGAAAACTGTATAGAGCACCCTTCCTTGCTTACTAAGCTTTCAATCAGACATGAACCTACTCATGTTTATTGTTATAAAGGCTAGAAAACTGAATAAAGATAAATCTGGAATTTCCAAAAATATACATTTTGAAATAGAATTAAAATTCTGAATAGTATTAAGATTTGCAGAAAAGTAAAGATCTGTCCAATGCAATATTTCACAAAGCTAGATATAGCGATGTGATAATTAACAAATATAATTGTCAAAGATAAAATGATCAGTTATAAATTTGAAACAAGTCAAATCAAAAAGACAAATTTTGCCACAGGGGTGAAGAAAGTTTTCCTTACATTTTCCCAGGTCTTGGTAAAGTAGAGATCAGTCTTTTACTCAAGATTTTTCCAAGATAGTGAAGCATATCTGTTAGGGCAGGGGTATCAAACTGACAGCCCTCAGGTTGAATGAGTCACATGCATGCCACAATCACCCCACCTCCGTGAATGGAAAAAACATCACAAAACATCATGTGATGGCAATGTGACACGGAGAGTTTGACACCTGTGTTTTGGGGGTGGAACTAATGCAAGCCTTCCTCAGTCTACCAAGTATTTAAGTCACAGGTGGTCATGTATAAGAGGTCATTGAGCCAGAGAAACATCCCACAAAAATATAAAAGAAAGAAAAAGAACTTCTTAGTCAGGTAGGGCATCCACAATAGAAGAAATTAATTAGAAGGAAATATTGAAAATCCGTTTCATCTCCTTTAAAACCTCATCTATAATGCTTGTTCCATTCTTCATCTCATCTCTTTATTCCAGAGCTGTAAGTTTAATGTGAATGTAAGGACAAACAAAGAACTATGTTCTTTATCTTTGAAACATGCAAATAATACTGGCAATGCATCAACTTTGTATAGGACAATCCCGTAATACATTTCAGCAATTATTACATCCGTTCTCCAAGGGGCTAATTTTCTAGGCAATGTAAATTAAAGAAATAGAGATTGTCACCATGGGAATCCTTAATTAAAACAAAAATATGCAGGTAGGAGAGGTATGCTCAGGAGTTTCATTATTTTGTTTCCAGCATCTCATGTCAATCATAATTTATTGGACAAAATGCTCAGATGCAATAGGAGTAAGTTCACCACACAGAAGCTTAAGAAAATGGGAAAGAGCTTCATATTATCTCCGCTCTGTTTCAGCAATGCCATTATCCATCTGATAGAACAGTTCCACTATTTCAATTTTTTTATAACTATATCTTGCCTAGGGAACTAATATATCTCAATTGATGTTTAATTGGATATACAAATCCAGGTAGATAATGCCACATATTAATCAGAATCCAACCAGGAATGTACCTCCCTCCCACACAGATGTTCACCTCTGCTGATTTGGAGTAGCAATTGACATCAACACTGATACAAAACAAATCCCAGGTGGCTTCAAAACTGCTGCTGTATCAACACAATGTTCTGAATTATTGAGATATATAGAAAATTTTCCTCATCAAAGAAAGAGTACTTTCTTTGATGGATTAAAATCAATCATCCAACATTTGGAGTCAGTTTGATGTTGTGGTTAAAGTGTTGGCCTAGAAATAGAAGACTGCGAGTTCTAGTTCTGCCTTACTCATGAAAGCCAGCTGAATGATCTTGGGCCAGTCACTTTCTCTCAACCCAACCCATCTCACATGGCTAATGTTGTGGGGAAAAAAGAGGCGGGGGGAGGAATATTAGTTACTTACTAAAGTAATCTTGAGTTACTTATAAAGTAATAAGGGACAGATAAAAATCCAGTAAACATTCAGGAGCTAGTCTGTATTTTTATACAGTATGAAGCAAAAGAGCTCTTTTGAAATAAATGCTCCAAGTTCAGTTTGATAAAATGAACTGTAATATTTTAAGTAAGAAGGGCTTATATAGAATATAATAGAATACTTTTATTGGCCAAATGTGATTCGACACACAAGGAATTTGTCTTGGTATAAATACTCTCAGTATATATATAAAAAAAGATACATTTATCAGGAGTTGAGAATCATAAGGTACGACACTTAATGATAGTCATAGAGTACAATAAGCAATCAAATCATACTAGGAAACAGTCAATATAAATTGTAAGTATACAAGTGGCAAAGTTACAGTCTTACAATCACAAGTGGGAGGAGATGGGTGATAAGGAGTGATGACAAGATTTAACAGTAATAGTAGTGCAAACTTTGTTATAGTTGAACAGGGTTGAGGGAATTATTTGTTTAGCAGAGTGATGGCTTTCGGGAAAAAAATGTCCTTGTGTCTAGTTGTTCTGGTGTGCAGTGCTCTATAGTGTCATTTTCAGGGAAAGAGTTGAAACAGTTTATGTCCAGGATGTGAGGGGTCTGTAAATAATTTCACAGCCCTCTTTTTGCCTTATGCAGTATACAGGTCCTCAATTGAAGGCAGGTTGGTAGTAATTGTTTTTTTTTTTTAATTTTTAAATTTTGTTTTATCCATTGATTTCACAAAATTCCTCCAAAAACTGTGGCTGACTTGAAATTTCTTAATGCGACAGAAAGAGAAAATAATCACCTGAAAGGGAAGTTGTTGTTTTTAATGCTTGCTTGTTAGTGCAAGTCTGCTTGTGTTTACACACTTCTCACGAGAAAGCTATGAATGCATTGGGTTTGTTCATCGGTTGGCTTTGTTCAGGTTCAGAAGGAGCAACTGGCTCAAGATGGCTTGGCTGGCTTCCTTAACCACTACACCATTACACTGTAATGATATATGGAAGTAACCATCAACTAACTGTTTTGGTTAATTCAACTAGTTTTTAATTACATTTGAATATTTCTGCAAGCTCCACTATGACGTTTGTTCTAAACCAATTATGCCAGGGAAGGAAGGCAGCAAATTTATCCCTGGACTCAAATCTTAATTCTTCTAGTAAATTTCATAGCACCTGATTCCTAGTTCCAGGTCTAATTTTCACTATTTATATAAATAATATGTGTTGATCTCTTGCCTCCCATCTCATTAAAGGATGCTCACATCTCTGTGCTCAAATGAACCTAGTCCATTCTCACTATTACTGAATAAATATCCAGGGCATACTGGACAATTCTATGCCTCCCTGTTGCTTTCAGATACTAACCCTGCTATAACATGTAATGTTGCAGGTTCTCTCAGCAGTCCTTAAAACTATCAGATGGATAACCTGTGCCCTAAACTACTTTTTAATGAGCATCTAATTTGTCCTCCTAGAATGATCTGTACTGTGATAATCTGCCACATACTAACCTTCATGTTCCTCTATACCCCTCTAATGTACCTACCCCTCCTTTTAGAATTCTTTTACATCTACTTATATCATTTAGCATTTTATATTTATTATTATTTTTGGACTCTGACATATTTTTATGCTCTTTAATTGACTGTTCCTCATCCTCTTTATGCTGATCTTTGACTGTAATAATAATCTGACTGATTCATGTGAACCTCTACTTTTCCCCTTTCCATACAAACACCACATACATGGGGGGGGGGAAAGAAAAGGGGAGAGGGAGGGAGGGAGAGGGAGGGAGGGAGGGAAGGAGAGGGAGAGAGAGAGAGAGACAGAGAGAGAGAGAGAGAGAATACTGCAACTTATAAACATGGTTAAAGTTATTATAAAAAGTATCTGGTAGCGACTTTTTAAAAATAACAGCAGGATGATTTATTCCTGTAACAATTAATTGCCTATGTGTATTAGTTAATGACAGGCAAATCTACACAGTATATACTAAAATTATAGATAATGTTAGAAATAAGGGTGTTTTCTTTTTTTGTGGAGGGGGTTTCCAAAAGCTGTGTTAGCTTTGGGGGCACAGCTGACATTAAAAAAAATGTTTTGGTCATTTGGAGGATAATTGAATTGCAAGATCGAATCTGGGTCAGTTACCGGGACCAGAGATTTATTCTTCCATGCTTTTGGGCTCATGCTGGAGCCCATCTTCAGGGAACCTCTCTCTACTGGAATATGTACTTTGGGCTATTCTGTGAGTCATATTTATGTGGTGCCTTCCTATTGGTTGATTAGTATATTGATGGCTGGTAATTAACAGTTGTTTCTTTGTGCTACCAAGTCCTCAGTTCCTAAGTACTTGATAAGCTGGTGGTAAATCAGCACTCCTGTTAACTGATAAGAGGCCCATGTCCCAGGCTTTAATCTTCATTTGATCTTGCAACATTATCCTGAGACATGTTTATTTGCCTTCATTTGGGATAATTGCAATGTTCAGTTCAATTATCCTTGTCTGTTCTCAGCCATTGAAGGCCACCAGGTATCATTATCAAATGGATGGCTTCAAACTATTCAGTGTCCACTTGGAATATAGAAAAAAGAGGAAATGCTGTGTTACTCATGGAGACCCTAGTCTGTTTCAGAATCACATTGCACTTTAAAAATGAACAATCCTATTATTATATATTTGCATTCATTGCTTTTCATTTCTTGAGATGCTTTCATGAGTTACTACCATGTTTTCCCAAAAATAAGACCTATCACTAAATTAAGCCCTAGTCTGATTTTTAAGTGTGTGTCTAATATAAGCTCTTCTCCAAAAGTAAGCCCTAGTAAAGGGGAGTGGATGTGATCAATGCAGAAGGCAGTATGCGTGTGGGGACTGATGGTGTCTGGCAGCAGCTGTAGCCTGTGTAGCACAGGTGAGTTGTTTACCTGTTCAAACAGCAGGCGGAGGCAGACGTGGGGGGGCATGTGATATGTATGCACCATAGGAAAGCTAAGTTGATGGGCTAGCGCAGCAGGTGACTGCAGGAGGCTGGTCTTCATACAGAGACACTGGCACCAGATGGAGGCAGAGGTGTGGGAAAAAAGGCAGGCAATCTGGATGTGCTGCGTGGGCTGCAGGAAAGCTGAGAATCAATGGACTGCAATTGGAGGCCTATCTTCACATCTCTGGGCTTGTCCTTGGCTCACGTGACACATCCAGATCACTTGCCTTCCCCCCACCCCACGCCTTGGCCTTTGTCTGCTGCTTGGACAGGGAATCAACTCATCTGCACTGTGCAGGCTGCATAACCCCAGAGTGTGCTGATTGGTGGACTTCAGCTGCTGCCAGATTCTATTGGTCCTGGGGTGCTTGTCGTCTTTTGTGCGAGCCACCCAGCCAAACCGATCACCCTGAAATCATGTTTCATTTTACAGTTTATTTTGAAGCCTCCCAAAATATAAGACGGGTCTTATTTTCAGGGAAACACAGAAGATACTGGTTTAGAATGGAAGGGAAGCAAGTGAAGTTATGACAAAGTAAAATGCAGAGCTATTATTGGATATTCACCAATAGTATGAAGAAATACAGTCAGAAAAATGCTCAGACCAAGATGTAAGGCAAAAAATTATGAATTAGCCTCCAGAGTTTGAATATTTTGAAAATGTTGGGATGTAAGATAACATGTCAGGAATAAATCAGGATTTTTTTTACATACTGATTCATTTCTTTTAATATATAGATCCATGTTGCTCATTTTTAAGGGAGAAAAAAAATCCAATCTTTGTTCATAGTTTATACAGACACATAAAGAATAAAGAAAAGGCAAAGAAGGAAAATTTCCAATATGCAAATTAGAATGACTAAATAAAGATAAGATACATTTTACAGTTTTCTAACAGACTTTGTAATTTATTTTTGGTTATTGTCCTTATTCGTCTGCATCCTTTTGAATAGAAAGGAAGTGAAATTTATCTTTTAATTTGTATTGCCACTTGAAAGAAAGCAAAAATATATGAACTTGTTTTTCTGTTATGTACAGCTCCAACTACCTAGCAGGATATTTTTGAAACATAGTTCCTTTAATATTAGACCTTGTGCTTGCTGAGTAATTGGGGTGGATACTTTAAAGAGAGAAGGTTCAGAGAATATCCATAAAATTTTCTTAAGAGATTTTCAAATATGGTTCTGCAAGGACTGTGAATGGATTGTATGAGATTAAGTGGTGGTGGGGGAAAGGTTCCATGGCCAGACAACCTCTGAGTATCTTTTAATATAAGATTTTAAATATTACAACATTCAAACATTGCTAGGGTTTGCTTACTACTTAAAAATTATTTTGAAAATTGAATGGTGTTAATGAACATGCACTGAATTGTAACATTAACATTCAAAAATCACACCCCAATGGAAAGAGTATTTTCCCCAATTTAATAGCCCATGTGACAAGAACTCCAAGGTTAGCACGCAGCCAACAATAACGTTTGTAGGTGTATTGTGATGCTTCATGTAAGCATGTAACATATGTGCCTTGTGTTGTGATGTGATATGTTTTGCCATTTACCCATCCAATTCCTCTATTTCAGATGCCAATGATTAAAGCATCTAATTAGAGCTCTAATCATTGCTGTAATTAGTCTGTCTTGCTAACAATTAGTAGTATAAACATGTCGATCTTAGTAGCTTTGTAATTTGATTAGATTTTTTTTACAAAAGGACAGATCTATTCTTTTAAATTTCACAGAAATTGTTCAACATATAGTAAGGTAAGATCATTTTTATGCCGCAAAATTGGAATAACTCTAACTCTGCTGACATATAAGATATACAATCTTGCAGCATACACATTAAATACTGTTTTCTTCTTTCCAATAAACCACTGGAACAATATTTTATTTTTACACATTCTTACAAAGAAATGGAACTCATGTATTTCATTTATTGTTTTTTGTACATAGAAGATAATCTATGTAGATATGCATCAGAAGGGTCATATGAATATTAATGATTATGATATGCAATATTCATATCTATTATGATGATAATTAGATGAAAATTTCCTTAATTAATAATGTGGTAATACATTTTGAAGCACAAATGAGGGACTGAATAATACAGATTGCTCTATGCCAAACTCCAATTTTCAACAAAGTATGTGTGTAAAAGCTAATTGTATGAATTGTTCAATCAATTACTTCTTCATGACATACATTATGATATGATAAGTTATCCTTAATCAACTAACCAAAATGAATGCAAAATACTGGAGATATGGTCTATTACCCCTCACAAATTATTAATTTTCATTACAACTAGAGAAACCACTTCTATTGATTCCTAACATTGAAAATATGAGCTTAGCATTCCATACATGAACATTAGTTAAAACATTTATTTCTAATATTCCTTTACTGAAGAATATTTCCATTGTTTTTTTTAAAGGGTACGTGCTACAAAGAAGCAGCTAGAAGAAATGCTAACTATCAATTAAGAATGGAATTATTATTACATGCTTGTGACTGTGTTGTAGCCCACTAATTTTGCACAGGGAGATAAACTTATGGAAAATACACATTTTGAAGCATTTATAGCTATTTTGCTTTTTTGGTAAACAGCACATAGTACCTTGCTCTGTGTAATATTCTAGTATTTCTTGCCTGGCATTTTGTTGTTATGCAGGAATGGATTGATAAATTGATATAGTTAATTATTCAAAAATTACAAGTCATGGTCCAGATGGATGTAATTACTTCTCACTTCAGCTTTACTTTTTTGCTCCTATTTAGTGAGACATATTCCTACCAGTAGCATTTAAGTACGAATGCTAACTTGATTAACAACTGATGAATCATATCTTTCAAATATTTTATTTCATGGATTTTAGAATTTTCTGCAATAGAAGAACTTGTATGTATGCTCTGTTACCATATTATGACCAAACAGTACAATAAATCTTACATATTTTCAAAGTGTTAAATTTCAAGAACCTTAATGTCAAAACTGAGTTCCTATTAAATCTAAAAATTATACATTTATCTTTGTTCTGTGTTTATGTTTTTTTAAAAATAAAATATATATCTTATTGTTTCTACAGGAATTTTCAGAAACATTTGATGCCACTAGCTATGGCATTTTTTATTTTTTTTTGCCTGGCAGAAATGGGTTTTGGAAATACCACTTAACTGGAATTCCAGTTCTTAACAAGAAGTCAGTTTCAGCAAATTATCCTGATCCATTAATTCATCCTGTCCTCATGTTATTTCTGTGAAATTATAGGAAAGATTATCAGACCGTTTGAAGTATGCTATTATCAATAAACAAATGACTTTTAACTCAAACATCATCATGGTATATATTACATCACTGACTCAGAATTGATTACAGACATTTCATTACCAGACTAGATAATATCATCACTGCTAGGACAGACTGGAGCTTGCTCTCAGTTTCTATACTGTAGATGTCCTGTCAGTATTGGTTGGGATATTGTTTTCTCCTTGATTAGACTATTATTTATTGTTTGATTGTTTGTCTGATTTTAATCCTAGTGTTAATCAGTACTTATCTGGGTGTTGATCACTGGTGAGAAGGTTTTTTTAAAGTCTCTTTTGAAAGATATGCAAATGTTGCTTATTTCTATGTGTCAATTGATGACTGATTTATCTGAATTCCAAGCTTCCAGGAATTCCTTAGTGATTTTGAATTTAGCTTGGTCCAGGATTCTCACAGTTTCCCAGTTGACACTATGGTTAAGTCTGTTCATCTATTGTGAAATTAAGGCATTTTTATTATGTCTTCTGACTGCTAGTTGGCATTGATGAATGCATGCTGATAATCTTCTCCCTGCTATCTTATATAGTGGCTGTTACAGTCTTTACAATGTATGTTGTAGATGATTCATGTTTTTCTTCTTAGGCTACTAACTTAACAATTATAGTGATTCACTTAACAAGTATGTCAAGGAAGGTTGTAAAATGGGACAAAACTCACTTAACACATGTCTCACTTAGCAACATAAATTTTGGGCTCAATTGTATTGTAAGGTGAGGACTACCTGTATTTGTTTAGATTGGGTATATTGTGTAATACTGCTATTATCACTAGTTCTGGATCTATGCATCTAAATAATATTGTGACAACAAATGAGACCTTTATTTCATCTTCTTCTATTTTTAGATTTTTGATTTTCTGGAGGCACTGTAGCAGGGAATTGGTGAGATGTCTAAACATTTTTGTAACAACTTTAACTATGTATTAATCTAATGTATTTTCCTAGTGAAATGTATGTTCCTAATATTTATTCCTAATCAAGGAGCTACCAATTCAAGTAAACAGTCAAGCAGTAAACAACACTTACTCAAGGAACAAGAAGAAAGCAACATCACCAATCACATTGAAGGGCAAGCCACTGTATGTAGAGAGCAAATCCCATTCTCAGTTATGTTGGCTGAGGAATTATTCTGGGGAATTATTCTGGGAGCTGAAGTACACAGGTCTTAAAGTTGCCAAGTTTGAGGACCTCTGTATAACAAAACATCCTCAAGCAAACAAGCAAGTCCAGAGAATTAAACTAACAGAGCCCTGTTAGTTTAATTATTGGTTTGAATTTTGTATAATACCCGGAGTCATTGCTATGAGTGACAGCCATATCAATCAATCAATTGATAAATCGAGAATTTTTAAAGCATATGATTAATGTATTCATTTGTATAGGAAACCTGAAATAAATTATTTATTTATTTAGAAATTTTATATTGCTGCCCACCTGCACATGGTGATTCAAGGTGGCTTAGAAAACAAAACCAAACAATAATTGCATACAAACCCCAGTAAGAAATGTATGTCCTATAAATTTTATCCTATTCTTAACACTTTTAAAATAGATCAACTGATAAAATTAACATGAATATTTTTCTTACCAGTTGCTGCTCTTGTACACCCCATGCTGCATACTGTAAAATTGAGTCCTCTACTTCTGGAGGATTTAACTCCCAAACTTCCCTTGAAAAAAGTAAACACTTTACTTGGACACATTTGTAGCATTCAGTACTCAAAGCAGCATTTATCAAACATTATCTTACCTTGTCTGTATGTTATATATCACATATGAAGCTGTATAAGAATAATGAAAAACCTGTAAAACAAGGAATAAGAAATACCCATAAATATTATCATCTTGATTGTAAAATAATTTCTTTAATTTTTGATTTGGTATCATACTGATCAGAATGTTCAATTATACAGTATTGGGCAATCTCCCAATATAGAATGTACTAACTGTACTAGTACTAATTATACAATTCTAGTCAAATCCAGTCTAAAGTTTAGAAAACAGTTTCTCTTTGGGCCAAGTCACATGACCCCGGGTCAGGACTTAAATATAAATCTGGATTCTAAACTCTCATCAAATACCGTTAGAAATAAACAAATGCTCTCTGCTAAAATTTTATTTTATGCTGAAGTACAATCACCGTTACAAAATATAACCAATGAATTGATCAAACTATATTAGCATAAAATCTTACAGGTCTGCCAGGATGTATTCAATGAAATATGACTTGTCAGAAAAGGACCCACGTTAGACACAAATCTTGGGGAATTCTAGCACTTAGACCTAGAGTTTGGTCTTTATCAATAATATTTTTTTCACACAAGTTTTTAATTTGATGATATAACAAATACATAATATTCCCTTTAGCTTAAGGCATGATTTAAAGTAGAGAAAGATTAAGTAGTAGTGGACCAAATAAATTAAAGTCAGAAACAATAAAGCAAGTAAATCAAATTGAAAATAATGGGAATAATGAGAAAAACAAACCATGTAAAAGTAAGTTAGCCAAAACAAATAACTCTAAATTATTCAGTTTACTAATGACAATAACCTTTATAACAACCATCTTCACTTCCACTATTTCTAGACACCCGATTAATAAATCTTCATTTTTTAAAACTTCTCAATTGTTTGTAAGGAAATCAATACCATCCAAGCACAACTTTCTTGCTAATAGTATATATCAGAGATATATATTGGATATTAACATACATTCTTTATTTTTAAAAAAGGTAAAAAGGTAAAAAGATCATAAACATGTAAACAGTGTTCAATGTTTAAAGCTCTTGAAATATTTGAATCCAAATATGATAGATTTTTGAGTTTTAAAGATTTACACGGATATCCCTCTTAAACAAATTAAATCTTGTCTTATATACTATTGTTATGTGTACTGACATACTTTCTTTAAGTTCTTAAGTTATACATGCAAAATGATAGGTATATCTAATAGGCATGGATTACTTGAAGTTTCAAAATACTTTGGATTAAGATTTTCACTAAAAGATATTATATACACAGTAGTGGTATAGTTTAGTGTCATTATTATTTAGTCTTTACTTGCATTGCA
This sequence comes from Bungarus multicinctus, assembly GCA_023653725.1. Lineage (NCBI taxonomy): Eukaryota > Metazoa > Chordata > Lepidosauria > Squamata > Elapidae > Bungarus > Bungarus multicinctus. Next base: position 40,860,432 of record CM042838.1, on the reverse strand, counting down.
ATTCCCAAAATTCTGCATTAAGTTAAAAAAATATTTTTAAACAGCTACAATGAAGTTAAATGATAAATAAGGTCATAACTACCTGAAGAACCATTTATCTTATTCAATCAACATCAATTACTTAAAATGATTTATTGCATCTTTTGCTTATCACTGGGCAGAATTTATGAATAGTATTAACATTTTTGACTATAAAATATTACTGTCATAACAATGGTATTTTGCCAAGCCAAAATAAATATAAGAAAGAGACATTTCTAGACATCTAATTCATCTAACATGAAAAAAGCCTGTCAACCTAGTCTAAGCAGCAAAATGGCACATCCAGAAAATCTGCCTGGGCTTGTGCTGCTCTATTTAAAATTTATCATAAAGATTAATTATCTCATGAAAAAGTCATCTTCTTTGGAATGTTAAATAATTTACAATCAATTAAGCTCAATGTAGCTAACCAAAATTTCAAATGTGATTCACACTGAACTGAGTGGAAAATAAATTATATTTATTATATTATTCTGGTTGGTTGTATAATAAGACAGATGTTTAGACTGGATTTGGCCTTTTTATCCACCTGAATTAGGCAGATGTGGATGTTTGATGGTGTTATACAGATTTCCTTGCAGGATGTAAGCTGTTCCAAGTAAAGCTGCCTTTTGCAATTGACTGATGGTGATTTTGTCAATGTCAGTGTGTTCAAATGGTGTTCCAGATGTTTTGGGATTGCACCCAAGGCATCTAATCCTTTCTCTATTCCCCAAAGGGACAAAATCAATGTGGAAACAAACATGATATCCTGAGACTTTCCCACTGACCCTAGACATTCTAAACTACTCTCTAGGACAAAGTTGTCAAACTTGCAGCCCACAGGCCAGATGTGTCATGCGCTGGCCACACCCACGCTCAGTTTAGTGAAGGGGAAAAAAATTGTGATATGTCTCATGATTCTGCCGTGATGATGCAAGTTTGACACCCCTGCCCTAGGACATTCTCACTGAAGATTAGTCTGTTTTCACTCCTCAGTCTCTCAACAAAGAGGTATACTCAAAGGCCAAAGCTGGATGTAACCCACCAGCCCTCAAGGAACTGGAAGGGTGTGGCCTTGGGTCTCCTGCACAGCTTCTATAAACCTGCATGTCCATGCTTCTAAGTCCTGCCTTCTTCCTATGGCCTCAAGGTAGTATATAGTGCAAACTGTGAAATAGCCTTGGGCTTTGAAATGATAAATAGTGCATAGTCATTTGATGAGTTTCTGGACTCAGAATAGAAGTTAAATCTGCCTTCATCTTAATCATTACTGTATAACACACTGGTTCTCTACTGTATTCACATATTTTGTAAGAGTTGCAATTTCAACTGATAGATTTGGATGAACAATTTTATACATTTATATCTTTGATATAAATCTGTTTGATCAGAATCAGAAAAAAAGACACTGACCAAAATTATATACTTGAAACTGAAAAACTATATTCCTAACTTTAGATTCTTAATAAAATAACTAAGGAAGGTCACCAAAAAGTATTAAGAAAATAAACTGTTACTAAAACAATTATGGTGCTGCAAAAATACAATGAAACTTTTTCTTTATCTCACTAACAGTCTCTACCATCTGTTCCAAATAGTTCTCCAATCCTCTCAAGCAAATTTGGGGAGTAGACAAATTGCAGAAAAGAAAAAAAAATATGTTTCTGTGATAAATACTATGCTGTTAGCAAACAGCACCAATTAGCAATTATTAGCATTGTAGATATTTCCATCACATTTCAAAAATTGGCTTAAAGATAAGGTCTCTATATACTGTAGATAATTTGTACATTTCTATTTTTGGAACTGGAATGGGAGACTTAAATACAGATAATTCTTGACTTATTATCACAATTGGCCCCAAATTTCCACTGTTAATCAAATTGGTTGCTAAGTGAGTCACACCTAATTTTACAACCAATTTGCCATGACTGTTAAGTGAATCTCTGCAGTTGTTAAGTGAAGCATGTGGGTGTTAAATGTATCTGGTTTCCCCCATTGAATTTGCTCGTTGGAAGTCAGCTTGGAGATCACAAATAGCAACCACCAGAAGCCAGAACCATAAATACATGCTGTTTGCCAAGTGTCTGAATATGGCCATGGTTTGAATATGACCTTGGGGTCATAAGTGTGAGAACCAGATGAAAATCACTTTTTCAGTGTTGTAATTCTGAATGTTAAACAAATGGCTGTAAGTTAAGAACTACCTTAATCCATATGTGAATAAAACAATAGTGTAAAAAACAGACCAAAATTCAAGCTTCTAAAAATAACAACAGCTATTTTTATCTAACCATTTTTTTCTATCATATTCTTCAAGCTTTAAGGCACTTATGGATTTATGATTTTAGACTTCATTATCTCAATGGAGATTTGTAAATATTTTCATATATCAATAAGCTAACAATATTATTGGGTTCAATACAAAACTTATATTAAACATACTTATGTCATTTATTATGTTGTTTCAAGAAAATACTTCTCATAGCTTAAAAAGAAGGGATAATACATCCCTAGTTGAACAAATGTAGACATAGGTATATGTCGCTTTTCTACTGCTACCAAAGAATTTTGAACATTTTAAAAACTATTTCTGTACAAATTTTTATTGGAAAATTTCTGCACTACATTATCCATGAAGAGAGCTGTCAACTCTTTAAGATGCTTTAGCTCAGGAAACAAGCATCACAAGAAATATTGGAGCTCCGTTGATATGGCTGTATAACAGAATCTTGAAAGTCTGACAGCATTTCCCATTCTATCTTTGTTACACTAAAGAGAGTCAAGGCAGGTCAATATTGAGTTTCATCTTCATGCTTTCCTGAGCTAAGGTTCCCACATATTTTCTTCAAGGACATTTCTGTATCTGGGACAGTAGATCTGTACAATATCTCAAATTCTGCCAACTATCGTGATCTAAAACAGGAAATGGAATCCCTGGACAACGCAGACTGATGCAGGCTTGATTCACAGAAGAATAATTCATGCACCCTCCTTGCCACAGTGTTGAGATCATCATCGGTGAAGGAGATGTTGTTACAGTAAAGCCTGAAACTCAGTGGCAGTATCCTGCTGTTGAGACAGGCTGTTCAACAATCCTGCTATTGAAGCCAGATCAGGCAGCAAAGTAGTGCTTTCTTGGGAAAAGCAGAACAAGCTTTCTATGTGAAGCTAGAAAGAAGAATTTTCCTATGTGAAGATTCTGATTATAGAGGAGCCTGAGTGAAGTCAGTGATCTGCAGGGATCCAGTTGTCTATCTACAAGATTGACCCTTCCCATTGGCTTCTTAATGACCATATCCATTTTGTTGCTGGAGACAAGAGATTCTTGCCCAGCAGCCTAAGGGCAAAAGTTGTTATTGCTTTTCCCATCTTTCCTTCTTCCTTTGTACTTAGTGTGCCTTATACAAATGTTTGATTTAAAGTTGAATAAAAAGGCAGTGGTATGGTATCATGGAGAACCTTTCTTTTCCCCATAAAAATAAGCAGTTGCATGCAAGTACTGAATTTAAAGGCAAAAGATGACAAGTTTGCAAGTTTCCCTTCTTCTCAGCCCACAAGAATAAGTTCCATCACATAAATAATCACAAGAAGAATAACACTGCATATGCTGCCTAACTCTTTGGATGGTTACCAATCATTAAATACATTTAAAAACAAAGAAACAACAAAAACGAAGCAAAAATGAATAAAGGTGTCAGAAATGACAAACTGAAAAAACAAAAAAAGAAAAGAAAAGAAAAGAAAGGAAAGGAAAAGAAAAGAAAAAGAAAGGAAGGAAGGAAGGAAGGAAGGAAGAAAGAAAGAAAGAAAGAAAGAAAGAAAGAAAGAAAGAAAGAAAGAAAGAAAGAAAGAAGAAAGAAAGAAAGAAAGAAAGAAAGAAAGAAAGAAAGAAAGAAAAAGAAAAGGCCGTCATCTTCAAAATCTGGGATGAAGAACCAGGTCTTGAGGGCTTTTTGAAATATCAGTAGGATGGGGGCTGTTCAAATCTTGAAGAAAACTTTGTTCTGAAGACAGGAACTGCCACAGAATAGATTCCAATAGATATGTAGCTCAGAGTTAAGCTCTATAGGCATCTGAGTTTGGATGTTTACTTATAGACAGTTCATTACAGATAGCCTCCCACTTATGATCACAGTTGGGTCCAGAATTTAGGGTGTTGTATCAGGTGTTAAGCAAGATGTCACATGGGTACTTCATTCAACAACCACAATCCTGGCTCTCTCAGTTGTGATCATTAGGTGAACGCATGGATCTTGAAGTGGACCACTGGGGAAAGGGTCCAGACCTCCCACTATACCTGAGGCCCAGAATCTCTTCCTGTCCCATCGGGGAGAATTATTGTGAGAATGCAGGAATTCACTAGTGTTTCTGCCACATTTGAGGTCCATTCTTCCAGCACACCAAGGGAATTCTTAGCTTTTCAGAATGCTGGCATTTGCAAATGTTTTCTCTTCACTTCCTTTTCAGAGCCTTTCTAAGACTTCCTGAACGGAAGGGAAAACTAAGGTAGCGCTTTCCTCTTCTACAGAAAATTTTAACAAATGCCAGGGTTCTGAATGACTCAGAATGCTGTTTTTTTCCTAGCCTTCCCCCCTCCTCTCCAGAGCCTTTCTGAGCCTTCGGGGTGGGGGAGAACACTAGTGAATGCCAACATTCTGAAAAGCTCAGAGGAAAAGGAAATCCTGCACTGTGCTGGGAGAATGGAACTGAAATCCAATGTTCTCCCTGCTTGCAATCTTCCCTGCCGGCTTCCCCATTGATTTTCTGGGAAAGTTGGTAGAGAGGATTGCAGGTGGCAATCACATGATCACAGAACATTTGTAAATATGAATAGGTTGCCAAGCACCTGAAATGCAATCCTAGGGAAAGATAGCATAATGTTTTCCAAATAGTAATGGCATTTCCTAATAGAAATAGAAGCAATCTTTACAAAAGATACATGATGGAATCCCATTTATTGACTTAGTTTTTTTTAAATCTCAACTAGGGTAGTGTGGTCCTTTGAATTTGAGAGGAAAAATGTGATTTCACATACACAATTGCACTCCAAACCTGTATCTTCTAAACACTATTACATCTTAGAATTACAAAGCTGCTTTCACAGGGTCAAGTTCTGTTAAAGAACACTGAAGCATGCTTATCGCACCCTTTGGCCTTTGAGTTAAAGTGGGAGAGCTAGATTAGAAGCAAAGGGCCTGAAATCAGGCTGATTCATTACAGCAACAGTGCATATATGTCAATCAATCCTTCCAAATAAGTCAAGACCCAGTGCATTAGGATTCACTCACAGGTGAAAGAAAAGTAGGATTTGAACCTTGAATTCACTACATATCTATATATTTCTAGCTCTAGCTCTGTATCTCTATGCAGCTTGAGAGTTATTGTTTGCAGCTTTGTAATAAAAATTATTTCAACAAGACTTGTGTCTCTAAATCCCTACCTATAAGCTGAATATATAATTTAAAAAACAATCAGGAAGAAGCTTGATTCTGAAGTGCTGTACAGGCCTATTTGCTAGTTCAAGAGCAGAGTACTTTTAAATTAGGTTTTGTCATCATTGACCCCAGTGTGACAAATGTCCCATTAGATGCTTTTAAATAAGAATTTCACCATATATATACAAAATTGATACTTTTGTTATGATTGATTTATACAAAGAAATGCTTCATAATCCAATCACAAAAAGCATGATAACAAAGCTACTAATACTACATTTCATTGAGACATTATTTCGTAATTTCAGGTTGTAATATAGTAATATAACATGTATACAAAGTCTTCCACTCAGTTTGCTAACACTACATGTTCATATATTAAAAGAAAACTATTACATCTTATCTAATATTGATTTGATTGTTGCATATCTAGAGCATGTCAAATTTTTCAACTTTCAAGCATAAGGGGTACACAAAAGTTGTGATAAGCCTTGGCGAATGTAAAGATATTTTGGTTACTTTAATAAAATTTGGATGTGCTTGGTAAGTAACTACATAAATAGCATAACTTTTTAACATTTTTTTTGTTTCATTACACTACTGTATGTTCATAATTAAAACCTTCTCTACACCTGAATTGGCAGCATATGCTTGTTTAATGAGGCAGGGCTTAATTATCTCCATTTTTATAGTTTTACAGTAAAAGATTATCCCTTCAAAACAGACTCAGCTAAAATTGTAATACCCTTGGAATTTCAAAGAAAAATGCGATATCAGAATAATAATTTATATGATGCCAAAGGTCTGAAACTGATCTAACAGAAGCTCATCTTTCTCACAAATAAAAGACACTTTATAAAGAAGGAAAAACAGCATGGCTTAGCTAGAATAAACCAAGGTAACAGTGGCAAACTTGTTTTTAAGAAAAGCAGAATATCAAAATTGTCACCATAACAGAGGTGGGCAGTTCAGCAGCTGTAGACCACATGCAGCCCTTAATGCTCAATACAGCCTCCAAGGCTCTCCCTCAAAAGACACACAATAGATATGAATTCATTCAAAAATACATATAATAAAAAAGATATCATTGACCAAGTCAGTATCATAGTGATTTTTAACTAAAGACACAAATGCATAATACGCACAATTTATAGTCAATATTTTACATACACATATACAGTTTTACAGTCAATCAAACTTTCTTCTTTGTCTAATATAGTATATATGCTTCATGTAGTTAATATGGTTAAACATTTTTCATGAAGTCTGCTATAAAAGGACTTGGATGTCTAAAATATTTCAAAGCTTTTAGTCTTTCTAGAAAGTTTCAAAAATATTTTTGTCTCATTTGTAGCAAAGAAATGACACTAACCGTTACTCCCTTGGGACTCTCTTATTCACCAACTCCTCTGTCAACTTACAATAGGGTATACAATGTTTAGAAATACAAATACAAAAGGCTTAAAAGCTTCTAGATTTCTTTTTTTCCCCCTTTCTTTATTTTTTTCTTGGTGAACACTTAAAAAAAAAATACAGAGAGAAAAACTACTAGCCCATCATCATTCAATCATCAATATAAGAACTGGAAGAGAAATAACAACAGTCTTCCTTGCTCTATATTTTGAATTTATATTTCACCAAAAAGGAATTATGACTTAGTTAAAATAGCAGGATGGAAAATTCCTCAAAGATGCATCCCATGAAAGCAAACAGCATTTCTCAGCATATTCAGTTCTCATGTTACTTTGCATAGGAATAAAAAGTTCTAATTTCAGCTGGCAGCAAGATAAAATCTGAGCATTCTAGATTCTAAATAAAAGAGTTGAAGATAGTGAAAAAAGAGATTTCTCAAAAGATACAGTATTTTTTTTTTACAGAATACAGTTTAATTGATTTGAGCTCTAAATTTGATAAATGCAATTTATTCAAAAAACAGAAAGCAAGAAATGCAAGCTGGTTTTCTTATCTTAATAAAAACTGACTTATAAAGTCAAGTAAAACTTCTTATTCCTCACAGGCTAATCCTTTAAAATGACGTACAAGAACATTTTTTAGAAGCTCTTATTAACAATTGGTTGATTCCGTTTACATCCGGCCTTTTCTGTGGTGACACATATGAAGCTTATCTTTATTTCTTTATTCAACCAATTTGATTTTCTATTATTCTTAAAGGAGTATTTAACTGGCAATGTGACAAGTCTCTAACCACTAACTTACAAGCAGTAAAACTAGATTCCTATAGTCTACATTAATCAAGTTTTCTACAATGAAAAGGGAGTTAGATTACAGAAATTTAGAAACTGGATACGTATCCTGCAGCAGGCATTTATCGCTGAGCTTGCTACAACAGTGCCTCCTTGATACCTTGGAGTCTGTTTCTTTGATTTAAAATAAAGTTAGCTACCCATTTAACAGATCCGAAAGGGGAAAAAAACCCATTTGTTTTTGTTTTGAAAACCCAATTCCACTCCCAGATTCAAGGAATCCCTATACATAAGTGAATTATAAGCAGTGGCATACTCTTTATAACTTACATATGCACAGGGATTCCTCATACCAGCTTGAGAGTGTCAGATGTTTTAAACTTACCAGAAGCAGTTGGCAGCCGAGCTCCAACATTTTAGGGTACCTGTCTAGTGATGCAGCATGGTGATGTCAATGATTCCTGCAGAAATGGTTCTTAAACATTTATTGGCATGATACTGATTATGTCAAAATGTGGTAGTAAATATGGAAGTAGGCATGTCAGGTTTTTTAAATATTCTGAAATAAACCATTTTAAAATACACTAAAAAGAACCAGCTGTGGCAGGTTGCAGGAAAGCTAATATAAAATATGCATGACATTTTCCAAAGTTTGTGAGAATCTAGGCATTTATTTCTAAGAATCGAAGGGACAGGTTATTATATTATACATAGTTATTGTAGTGTTAAAGAGGAAACTAATCTTTTATTTCTAATTACAGGAGGCTGCCTTACATTTTTAGTGGCCTTTCTTGATGTGATTTAGTATAAATATTACAGCAAGCAGGTGAGATCACAGCATCATCAGGGAATCTAGATGCTAGTAAATCATTTTCCTTGCTCCATCAATCTCAATTATTAAAGAAGGCAGTTTGTTCTTGGAAAACATCTTCCTGGCATAAACATCTTTTCCAGACTGTGTTTCACATTACTTAGCTAAACAGTTCTGATAGCCAACAAATGCAAGAATATCCAGCATGCAACAAGATTTCAGATAGCTTTCATATTTCATATTCTCTTTTAATCTGGATTTTGTAGCACATTATTAAAATATAAGACAATTATTAAAATTTAAATTATTAAAATTTCAGTGATTCATCTTTCAGAGATTCTCCACTTTCTGTAAACTGATTACTTAGAAATAAAGCAATATAGGCTGAAATATATAGATATATAATCTGTTGAGGGTGTTAATATTTACCTACAGAAATATATTTGTACAATACACATAGTACATATTAAAACTGAAGATACTGAAATGGTACAAAACATTGATTTAGTCTGAAAATGGATGATGGTTTCATTTTCACATATTAGTCAGAAATTGTGCCATTTTTCTACTGCAATTAAACCTACCCTGAAATTATTAGTTCATACATTAGTTAAAATTTATTTTTATAATAAGTAGAATCTTCCTGGTTGTTAAGAAGCTAAATAAATTTTAATTATTACAGCCAAAGAGATATTTCAATAATTGCTATTTTCTTTCAAAGTTGCATAAACTTTTATATTTAATAACAGAAAGTCTGTAGAAGTTAAGTTTGAATACAGAGCAATTCAAGTTTACCCTTCTTGCTTTAGTTATATCTGGTGCTGATTATTAAACTTTCCTGTGTGGCAGAAATGCTGTATGACAATTGAAGTTAGTGTGACAGGTATTAGCTGGGCTGCTAACTGGTACAAAATAAGGGAAAACATAATGCTTGTATCAAAAGATCTACAGTTGCCAGTTGCTGAGCAATCGTAACTTACTATACTAATCATTAAAACTCTTAAATCAGGGCTCTCAAACTCCTGGCCCACGAGCCAAATGTGTCATGCACTGGCCACACTCATGCCTGGTTTAGTCCCAATATGTCATGGGACACTGCCGTGATGACTTGAGTTTCACACCCCTGCTCTAAATAGTTTAGGACTGTAAATCCAGAATTAGGCTGTATAAAAGAAAAAAAGTAGTTGGTGTAATGTTACCATGTGCACTTAAGAAATGTAAACCCCATTACAGATAGTCCTTGACTTACAACCATTCATTTAGTGAATGCCCAAAGTTACAATGATATTGAAAAAAGTGATTGTTGATCATTTTCACACTTACGACTTCTGCAGCATCTCCCTAGTTTCATGATCAAAATTCAGATGCTTAGTTCACATTTATGATAATTCACATTTATGATGGTTGAGTGTTTCAGAATCATGTGATCACCTTTTGTGACCTTCTGATGAGCAAAGTCAATGGGGAAGCCAGATTCATTTAACCACCATATAGTAACTTAACTAATTTAACTTAGTAACAATTGCAGTGATTCACTTAACAAATGTGGCAAGAAAGGCTGTAAAATGGAGCAAAAATCATTTAATAACTGTCCCACTTAGCAACATGTTGGGCTCCATTGCAGTTGTAAATTGAAGACTACCTGTAGAATTACAGATTCTGAATGTAAGTTCAATATTTTTTATGTGACCTGTTTTTCAGCAAAATCTTTTCCAATGTATAAGTGTGATGGAATTTAATTTAGATTCCCAGGAAAGGAGAGAATGCATTCCAGAGGAGCAACTGATATCTCAGTTCAAATATTTTGAGAGAAGGTGTGCTGGAAATGGCATCTCCCTAATAGTTCCAAGAAGATATGCCTTATGGAATTGTTAACATGCTTTAATTTGTCAAGATTCTGTCTATGGGCAAAGAACAATAAAGATATCTGCTTGGGAGAATCACAATGTGTCCTTCTTTTGGTTTTTTTGTTTTGTTTTGTTTTGTTTTGAGCCAGACAAAAAGAAAGGGGAGGGGAGAAAGTAGAGAGGGGAGGGGAGGGAGGAAGGGAGGAGGAAGAGGAAAGAAGGAAGGAAGGAAGGAAGGAAGGAAGGAAGGAAGGAAGGAAGGAAGGAAGGAAGGAAGGAAGGAAGGAAGGAAGGAAGGAAGGAAGATTACTTCTTATTTTTCTTGCAAAATAATGATAAAGAATAACAAAGGAAGATGATAATATGCATTGAGCCAGTGCTGCCTCCTGGATTTACTCCATGATTTTCTCCCTATTCTTCAAGTTTTCTAACAGGGCGTCCACTACATCTGTAAATGAGTCCATCAACTTTGTTGATCATTCTCTACCACTTTTACCTTTAGAGCATTCTCTAGACAAGAGATATATAATGTGTCTGAAGTAGGATAATTGGAGGTCGGTCATTTGTCCCTGAAGTGAGAACTCTAAGCTGCTTTGTTTGATTATTCATTTTGTTTGTCTTCAAACAAAGGAATTGATTTTCTTGGCTATCCCAAGGCATTATCATGAGTTTTCAAATTTCAAAAGTGCCAATACTCTCTCTATCCTGCTTCTTCAAAGTCCAACTTTCACTTATATAAAGAGTCACAAAGAATAATTTTGCCTGTGCTACTCTGTTCTTTGTAGGTATAGTCGAGCATCTGAATATCTTTCATAACTTCTACACCAATGGTGGGATTCAAATGTTTTTACTACCGGTTCTGTGGGCTTGGCTTGGTGGGCGTGACAAGGGAAGGATACTGTAAAATCTCCAGTTAAAGGTGGCATTTGCTAGTTTTCTGAACTATTTGAAATTTCCATTATCAGTTCTCTGGAACTGATCAGAACCTGCTGAATACCACCTCTGTATAATCTGTTTCGTCACAATTTGTTCCTTTATGTTGATTGTTGATCCTAAAAGATAGAAACTGTCTATTACAGATACATGCAGTCCTCGGCTTATGATCACAATACAGAGCAGCCAATTTTCAGTGAAGTGATGCAATTGTTAAATGACTGTGCCTGATTTTTATAACATTTTTTCAAGTCATTAAGTAAGACATCATGTAACCATAACTTTTTATCTTCCCTGCTGGCTTCCCCATTGACTTTGTTCATTAGAAGCCAACTGGAAAGGTCACAAGACTGCTGTAAATGTGTGATGGTTGCTAAAAAACTAAACTATTATCACATAATCATGCAGATGCTGCAACAGTCATAAGGGTGAGGACTGGTCATAAGTCACTTTTTTTTCAGCATCACTATAACTTTGAACAGTTGCTAAATGAATGGTTGTTAAATCAAGGACTATCTGTTTTATTTTCTCTGTATCTAATTACACTCCTGTTTTTTCTTCCTCTGTTTTTATTGATATGGTGATATACATTTTTAAATATATTATTGATTTTATCTCTATCCTTTTGAGACTGTGTCTTCTTTCACTCTATTATTCATTCTCTCTTTCACGCACTGGAATACCACATGCATACATTTATTGGAGGAAATTGTTTTCAGCAAAAGATGGCAATTCTAATTGACAACGGAGGAAAACTGGGCATTCCCCAACACTTCAGTCTCTGTAAGGGTATAATATCATTCTATCTGTATTTCAGAATAAATATTTATCTAACTAGAAATTTTTTTCCCAGAGGTTTTAATTTGGAATCTAAATGTATCTTGGTATTTTCTCATTTTTTGAAAAATAATACGCAAGGACAACTTTTTTTCTAATAGGTATCCCACATGAACTTATATAACTTCTCAAAATATCAGCAGACTACTTTATTACTATTTTTAGTGGCTTGACACAATGGTTAGATACGGAGATTTCATGCAATACCGTACAATGAGTGGCTCTGCATTTGCGGAGCGGCAGAGTGGAGGACCTGGCTCACATCCTATTTGACTGTTGCCTGTATAAGAGGATGAGAGACAGATATCTTGGTCTTTATATCGGACGAATGACTCATTGGGATACCCACATCAAAATAACTTATCTTATGTCCGGCCAGAACTTGAAAATAACATTTAAAGTAGCACAGTATTTAAACAAAATGATCTGGTTGAGATCTGCATATGTGGGATTGATTGGGGTAGACTGCAAGGGCGACTCTGAAATATAATATTATTATATTTTATCTATATCTTAAATTATTGTATATTATTACCATTTTATTTTGGATTGTATCTTATTACTATTTCATCTTAAATTGTATTTTGTCTAGATTCCATTTAAATTGTATTTTATCAAGTTCCATTTTAAACAGTATTTTATCAAATTTCATTTTGAATTGCTTTTATTAAATTTTGTAACAATTTGTTGCTGGAACTTTGCACTTTGATATGCCCCAAGGACTAATCAATAAAGACTTACTTACTAATTTTAGTGATTAACATCACTGTGAGATTATAGAGGTAATTTGTAATTTTATGGCTCTGTTATATTACATGAATATTTTTCCGTCCCAGTTTCTTTGAATGTTTCTCAAGTTTATTTTCTTCCTTTTTGTCACTTCTCTATTACCTGATCTAATCACATCTATTATGGTTGTTATTTCTAATTCCAGTCGATTTTTGCTAATTTTATTTCTGAACAGGAAAACACAGATACCATTATATCCTAAAACATTATAATATAATGAAGTAACTATGTAATAGCATTTTAATGTTGTAGATAGAAGGAATGAGACAGAAGGGGATTTCCAATGCTGCATTCTAAGCTAATGCTGGGACCCACAGACAAAATTCTATTTAGAATATATAAGCAAACCAAAAGATTTTTATTTGATTTGCAAATTATGAGTGTTTATAGTATTTTCCTTCCTTGTTCCCTCTTTCTTTTCTTCCCTGCTCTGTATCCCTCTTGATTTCCTAAACAACATTTTCATCACTGTATTATTTTTTTCCTTACAATTTGGAATTCCCATTTGAGAGCTCTTCTTCCTAGTTTAAATGAAACAAATGTACTTCTAGCACATTCAGAAAACAATATTTATTTATTTTACTTTTTATTTAGAAAAAAATAAATGCTACTGAGTTCCATAGGTCTGATTCCTTCATATTTTTGTACTTGACTTATAAACAACCCTGGAAGCACAGCTGAGTTTTGGAAATCACCCCCAAAAATCCCTCCAAAGACACCACCCATTTGTAAAAGGTCTGGAAAAACAGCCATGTGCTCAAGTAGACTTCCAACATGGCAGTAACCAAAATAGAAGCACAAGAAGCAAGAAGGAGAATATCAGGATAGCAGCTGGGATGTGGTGCTGTAGTGAACAATAACCGCTATGAAGAAAGCCAAAGGTCACAATGAAGAATTATGTAGAATGCAGATGTGTATGACTTCTACAGGAGTTACTACAGTTTATCCCCCACCCAGACATACCTCTCAGTGGATTTATACTATTACAGGATGTACTGGGTACATTCCCAGGTTCCATAGAGATATTTTAAAAATGAAAATCATGTAAAGCAGGCAGTTAAACAAGTGACATATTTCACAAATTATCCTAGATTTGTTTTATTGCTTTCAAGACTTGAAAAGAATACCAGATACAGTCCAGAGGTGAAAGGTGCCCTTATACATAGTGTATATAAAAGCAGAGTGGAGATTTCTGAAGTAGGGCGACTACTCAAGACAGAATAAAATGGCAAATTTAAATTGAATTTCTAGAAATTTAAGAAACCCACATATCTTTAAAAGACACCATATATACTGTAGTTATAGTTTTTCACACTATTACAATACATAACAGTCTTTTTAACTATATCCATTGGAGACTGCTTCAGTTTGTCTATATGCTTACCATTTGTTAAATAGATGGTTACCTCTTGTTATATATTGCTAAAGCATGTAAAACTGTTAAAAACTTTGGATTGGCTAGAATGTTATCTCTCCCTTCTGTGCTAATTACATTCCATACCTAGATGTATTTTATTTAGTTGTTTATTAGTTATCTTTCAAGACTGCAGAACATTGTCTTTTTGACTCTTAAAACCAAACTCTTGCATTGTTTTAAATTGTGCCTGTTCTTGTTTATCTCCTAAACAAGCAGCTTGCTGTCACCATGGTTATTATTTTTATTGTTGTATATTAATATAATTCTATATAATTGAAATCAATATTGAACTGAAGTGAAATATATTTGGCCAAGTGTAAGTTGACACACTGTCTCCCTCAATTCCTACCACAGTCAGAATGCAATATCCTCCTATATAGTCAATTTAATGCACAAAGCATCTTAATAATCCAGAAATTAATCTATATGTACTGGCATACACAGTATGGGATAACAATGAAATGATTTTCCTGAAATTCAGGACTAAGCAGGAAGAAACACTATGTTAAAATATTTGTGTGTCATTAACTTTTTTCTCTATGATAATAAGCAACCATACTGTAATTTGTTTATATACATATCTGCATTGTACATTTAAAATAATTAATATGCATAATATCAATCCCATCTTCAAATTTTTGACCTTTTTGGAAATGTATAATTTCAGTTACAAACAGCTGTTGTTATCCTGAAAACTTTGCTCATTAAAAAGAAAAATCCTGACAATTTTTTGAATGTGTTAACATTCGATAGCCAGGAGATTTACTAATACTAGATTATAATTAGCATATAATGGTATTTATTTTTCTTATATGTGAGTTTTTCTTGCTATTTCATGAAGCTAATAGTTTATACTTCATGACAGAAGATTCATTTAAGCAAACCAATTAATTCTCCCCCCCCCCCATTTATTGTGGAAATAGACTGTTCTGTAAACACAGGCACAAGCTTTTGTTCTCAAATTAGTCTATTTTAAAAATCTAATCTTACACTTTACTATGAACCTCAGGGAGTCTAGTGATTGCAGTTGACAATTTGTTGGTTGTTTCATTTATCAAAGCATTTATCAAATGCTTTCACTTTCTCCAAATAGGAATTAAAACAAAGGAAGATAATTTAAGCAAAAAAAATCTGATGGGATTGGATTGCTATCGATTTGTGAGCTTTGGAAACAAAAAGTGCATCCATTCAAATTACATATGTAGATTTCAAGCAAAAATTATAAAATCAAACCTAACTCACATACTTAAACTTAGTTTTCCCCCACCCAATTAGTTGCTCATTTCTTTTCCGTATTACAATATCAGGTAGATATTCTGAAGATATATTCTGAAAAAAAAATACATTTTAAAAATCTACTACCATGTAATTAAAAAATCAGATATAATACATGTTAAAATGTATCATATAAGAGGTACACCAGATTATAATCTATTGCTTTTAAATCACATAATCCAACCGTGTCTGAATGTAATTCCTTTAACTTTATCTGTGATTTTTTTTTCCTAAGTGGCAATTGAAGAGGCTTTACTAATCCACATCTCAATTGTAATCTAAAGTTTTCCAATAATGCACACATATTTCTTTGGCTACTATAATTAAATAGATAACCAATTTTTTATTTTTAAGCTTTTGATTTGGTCCTATAAATAAGTGCAATAAGCCTAACTCTGGAGAATGTTCAATTTTCTGTTAGGCATAATATTTATCTCTCCAAAACCTATTTGTCAAGAGTATAAACTTATCATATGACCATCACAAATGAAAAAAAAATGAGCTTTTTAAAAAACAATCTCTACAACATTGGAAAGAATAATATGGATAAATATGTGCCAGCCTAACAGGCGCCAAACACCTCCACTGCATTTCTTGCATTGAAGCTGAAGTAAATCCACCTGATCTCCATAATTTCTGCCAATTTTATCTTCTATATGGGATTATCGGTATCGTGGTACCCCAAGCTTCCTTTAAGTCATATGGTATTTCTAACTGCAGTAATAATCTATACATTTATAAAATTGGTCCTCTTGGTTCCCCTAAATAATGGAATACTAAATTTCAGAAGTTAGTATAAGGTCATATTGCTTACACTCTAATATTTCTATTGTCTAGAAAATATTTAAATCAATACCATGACAGCTTATCAGCTTTTTGTTTCATTATCTGATTTTCATTTGGATATTCGCCATGGTATTTTGGTCTATAGATTATATATACTCAAGTTTTCATTTTAGCATAATAATTGTCCTGAATAAAATATGTTATCAAAGCAGTTAAAGGAGAAATGTCCTTTATCAAACAGTGTATTTGTTTTTCCAAATTTGAAGCATTGTTTTAATAAACACTTTCAAATGATTTCATTCCAGAAAAATGTTTTGGATGAAAAAAAGCCACTGATTTCTAAACTTATTTAGCTGTGACATAGTTCCTGTTAGAACCCATTGTTTAGAAGAGTTTTCTATAATAAATTGAATCATGTGCTTTAACTGTGCTTCTTGATAACGTGTATAATGACATATTAGGCATGTCTCTTCCTCCCTGTTTCTGAGAACTATATAAAATTATTGTGTTTACATCCAAGGTTCTGAAGAAACTGGCAGATGTGATCTCAGAACCACTGAACTATATCTTTCAAAGATCCTGGAATACAAGGATGCTACCAGAGGACTGAAAAAAGTCTGATATAGTTCCATCTTCAAAAAAGGGGGGAAATGGATCCTGAAAACTATAGACCTATCAACCTTAAATCAATACCTGGGAAGACTCTGGCAAAGATAATCAAAGAATGAATCTGAAAACACCTAGAGGCAAATGAAGTCATAACCAGAAGCCAATCTTGTTTTGTCAAAAACAGATCATGCAAGACAAATCTAATTTCATTCCTTGGCAATGTGACAAAATTAATGAACCAGAGAAAAAGACTGCAAACATAATGTATTTGGACCTCAATAAGGCATTTGATAAAGTACACCATAACCTACCATTTAATAAGATAGAAAAATGTGGGTTAAACAGCATCATCACCAGGTGGATTTGTAATCAACCAACTAGATGACCACACCAATGTGTAGTCTTTAATGGAACTACATCTACATGCAGGAAAGTATGCAACAAGGCACCCAAGGTTTGTCTTAGGTCCAGTGTTCTTCATCAATGATTTAGATGAGGGGATAGAAGGGAAACTTATCAAATTTGCAGATGACACCAAGCTGGGAGAAATAGCCAACACTCCAGAAGATAGGCTCAAGATACAGAAAATCTCGACAGACTTGAAAACTGGACACTATCTAAGAAAATAAAATTCAATGGTTAAAAAAAGCAAGGTTATACATTTAGGCAAGAAAAACCAAATGCACAGATATAGAATAGGTGGTACCTCCCCCAACAATAGTAACTGTGAGAGGTACCTTGGAGATCTAATGGACAATCACTTAAATATGAACCAGCACTGTGCTTGCAGCTGCCAAAAAAGTAAACACAGTCCTAGGTGGCAATAACAGAGGGATAGAATCAAGATAGTGTGAAGCATTGGTACCACTGTATAATATCTTGGTAAGACCACACTTGAAATATTGCATCCAGTTTGGTCACCGCAATAAAAACAGATGTTGAGATTCTAGAAAGAGTGCAGAGAAGAGCATCAAAGATGATTAGAGAGCTGGAGACTAAAACATATGAAGAACAATTGCAGGAATTGGATATGTCTAGTTTAATGAAAAGGACTGGGGCTGATATGATAACAGTGTTCCAATATCTAAAGAGCTGCCACAAAAAAGAGGGGATCAACCTATTCTCCAAAGCATCTAAAGGCAGAACAAAAAGCAACAGATAAAAACTAATCAAGGAAAGAAGCAAACTAGAACTAAGCAGAAATTTCCTGACAATTAGAACAATTAATCAATGGAATGATTTGCCTCCAGAAGTTGAAGATGCTTCAAAACTTTAAAGTCTTTAAGAAGAGGTTAAACAATCATTTTGTCAAGCCTGAAATTGACATAAGCATAGCCATTTTAGTTTGTCTTAGTATATATTCTTTTTCTTACATTATCTGTGGCAGTTATGAGGGGAAGGGTTTCAGGCTTGACATATTCCGAAGGGGGGTGGGGAATGGAGAAAAAGAGAGTGTTTTGGCTAGATGATCTTCTTTCCTGTAGGAAAAGAGCTGTTCTTGCTTGGGCCCCTGGAGGTAGAGATTTATGACATCAGGCAACGTTGAATTATTTCTGTTGGAGAATGTGACTTTTGGGGTTTGTTTCTAACTTCTAATATTCTGGGGTAATTCCAGGTTGGGTCAGATTCGGAATTACCATGGACTTTGCCAATTTGATGCTTTCCTAAATAAAAGAAATCTTTTTGAAAGATGGATTTTGTACTTTTCTTTTTAAATGGATTTCATCACTTGGAAACCTGACACATTTATCTGAAATGATATAGGATTTTCTGCTTGAGCAAGGATTTGACTAGAAAACCTCTAAGATCCACTCCAACTCTTGTTATTCTGATAATTTCTAGCCTTAATCATTATACCAAAATAACTACACCAAAATAACTCTCTTCAGGTATAATACATAATATTAAATCATAATTAAATTATAAACTTTTAAATTATAGTACTAGGATAAATTCATGACTATCAGCAACACTTATTTGTTTATAAAATTAATGATCATAAAGTTTATTTATTTAACATTTATTTATTTAACATATTTATATACCGCCCTTCTCCCGAAGGACTCAGGGCGGTGTACAGCCAACTATAAAACTTTCAACAATTATAAAAGTTAAAAGAGAATTAAATATCCTAAGGCTGCCTAAAATCATACCCCCCCAATAAATTAATAAAACCCCGAATATTAAAATCCCAATTTAAAACTCCAAATACTAAAATTACACTAAAAATCCCACTTCAGCCCAGGCCGGTCTGCTCAAAGAGCCAGGTTTTCAATGCATGTCTGAAAGCTCTCAGGTCAGTGTTATTGCGTAACTCGGAGGCAGACCATTCCAGAGGGTGGGAGCCCCCACAGAGAAGGCCCTATTTCTTGGGGTCACCAGGCGGCACATAGATGCCATTGGCACCCGAAGAAGGCCCTCTCTGTGGGAGCGCACAGGTCGGTGGGAGATTACCGGCAGAACGCAGGTCCTGCAGATAACTTGGTCCAATGCCATGGATCGCTTTAAAGGTCAAAACCAGAACCTTAAAGCAAACCCAGAAAGCCACTGGCAACCAATGCAGCTCGCTCAGGAGAGGCGTCACATGGGAGTTTCGTGATGCCCCCATAACCACCTGTGCGGCCGCATTTTGTACCAGTTGAAGCCTCCGGGTGCTCCACACAGGGAGCCCCATGTACAGAGTGTCACAATAGTCCAGGCGAGAGGTGACAAGGGCATGAGTGACCGTGCGTAAGGCATCCCGATCCAGAAAGGGCCGCAACTGGCAAATCAGGCAAACTTGATAAAAAGCCTCCCTGGAGACAGCCGTAATATGATCTTCTAAAGAAAGCCGTGCATCCAAGAGGATGCCCAAATTGCGAGCCTTCTCTGTGGGGGGTAAGATCTCTCCCCCAATATCCAGCGATGGAGTCAGCTGACTATATCGGGGCGCCGGAAACCACAGCCACTCAGTCTTGGAAGGGTTGAGCTGGAGCCTGTTCCCGCCCATCCAAATCCGCACGGCCTCCAGGCACCAGGACATAGCCTCCACAGCATCATTGGGGTGGTTTGGTGTGGAGATGAAAAGCTGAGTACCATCAGCATACAGATGACACTGCACCCCAAGACCACGGATGATCTCTCCCAGTGGCTTCACATAAATGTTGAACAAAAGAGGGGAGAGGACCGACTCCTGAGGCATCCCACAAATGCGGGGCCTAGAGGTGGACCTCTCCCCCCCGTCAACACAAATTGCGAGCGGTTAGTGAGGAAGGAGGAGAACCATCGTAGGACAGTTCCTCCAATCCCCAACCCCTCCAACCGCCGCAATAAGATACTATGGTCGATAGTATCAAAAGCTGCTGAGAGATCTAACAGGACCAGGACAGAGGAATACCCCCTGTCACGGGCCCTCCCGAGATCATCAACCAATGCGACCAATGCTGTTTCGGTACTATGCCCGGGCCTGAAGCCCGATTGGAAAGGATCGAGGTAACTCGCTTCCTCCAGGTACTGAGGGAGCTGACGCACCACCACACTCTCAACAACCTTTGCTAAAAAGGGAAGTTTGGAGACTGGACGATAGTCATTTAAAACAGCCAGGTCCAGGGCAGGCTTCTTGAGGAGGGGTCACACCACTGCCATTTTCAAGGCAGTTGGAAGCGACCCCTCTCTCAACGAAGCATTGACAATCCCCTGGAGCCAGCCTCATGTCACCTCCCTGGAGGTCAAAACCAACCAGGAGGAACACGGGTCCAACAAACATGTGGTGGTATTCAGCCTCCCCAGCAACCTGTCCACACCCTCAGCAGTCACAGGGTCAAACTCCTCCCAGATAATAGTCTCAAGACTTGCCCTGGACACCTCCCCCAGGACCACCCAATTGGAGTCCAGCCCGCCCCGAATCCGAGCGATTTTGTTGTGCAGAAATCGGGAAAGCTCCTCTGCTCTGCCCTGCAAGAGGTCCTCCTGCGCTCTTGGCTCAAGCACTCTTCAGATGTCTTTTCCGGCACTTCATCTCCCTCAGCTCCTCCGTAAACCACGGAGCTGGATGGGATCTATGCCAGGTCAGAGGTCGCAAAGGCACAACTCAGTCCAGAGCCTCGGCAGCCAACTTATCCCAGGTGGCCGCCAAGTCTCCAGGCGAGTTATGAGCCAGAGTCTCAGGAAATGGCCAAGCTCCCTCTGGAACTGCTCAGGGTCCATCAGGGGTCTGGGGCGGAATCATCTACACGGCTCTGCCTCCCTGCGGTGGGGGGGGGGTGGTACAGAAGTCAAGCCTAAGAAGGGAATGATCTGACCATGACAAGGGTTTGATAACTAAGTCCCCGAAATTACAATCATTCAACCACTGACCAGAGACAAAAATCAGGTCCAGCATGTATCCCCCCATGTGAGTGGGGCCAGAAACTAATTGGGTCAGGTCCATGGCCGCCATGGAAGCTGTGAACTCCCGAACCACCCCAGAGGTTTCCCCGAACGAAAGCAAGTTGAAATCCCCCATGACTAAAAGCCTAGGGGTCTCAACCGCCAGCCCAGTTATCACCTCAAGGAGTCTGGGCAGAACCAATGATAAGTGGCAGGGAGCCAGGTACGTTATCAAAAGGCCCATCTGAACCCCCTGCCCCCACTTCACAAAGAGAGACTCACAAGCAGCCGTCTGAGGAACAGTGGCCTCCCTAGGACAAAAGACCTTTCTAACTACCACCCCATCACCCCTTCCCTGAGACCTAGGCTGATGAAATGCTAAGAAACCTGGTGGGCACATTTCCTTCAGAGGAATACCATCCTCTGGGCCCAACCAGGTTTCGGTAATATCTGCCAGGTCCACACCCTCCTCCTGAATAAGATCATAAATCAGGGGGGCCTTATTGACAATGGACCTGGCATTGCACAGCATCAGCCGCATGGAATTGGGGGCAGCCGGGCCGGCGAGCGCGCCTGTGGGGCTTCGGGGGTCCCCGTGTCGGGGTGGCAGACAGGGGGTGGGCAGCCGGGGGCCAGTTTTATCGGCACGGTAACTGGGAGAGGTAGGTATGCTAGGGGTGGAGGGCCATATCCGGTTAGGGGATCGCGCTCCCGATGTTTACAAGCGGTAGCGCGCTCCGACCCTCCCTACCCATCCTGCAGTCCTGGTTGTCCGGAATCTCAGGCCCTGAATACCCGGCTGCTGTTGTGCAATGCCAGGTCCGTGGTTAATAAGGCTCCCCTGATCTGGGAGTTGGCTCAGGAGGAGGCCGCGGACCTGGTAGGTGTCACCGAAACCTGGTTGGGCCCAGAGGGAGGTGTCCCTCTGGTTGAGATGTGCCCACCAGGTTTCCTTGCATTTCACCAGCCTAGGGCTCAGGGAAGGGGCGGTGGGGTGGCGGTGCTTATAAAGGAAGTCCTTTGTCCTAGGGAGGCCACTGTCCCTCAGACGGCTGGCTGTGAATCTCTTTTTGTGAAGTGGGGGCAAGGGGTTCAGATGGGTCTTTTGTTGACGTACCTGGCTCCCTGCCACGTCTCATCGGCCCTACCCGGACTCCTAGAGGTAATAGCCGGGCTGGCGGTTGAGACCCCAAGGCTCTTAGTCATGGGGGATTTCAACCTGCCATCGCTCGGTGAAACCTCGGGGTTGGTCCGGGAGTTCTTGGCTTCCATGACGGCCATGGACCTGACCCAGTTAGTTTCTGCCCCCACTCACATGGGAGGTCACATGCTGGACCTGATTTTTGTCTCTGGGCAGTGGTTGAATGACTGTAATTGGGGGGATTTAGTTATTACGCCCTTGTCATGGACAGATCATTCCCTCCTTAGGCTGGATTTCTGTTCCGCTACCCCCCACCGCAGGGAGGCGGAGCCACTTAGATGGTTCCGCCCCAGGCGCCTAATGGATCCGGATCGGTTCCAGAGGGAGCTTGGGCCATTTCCTGAATCTCTGGCTCTCAGCTCGCCTGGAGACCTGGTGGCCACCTGGGAGGGGTCGGCCGCCGGGGCCCTAGAGCGAGTTGTGCCTATGCGACCTCTGACTCGGCACAGATCCCATTTGGCTCCGTGGTATACGGAGGAGCTACGGGAGATGAAGTGCCGAAAAAGACGTCTTGAGGGCATTTGGAGGGCGAGCCGTTCTGAGTCTGACCGAACACAGGTGAGATCTCATATTAAGACTTACCTTGTGGCGATAGGGGCGGCGAAATCTTCGTATTTCTCCGCCCTTATTGCATCAGCAGAAAATCGGCCTGCCGCCCTGTTTAGAGTGACCCGCTCTCTACTTGAACCGAGAGCGCGGGATGACCTCTTGCAGGGTAGAGCGGAGGAGTTTTCCCGATTTCTGCATGATAAAATCGCTCAGATTCGGGAAGGGCTCGACTATAATTGGGTGGTCCCGGGGGAGGTGTCCGGGGCAGGTCTTGAGAGTGTTATCTGGGGGGAGTTCGATCCTGTGACCGCTGAGGGTGTGGACAGGTTGCTGGGGGGTCTGAATGCCACCACCTGTTTATTGGACCCGTGTCCTTCCTGGTTGGTTTCGGCCGCCAGGGAGACGACACGAGGCTGGCTCCAGGGGATTGTCAACGCTTCTTTGAGAGAGGGGTTGCTCCCTACCGCCCTGAAGGCGGCGGTGGTGCGCCCCCTCCTCAAGAAGCCTTCCCTGGACCCAGCTATTTTAAACAACTATCGTCCAGTCTCCAACCTTCCCTTCGTGGCGAAGGTTGTTGAGAGTGTGGTGGCACGTCAGCTCCCCCAGTACCTGGAGGAAGCAACTTACCTCGATCCGTTCCAATCGGGCTTCAGGCCTGGACATAGCACTGAGACGGCATTGGTCGCGTTGGTTGATGATCTCTGGAGGGCTCGTGACAGAGGGTTCTCCTCTGTCCTGGTCCTATTAGATCTCTCGGCGGCTTTTGATACTATCGACCATAGTATCTTATTGCGACGGTTGGAGGGGTTGGGGATTGGTGGAACCGTCCTCCGATGGTTCTCCTCCTTCCTCTCTGACCGTTCGCAATTCGTGTTGGCGGGGGGGGAGAGGTCCACCTCTAGGCCCCTGGTTTGTGGGGTGCCTCAGGGGTCGGTCCTTTCTCCCCTCCTGTTCAACATTTATATGAAGCCGCTGGGCGAGATCATCCGTGGTCTTGGAGTGAGGTGTCATCTGTATGCAGATGACACCCAGCTGTACATCTCCACTCCGGACCACCCCAACGATGCTGTGGGGACTATGTCTAGGTGCCTGGAGGCCGTGCGGGACTGGATGGGCGGGAACAGGCTTCGGCTCAACCCATCCAAGACCGAGTGGCTGTGGTTTCCGGCGCCCCGATATAGCCAGCTGACACCTTCGCTGGCTATTGGGGGGAGGTTCTGCCCCCCACAGAGAGGGCTCGCAACCTGGGAGTCCTCCTGGATGTACGGCTGTCGCTTGAACATCACATCGCGGCCGTCTCCAGGGGGGCGTTTCATCAGATCCGTCGGATCTACCGGTTGCGGCCCTTCCTGGATCGGGACGCCTTGCGCACGGTCACTCAGGCCCTTGTCACCTCTCGCCTGGACTATTGTAATGCCCTCTACATGGGGCTCCCTGCGGGGAGCATCCGGAGACTCCAGTTGGTGCAAAATGCAGCCGCGAGGGTGATTATGGGGGCGTCGCGTAGCGCCCATGTGACGCCTCTCCTGCGCGAGCTGCATTGGTTGCCGATGGCTCTCCGGGTTCGCTTTAAGGTTCTAGTTTTGACCTTTAGGGCGACCCATGGCATGGGACCAGGTTACCTTCAGGACCGCATTCTGCCAACGTTCTCCAACAGGCCGGTGCGTTCCCACAGGGAGGGTCTGCTCCGGGTGCCGTCGGCCGCTATGTGTCGTCTGGCGGCGCCAAGGGGTAGGGCCTTCTCTGTGGGTGCCCCCGCCCTCTGGAATACTCTGCCACCGGAACTTCGTACCGGCACGGACCTGAGGGCCTTCAGGCGCGCGTTAAAGACTTGGCTCTTTGAGCAGGCCGGCCTGGGCTGAGATAATGATTTTAAATTTGATCTCCATTTTTAACTTTAAATTGGGTTTTAAGGGTGGGGGGGGGGTTTCCTAATTTTAGTCTGCAGCTGATTCAAATATTTAATTACTTTTTAACTTTTGTATTTGTGGGGTTTTTAGACGAGCTGTTCACCGCCCTGAGTCCCTAGGGAGAAGGGCGGTATATAAATGTAATTAATAAAAATAAAAATAATAAATAAAAATAATACTCAGGGCCTGAGACTCTGCACAACCAGGCCTGCAGGACAGGTGAAGAGGGTCACCTGTCCTGCGCTACCGGCTTGAAGACAGCGACTGCGCGATCCCATAACCTGATATGGCCCTCTACCCCCGCCATATCTTCCCCTCCCACTTACCGTGCCAATAGAACCCCCCTCCGGTAACCCACTCCCTGTCCGCCTCCTCAACGCACGACCCTCTGAGCCCTCCCAGACGTGCGTGCCAGCCTGGCTACCTCCAGATCCCTGCGGGTTGTCCCCCTGACCCGGTTTGGATTTCCCTAACCCCACTAAAAACCTAACTAAAAATTTACAAACCCGAGAACTGTCTCCAACACGTTTCCTGCGGCCGTACAATCAATGTTGCAATCAATGTCTACTGTAAAATTAAATGTTCATTTTAGAGCTATATTCATCGATACTAATAACCTTTTATTTAAATATGGAATGCTATGCGGAGTATTCCTGGCACCAATCTCCCATAGATTTTATTTACAACACATAAATGCTTGTTACAAAAAGCATTTCATAAAATTGATCTTTTAAAAAGTTTTGAAGATGAACATTAATAAATGTGTGTTCTTTCTGTGAAATATTCCTAGGCTATGTCGGGGGTTTTGCCGATAAAGGAAAAGATGATGATTGAATAAAAGACTTGCATAGAAAGCTTCATATGCACAGTGATGTTCCCCACTGTGTGAATATCCAATATCACATTACAGAAAAGCAGGATGATTTGGGGAAATTCAGATTTGTCTTAAATATGTAATTTTAATTTTAACATATGCTACTTGTAGTCATCTGCTTGAAATTATTTTTTAGCACTTTGTAATAAGATATGGAAAGAAATTGATTTATCAAAATTCTTGTAAGCAGGAAAAAATTTGTATAGTGTGTTTAGTGAGGAAAGCAAAAATTAAAAGCCGATTCCAAATCTGGCTGCAATATTAGAAAAACTAAGTATCAATAAAGTTGTCTTTTAAAGGCAGTTTCCAGATGATTGCTTAGAGAAATCCATGTTTTCCTGATAGCATTTTTGCAAGTGGCTTGCCGGTGCCTTTTTCCTAGAGCTGAGAGAGTATGGCTGGCTCAAAGCCACCCTGCTGTCTTTGTGCCTAAGGCAGGACTAGAATTCAGATTTCTGATTTTTAGCCTGATGTTTTCAACCACTTGCTGTTTTCATTAAACTATATGAATAATAAATTTAACAAAGAAAAGGTTGCAATATAAAATACTGGCATATTTTCTGGTAGTAAATTCAATCAGTTTGTATTTTAAATATGAATTTTAAATGAGTGAAAATTCTATATTGCCTTCTCTGTGTTTACAACCAAAATCTTTAAACACCCCTCCTTCCCCTCTGATTGCCATTCTATTTTGCTTTCTCTTTTTAACTGTAAAATTGTTCCAGTTCTTTCAGGAAATTACATTCTGCAAAACTAATCATTAACTCAAGCACTGAAATGAATGCATATGGATAGAAAAGCAGAACTACAATAGCAAGCTTAGCTTGATCCATGTGTATTAATGAAGCTGCTAAATCAATAACTCTAAGACTGATTGAGAAGTATACATATCTTAATGGGCACCAGATTTAAGAATTATTTATCCAATTTTATTGTACATTCAGTGATATGATAATTGATACACTCCCATTTACACTGAACACCTTTCAACATTACAAATAAGGATCAATTCTCATTTATGGAAGTTGAACCATATTAATTACAGTAATTATTTAATGAAATAATTTTGTTGCCTCTGAAAATCTCGTATTTTCTGAAACTGTTTTCATGACTGCAAGAATCAAATCATGACACTAACATGCATTTTTTAATGTATTCACAGATTCATATAATGGCATCCATGAATCCTTAGACCCAAACCCTAAGCCAACGTTATTTGACTATTGATTCCCCAGGGAAAAAAAAATGGATCTATAAGGATCAATATTTTTTGCATACAGCTGCAGATGAAATTTTATTTTAAATAAACTATGAGTAATACATACTTTTACAAAATCTAGCTTTGTGATTTATGTTAGAATACAAAGTGACTATTTACATAGATTATTTTTTCCAAAAAACATCACCAAATCTCCACTTGAAAATCCCCTCATACAATATATTTCAAAGGGTAGCTATCATTTCATTGCGCAAAATGACTTTCAGATCCTATATATTTTCCCTTTTCTTTAAAAGGAAGGAAAGCATAAATTGGACTGAACAGAGGTACAATGGAATTGATGGAATGGGAAAAGGGTACACATCAGTTAACAAAAAGTGTCCATGAACATTTTCCCATTTTCTTGAAAAAATTCAAGTTTGAGAAAATAAAAGAAGGAATAGACAAAACGTAAACATACACAGGAGAACTGATCATATGTAGAATAAATGGAATGGAATAACTGCCCAAGTGCCCTCAAGACTGAAATGCAGTACATAATTTGATAAATAGTAATAAAGTTAGCTGGCTGAACGTAGTGGCGCACAAAGTGGATATATATCATATGGAATTGCTAGAACTTTTAAGAGAAATACTTCACAATGAGAACTTCTATTGCAAACCTTAGCCAGCTACCCTGAAAGTTGATTTCTTGACTGTAATTACAGCAGCTAGATCTATTCATTTCAAAAACTAAGAATTGTAGTTATAGTTCAAGTTCATTAATTGTTTACTAACACATCCTGTAAGTAATTGGTTATGTATTTAAAATTATCTAAGAATATCAGACATGACAGACATATCTGTGAAAACAATATTGAAAATGTATACATTTCTTTTTTCAGGAGAAAAAATTCTGAAAGAAGGAAGCAACAAAATCACTTCTGCATTATTGTCCAGGAAACCCAGTCATCATAAAGAGAGCTCATTTTCTTTGTTAAAACCTAGACCAATCCAATCTCATGTCTTCTGAGTTCTTTTCCTGTTTTTGTGACAATCAAAATATCTTGGATATATAAAAACTCTACACCATTCTAAAAAATTTTCAGAAACTGGTGAAAGAGAACATAACTAAGAAGACAACTGAAAAATCATAAGTCAAATTTTTGCTCTGCTTTTCTTTTCCTCAATAATAGTAACAATGGCAATGTAATCTTGTGCAATCCACTAGCATGTGATTGTGGAAGAATGAGAATGATTGCAAAACAGTCATGGTGCTCAGCAGACATGAAACTGCAATGAAAATTCTACGTCATGTGCATTTTGCAACACATTTTAGGTTCCATGCTATTTTCATTAATATTCTCAGTATTCAACGTAATAGAGTTTTATTAAAAAGTTATTTTAAGTTTAATTTGTAATAATATACTGTTTTAAAACAAAATGCACTGGTTCTTGTTCTAAGCACATCACATTACTGGTTTGCTTATGTATGCATGAAAATTTGTTCCAAGAAAGTAGCTTGAATGATCATTCCAAAACAAACAAGCTATTCTTGTTTTTTTTAAAGAACCCTAAACATTTATAATACTTGAATTGATGAATTCAGTAAATCAGAAAATCACCATCATCACCACCACCACCACCATCCTCACCACCACCACTAATCACCATCATTTCTGTCAGAATCAAATTGATGTAAAATTGGAAATCTGCAATTAGTACTTGCCTTAAAATAGGAGATCAAACTACTAAAGGATCCTTTATCAGCTCAAGGCCAAATCTTAAGCATGGTAATTTTGTAATATTTTATCCTATAACATTTACTTTATATAATTAAATTATTTTAAGCTTTTATTTTGTCAAGTACAGAACAAATGTCATGGTCTTTTCTCCACAGAGTCAATTCAGTCAAGAGTCTCACATAGCATAAAAAAAGATTCAGTTATAATCTTCCTGATCTGATATACCCAGTTCTCATTTACCTTTTATTTTTAAAGTAAGTTTCTTGATTGCTGATCTTTGTCAAACTTTTACCTCATAAAGTTACATTGTTGTAAAGACATCCGTTATCCTTAAACAATTAAGAATAATGATTCTATCAGTCTTATATGCATACCCTTTGTTCAAATACTACTCAAATCCAATTTAATCAAAAAATAACTGTAAATACAGTTCTGATTCCAACTCTTTAAGAGTATACTGTGTTAAAGCATATTTCTTTCAGATTCCAGGCTATTTCATGACAACATTGTTCAGGTAATTAAGAGCATATATTTTAGTACTTAATATTTCAATGTGTGCTTACCTGTTTAATGTCATAAGCAAGGAGAACATATCTTAAATCTGGAGATACTGAATATCTGGATGCTTTGAAAGTTACCTATGGGGATATAAGCAAATAAGATTATTTAAAGGACTGATATGGTCTTGTGGCTATTGTAATGATTCTAGGAGACTCACAACAATCCATAAAAACATGGTGAAAAACAAAAGTACCCTTCCAAGCAAACTCCAGACAAAACATCCTCATAGCTCATCCCCATCCTAGCCCAATACTTGGGGGGGAGGGGGAAACCCAGTCTTCACAAGCCTCCAGAAGGCTAAAAGAGTAAGGATTTCTCAGATATCAGGTGGGACATTGTACCAAAGGGCTGGGAAAACCATTGAGTTCCCATCAGGTAGCAACATTTAAGATCAGGGATCTGGAGTACATCCATTCTAACTTAATAGAAGTCCTCAGAGAGAGTTAATCCTGCAAATAATCTATCCTGTTTCACATAGTTGATCATGGAAGGTACAAGACATTCAAGATACCAAGGTTATGCAAAACATTCAAAAGGAATTTGTTAAAACAGGCACATCTTATAGAACACTGCCCTCAAAGGCTTGTGCATATTTGTACATGTATACAAGATCTGATACTTTTAAAAAAATGAAAACAATACTATAACCTTTACTGGTTTAGTTTATGCATCTTGTGATATATGCACAAAGAGAACGGAGCTGCTACTGAAATGCTGAAACTTTTTTTTAGTCATTTTTTTCTCCCCCATGATCTCTTCCTGCAAATGCTACAAATATTTGGGTTTGCTGTCAGTGCCCACAGTGTGTTTGCACACTTAATCTATTGTGAACTACCTTCAAAGAAGTAGTGCAAGTCTTTCAAGGAATGCTATTAATTTACTGCTTGGATGAGGAGTGCTAATATTCTTTGTAAAATATTCATTTTAACTCATTTCATGCTTCACAGATAACTACATTTAATGTTTAAGGACAACAATAAAACTGAAGTTTAAAATATTTGGAACATTTCAAAGCAACTGGTGCTATAATATGTTGATTTATTGTTCAAAAGAAAAGAAAAAATGATGAAGATCCTGGTAACCACATAAAATCCTTAAAATAATCTTTAAATTTAAGTTTAAAGGAATTTTCAGGTTTTATGTAAATATGGATCTAAATAATTATGGATAAATTTGTAACCTGTGGCAGAACTCAAAACAGCTCAGTTATTTATGGGAGTCTTGTCTGTCTTTGCCATAAACAAATTACTGTTCTGACCTAGGCTTCCCCCAACAGCATGAAGCTGAGTCCTGATCTTGATAACCCCCCTTTCCCCCCCCAAGCAGATACCTATCAAGCAAACAACATTCTGACCCATTCTTGGCCCTTAAATTAATCTACTCCTTCCTTCTATACATACCCACTCTTTTACTAGGTCTCTGAACTGAGTAATTCCCACCCCCAGATCATATTAATTCCAAATGGTGCACAATGTATGTATCCCCAAACCTATCTCTGATTCTTTGATTATTATCACCCATTAATAGACAATTAATAGCATTAATAGACAATTTTTACTAATCTATGAATTATTCCTTTCATACACAGAAACAATAATTGACATATTTCATTCATAGCTAAATCTTACCTTCTATGTGCAGTAATACAAATATTTTAAAAAAAACTTGCTTAATATAAAACAAACAAATATTTTCTGACCCTATTAAATATAATTGCAAGCCCTGTAGAACTGCCACTAATGTGAAGTAAGGAACATTACTTTTGTAATTTCCAAGTTTTTTATTTCCAACTCTTAGTACATATATCTGTATATAAAAATGACATGAAACCATGCATGGTAATAAAGATAAAACCAATTATCTTTACAAAGTATATACAACTGCTTTCCCACATAAAAATATGCATTATAACAGTTTAATCAAGGAAACATCAAGAACATTCCCACCATTACTTACAGGGCAAGCCAGTAGTACATAAAAAGAGCAAACTCCACTCCCTACTAGCACTGATGAGATTACCTAGATAAATAATGAAATTTCAACAAGAAAAGAACCAAGCTCAGAGAGCATCAAGGATCCACAATGATAAATATTAAAACTGTTTCATTGTACCACTGTATTGTTATGTTTAATATGGAATATATTTTAATTGATATAAGTTCCTCTAGGTATTTGTATAAACAGAAAGTCAGTATATGAATTTAATAGCAAAAAAGTATATAAATATGTACAATACAACATATTATTCATGTATCAGTTAATACATCATGTAGTGGTTAAAAGACATAATATATAGGAGCTGTAACTTGAATTTCATTATGAAACTCCTGAATACTATTCCAGTTGTCTTCTGAAACATTCACACCTGATTTTTTCATTAGATCAGATAAGGGAGAACTATTGAAATTTAATGCCCAGGCCCACTTTAAATGAATTATAAATGCGTCCCATTTTATTTAAGCTCAATCTGGAGAAGTTAGTGGAAAATAATAAGAATAACACTAATTTGATCTCTTGTAACCCTTTCCTCGACTAAAGAAATAATTTTAATAGAACCAGACTCTATATTACATGAAGTTTTGGATTCATATTATATATTATATAAATCTATCTATTATATATATCTATATATATCTTCAGGTCTTGATGTGTTCGGGTCTATTCCCATGTAACATTGAGAGTATCTTGGCAACATTTTGACGAGATCTTACTCGCCATCTTCAGGCTGGTGTTTTTGGTTTTGTGCTTGTGCGAGCAAAATGTGATCTGACCTGCTGTCTCCCGACATATACTGGTGGGGAGGTTGGCTGTGTTGTCATTTCTTGATTGGTTGATGGAGTTGGATGTTTGCAGATTGGCTGGCTTTTTCTTAAGAACATATGTGACTGAGGTATTGGCTGTGTGTCCATCAGCCTCCTGTGTTGTAACGACTTGGGTAATGGGCTGTGTGATGACCTTCTGAGTTTTACTGTTGTGACATCCTGGGTGTTGTGTTGTAATCTCCTGGGTCATTGGCTGTGTTGCAACATCCTTATGTTTTGTGGTGTAACTTCCTGAGTTCCTTGATGTGATATCCTGAGTGGGTGGCTGTGATGTGACATTCCGGGTTTTGGTTTGGCTCTGAGTTTGAGGTCTGGCTATGTGTTCATGTCATGTGTCAGTTTGCTTGGTTTGGGAGTCGGAGTGCGTGGCAGCTGGTGAATTGGCCCCCATCTTCACCCAAATCTTCAATAGATCACTAGAAATGTGCTATGTTCCTTCCTGCTTCAAACGTTCTACCATCATCCCAGTGCCAAAGAAGCCCTCCATCAAGGAACTGAATGACTACAGACCAGTTGCTCTAACATCTGTAGTTATGAAAATCTTTGAAAGGCTTGTGCTGTCCCACTCTGAAAACCATCACGGATCCGTTGTTAGATCCCATGCAGTTTGCATACCAAGCAAATAGATCGACAGATGATGCTGTTAACATGGCTCTGCATTACATCCTACAATACCTTGAATCTCCAAATACCTACGCAAGGGTCCTCTTTGTAGACTTCAGTTCAGCATTCAATACCATTATTCCAGACACTCTTCTAAGTAAATTAAATCAACTAGCGATACCTGAACACACTTGTAAGTGGATCATAAGCTTCCTAACAGACAGGAAGCAGCAGGTGAAGCTAGGCAGAATCACATCCAATATCTGTACAAACAGCACAGGCACCCCCCCCAAGGCTACGTGCTATCTCCACTTCTCTCTTTATATACCAATGACTGCATCTCAAATGATCCATTTGTTAAAATACTGAAGTTTGCTGACGACACAACAGTGATTGGTCTCATTTGAGACAACGATGAATCTGCATACAGACAGGAGGTTATACAATTTGCCTCGTGGTGTAACTGGAACAATCTGGAACTGAATACACTCAAAACTGTAGAAATGGTGGTAGACTTTAGAAGAAACCCTCCCATACTACCATCTCTTACAACATTAGACAACACAGTATCAACAGTAGAGACCTTCAAATTTCTAGGTTCTACTATATCACATGACCTAAAATGGACACCTAACATCAAAAATGTCATTAAAAAAGCACAGCAAAGAATGTTATTTCTGCGCCAACTCAGAAAGCTCAAACTGCCCAAGGAGCTGCTGATACAGTTCTACAGAGAAATTATTGAGTCTATCATCTGTACCTCTATAACTGTCTGGTTTGGTTCTGCAACCCAATAGGACAGACACAGACTTCAGAGGATAATTAGGACTTCAGAAAAAACAATTACTACCCACCTGCCTTCAATCAAGGACCTGTATACTGCACGAGTCAAAAAGAAGGCTGTGAAAATATTTACAGACTCCTCACATCCCGGACATAAACTGTTTCAACTCCTTCCCTCAAAATGACGCTATAGAGCACTGCACATCAGAAGAACTAGACACAAGAACAGTTTTTTCCCAAAAGCCATCATTCTGCTAAACAAATAATTCTCTCAACACTGTTCAACTATTTACACAGTCTGCACTACTATTACTGCTAATCTTCTCATCACTCCTTATCACCCATCCCCTCCCACTTGTGATTGTAGGACTGTAACTTTGCTCTTTGACTGTTTCCTAGTATGATTTGATTGTTGATTGTACCCTATGACTATCATTAAATGTTGTATGTTATGATTCTTGATTCTTAACAAATGTATCTTTTCTTTATGTATACTGAGAGTATTTACATCAAGACAAATTCCTTGTGGGTCTAATCACACTTGGCCAATAAAGTATTCTATTCTATTCTATTCTATTCTATTCTATTCTATTCTATTCTATTCTATTCTATTCTATTCTATTCTATTCTATTCTATTATCTACTCTCTCTCTCTCTATATATATATATATATATATATATGTATGTCTGTATGTCTGTCTGTCTGTCTGTCTGTCTGTCTGTCTGTCTGTCTGTCTGTCTATCTATCTATCTATCTATCTATCTATCTATCTATCTATCTATCTATAAAATGTATGAAAGATCAAGGATTTGACATCTTAAGAAAGCATGTTTCACCTGCATCAACAGTGTTTCATTTAATAATTAAAAAAGGCAAATGTACATCCGAGCTACCTTGCCAAATTTGTTTCAATTATGTTCAGAATTTTAAAGGTATAAAATTAAAAGAAATGCATGAATTAAATTATGGGTAGTCCTTGACCTATTACCACAAATGGAACTGGAGTTTCTGCCACAAGTTGTTGTGATCATAATTTAAGTCAGACCCAATTTTATGACAATTTTTACAGTGGTTGATAAATGAGTCATGTAGTCATTAGGCAAACCCTACATCCCCAATAGGGATATCAGCAAAAAAAAGGTCACACTTACATCCCACTAGACATTGCAACTGGTCGTAATGCAAGCAGGTTGTCAAACTCTAAAAAGGTAATGCCATCACAGTGGGGTCTTAAATGCAAATCTTACTTTCTTCAGTTTTAAGTCACTTTTTTAAAGAGGCTGTGAATTATCATTAAAAAAATTGTTGCAGTGATTAGAGTGCAGTACTGCAGGCTATTTCTGTTGACTGCCAGCTGCCTGCAATTTGGCAGTTCAAATCTCACCAAGCTCAAGGTTGACTCAGCCTTCCATCCTTCCGAGGTGGGTAAAATGAGGACCAAATTGTTGGGGGCTGACTCTGTAAACCACTTAGAGAGGGCTGTAAAGCACTGTAAAGGGGTATATAAGTCTAAGTGCTATTGATATTGCTACCGATAATATTATCAATCCAACTGAACTTCAGTGAGGTCTAGATTTAATTCAGTTTAAAAACTTTCACAAATTAAATAATAAGACATACGAAATACCAGAGAATGAGAACTGGTAGTAATAAAATTTGGGATCTTAACTGAAGAACAATGTAAATATTAGGAGAAAACACAAATATCAATTAACAAATTGCTCTGATTTTATAGTGCTAATATTGCTCTGCTTTTCTGAATGTCCTCTTTGGAACCAAATTGAAGCATGGAAGCCAGGATAATTGTACAGTGAAAGAAGGGCAATCACATATATACAGAGACACAAGGCTACATATAAGAATGTTGCATTCTACCCATAACAATTTTTTAATTCTAATTCCTTTTCTAATTTGAAGACGATGTCAAACCTAATTCCATAAAATTGAAAGAGCTGAAAAATAAAAATAAAAGATAATTTTTCTGGACAGTATTAATGAAATCTGCTTCTGGCAGGAAATATCCTGGGTAAATATGTTTCCTTCTTTTATAATTATATTGTTTTGTAATTTGTTTTTCTATTTTCAATTTTTAACATGATGCTTTGTGGCCCACCAGAGAATAATATAAAATATCAGTTTAAAAGTGTAAAATCATATTTTCTTATCATTATCAAAATGCAAAAACAACCAACAAAAAATAGTTGGCAGTTTAGTTGGCAGTATTGTAACCCATACTGATAAATTAAGAAGCTATTACATGCTTTAAAATATAGGACATCTTGGGTGAAATTGAGTCTTTCTCTTTGATTAATTGTAATATTACAGTGCTAGCAATAACAATAGCATTTAGACATATATACAGCTTCACAGTGTTTTAAATCCCTCTCTAAGTGTTTTACAGTGTCAGCATATTGCCCCCAACAATCTGGTCCTCAGTTTACCGACCTCAGAAGGATGGAAGGCTGACCCAACCTTGAGGCAGTCAGGAATTGAACTCCTGGCAGCGAGCTGAATTAGCCTACAAAGCTGCATTCTAACCACTATGCCACCATGGCTCCTATATATTATATATAACTGTAAAATGAATAGCAATAAATATTGTTTTGAAAAAAAAAACAGCTCTCATGATTGAGATTTAATTCTCGAATTGACAATGATAAATGGAGAATAATAACACACTACAAAGCAGATATTTTTCATTTTCCACCTTTAATTTTCTTGCTTTCACAGATTCTAATGACACAATTTTCTTTAAATCTTAATGAATAAACTCAAGTAGCACTATACTGAACATAAATTAATTCTATACTTACTGGTTTTCAAATAGTTATGACCACAACTTTATTTCACTAATTCCAGGTTAAATCTTTCAACAATTACAATTCATAGAACTGAAGTGAGTGATAGAAAAGAAGCAGACATTGTCCACTGCAGAAGGACAGATAGACAAATATAAGGAGTCTGATAGCACCTTTTCCAACCAACAATGTTAATAGAATGCACACCTGATGATATGATTTGCAGCAACATGAACTGCAGCTCATTAAATTTATATCTTTTAATAACATTTGTTTGCTAGAAAATATGCTATCTGGTTACCTTTAGGGAAGAATCAGTTTGACTTCTACTGAACAGTTTTTATAATTGTTGAAGCTTTTATTTGCTAAAATTTACAAGTACAGTCATAATTGATAAAGGTTATATTTTTATATGACATCCTTATTTGTTCTTTTTAAAATTTATTTTAAACAACAGTTGTTACAAAAAAAAATAGAATAATAAAATAGATATAATTCAATAGAAGAGTGGCATCAATAATTACATGACATAAACATTGTTTATTCAGTAACCCACATGTTATAAATAATTACTTGATTTTTCAATAATGAGGGCATGTATCTGTACTACCAATCAATATCAATCAGTCTTGCTGGTCTCATGGTTTCTTGCTTAACTGTTACTCCATAAAGCTGGCAAGAACATGCCATTGTAACATGCCACATTCAAAATTATACATGAGATAGATTTGAAATATGTCTTGCATATAGATTCAGGGAAAAAAAATAGCAATGTAATTTCTTATTAAAAATAAAGAAGTAACACTTACAAAAGTTGCATTTTCCAGCAATAATGTAGTTGTGTTTGTTTCTACATTCAGTTTAATAACATGTCCATTCCTGTTTTTATATACCACTTCTGTATCTGTTAATAGAAAATGCATTAAGAATTAGAAAATGCAAATATTCCGTGCAGTAGCTTCTTAGTTAATAGACTTTTTCAATAAAAAAAGACATCATCGAACCATCCAATACATTAAAATGTGATTAGGCTGAGATAATGACTTCATCAGTGTTATCTGTTTTTGTTAATTTGTTCAAGATAAGTGCCCCTGGTCTTTCTGACTTACTAATGGAGATAGTCTTTCACCTTAATATTATTATACCTTCTCCCCTGTATAAAACAAGATCAACTGACTTTTTTTTAAAAGAAGACTTAAGCTGTTCGACTTTAACCCCAAATCGTATCTCTCTTCCTCCCCTTCTTCTTTTTTTTTTTTGCACTGTTTTTCACTGCTGCTAAGTAAGAATACAGGACACTTAATACATTAGTTTTTTTTAACACTTAGAAACAAACAAAACTTTGTAGGAATAGGTTAACTGCTTCATTATTCTACTGCTCTGATGTTTTGTAATTCTCCCACCTATTGAAAGTAATTTTAAACATTTCAAAACACTTTACTGAAATAAGCTTCGATTGCACATAAACCTTATATTAACCATGCAGTGGCTGCACAAAAAGGAAGAAATTTGTGAAGATTGTACCATGATGTAACAGTATTGTGAAGAACATGTAATACTAATAAATTTGAACTGTTATGCTACATGTTTTTCATTCCTTTCATGTCACCTTTCAGATTCCGCACTAACTAGACTAATTTCAAATTAGGCAGAGCTTCTTTGCTATGTTATGTAATGAAGAAAAAAACCATCATTACAAGATATCCTTAAAAAACTAGAAATGTTATTTATTGGATTAAGACTAAAAATGGCATAGTGTCTTCCAGCCATCAGAATATTTTTATATCCTCAAGTTCTTTCATTTTAATTTATGTTACTCAAATGTAGCTGACACCAGGAATATTAATTCTGTTTCTGATACATAATAAATTAAATAAATAAATTAAAACTATTTTATTCACATCAGGATTTAATACTTTTAAATATGGCTGGTAAGAAATATTGGGAAGCATGAAAGAACATTAAAAATGGAAAATCATGTTATATAGATGGATAGCCAGTAAATAATACAAGCACTTCAAAAATGGATGAACAGGAATCAACCCTGGTGACCTACAATACTTCTGGCATGTTTGCCTTCCTGCATCAGAGAAGTCTAACATACATTCTTGCAACAGCTATAGTGGCAGCCCTTGAAGAAAAAGTTGTTGTATCGAGGCAGCAAACAGCCACTTCAACTGATCAGAAAGAATAAAGATTTATTAGTTCAAAGAAAGGAAATCATACAACAGAAACTGACAGTGAAAGCAACTTTCAATAAGGAAGACACTCCACCAAGCAAACCCAAAAGAAAAAGATAGGAAGCAGAAGTAAGAAAATTGTATCATCTTCTACTTTATTGGAATTCAGAAAGAGTTGTCAGGCTCTCGTATGAAATAAAAAATAGGGGAAATGAGATGGAACAGGAAACAGGATCATGGACATGGCAGAGTAATTTCTAAGACAAGTCCATTGATTATTTCTTCTTGCTAATACATGAGAGAGAGAAAAAACAAACAATACTGCAAAACAGTGGCTATTATTATACTATAGGTTGTAGTATCACAGATTCTGAAAGAAATTCAAGCCCTGGGGAGTCAAGTGATAAAGAGAACTGAATAATCTTGCAGGTGAATAACTGACTACACAAATATTGTCAAACAAAGTAAATACCTGTATCTCAAGAAATATAAATAGATCCTGTGAATAACTTGATGGGATACTTAGAATGGTATTTTGACTTGCGAGGCAGTTAATAATAATCTTAAATTCCATAATGTGTGATGTAATCTTTGGAGTAAAATTGGGTTTGGTGAAAAAAGAGTGCAGACATACAGTAGCTATCCAGGAAGAATATTTACTAAATATATGAAAAATGATAAGAGAATTGTTAAAACTTATAAATGTTTGTACTGTACAACTGTGGGAAGTAGTGTATGTTCATTGAAAAATAATGTTTGCCAAAAGAAGCAAAAATT